>JASDDO010000012.1:416806076-418006076 GCA_030015575.1 Agapanthus africanus
TGATACATAGTTGGGTCAAACAATAACGTATGAAAAGAGTCAAGATCGATATCAGGAGGATCATCAAATTCGCTGCTGTCGACATCCATTAAGTCGACAGAACAGACATGAGCAGTAGGTTCGGAGGGTACACTTCCCAACTTGTAAATGTTCAGCTCTATTGATCTATTCCCGAAAGATAAGGTCATAGAACCGTTACGACAGTTGATAATAGCATTGGAAGTGGCCAAAAAGGGGCGACCTAAAATCACCGGAATTTGATTCCGTGGGTTCGCTGCAGGCTGTGTATCAATTACAATAAAGTCCACAGGAAATATGAATTCCCCGATTTTTATTAACACATCCTCCAGTTCACCCCTAGATTTGGTGATTGATCGGTCAGCCATCTGGAGAGTGCAATGGGTTGGCTTCAACTCTCCGATACCTAGTTTCTCGTAAACCGAATATGGAAGCAAGTTAACACTAGCGCCAAGGTCTAGTAGAGCACGGTTGATGTGTTTTTCCCCAATAGAAATGGAAATAGTAGGATATCCAGGATCCTTACGTTTTCTCGGTAATTGTTGGGGGAAAGCCGTATCTACTGTTTTTGCCATGAAAATCTTCTTGGGCACTTGAGTCTTCCTCTTCCTAGTACACAAGTTCTTAAGAGTTTTTGAATAGGACGGAACTTGTTGGATGGCATCTAGGAGAGGGATGTTGATGTTAACTTGCTTAAAAATGTTCATAATCTTCTCCATATGTGGACTCGGTGTGTTAGCCCTTAACCGATTAGGATAAGGTGCTTTAGCAATAAGCGCTGGGTCCATCATAGGAGAAGGAAGTGTGTGTGGAACCGATCCCAGAATAGAAGTGGGGATCGTCCGTGGAGGAGTAAAAGAGGTGGGCTGAAGTGGCGAGCCTTTTGGGAAACGAAGAATAGGCTCGGAAGAAGGTGGTGGGGTAAAAGAACTGGGGTTAGAATTAGAAGTAGAGGTGGAAGGAAAGGTCTCAGCCGGGGTGTTATTGATAGATTTATCAGTATCATCAAACTCTTCCCCAACGTGAGTGTCAAGCACTCTTCCAGATCTCAACGTGATTGCATCCACATGATGTGAATAGCCAGGATTGGGTAAAGGTTGAGCTGGAATTTTCCCTTTCTCTCTTGCACTCATTTCGGATTTTAATCGTGCAATTTCTTCTTCCATCGATTTAATACTCTCGCTTTGGGACGCAGAGTTTTTTTCAATTTTATCGACAGAAGACTTTATTTCAGCCGATACTTGCATGAGATTTGTTAGAAGCAAGTTTATGAATGAAGAGGATTCATCAGTCCCGGTCAACTGCAAAGGACTAGATGGTGCGGGTGTGTTGACCGGATTTTGGAAATTTTGTGCTTGAAAGGGGTGCCGACTCAATTGAAGTGGTGGATGCTGTTGTGGTGGAGGGACCCTTTGGAAATTGTTTTGGGTTGGAACCGTGTTTTGAGTTTGTGATTGGTTCCAAGCAAAATTAGGGTGATTCCTCCAACCCTGATTATATGTGGAAGAAGATAGATCGTTTCTAGGTCTTTGAAATGCGGCATTGGTATGCTCGTGACCTTGAAACGGAGAATTTAGTGGACACTCTTCCGTTAAATGAGAAGGATCAGAACAACATCCATATACAGTTTTGGAGAGTGATATTTGACTTAGGACGGCAGCTAAAATTTGTTTTCCATAGTCTCGAGTTTCTTTTGCATAGCTGAAATGTCAGCTCTAACTCCTATGGAAATATCATTGCCATCCCTAGACGATTGACTCACACCCTCCCACTGTAAAGATTTTTCAGCGAAATCTTCTAGAAAATTCCAGGCTTCCCCATCATCTTTGGTCATGAAGTTGCCTTGACACATGGATTCAAGGGTCTGTCTTGTGTTAGGATTAATGCCCTCATAAATGATACGGCACAGTTCCCATCTCGGGATGCCGTGATGAGGACATTGGACTAACAGATCCTTGAAGCGTTCAAGACATTTTGAAAATGTTTCATTTGGAAGCTGGGTGAATTGATAGATTTCGCTACGGACTCGAGCTGTCTTTTGATGTGGGTAGAATTTCTTAAGGAATGCTTTGACGAATTCGTCCCAATTTGTGAGGGAATGTGCGGTAGTGTTATATAGCCACTTCTCGGCTAAATCGCACAAAGTGAATGGGAGAAGACGAAAACGGAAAGCATCCACAGAAAGCTGTGAGGTACCCATCATTGCGCATACATTTTCAAATTTGGTGATAAATGCATATGCGTCTTCAGACTCGAGACCGTGAAATTTTGGTAGAAGGTTGATGTATTGAGGTTTTATTTGAAAATTTTCCCCGTTGGCTGGTGGAATGGAAAGACAGGTGGAAAGAGGATCTCGTATAGGATAGCATCTCTCTTGGAGAGAGATGCGAGGTGGATTCTGCGCACCAACGGACGGCGGCAGATTAGTGGAAAAGAAGTTCGATGGAGGTGGATCCATCGATGTGGGTGTGGTGGTGGGTAAAAGAAAAGGTAAATGTAGAAATACCGACCTTTGGGTCGATCAGGGAAACGCGGACTTAACGGGCACTAGAAACCCGTGTCCAGCCTATCTTGCACTAAAAAGGGTTAGTACAAGTGGCAGCGTGAATTTATAATTAGGGATAATGAATGAATGAATGCGGTGTTTGTTTTGAAAATAGGACGGATTTTTGAAAAAATGATGCAACACAACAAATGCAGCACACAAAACCCTAATTCTAGGGGTCGCCTAGGTCAGATCTCTAGACTGCTCCTAACTGCCAAAAGACAAGTCGCAGGATAAATCCTCCACTGCCTCTTTGTCCCCCTGTGACCAGGTAAGTGCCAGGTAAGTGGGAAGGTACTCCACTACGTAAGTAGTGGGCCTAATTAATAACCACTAGCCTTCGACACACTTGCCTTAGACACCACAAAAAAACGCGGATAAGCAATGAATTACCCATGGCCTTCTCTTGTCCTAAGTGAGCGCGACGGTCCTTAGTTTCATCTCTAGATTTCTTTTAGTTAATTAGGGTAAATGTGGATGCAAATTTTGCGATTTTCGGGGCTTAGGAAGGGTAATGAACTCCCCACCTAATCTGGATTTGGTCTTTGCCCCTGAATGTCCGTATTAATTATGCAAACAACCAAAAAAATCAAAAACACGCACAATTTATTTTGCTTTTTACGGCGCTGCGATTTATTTGCAAAGAAACCTGCACAAAATGTTAATTGGAGTAGATGAGGAAGTAGATAAGAAAGTCAAGAGAGTTACCAAAAATTTTTGAACAGTGATTCCACTGTAGCACCGCGGTTCCGCCGCGGGAGTCGCCTAATGCCGCGGTTCCGCGGTGGAAATATCAGATCACTGCACGAAATTTTGAGGCTCTGTTTCTGATCACCTTCTAAGCTCTCTGGAATGATCAGAATTTTTTTTACACAGCTCCAATGATTCCAGATTTCCTCGCAACAAATCACAACAACACGTTTAGGGTTTGTGCGAATTTAGATCTAAAAATATAGATGGAATAAACTTTTCAACTCAAAATTCAAAATACGAACAATTAGCGCACTATCCCCGGCAACGACGCCATTTGATTGATGTTAAATTTCCGATTGTGTAAGTAATTCAAATGGTCCCCGGCAACGGCGCCATTTGATTGATCATTTCTTTGTGTATCGGTTTAAGAAAATGTATAGAATCACAATCAAAGAATTATATTTGACCGCAATCAACTACGGTGTCGGATGTAGATTGTAAGTGAGTGCGGATCGTCCACAGGGAAAGTGTAATAGTTCGTCTTTTGAATTAGATGAGTCAAAACTTTAAAGAAAAGAAAACAAAACAATTCATGATTTATAGTTGAAGTTCAAGAATTAGAAAATATAGATCTAATAACAAGAAAAAGATAGAATCAAGAATTGAGAGTTTGATGATTTTTCCAACCAAATATCAAGAATCGAAATGAGGCTCGTAGGAATCGATCGGATCTATAGATGTGATGCAATCTCACGATAACGTATTCTTATCCTTCGATGAATTGATACTAGATCGATGATGATCGACGAGAATTAGGGATTTCTAGTGAAACTAGGGTTTCATCATTTATCCCTTGTTCCTTCGTCGATATCATTCACATTCTAGCCTCTAGTAAATTCAAGAAACGATCGTAGATCCCTAATTTCGAGCGATAACAATCAAGAAAGCATCGCAACGAAACTAGGTCATCGATTCTTGAACTTGCTAGGGTTTACAAAACTCGTAGGACTTAAGAATCATATTAAGATTTGTTACATCATCATTCTATTGATCGTCACGACTCCTTTACGAGCGGAGTTTTACTTAAACATTACAACAAGAACTACAATTACAAATTGAGATCGAATCATGATGCAAGAATTTAAAGAAAGCAAGATTAAAGAATTTCACCTTTTATTTATATCAACAATTTCATTACAATCGCTCAAGAACTACAAGAGGAAGAACTCGATCGTCGATTTGGCTTCGCTCGTCTCCGTGAGTCGTGGATCGGCTTGGATCGCTTGCTCGGTTGAAGATCGTCTCCGCTCCTAAAAGGTTGAAGGCTTCTTGCTTGATTTGGTACTCGGGATCTTGAATTTGGAGTGGAATTAGGGTTAGGGTTTCGCACAAGTCTTGTCACTAGACTTGTGGAAGAAGATGAAGATAGATGTTGAAGAATGAACTAATGAAGAACTAGCTAACTAAAGATTACCTAAGATTGATTAGCCTTTAACCCTAGGTCTAGGCTTCTATTTATAGACTTTCCTAAACCCTAGATCTAGGATTAGAATTTGAATTTCCCTCCAAAAGTTAGTTAGAGGAGATTTGAATTTCCCTCCAAAAGTTTGTTGAGGAGAAGCTTCTAGATGTGATTAGTTAGGAGCTTAATCAAGATTAGCCTAATTAATCATCTTTGCTGATCTGGAAGAAGCTTCGAGAGAATTCTGGAATTTGACATGTATGAAATGAATGTGGGACTCGAGAGATGAATTTTGCGCTGAAAATGGGAAACTGATGTGGCCAAGAAGCCGCGGAACCGTGGCTCAAGCCAGCTCCCGCCGCGGTTCCGCGGCTCTTTTGAAGCTTTAGGGCTTGAAAACTCTGGTGCTGATTTGGGCTGACTTGTGGGCCTTTCTTTGATATGTTGATTTTTATATTTCCTTTTGAATTGCTACCAGATCTGAAATCATTGAGTTGGCGTATTTTTGATCAGCTCTTTTGTCTTTGCTCCTGCAATTTCCTGCACAAATCTCGACACAAGTGTTGCGCAATACAGGGATGATGCCATGCCATGATAAAAACACAATTTCCTCAGAAATGTCGGTTTTAGAGTCTAACACATGCAATCTGATATTTTACGACTGATTTTTCTAATATGTGTAATATGAATGCCGAACACTTCTATATGAGTACAAATGATAGGGAAATTGCCGTGTTAAAAATACATTATTTTCGATTGATCAAGACCCTCCGAAAGTGTTGGGTTCCTAGGCACTCTTGTGAAGGTTCATAAAGCATCAAACATGCCCGAATAAAATTTTAGATGTGCCGAACAACCTAAAGCCGGGATCTTTGCTAGATTATTAGGGTTTAACATGCAAGATAACATCTTTAAACCTAAGTGTGAGGGATTACAACCTTTGTAGTCCGCTCCTTCACTTCACAAGCTCCGAGTAGAAGTCCCTTCGCCGCGATCCATGATCTCCCGGACTCAAGAGAGGCTCCACGACTCGAACGATCCATGATAGCTTGTCGTATTCCTTTTCTCCGATGATCTACGTCGAAGTTGCAATAGCTCAAGCTTTCTCTCACTCTAATGAGGTGAACACCCTAATCTAATGGGCTAGATTAGATGAGGATGATGGAGTAGTATTTATGCTTTCTTTTTATATCATTTTCTCATAATAACTCATCACAAAAGAAAACTCAAGTGAACTCTCTCTCAAACTCAAGAGAGAAGAAGATGAAGAATGAAAAGAATAATCCTTTTGTGATGAATAGTAGATTAGAGTATATGATTGATTATTGAACCATGGTCAAGGATGAGAGGCTAAAACTTTGTAGAGAATAAACTAGAGTTAGGGTTTGGTTAGGTTAAGGATAAGGATCAACCATAATATCTTAACCAAGACAAAAGAGAATCCTTCTAGAATGAACAAGAAGGAGCTAACCCTAATCAAACCCTAATCCCTTTTTATCATCCTTAAACATGTTTCATAATAAATCATATCATGTCACAATAATATATATCACATATATATTATATATTTGCAACAAAAGAAAATAATACAATTAACATATATCGCATATATATACATGTATTAATCCGGTGAGAAAATGAAATAATAAAGCGAGCCAATATTAGATAATGTAATACAATATATCATATACATCATTATACATTAAATCATCGAATCAACACTTGATCCGACGATCCGTCTATATCGAATATAACCGACTAATATATCATGTACAGATTCATCGAATCAACACTTGATTCGATGTCCCGGTTCATATCTAAATATCGCGAGAATATAATACGGTATCTCATATCGCATTATCCTCGGTCCCGCACATATCACATATGTGCCTCTACTCCGTTTTGCCTGAGCCAAGAAACCTCTGTGTAGGACTCTAAAGAATCGTCAATACGCCGGTAGCAGGTGATGATCATATCAAACACCCACAAGCTGCAAGCAGTCAGCTAAACGTAACAGCCACCCAGGTATTGAGCGATCAGAAGATCAACAAGCTAGCCTGTCCGTTCTCCTGTGAATCCAATCAGTAACACTCCCGTACAGTCCGGTCTGTTCGTCTGATATGTCGCATATCAAGTCTAGGGGTGGTATACGTCAGACCCCAGTAACCGATAAGTCGTGTCGACGTGAGGCTCATAACAGGTCGAGAAACTACTAGTAACACTTACCAGTATATCTCTATATCAGCCCTGGCCAGGGACTTCCAGTTATAGCCAATCGAACACAGCACAACATCAACTCCCTATACCGGGAGAGACGAATCCCCTCCTATCGCTCATTGCCTCCATGTGATTCGGGACTGTACCCAAAAGCCACCGTTTTGCACGCCCTCTTGGACGTGGTAAGGTGGAAATCAAAGCACAGTGGGAATCACACAAGACTCTATGACGATCTCGGGTCTACAGACTACCCTGTACCAGTGTCACCGGAGAACTGCCATCTGACGTGTGGTATATCACCATCTGGGAGTTCTCGGCGCGTCCGTCCAGTGTACCCAGTCTCCACTGAGCACCCGTACACCATCTCTGATGTCAAACACCGATGGATATAGGATCATCCATCGCCCATCATATGGGTCAAGATGCGTATACGCAAGTATACTCTGGTGTATCGATGCGCTGTCTCGATATACCCTCGACTAGGAACAGTTATAGGATGTACTCATCGACTACTATGGCCCCACTAGTATGATCTCATCATAGTCCCAGTAGTCGAGTACAGATCCTAAGGGCTTTATCAACATGTGAGAGTAAGACAGTAAACCAATACAAGTCAACATGTTAAGATAAAGTGAAACCAAATAGCATACTATCATGACGAGCAAGAAAGTCCTCTCTGTATATATCCAAGCATCCATCATAATATACATCATATGTACAACAATGGCCTCTAGGGCATATACATAACTAACAATCTCCCACTTGCACTAAGGCCAGCTGCTGTAGTATCTCATACCTAGCATCCCGAATAATCTCTCAAACTGTATATGGGGAATGGCCTTCGTGAGTGGATCCGCAGTGTTGTCCTTCATATCTATTCTCCTGACCTCGATCTCCCGGCGATCAACTATCTCCCTGATCAGGTGATACCGCCTCAGAATATGTCTGGACTTCTGATAGGATCTGGGTTCCTTGGCCAAAGCCACAGCTCCATTATTATCGCAATACAGAGGTATTGGATGTTCAATGGATGGATCCACACCAAGTTCAGTGATGAACTTCTTCATCCAGACAGCTCTTTGGCAGCATCGTTGGCAGCGATGTATTCAGCCTCCATCGTCGAGTCTGCAACGGTATCCTGTTTGGAACTCTTCCAACATACCGCCCCTCCATTGAGGGTAAAGACAAATCCCGAGTGCGACTTAGAGTCGTCCTTATCACTTTGGAAGCTGGAATCGGTAAAGGACTCCATCCGGAGTTCTCCGTTGCCATACACCAAGAACATGTCTCTAGTCTTTTGCAAGTACTTGAGAATGTTCTTCACAGCTGTCCAGTGACTCTCTCGAGGATCTGCTTGATACCGACTCACTATACTTAGTGAGTATGCTACATCGAGTCTGGTACATAGCATCGCATACATGATAGAGCCTACTGCCGAAGCACAGGGTATCCCTTGCATGCGAGCTCTTTCCAAATCAGTCTTGGGAGACATCTCTTTGGAGAGAGTGAGTCCAGAGATCATGGGTTGGTTCCCACGCTTGGATTCTTCCATACTAAACCTCTTTAGTATGGTGTCAATGTACCTGGATTGGGACAATCCCAGTATCCGTTTGGATCTATCTCTATAGATCCTAATCCCCAATATGCATGAGGCATCACCTAGATCTTTCATTGAGAATCTTTGTGATAAGAAGAGCTTGACTGATTGCAGCATAGGAATATCATTTCCTATCAAGAGTATGTCATCCACGTACAATACGAGGAAGACAACCTTACTCTCTGCTACCTTCTTATAGATACAAGGTTCATCTATGTTTTTGATGAAGTCAAACTCTTTGACTACTACATCAAAACAGATGTTCCAACTCCGCGATACTTGCTTTAACCCATAAATGGATTTAAGCAGCTTGCACACCTTTCCGCTGCTCCCACTATCTACGAAGCCCTCTGGCTGAGTCATGTACACGCACTCTTCTAAATCACCATTTAGAAAGGCGGTCTTAACATCCATTTGCCAGATTTCATAGTCATGGTATGCAGCAATGGAAAGGAAGATCCGGATGGACTTAAGCATAGCCACTGGAGAAAAGGTTTCGTCATAATCCACACCTGGTCGTTGACGAAAACCCTTTGCTACAAGTCTAGCTTTGAAAGTCTCAACTTTTCCATCTACACCAAATTTCCTTTTAAAAATCCACTTGCTCCCAACGTGTTTTACCCCTTCAGGAGCATTTTCCAAAATCTATACTTTATTGGTGTACATGGATTCCATCTCAGATCGCATTGCATCCAGCCATTTCACAGAGTCACCACTCGTGATGGCCTGCTCGAAACTAGTCGGGTCATCATCTTCCATGATGCAATCCTCGCTTCTACCATCAATGAGAAAACCGTAGTATCTCTCAGGTGGACGAGAAACCCTACTAGATCGGCGGAGAGGCCGGGGTTCGTCGGGTACTACTGAATCCTCTGGTTCTACTAAATCTTCAGTTGCAATTTGTGTTTCTGGAATCTCTTCCAGCTCTACCTCTTTGCCACTAATTTCTTTTGCAAGAAATTCCTTTTCCAAAAAGGTGGCATATTGAGAAACAAACACTTTTTGTTCTTCAGCGTGGTAGAAAAAATATCCTTGGGAATTCTTAGGATATCCCACAAACTTGCAAAGAACTGACCGTGCCTCGAGTTTGTCTGGATTTTGCCTTTTAACATAGGCCGAACAACCCCATATCTTAACTCGTTTAAAATATGGTCTCTTCCCACTCCATATCTCATATGGTGTGGTAGGCACAGATTTAGACGGAACTTGATTCAATAGGTATGCTGCTGTCTCAAGCGCATAACCCCAGAAGGAAATAGGCAACTCAGCCTCGCTCATCATAGAGCGCACCATATCTAATAGGGTGCGATTCCTCCGTTCCGATACACCGTGGTGCTGTGGTGTATAAGGAGGAGTAAGCTGAGAGAGAATCCCATTCTCTTTTAGATAATCTAGGAACTCATTGCTTAAGTATTCACCTCCTCGATCAGATCGAAGAATCTTAATACTTTTGCCCGTTTGATTCTCTACTTCGTGCTTATATTCTCTGAATTTCTCAAAAGCTTCAGACTTGTGTTTCATTAGGAACACATGTCCGAATCTAGAGAGATCGTCAGTGAATGTAATGAAGTAGGAAGAACCGTTCCTGGCATGCGTAGACATGGGACCGCATACATCACTATATACCCGTTCTAAGAGTTCAGTAACTCTTTCTCCGTGTCCACTAAACGGTGCTTTGGTCATTTTTCCTTTGAGACATGAATGACAAGTATCATAAGATGATAATTCGAACGGATTCAAATAACCATCCTTATGTAACTTAGCCAGTCGTGTTGCATTGATATGACCAAGTCTACAATGCCACAAGAAGGATTCGTTCATTTCTGAACTTTTCCTCTTGTGTGTGTTTTGTATATTGAGGACTGTATTCTGATTTAGAATGAATATGCCATTATGTAACGAGCCTGATGCAATCAACTTTTGATCTAGGAATATGTTCATAACATTATCCTTTACTACAAAATTATTTCCTTCTTTACTTAATAAAGAGACTGATATAATGTTGCACATCATGTTCGGTATATAATAGTACTCATTTAGAATCAGTGTATTACGACTTGGCAATACAAGGTGATATTCGCCAACTGCTTTGGCTGCAATACTTGCACCGTTTCCTACTTGAACGGAATGATCACCTTTTCCCAGTTCTCTACCTTTTCGTAGCCCATGTAACAATTTACATATGTGGGATCCTGATCCGGTATCTAATACCCAGGATGTAGGGTGAACTGAGAAACAGTTCTCAATAACTAACACACCTGAAGAAGATGCATCAACATGCATGTTCTTCTGGGCGGCTTGAGAATCCAGATATTCCCCTATTCCCTGTTCAGTCTTATAACTCTTATAAGAAAGAACGGGTCCAACGTTCCCCTGCTCAGTATAATAAGCGGGTTCAGTCAATACATCCATATTATTATCTTGATTATGGCCTGACATGGTCGCTACCTGGAGAGAGAGAAGAAAACACTTTAGCGTATGCTCTTGCAAGATTAGATTGGTTATTATCTTATCTAATCAGGATGTCTCCCACTGTTTTTATCAAATCTACCTTCAAACCCTAAAATGTAAGATTAGCCGGGATTAATTACACCCTACAATTTCGTCAATCTTTCAGCCAGATCAGTGTCGGTACTTGAGGGAGGTTCCCCGTGCTTTCGCATGGACCTAATTAAAGTAAACCTCGTTTTCCCAGAGGCGTAACCCCGTTAACACTTTTCTAGACACCTACTTGATCGACTAATTGTCCTGTGTAAAACTCTCCCAGGAGTAACTCTTACTCGCAGTGGGTATCGGGATCCAACTATCTCATAGAAGGTATGCAATCTCATTGCAAATTTCAACACTTGAAATTCCCGATAATATTTTGCCCCTAGCAATTTATGACCTTAACATAGTCAACAAATCATAATTGCTAGCCAAGTTCAACCCATCATTTCCCAATTGAATTAAACCCACCTGCACGACCCTTAACATAGTCAACAAAGTCGTATAACTACCCTAATCCAATCACATCTCATGTTTTAGCAGATAAGTACTAATTAGCTACCGCACACTACGCCTTAACATAGTCAACAAACGTAGCACGAATACTAACTAGTCTTTATCTGAAATGACGGAGGGCTACGCAGGTTTTTCAGAAAACCATGAGCGTAATGAACTTGATATCATCGTAGAATCATGTGAAATTTTGAAATGGAGTGTTTTTGAGGCTTTCATTAGGTTTGCTAAAGAGGTCACTCCCGGTGAAGGGATCTCGGCTCTTTCCTCATCGAATAAGGTGCAGGACATATCATATATATCACTGTGCAAAGCAAAACTCTAAAAGCAATCAAAAGACAAACCGAGTTTTGTAGCATCTTCCAGTTTCGCTCAAGAGGTCACTCCCGGTGAAGGGATCTCGGCTCTTTCCTCATCGAATAAGGTGCAGGACATATCATATATATCACTGTGCAAAGCAAAACTCTAAAAGCAATCAAAAGATAAACCGAGTTTTGTAGCATCTGCCAGTTTCGCTCAAGAGGTCACTCCCGGTGAAGGGATCTCGGCTCTTTCCTCATCGAATAAGGTGCAGGGTATATCATATATACCACTATGCAAAGCAAAACTGTAGCTACCCTTTTTATAAAGTTTTGATTCTACAACATCTTTTAGGTTTCTTTTCTTTTTATTAATCTCATTAATAACAAATCCCATCAGCTTATGCTTCCTAAGCATCACAGATAAATACGACGTACACTTATGCCATCCGCATTCGCCTCGATGTTCCCTCGTGCACCGTTAGGTTAGGTAACTAACGATAGAGCAGGGCAGGGCTAGTGCGGGTGTAAAACATAAGTAACGTCTATATAATATATCATATATACTATATACTGTATCCATCACAACATATCAAATGATCACATCACAGATATCGCAGCAGAAACATAGATATAATGTGGGATATACTAGGACGTCTGTATTTAGTATTTAGCCAACAATAGAAAATACGGATTCCACAGTCGCGATGAATAGCCAAGCCCACACCCTGGACCCCTACGAGAGAGGCAAGCGACCCTACCAATTCTGGAGTTTAGGAGACCCGGTCTCGACTCCTCGAGATGGCCTCCCACTGAACCCCAGAACCCGGTCACCTGTGCTCCTCTCCTTGGGTCCATCCTAATGCGGAAAAGTAAATAATATACAACACTGGTGGCATCAACCTCAACTCGGAAGTGCCCCAAATAAAAGAATATTACATTACATTTGAATTTACATGAATGAAAATATAAAACTCTCATCTCACATAAAACCCCCGGCTATTCAATCGCGACAATCCTGCACATCATATCTCAGCAACACATAATATCTCATATCATCAACGTAAGTAAGTATGCATACACCGATCGTCGTCGATGTATAGCAACGACAATCGGCAATACCACTACATACTACACTTACGGTCACAGAAAAGAAAGTGTAAAACTACAATATTTGGAATCCACAATCACTTTAGACATCGTAAATCCGAAATATCACATACTTCGCATTTCATGCCTAACTCTATGAATTCCACATATTGTATCACATTCTAGATAAATAGACAGTATTAAACTTTTCGAACAGATAATCAAATACCCAAAATTTTCTAAATTGCTCAACACTTGAGCGGAGTTCAAATAATCCGGAATGTGTCACAGTAGTAGCGGTCCATCCGTAGAAGGGTCAAGCCAACGCCTCACATGTGGCACGCCGTACTGCTCCAAACCCGAAGGTTCAAAAGGCAGTTCAAGACGGTCACATAATCGAGTTAAGGTTTGTTGTCTTCTAGAGGGTCCACCACAAAACTTGCACGCATTTGCGAAAGATTTAAACTCAAGAAAAGATTCAACACTTGAAAATTTTTTGTGTCGGGAAAAATTGAGTTAATGATATTCGTTCGAACATTTTAACAGATTCTAAATATCCGGAAATTATAACGAATTTAAATATTCCGATCGAATCTACGATTACAAAATAAACCCCAGAATACTCAACACTTGAGTCAGAATAAAAATACCCATAAAATTTAAATCACAGAAATATGAATTACTGTGTAAAAACAAATACCAATCTCCCCTGTACGGCCGCGGATCCGCGGCCCAAGCCCGGTACGGCTGCGGTTCCGCGGCGGTGTGGAAGTGTTAGGTGCTCGTTTTTCACCACAATTCTTATATTTCCCTGCTGAAATTTTTAGGTATTTTTAATTCAGAAAAATCCCAGATTCTGAAGTTGTGGTTGGCCATGAACTAACGGGTAAACCAAAAAATTGTCCAGAGAGGGGTTTAGCTTTGTCGGTTCGGGTTCGATCGGAGTTTTAACTTCGTAAACACGTCGCCTAATGCTCTAGCTAGGCTCTGATACCACTGTTGGGTTCCTAGGCACTCTTGTGAAGGTTCATAAAGTATCAAACATGCCCGAATAAAATTTTAGATGTGCCGAACAACCCAAAACCGGGATCTTTGCTAGATTATTAGGGTTTAACATGTAAGATAACATCTTTAAACCTAAGTGTGAGGGATTACAACCTTTGTAGTCCGCTCCTTCGCTTCACAAGTTCCGAGTAGAAGTTCCTTCGCCACGATCCATGATCTCCCGGACTCAAGAGAGGCTCCACGACTCGAACGATCCATGATAGCTTGTCGTATTCCTTTTCTCCGATGATCTACGTCGAAGTTGCAATAGCTCAAGCTTTCTCTCACTCTAATGAGGTGAACACCCTAATCTAATGGGCTAGATTAGATGAGGATGATGGAGCAGTATTTATGCTTTCTTTTTATATCATTTTCTCACAATAACTCATCACAAAAGAAAACTCAAGTGAACTCTCTCTCAAACTCAAGAGAGAAGAAGATGAAGAATGAAAAGAATAATCCTTTTGTGATGAATAGTAGATTAGAGTATATGATTGATTATTGAACAATGGTCAAGGATGAGAGGCTAAAACTTTGTAGAGAATAAACTAGAGTTAGGGTTTGGTTAGGTTAAGGATAAGGATCAACCATAATATCTTAACCAAGACAAAAGAGAATCCTTCTAGAATGAACAAGAAGGAGCTAACCCTAATCAAACCCTAATCCTTTTTTATCATCCTTAAACATGTTTCATAATAAATCATATCATGTCACAATAATATATATCACATATATATTATATATTTGCAACAAAAGAAAATAATACAATTAACATATATCGCATATATATACATGTATTAATCCGGTGAGAAAATGAAATAATAAAGCGAGCCAATATTAGATAATGTAATACAATATATCATATATATCATTATACATTAAATCATCGAATCAACACTTGATCCGACGATCCGGCTATATCGAATATAACCGACTAATATATCATGTACCGATTCATCGAATCAACACTTGATTCGATGTCCCGGTTCATATCTAAATATCGCGAGAATATAATACGGTATCTCATATCGCATTATCCTCGGTCCCGCACATATCACATATGTGCCTCTACTCCATTTTGCCTGAGCCAAGAAACCTCTGTGTAGGACTCTAAAGAATCGTCAATACGCCGGTAGCAGGTGATGATCATATCAAACACCCACAAGCTGCAAGCGGTCAGCTAAACGTAACAGCCACCCAGGTATTGAGCGATCAGAAGATCAACAAGCTAGCCTGTCCGTTCTCCTGTGAATCCAATCAGTAACACTCCCGTACAGTCCGGTCCGTTCGTCTGATATGTCGCATATCAAGTCTAGGGGTGGTATACGTCAGACCCCAGTAACCGATAAGTCGTGTCGACGTGAGGCTCATAACAGGTCGAGAAACTACTAGTAACACTTACCAGTATATCTCTATATCAGCCCTGGCCAGGGACTTCCAGTTATAGCCAATCGAACACAGCACAACATCAACTCCCTATTCCGGGAGAGACGAATCCCCTCCTATCGCTCATTGCCTCCATGTGATTTGGGACTGTACCCAAAAGCCACCGTTTTGCACGCCCTCTTGGACGTGGTAAGGTGGAAATCAAAGCACAGTGGGAATCACACAAGACTCTATGACGATCTCGGGTCTATAGACTACCCTGTACCAGTGTCACTGGAGAACTGCCATCTGACGTGTGATATATCACCATCTGGGAGTTCTCGGCGAGTCCGTCCAGTGTACCCAGTCTCCACTGAGCGCCCGTACACCATCTCTGATGTCAAACACCGATGGATATGGGATCATCCATCGCCCATCATATGGGTCAAGATGCGTATACGCTAGTCTACTCTGGTGTATCGATGCCCTGTCTCGATATACCCTCGACTAGGAACAGTTATAGGATGTACTCATCGACTACTATGGCCCCACTAGTATGATCTCATCATAGTCCCAGTAGTCGAGTACAGATCCTAAGGGCTTTATCAACATGTGAGAGTAAGGCAGTAAACCAATACAAGTCAACATGTTAAGATAAAGTGAAACCAAATAGCATACTATCATGACGAGCAAGAAAGTCCTCTCTGTATATATCCAAGCATCCATCATAATATACATCATATGTACAACAATAGCCTCTAGGGCATATACATAACTAACAGAAAGGAGCTGGGGGCGGCGGCCGAGGCGGCTAAGTCGGCTGAATCGAGGGTGGTGGAGGGCTATAAGAAGTCGAGGGACTTCTATGACGACTTGGTCGTGGCTACGACCCGTATTTGGCAAGACACCCTGGATGCCGTTAAGGCCCAGATGCCGGAGTTTGCCGACGGAGATCTCCGGGCCGAGTTCCCCCTCGCGGACGCCGATGAGCAGGGGGAAGAGGTCCCTGCCGAGGAAGCCGCCGAGGACCCCGCGCGTCACGTGGTGGAGGTCGAGGACCTCGAGGCCGTACCTGGCCCCGAGGTATAGTGCCCCCGTCTTCCTCCTTTTATTTTGTTTTTGAATTTTTGTAAGGCTGGGGAGCCCCAAAAAAATACCCTTTGTAAAGCTTTGTCTTTGGTAGTAATAAATTTTTTATTTGGCTTCATCGAATCATGCTCTACCATCTGTCTGTGAAGAATGCTCGTAGGATATCTCTGCTTGCACCGTTGTGTTTTCATGCCAGGTTTGCCGCTTGTCTAGCAATCGCCCGTCGGGTTGATTTCGATCACTCGCCGACGAGCATGCCAAGCGCCCCATGGGCCCCGAGGTCGAGGGGAGATTGCTTTGACCTGGATAGATCTGATTCCCCTCACTGGGGTTTCGGGTCCTCTGCGGGTGACGGGAAGGGCGCTGTTCACCGTACTTGGGTCGAGCGTGAGCGGGCGCCTGCTCGGTGGCTCTATGGGGGGTGCCATCTTTTGACCTCTGACCAGCCGGGGGTGACTGAGCAGGGTAGCTGCTCGGTTACCTCTTGCGAGGGCTTTCTGATCCCTGGCGTTGCGGTAGGGAAGCTACCCGCCAGGGACGACGGAGCAGGGTAGCTGCTCGGTTGCCTCTTGCGAGGGCTTCGACCCTTAGCGTTGGAGGGGCTGTAAGAAGCCCACTAAGGATGGCCGGGCAGTGAAGCTGCGCGGTTGCCTCCTGGCGAGGGCTTTGATCCCTATCGGTTATGGTAGGAAGCTACCAGCCGGGGATAGCTGAGCAAGGACTCGGCTGCCTTTGGGAGGACTTTGGTCCTTAGTGCTGGAGGGATGTAAGAAGCCCACTAAGGAGGACCGGGCAGTGAGGCTGCGCGGTTGCCTCTCGGCGAGGGCTTTGACCTCTGGCGTCGTGGGTAGGCAACTACCAGCCGGAGTTGACCGAGCAGGATAGCTGCTCGGTTGCCTCTTGCGAGGGCTTTGACCCTTCAGGACGGGGACCGAGCAGGGTTACTGCCCAGTGCCTCTTGGTGAGGACTTTAAGCCCTGTCGGTTGTGGTAGGAAGCTACCAGCCGGGGGTAGCCGAGCAAGGACTCGACTGCCTCTGGGAGGACTTTGGTCCTTAGCGTGGGAGGGGCTGTAGAAGCCTACCAAGGACCCTTGGCCGGGCAGGGTTACTGCCCGGTGCCTCTTGGCGAGGGCTTTTGTCCTGACGGATAGCCGAGCGAGGGATCCTCGGGCTCGGCTGCCTCTGGGAAGGTTTTTTGATCCTCGGTGTTGTGGCAAGGAAGCTGCCCGCTGGGGATAGCCGAGCGAGGGGTCCTCGGGTTCGAATGCCTCTGGGAGGGCTTTCTGATCCCTGGCGTTGCGGTAGGGAAGCTACCCGCCAGGGGTGACCGAGCAGGGTAGCTGCTGGGTTGAATCTTGGTGATGCGTAGCCTGACCGTCCAGCTGTAGGCATGGGGAATAGGAACGGTCGCGGCAATAGTGCGCGTAGCATGTGCGTTGAATGCGCGGGGAGGCGAAGCGCTAGGGGCGCGTCACTTCGATTCCACCAGAGAAGACTTGATGCCCGCCGCGTGGCAACGACTTTTTGGGTGAAAACGGGTGACTTTTGAGCTGCACAGTGGGATATATAAGGCAGAAGGAGTACTGGTCCTTCCATACTTTATAGACAGGTCATCGAAAATGCAAGACTTCCCATTCACCATCCCTGACATCATCCATTTCAAAGACGTGTTCCTCTACGACCAGAACTGCACCGAGGACACGGTGCAGCTGGTCTATGGGAGCATTGAGGACCATTTCGGCTGGCTGCTTCCCCGACGCTTCTCCTTGCTGTAGCTGCTGATGTACTCCATCTAGAGGGCGTCGCCGGGGCTTTACAACCCCCTGTCCGAGCAGCTCTATGACGAGGCCGTGGGCAAGCTGCGGTCTCTAAGGCACTTCGGTCTGATCTCCGCGAACCGGCTGGCCCGCTCAGAGGCGCTCGTCCGCGAATGCTACGAGCTGAGGCTTGGGATCGACGTGCGTGGGGGGAACCGAGGACAGAGGTTGGACCTCGCGAGGCCCCGGCTGGCGGAGATCTTCACCGAGTACCACGAGCAGTGCTCGCTGCATCCCCTTCCCCCACTGTTGTAATTTCCTTTTCTTTTTGCGTGTATGGCTGAGGAGCCTATAATACCCTTTGAATAAACAAGGTTTCTCTTTCTTTTTCGCAATGTTCCATTGATCTTTATTAAATTGACAACAGACCCTAGGAAGAGTTTACATTGCTCTAAAAGAAAAGTACAGGCTAGTAGATGACTTTATTGGCTCGGCCCGAGCTCCCTGGAGGGTTGTTGGCCCCCGTGCTTGGCACTGGGTACGAGGTTCCCTGAGTTCCGGGCTAGTCGTCCGCCGAAACGAGCATGATCTGACCGATGGTCAGGTCGGCGGGAGGGTGATGCTGCTCTTGCTCGCGGTCGGCCTGCCGTTTGTCCCTCAAGTATGTGGTGAGGTGTCCAGATCGAATGAGTTCCTCGATGTAGTCCCTGAGCTGCTTGCAATCCTCCGTAGCGTGGCCCCGTGTCCGATGGAAAGCACAGTAAGGGCCCCGGGTTCGCTTCGCAGCCTGACACGGGATCGGAGGGAACTTGAAGAACCCCTCGTTCTGGGCCTCTTCTAGCAATACTGTGAGGGAGAAGTTGAGGGGGGTATAATCCTGGAACTTCGGGTGGTAGGGCTGCTGGCGCTCCGGCCTCTCCTCCTGAGCCCTCTTCTTCTGGTCAGATCGTTCTGCTCGGGGGAGGTTAGCGTTCACCTCGGATTCCAGCTGAAACTCATGCTCAGTCCACGCCTTGACCTCGGCCATGGTCTTAGGCTGTGCCAACGCGAAGGAGCGTAACCACTCCTTGTGCCTCAGACCTGATCTAAGCGCCGTGATGACGGTCTCGTCCCGGTGCTCGGGTACCTCGAGAAGGGCGTTGTAGAAAACGGGTAATGTAGGCCTTGAACGTTTCCTTGTCCCCGCTCTTAACCGTGAAGATGATAACAAAAATTCGTTATAATCCAACTTTTCTACAGGAGCTTTTAACCCATGAATTATATCTAATTATTTTTTGTTGATCAGTTATTATTTTCTTTAAAATTAGTTATAATCCATCCCAAGCTTATATCTTTCTTCTTCTATTATGTTTTTATTTTTTGTTAGATTATACTATCTCATATGACATATGGCACTTAAGGGATGTTTGTTAGAATTGACATGTGGCATTCGACTGGTATTTGTTAGTCTAATTAGAAATTTAAAATTGGGGATCCTATGAGTTATGGTTATAATAGTAGAGAAGCAGAGAAGAAAAAGATGAGAGAGATGGAGATAAAAGATGCTCTTTTGTTGTGATTTGGTCAGAGATTTAGTATTGTATGAAGCTCAAGCCTGGCAGATGAGTCTTTCAATCTGCTTTTTTAGATATCTACATTCAATAATTTTATCGATGTGACGTTGTTTATCGTGGTTCTCCCTCCACATGCATTCTATTGATCCATCACGACAGCCTAATGATTTCCATGCATTGGATATATATTAGATTTTGTGACCTTCCCTGTAGTAATTGAATTAGATCACTTCTTATCTTCCCGATCTATCATCCTACGTTTTTGGCTAGCTTGAGAAGATTCTTTGGTCCATGTTGATTTTCATGTTTCTCATGGCATTGATGTGCCCCTATGCAAAAACTAAAGGACGGTAAGCTAAACCGTGTATTTTTAGCAGTAAATACCCTTGACTTTCTAAACTCAGCACTTTGTCCCCTCAACTTCAATTGATTTCCAAAATTCCCTTTATATAAATATTTAATTTTAAAACATTTCTATTTCTCTCTTTCTTATATACCCTCATTATTTTTCGATATTACCCACATCTTTCAAATTTCTTTAAGATTTTTTAAATACATCCAAACTTATTAAGTACCTATTAAATTTATTTTTATAATTTAATTTATTTTCTTTACTCTCATCATCATCGTCATTATCTTCTTCATCACAACCCGATAAAACCCCATCTTTGTCTTCTTTCTTCTCATCTCTTAGTCTTATTCATTCTAATTCATCTTTTTTTTGTTCTCATAAGTTCTTTGTTTCTTTTTCTTTATTTACTTCCAAATTAAGAAACCATAATTTAAAAAAAACTAAATTTCAGAAAACTTTAACCGAAAAATCCCCTAGAATTATGCAAATCCTAACATAAAAAAACCAAATCAATCAATACTTACAGAATAGAATACCTAAATCAATCAAATATTATAAGAAAACCTAACTCGATCAAGTAATTTTTGTTTTAGGAATTTGAAAGCATGTAAGGTATAAGAAAGGATTGTGAGGATATTTATATTTCTTTTTATCGAATTATATCAAAATTAACCATCATTTAATGATATTGTATTTTTAAAAAAAACTTAAAGAAATTTGGAACGTGTAGGTAATATCGAAGAATAATGGGAGTACATCAAATTTGTATAAAATTTTAGGCGGTATTTCAAAAAAATCATTTATTTAAATATTTTAATTAAATATTTAAATGAAGAGTATTTTGGGAATCAATTAAAATTGAAGAGGGTAAGGTACTAGTTTTTGAAAGTCATGGGTATTTTCTGCTATTGGGGTAAATATTAGGGTTTTTCCTGCAATTTAGCCTTGTAGTAATTCAACAATTAATGATAGCTTATGGATTTTGATAATCCATTTATTTAGTTTTAATGATAGTTTAAACATGAATAGTTCGTTTAGTGTCACTTGCTTATCATGCTTGGGTTTCGGTGCCCGCACCGCGGAAACCGCGGCCGACATAGAAGCGAAAACAAAAATTTTAGTGAACACCGAACACCCGTAAAACCCAAGATTCGATCCATAGACCTAAATTAGCTAACTAAAAGCGCAATGGTTGAGAAGATACAACCTTTGTCGCGTGTCCACCCAAATGTGGAAGACCCTTCCAAACTCGTAGCCGCCGGGACCGCGCTTGAGAACCGATCACCCCTGTCGAAGACGATCCACCCGATAGAATCTGAAGTAGGCTCTAACCGACGATCCAGACTTACTAGATTTGGATGGCTGGTGATGTAGAAATACTTCACTAAATTTCTCTCTCTTTTTATTCAAGCTCATGAGAGCAAGAGAAGGAAGAAGAAGGAGAAGATGGTGAGAATGAAGCAACCATGGAGCATGAAGCTTATATTTATTTTTTTTGGAATCAAGAAAAACCTCATCCAAATTCTTATCATCATAAAAGAGAATGGCTACATGTATATACTTTTACAACCATGCATCAAAATAGTGCACACAATAAATGCAAGCCATTCCTCATTACCATGTTCATGCCACCTCATTTCCAATTTGTTTTTCTAAAAAGAAAAATAAATTGAGGTGTCTTTCTTCTAGAAGTATTCCCGTATAAATACGGAATACTTCACCTGGTATATGTATCGCTACACATACGTGTATCCGTATAAAAATATGGATAGCACCAAAGAGAGAAAATAAATAGTGAACAATAATACTAAAATATATGTATCAAAATACATATATAAATTATTAAATCAAAACCTGATTTAATAATCGGACTTAATCCTAAGCCGGCTAGTATTATCAACCGTCCGATTAAAGTCCGTGTATTGCGTATACGTATTTAATTGGATCCCTGCATGTATCAACGTACGGCTCCTATATCTGTCGCCTGGACCAGGAAAACCCTCTGTGTGGGACTCTAAACTCGACAATACGCTGGCAGTGGGTTTAACCACAAGCAAGTCAGCAACACTAGCTGTACGCAACGGCTATCCAGGTACTTGTCGAAAAGGGGGTCGAAAATCAAGTGCGTCCTTACCCTACTTAGCTTAAATGTGACAATCTCTGTACAGTCCGGTCTCTTCGTCAAAGAGTATCGCATATCGGGTCTAGGGGGTGGATAACGTCAGACCCCTACTAACCCGATAAATCGTGTCTGAGTCAAGCTCATCACCAATAGAGATACTACTGATCAACTATCAGTAAATCTCATCCACTATGGCTACGGATTTCTGGTGAAAGCCAACTGAACATAGCGCGACATCAACTCCTAATACCAGGAGAGACGAATCCCTGACAATCAACCACTGCCTCCATGTGGCTCGGGACTGTACCCAACTAAAACCTGTTTGCACGGCTCCTTTGAGCCATGGTAGGGTAGCAATCAAAGTACAGTGGGAACTCACACGAGACAAATGACGACTTCAGGTCAAAGGACTAACCTGTACTCATGCCACCTGAGAACTTCCATCTGACGATAGATATAATACCATCTAGAAGATCTCGATGAGTCCGTCTAGTGTACTCACCTCCAGTGAGCACCTGTATACTATGTTAGGTGACACAACACCAATGGCTTGTGAGACCGGCTACCGCCCCTCGTCGGGGTCTAGAAGCGTATATATTAGTCTACTCCGGAATATCGATGCTCAATCTCGATATTCCCTCTACTAGGGACATTTAAGGATGTGCTTATGGACAAACCGACTCTCACATATATGATCGCCATCATAATGTTGGTTGTCAAGAAGCAATCCTATGGGCTTCATCAATGATGAAGACAAACCAGATAGCATACTATCATCTCGAGTAAGACTGTTATACATGTATAGGTCCTCCTTCAATTATCATAATTTCCTACTTGCGATTACAATAATTGCCTTGAGGCACTATATCCAACAATCTCCCACTTGCGCTTAAGGCTAATTATTGCGGTATCGCGTACCCACAGCTCGTGTGCTACCGAATACCCAACTTCTCTACTAATCCGTTCGCAAACCATATTGTGAAACTTAATTTGTTCGAGAAATAGCCTCAGTGAGTGGATCCGCTATAATGTTTCAACTTCATCTATCTATATCTCAACTTTGCAGAGATTAACAATCTCCAAATCTGAGCAATACCCCGCCTCAAGAATTTGTCTGGATACTTGATGGGACCAAGTTCATAAATGAACAACTCCATCCAACAAACTTCTTGGGCTGTATCCTCTGTTGAGTTATAACCAGCATCCCGCACCATGATTACCTCAGTATTCTATTGGAACACTATCCAATATACTGATTCTCAGAAGAGGCTGAACTCAAAACCTTGACAGGATCTATGTCATCCAGGTCACCTTGGAAGCCTGAACTGATAACTGCCTCCCAGAGGAGGCTACCATTATCTTATACTAAGAACATCCTCTTATGTTCTTTTCTGCTTCCCTCTGTTTCTTGAGGATTGAATTAATATATACTTGTTGCAACTAGTGCACAAGTAATATCTGGTGTTGTACAAGACTTTGCATGATCGACTCAATTGCCTAAGCAAATGATATGTCATTCACGCTAGCCCCTCTCTTCATCAGTGTAGAAGACATCCTTTTTAGAGAGGGTGGCTCCATCACCTGCGGGTACACCACCACGCCAGGAGTCGTCCATTCTAAAATATTTTTAGAATGCTGTCTAGGCACCTGATTTGGAAACTTCCCAAATCTAGATCTAGTCACCAGAATTCCTGATATACTATCCAATGTGAAGAAAACACTGTGTGATAACCAAAGTTTGACCGATTGTAGTATAGGAACATCACTTCTTATCTGGAGTATGTCATCCAAATCCAGGACAGTACTCCCTACATCTTTCTTACTAGGTTCATTTTTTGTTTTGATGAAGTTAATCACCTTGACTGTCACATCAAAACAGATGATCCATCTCCGCTACCCATGCTTTAGTCTACGAATAGACATAAGCAACTTGCACACCTTCCGCTGCTCCCACTGACTACGAAACCCTCTGGCAGAGTCATATACACGTGCACTTCCAAAATCCTATTTGGAAGACGTTATAGTCATCTACCTGCCAGATATCATAGCTACAAACTGCATCAGCGCTAAATAGTATCCATATGAACTTCAGCATAGACACTGAAGTAAAAATTATATCATAATCCACAACGAGTATTTGATGAAAACTCGTTACACCAAGTTTAGCCTTATCAGGTAAGTACCTTTCCACCTGCACTGATCCCGGAAGATCTACTTGCTCCTAATGGGCTTCACCCCTTCAGGAGCACCCGGCAAAGTCCAAAATCCATGACTTGCTGAAGTGCGTGGAGCCCATCTCGGGTATGAAATACCCGGTCACCTGGAAGTTATCACTTCCTATGACCCGCTGATAACAAGGAGGGGGAATAGCAGGGTCAAATCATATCCATATGTATTTCAGCATAGACACTGAAGTAAAAGTCTTATCACAATCCACAACGGGTATTTGATGAAAACTATGTACAACAAGTCTAGCCTTATTAGGTTAGCACCTTTCCACTTGCACAGATCTTGAAAGATCTACTTGCTCCTAATGGGTTTTACCCCTTCAGGAGCATCCAGCAAAGTTCAAAATCTATGATTTGCTGAAGTGCGTGGAGTCCATCTTAGATATGAAGTATCTGGTCACCTGGAAGTTACCACTTCCTATGACCTGCTTGTAAGTCGATGTTGCACACCTCGCAAGTTCGCGGGAAGGCGGAATTCATAAAAAAACGATTTTTAACTTGCAACATCAACCAAAACAACCAAGATCTTTTAGAAACCCTAACCAGCAAAACTACAAAGAGGTTCTAAACTACATATGAAAGAGTTTTATACCTCTAGAGTTCAAGTCCTTCGGGTCTTCTTCTTCTCCTCTTCTTAAGCTCCTAAACGGTTTGTATCAAACTCGGTCGTCGGCCTTCTTGTGTCGAAGATGATCCACCCAAGAGTCTTTGGTTCAAGCTTCAACCTCAAGAATGAGGTAACTAAGGTATCTAGTTTGCTAATCTAGATAGCTTAGAAGATATAGAATGCTAATTATACTATTTTATCTCAAGGAACCCTAGGATTCACAACACATGTGAGGGTTAGAGCTTGAGGAAGAAGGAGGAGAGAAAAAATGGAAAGAGAAAGAGCAAACACAAATGAGCTAAAGTGAAGAGGCAAGGAAGGAATGGCCAAGTCATTCACAATAATAAAGCATGCAATATTTTTAATAGAAAATTAGCAATCATGCTTGAATAATAACGTCAAATTAAATAAACAAATGAATTAGCCATGCTTCAACCATGCCACAAATATCTTTATTTTCCACGTCATTAATCTATTTCCAAAAATAGATAAATCCAATAATGAGGTGTCCCCTTCTAAAAGCATATCTTGTGAAATTACAAGAATGCCATCACTGTATATACATACCTGTATTCATACTGCAAAAATACGAATACGATGAGATAATAATAATCCAAAAATATAATACTAGAATCTGATTTAAAACAAAGCCTACTAGTCTTATCCATCCGAACAACATCCGTGCAGCTAGTGTATGTATATGATCGGAACCCTGCACGTAAAACCATACGGCCTTTACATCGTTTCTCCCCAACCAGGGAAACACTCTGTGTGGGACTCTAAAGACTCGATACGCTGGCAGTGGGTTTAATCATAAGTCCGTCAGTGGCACTAGCTGTATGTAACGGCTACCTAGGTACCTATCGAAAAGAAGGCCGACGATCGAACTCATCCGAACCCCTACTGAGCTTGTCCATGACAATCTCCGTGCAGTTCGGTCTGTTCGTCTGAGAGTATCACATGGCGAATTTAGGGGGTGGAAAACGTCAGACCCCTAATAACCTGACAAGTCATGCCGGTGTGGCTCAAGACCATCCGAGAATCTACTGATCCAACTACCAGTAATTCTCAATCCGTGGCCAAGGACTTATGGTGTTGGCCAACCGATCACAGCGCAACATCGACTCCCTATACTGGGACAGACGAATCCCCAACAGTCGCTCACTGTCTCCATGTGGCTCGAGACTGTAGCCAAGTAAAACCTGTTTGTACGACTCAGTAGAGCCGTGGTAGAGTAGTAATCAAACTACAGTGGAAACTCACACGAGACAAATGACGACCTCAGATCGACAGACTATCTGTACTCATGTCACCAGAGAACTGCTATCTAACGCTAGGTATAATACCATCCAGTCAGTTCTCGGCGAGTCTGTCCAGTGTACTCATCCCCAGTGAGCACTTGTATACAATCTTAGGTGCACCATACCAATGGCTGCAGGACCAATCCATCGCCCCTCGTCAGGGTCTAGATAAGTATACACTAGTCTACTCTAAAGTATCGATGCCCAGTCTCGATACTCCCATGACTAGGGACATTTTAAGGATGTGCTTATCGACTAACCAGCTCCCACAAGTATGATTTCCATCACAATGCTGGTAGTCAAGCAAGGATCCTACGGGCTTTATCAACATGTATATACAAGATATGAAATACTAAGTAAAACACATCATATGTTAAGATAAAGACAAACCAAATAGCACACTATTATATCGTGCAAGATTGTCCTGTACATACATATCCCTAGCATCCTATACAATGAAGAGC
Organism: Agapanthus africanus; assembly: GCA_030015575.1. Classification (NCBI taxonomy): domain Eukaryota; kingdom Viridiplantae; phylum Streptophyta; class Magnoliopsida; order Asparagales; family Amaryllidaceae; genus Agapanthus; species Agapanthus africanus. The sequence continues at coordinate 416,832,880 of JASDDO010000012.1, forward strand.
TCTAGGGCATACATATCCAACAATCTCTCACTTGTACTAAGGCCTGTAATTGGCGTATTAAGTACCCAACGTCTGCACTAGAGCCAGTTGCTGGCGTACCGCATACCTAACATCTCGAACGTTCTCTCGAACTGAACTTGAGGGATGACCTTGGTGAATGGATCTGCCGTGTTGTCCTTTGTATCTACTCTTCGCACCTCGATTTCCTGGTGATCCACGATTTCCCTGATCAGGTGATACAGCCTCAAGATATGTCTGGATTTCTGAAGGGACCATAGTTCCTTTGCCAAAGCCATGGCTATGCTGTTATCGCAATACAAAGGTATTGGATTAGCCATGGATGGAACCACCTGAAGTTCAGAAACGAACTTCTTCATCCAGACTGCCTCTTTTGCGGCGTCATTAGCACCGATATACTCAGCCTCCATCGTCGTGTCTGTTACAGTGTCCTGTTTGGAACTCTTCCAACAGACCGCCCGTCCGTTGAGGGTAAACACATAACCCGAGACAGATTTAGAGTCATCCTTGTCACTTTGGAAGCCAGAGTCGGTAAAATTCTTGATCTGGAGGTCCCCATTACCATACACCAAGAACATCTTTTAGTCCTTCTCAGGTACATAATGTTAGTTATGTATATGCCCTAGAGGCCATTGTTGTACATATGATGTATATTATAATGGATGCTTGAATATATATAGAGAGGACTTTCTTGTTCGTCATGATAGTATGCTATTTGGTTTCACTTTATCTTAACATGTTGACTTATATTAGTTTACCGTCTTACTCTCACATGTTGATAAAGCCCTTAGGATATGTGCTCGACTACTGGGACTATGATGAGATCATACTAGTGGGGCCACGGTAGTCGATGAGTACATCCTATAACTGTTCCTAGTCGAGGGTGTGTCGAGACAGGGCATTGATACACCAGAGTAGACTAGCGTATACGCATCTTGATCCATATGATGGGAGATGGATGATCCCATATCCATCGATGTTTGACATCAAGGATGGTGTACGGGTGCTCAGTGGAGACTGGGTACACTGGACGGACTCGCCGAGAACTCCCAGATGGTATTATACCTCACGTGGCAGTTCTCCGATGATACTGGTACAGGGTAGTTTGTAGACCCGAGATCGTCATAGAGTCTTGTGTGATTCTCACCGTGCTTTGATTTCCACAATACCACGTCCAAGAGGGCCTGCAAAATGGTGGCTTTTGGGTGCAGCCCCGAATCACATGGAGGCAATGAGCGATAGGAGGGGATTCGTCTCTCCCGGTATAGGGAGTTGATGTTGTGCTGTGTTCGATTGGCTATAACTGGAAGTCCCTGGCCAGGGATGATATAGAGATTTACTGGTAAGTGTTACCAGTAGTTTCTCGACCCGTTATGAGCCTCACATTGACACGACTTATCGGTTACTGGGGTCTGACGTATACCACCCCTAGACTAGATATGCGACATATCAGACGAAGAGACTGGACTGTACGGGAGTGTTACTGATTGGATTCACAAGAGAATGTACAGGCTTGCTTGTTGATCTTCTAATTGCTCAATACCTGGGTGGCTGTTACGTTTAGCTGACCGCTTGCAGCTTTTGGGTATTTGATATGATCATCACCTGCTACCGGCGTATTGACGATTCTTTAGAGTCCTACACAGAGGTTTCTTGACTCAGGCAAAACGGAGTAGGAGCACATATGTGATATGTACAGGACCGAGGATAATGCGATATGAGATACCCTATTATATTCTCACGATATTTTGATATGGGCCAGATCATCGGATCAAGTGTTGATTCGATGAATCGGTACTTGATATATTAGTCGGTTATATTCGATATAGCCGGATTGTCGGATCAAGTGTTGATTCGATAATTTAATGTATAATAATATATATGATATATTGCATTACATTATCTAATATTGGCTCGCTTTATTATTTCATTTTCTCACCGGATAATACATTGATATATATGCGATATATGTTAATTGTATTATTTTCTTTTGTTACAAATATATATTATATATGTGATATATAATAATGTAACATGATATGATTACTAATGCAACATGTTTAGTGGAGATTAAACAAGGTTAGGGTTTGATTTGGGTTAGTTCTTTCGTGAACCTTCTAGAAGGTTTCCTTTTGTTTCTTGCAAAGATATTATGATGGATATTTTGTGAGATATTTTCCTTACCCAAACCACACCCTTAACCCTAGTTAACTCTCTACAATAGTTTTCCTTGTCATCTTTGACCATGGTTGCATTTGTAATCATATATCTTTTTTATTATTCATCACAAAAGGAATAATTCATTATTCATCTTCTTCTTCCTCCTTGCAAAGTTTTCTAGCTTTGAGTTTTGTGATGATTAGTGTGAGAATTTGAAAACAAAAGAGAGCATAAATCCTACTTAATCATCCTCATCTAATATAGCCAATTAGATTAGAGTGTTCACCTCATTAGTGAGTGAGAAACTTGAGTTAAAGAAATTTCGAGGTAGATCATCGGAGAAAAGGAAGACTACAAGCTAGCATGGATCATTCGGATTGTGGAGCCTCTCTTGAGTCCGGGAGATCATGGATCGCGGCGAAGGGACTTCTACTCGGAGCTTATAAAGCGAAGGAGCGGACTACAAAGGTTGTAATCCCCCACTCTTAGTTGTAAAGATGTTTACTTGCATGTTAAACCCTAATAATCTAGCAAAGATCCCGGCTTTGGGTTGTTTCGGCACGTCTAAATTTTAAATCGGGCATGGTTGATGCCTTATAGACCCTTGTATGACTGCCTAGGAACCCTACAGTGGTATCAGAGCCAATCTAGAGCATTAGGCGACGTGTATACGAAGTTAAAACTCCGATCGAACCCCGAAACATCGAAAATGACCCCCTCTCTGGAAATTTTGTAAAAATGTGATTTTTTCTGCATTAAAAATACTCAAAAAAATCAGCAGGGAATTCTAAGAGTTGCTGTAAAATACGACATCCTAATTCCACCAAAGAGCCGCGGAACCGCGGCAATACCTTGCTTGCGCGGCGGTTCCGCGGCGGAACAATATAATTAGGGTTAGTGTTTTGTGCAGTAATATCCGTAGGTACTTGTACATTCTTCTGGGTATTTTTAATCTGACTCAAGTGTTTGAGTGTTCTGGGGATTATTTTGAAATCGTTGATTCGATCGGAAAGTTTAATTTCCTTCTGTTTTCCGGATAATTTAGAAACTGTTAAAATGTTCGAACGGATATCATTAACTCATTTTTTCCCGGCACGAAAAACTTTCAAGTGTTGAATTTTTCTTGAGTTTAAATCTTTCGGAAAAACGTGCATGTAACGCGGTGGACCCTCTAGAAGAACACAAACCTTAACTCGATTATGTGACCGTCTGAACTGCCTCTGAACCTTAGGGTTTGGGGCAGTACGACATTGCTACATGTGAGGCGTTGGCTTGACCCTTCTACGGCTGGACCATTGGTACTGTGACATATTCTGGGACTTTTTGAACTCCGCTCAAGTGTTGAGCTATTTAGGAAATATTGGGTATTTGATTATTCGATCGGAAAGTTTAATATTGTCTATTTATCTGGAATGTGATACAATATGTGGAATTCATATAGTTAGGCATGAAATGCGAAGTATGTGATATTTCGGATTTACGATGTCTAAAGTGATTGTGGATTCCAAATGTTGTAGTTTTATATTTTCTTTTCTGTGACCGTAAGTGTAGTATGTAGTTGTATTGCCGGTTTTCGTTGCTATACATCAACGACGATCGGTGTATCCATACTTACTTATGTTGATGATATGAGATATTATGTGTTACTGTGATATATTATATTGGATCGTCGTGTTCTGAATAGTCGGGGGTTTTATGTGAGATGAGGGTTTTTATTTTCATTCATGTAAAATTCATTTGTATGTAATATTCTTTTATTGGGGCACTTCCAGGATGAGGTTGTTGTCACCAGTGTATATTCTTTACTTTTTCGCATTAGGTAGAACCAAGGAGGGGAGCATAAGTAACCGGGTTCTAGGGTCCAGTGGGAGGCCATCTCGAGGAGTCGAGAAAGGGTCTCCTAACCCTAGAATTGGCAGTGTTGCTTGCCGCTCTCGTAGGGGTCTAGGGATGTGGGTTTGGCTATTCATCGCGACCGTGGAATCCGTGTTTTATACAGGCTCGAAATAAAACACGGACGTCCTAGTATATCCAATATTTCATATGTTATCTTCTGCTGCAATATTATGTGATGAGATGATATTACTGCCTGAGACGGATGCTTATACTATATATATATGCTGATATATAAATATTACTGCTTTCGTTTCTACTGTGATGCTTAGGAAGCATAAGCTGATGGGATATATTAATGAGATTAATAAAAAGAAAAGAAACCTAAAAGATGTTGTAGAATCAAAACTTTATAAAAAAGGTAGCTACAGTCTTGCTTTGCACAGCGGTATATATGATATACCCTGCACCTTATTCGATGGGGAAAGAGCCGAGATCCCTTCACCGGGAGTGACCTCTTTAGCAAAACTGGCAGATGCTACAAACTTACGGTTTAGTTTTTGACAGCTTAAATAGTTCTTGCTTTGCACAGCGGTATATATGATATACCCTGCACCTTATTCGATGAGGAAAGAGCCGAGATCCCTTCACCGGGAGTGACCTCTTTAGCGAAACTGGAAAAGCCTAAAAAACACTCCTTTTTTTTTCAAAAACACTTGTTTCTACAATGATATCAAGTTCATTACGCTCATGGTTTTCTGAAAAACCTGCGTAGCCCTCCGTCATTTTAGGAAAATAGAGTACTTAGTATTCGTGCTGCGTTTGTTGACCATAGTTAAGGCGCAACGTACGGTAGCTGAGTGATGTTTTCCTATATAACATATGATGTGATTAATTAGAACAGTCATATGACTTTGTTGACCATAGTTAAGGGTCATGTGGGTGGGTCTAAATTAATCAAGAAATGACGGGTAGAACTTGACTAGTGCTTATGATTTATTGACCATAGTTAAGGTCATAAGTCGCTAGGGGTAAAAGCATTATCGGGAATTTCAAGTGTTGAAATTTGCAATGAGATTGCATACCTTCTATGAGATAGATGGATCCTGATACTCACTGCGAGTAAAAGTTACTCATGGGAGAATTTTACACAGGACAATTAGCCGATCAAGTAGGTGTCTAGAAAGGTATTAACTGGGTTAAGCCTCTGGGAAAACGAGGTTTATTTTAATTAGGTCCGTGCGAAAGCATAGGGAACCTCCCTTAAAGTACCAACACTGATCTGGCTGAAAGATTGACGAAATTGTAGGGTGTAATTAATCCCGGCTAATCTAACCTTTTAGGGTTTGAAGGAAGATTTGATAAAAACAGTGGGAGACAACCTGATTAGATAAGATAATAACCAATTTAATCTTGCAAGAGCATACACTAAAGTGTTTCCTTCTCTCTCTATCCAGGTAGCGACCATGTCAGGCCTTAATCAAGATAATAATATGGATGTATTGACTGAAGCCGCTTATTATACTGAGCATGGGAACGTTAGTCCCGTTCTTTCTTATAAGTGTTATGAGACTGAGCAGGGAATAAGACAATATCTGGATTCTCACGCCACCCAAATGAAGAACAAGTATGTTGATGCATCTTCTTCGGGTGTGTTAGTTATTGAGAACTGTTTCTCAGTTCACCCTATGTCCTGGGTATTAGATACCGGATCGGGATCCCACATATGTAAATTGTTACGTGGGCTACGTAAAGGTAGAGAACTGGAAAATGGTGATCATTCCGTACAAGTTGGGAATGGTGCAAGTATTGCAGCCAAAGCAGTTGGCGAATATCACCTTATATTACCAAGTAGTAATACATTGATTCTAAACGAGTGCTATTATATACCAAATATGATGTGCAACATTATATCAGTTTCTTTATTAAGTAAAGAAGGATATAATTTTGTAATACAGGATAATGTTATGAACATCTTCCTAAATCAAAAGTTGATTGGATCAGGCTCGTTACATAATGGCATATTCATTCTCAATCAAAATATAGTCCTTAATATATAAAACACACACAAGACGAAGAATTCAGAAATGAACGAATCCTTCTTGTGGCATTGTAGACTTGGTCATATCAATGCGACACGGCTAGCTAAGTTACATAAGGATGGATATTTGAATCCGTTCGAATTATCATCTTATGATACTTGTCATTCATGTCTCAAAGGTAAAATGACCAAAACTCCGTTTAGTGGACACGGAGAAAGAGCTGAGGAACTCTTAGGACTGGTACATAGTGATGTATGCGGTCCCATGTCTACACATGCCAGGAACGGTTCTTCCTACTTTATTACATTCACTGACGATCTCTCAAGCTTCGAACATGTATTCCTGATGAAACACAAGTCTGAAGTTTTTGAGAAATTCAGAGAATATAAGCACAAAGTAGAGAACCAAACGGGCAAAAGTATTAAGATCCTTCGATCTGATCGAGGAGGAGAATACTTGAGCAATGAGTTCCGGGATTATTTAAAAGAGAATGGGATTCTCTCTCAGCTTACTCCTCCTTATACACCACAGCACAACGGTGTATTGGAGCGGAGGAATCGCACCCTATTGGATATGGTGCGCTCTATGATGAGCACTGCTGAGTTACCTATCTCCTTTTAGGGTTATGCGCTGGAGACAGCCACATACCTATTGAATAGAGTTCCAACTAAATCAGTGCCTACCACTCCATATGAGATTTGGAATGGGAAGAGACCATCTCTTAAACGAGTTAAGATATGGGGTTGTCCGACCTATGTTAAAAAGCAAAATCCGGACAAGCTCGAGGCAAGATCAGGTCTATGTAAGTTTGTAGGATATCCAAAAGATTCCTATGGATATATCTTCTACCACGGTGAGTAACAAAAGGTGTTTGTTTCTCAATATGCCACCTTTTTAGAAAAGGAATTTCTTGCAAAAGAAATTAGTGGCAAAGAGGTAGAGCTGGAAAAGGTTCTAGCACCACAAACTACAACTGATAATTTATTGGAGCCAGAGGATTCAGTAGTACCCGACGAACCCCAGCCTCTCTGCCGATCTAGTAGGGTTTCTCATCCACGTGAGAGATACTATGGTTTTCTCATTGATGGTTGAAGCGAGGATTGCATCATGGAAGATGATGACCCGACTAGTTTCGAGCAGGCCATCACGAGTGGTGACTCTGTGAAATGGCTGGGTGCAATGCGATCTGAGATGGAATCCATGTACACCAACAAAGTATGGACTTTGGAAAATGCTCCTGAAGGGGTAAAACCCACTGGGAGCAAGTGGATCTTTAAAAAGAAAATTGGTATAGATGGAAAAGTTGAGACTTTCAAAACTAGACTTGTTGCAAAGGGTTTTCGTCAACGACCAGGTGTGGATTATGACGAAACCTTTTCTCCAGTGGCTATGCTTAAGTCCATCCGGATCTTACTTGCCATTGCTGCATACCATGGCTACGAAATCTGGCAAATGGATGTTAAGACCGCATTTCTAAACGGTGATTTAGAAGAGTGCAAATGGAAGAATCCAAGCGTGGTAACCAACCCATGATCTCTGGACTCGCTCTCTCCAAAGAGATGTCTCCCAAGACTGATTTGGAGAGAGCTCGCATGCAAGGGATACCCTATGCTTCGGCAGTAGGCTCTATCATGTATGCGATGCTATGTACCAGACCCGATGCAGCATACTCACTAAGTGTAGTGAGTAGGTATCAAGCAGATCCTGGAGAGAGTCACTGGATAGCTGTGAAGAACATTCTCAAGTACTTGAGAAGGACTAAAGAGATGTTCTTGGTGTATGGTAACGGAGAACTCCAGGTGGAGTCCTTTACCGATTCGAGCTTCCAAAGTGATAAGGACGACTCTAAGTCGCACTCGGGATTTGTATTTACCCTCAATGGAGGGGCGGTGTGTTGGAAGAGTTCCAAACAAGATACCGTTGCAGACTCGACGATGGAGGCTGAATACATCGCTGCCAACGATGCTGCCAAAGAGGCTGTCTGGATAAAGAAGTTCATTACTGAACTTGGTGTGGTTCCGTCCATTGAGCATCCAATACCTTTGTATTGCGATAACAATGGAGTTGTGGCTTTGGCCAAGGAACCCAGGTCCCATCAGAAGTCCAGACATATTCTGAGGCGGTATCACCTAATCAGGGAGATAGTTGATCGCTGGGAGATCGAGGTCAGGAGAGTTGATACGAAGGACAACACTGCGGATCCACTCACAAAGGCCATTACCCAGATACAGTTTGAGAGATTATTCGGGATGCTAGGTATGAGATACTACAGCAGCTGGCCTTAGTGCAAGTGGGAGATTGTTAGTTATGTATATGCCCTAGAGGCCATTGTTGTACATATGATGTATATTATAATGGATGCTTGAATATATATAGAGAGGACTTTCTTGCTCGTCATGATAGTATGCTATTTGGTTTCACTTTATCTTAACATGTTGACTTATATTAGTTTACTGTCTTACTCTCACATGTTGATAAAGCCCTTAGGATATGTGCTCGACTACTGGGACTATGATAAGATCATACTAGTGGGGCCACGGTAGTCGATGAGTACATCCTATAACTGTTCCTAGTCGAGGGTGTGTCGAGACAGGGCATCGATACACCAGAGTAGACTAGCGTATACGCATCTTGACCCATATGATGGGCGATGGATGATCCCATATCCGTCGGTGTTTGACATCAAGGATGGTGTACGGGTGCTCAGTGGAGACTGGGTACACTGGACGGACTCGCAGAGAACTCCCAAATGGTATTATATCTCACGTCAGATGGCAGTTCTCCGGTGACACTGGTACAGGGTAGTCTGTAGACCCGAGATCGTCATAGAGTCTTGTGTGATTCCCACTGTGCTTTGATTTCCACCTTACCACGTCCAAGAGGGCGTGCAAAATGGTGGCTTTTGGGTCCAGTCCCGAATCACATGGAGGCAATGAGCGATAGGAGGGGATTCGTCTCTCCCGGTATAGGGAGTTGATGTTGTGCTGTGTTCGATTGGCTATAACTGGAAGTCCCTGGCCATGGCAGATATAGAGATTTACTGGTAAGTGTTACCAGTAGTTTCTCGACCCGTTATAAGCCTCACGTCGACACGACTTATCGGTTACTGGGGTCTGACGTATACCACCCCTAGACTAGATATGCGACATATCAGACGAAAAGACCGGACTGTACGGGAGTGTTACTGATTGGATTCACAGGAGAATGTACAGGCTTGCTTGTTGATCTTCTGATCGCTCAATACCTGGGTGGCTATTACGTTTAGCTGACCGCTTGCAGCTTGTGGGTGTTTGATATGATCATCACCTGCTACCGGCATATTGACGATTCTTTAGAGTCCTACACAGAGATTTCTTGACTCAGGAAAAATAGAGTAGGAGCACATATGTGATATGTGCAGGACCGAGGATAATGCGATATGAGATACCGTATTATATTCTCACGATATTTTGATATGAGTCAGATCATCGGATCAAGTGTTGATTTGATGAATCGGTACTTGATATAATAGTCGGTTATATTCGATATAGCCGGATTGTCGGATCAAGTGTTGATTCGATAATTTAATGTATAATAATATATATGATATATTGCATTACATTATCTAATATTGGCTCGCTTTATTATTTCATTTTCTCACCGGATAATACATTGATATATATGCGATATATGTTAATTGTATTATTTTCTTTTGTTACAAATATATATTATATATGTGATATATAATATTGTAACATGATATGATTACTAAAGCAACATGTTTAGTGGAGATTAAACAAGGTTAGGGTTTGATTTGGGTTAGTTCTTTCATGAACCTTCTAGAAGGTTTCCTTTTGTTTCTTGCAAAGATATTATGATGGATATTTTGTGAGATATTTTCCTTACCCAAACCATACCCTTAACCCTAGTTAACTTTCTACAATAGTTTGCCTTGTCATCTTTGATCATGGTTGCATTTGTAATCATATATCTTTTTCATTATTCATCACAAAATGAATAATTCATTATTCATTTTCTTCCTCCTCCTTGCAAAGTTTTCTAGCTTTGAGTTTTGTGATGATTAGTGTGAGAATTTGAAAACAAAAGAGAGCATAAATCATACTTAATCATCCTCATCTAATCTGGCCAATTAGATTAGGGTGTTCACCTCATTAGTGAGTGAGAAACTTGAGTTAAAGAAACTTCGAGGTAGATCATCGGAGAAAAGGAAGACTATAAACTAGCATGGATCATTCGGGTTGTGGAGCCTCTCTTGAGTCCGGGAGATCATGGATCGCGGCGAAGGGACTTCTACTCGGAGCTTATGAAGCGAAGTAGCGGACTACAAAGGTTGTAATCCCTCACTCTTAGTTGTAAAGATGTTTACTTGCATGTTAAACCCTAATAATCTAGCAAAGATCCCGTCTTTGGGTTGTTTTGGCACGTCTAAATTTTAAATCGGGCATGGTTGATGCCTTATAGACCCTTGTATGACTGCCTAGGAACCCTACACATAAGAATGTTTTTTACTGCTATCCAATGTTTCTCACCTGGGTTGGACTGATACCTGCTTACAATGCTAAGTGCGTAAACTACATCTGGTCTGGTATATAACATCGCATACATTATCGACCCTATCGCTGAAGCGTTGGGTACTATGCTCATTCGGGCCCTCTCTTCATCTCTTTGGAGAGGGTGATTCCGTGACAAGCGGGTAAATTACCACGCTTAGAATCTTACATACTAAACCTCTTTAGTACAGTGTCTATATACCTTGACTATGAAAGTCCCAACATTCTTTTAGATCTGTCCCGATAGATCTTAATCTCCGGAATATACGAGGCATCACCCAGGTCTTTCATAGAGAACTTCTGTGACAAGAACAACTTGGTTGATTGGAGCATAAGAATATCATTCCTATCAGGAGAATGTCATCTACGTATAAAACGAGGAATACCACAGTTCTCCCTACAATTTTTTTTTATAAATACAAGGTTTATCTACATTTTTTATAAAGTCAAATTCCTTGACCGTCTCATCAAAGCAGATGTTCCTGTTGGAGATAGTGCCCTCAGAGTCAATTATTGGATCACAGGCACGTGATTGCAATGATTGAGGGAGGACCTATCCCGGTAGAACAGTCTTACTCGAGATGATAGTATGCTATCTGGTTTACCTCCATCATCGTGTACTGCTTTAGGTGACCTGACATGTCGCTATTACACGTTGATAGAGCCCCTAGGATTCTTGCTTGACTACCAGCAGTATGATGGCGATCATATACGTGGGAGCTGGTATTCTATAAGCACATCCTTAAAAGGTCCCTAGTCGTAGGAGTTTCGAGACAGGGCATCGATACTCCATTAGTAGACTAGTGTATACAGTCGAGACCCCGACGAGGGGCGGTGGCCGGTCTCACAAGCCACTGGTGTCAGTTGGTTCACCTAAGATGTATACAGGTGCTCATTGGGTTATGAGTACACCGGACAGGACTCGCCGGGAACCTGCTAGTTGGTCTTATACCAGACGTCAGATAGCAGTTCCCTGGTGACATGTGTACAGGTTAGTTCATCGACCTGGAGATCGTCATTTGTCTCGTGTGAGTTCCCATTGTACTTTGATTACTACCCTACCACGGCTCAAAGGAGTCGTGCAAACAGGTTTTAGTTGGGTACAGTCCCGAGCCACATGGAGGCAGTGAGCGGATCTTCAGGGGTTCGTCTCTCCCGGTATTGGGGGTGAGGTCGCGCTGTGTCTAGGAGAGCCATTACGCAAAGCCCTCGGCCGAGGCAGGAGATTTACTGGTAGGTATTCCAGTAGTATCTCAGGGCGTTCTGGGCTACACTCCGACACGACTTGTACCGCTTTTGGGGGTCTGACTTTTACCAACCCCCTAGGCCCGACATGCGATGCTCATAGACGAACGGACCAAACTGTACGGATATTGTCACTGACAGGCTCAGTAGGGTGTCAGGATGAGTTCGCTCATCGAAGTCCCTTTTGGTCAATAGCTGGTGGCCCGTCATGTATTGGCTAATACGTCTGACGTGCTAGTGGTTAAATCCACAGCCATAGTATTGACGAGTCTTTAGAGTCCACCACACTTTCAGTTACTCAAGCTTTCGGGCGAAACACTGTAGAGGCCGTATGGAGATATGGCAGGGTCCGATCAGATACGTGCGGTATTGCACGGATCAGGATCGGACAGTTTGTACTAGTGGCCGTATGGTTATATGGCAGGGTTCGATCAGATACGTGCGGTATTGTACGGATCAGGATCGAACGGATATTACTAGCCGGCTTTGGTTTAAGCCGGATCCTAGTATAGTACAGTGTAGATTTTGTCTCATTGCATTTGTATCCGGACGGAATACAGATGCGGGTGTGTATGCACAGTATCGGGGTTTTTCCTGTAATTTATTACGGGACCAGTTTTCTGGAGTTGCCAGTTTGCATTTCGTTCCGGCCGGTTTTCCTTTGTTCTTTCCCGGCCGGACTTTTCCGATGGAGGGGGGTATTTGCAAGTTTGCAAATAACTTTTTATGGAGGGTTTATTTGTGAGATGAGAGATTATGATGGTATCTTTTCTTTTCCACCATCACTTGCATTAAAGAGAGGGTATGGGTTTAAGGTGTGAAGCATGGTTGATGTTTTCTTTACTTTATGTTGTGGTCACCACTTGTGCTCCTACCATTACCTCCCTTCACGCTTCATATTCTATCCTCCACCATTTTTCTAAGTGAGAAGGTTTTCATTAGAAAAAGAGAGAAGAAGGAGAGAGGATCATTTTCAAGAGGGAAAATTTGTTCATCTCATTTCATGCTAGAAAAATGCAAGCACCATTTTTCTTATCTTGATTCCTCCATCATCTACAAAGGCAATAAACCCCAAATGAGACATAGCCTCTACACTGCACATTCTACAGCACATCTTGGGCATGTCGACTTGCCGGCTTCATGCCCGAGTTGCCTCGTTATTGAGGCCGGAGCCCATAAAAGACGCAGGCAATGTGGTGCCCTTCCGGCGAGGAGGCGACGATATGGAGACTAGATTTTCCGCGGGAGATCGGGACGATGATGAGAAGACCGGAGGACTCGGATCACTCGGTATACTTCTCTTCCCATCTCTTGTTAGCTAGCATTAGGTTAATGGTTAACGATCCGGGTTTTATTGTCCGCGGTAGCGCCAGTTTCCAAGTTAGGAAATTTTTGATTCCGCATTTTGGCCTCGGATAGACGGCCGGGGCGCTGCCGTGGCGCAACATGGTATCAGAGCCACGCCATTAACCTTGTCTAGCTTGTTCTAATGCGTTTTACTTATCCGATCGACCAAAATCCCAAAAACCGTATTTTAGTTCACATCAGTTTTCTGTTGAAATTTTTTGGTGTCTAAAAATTTTTCAGGTTGTAGAAAACTGATGTACATGATATTCTAAGACTTCTGTAAAAATTCGACAAACTCAGTCGATGGATGAAGCGCGGAACCGCGGCTAAACCTCCCCTTGGGCCGCGGTTCCGCCGCACTTTGCTGTCCTCATTGTGTCCAATTTTTACAGTGGGCTTGTGGGCTGATTTTGGGGGTTTTGGGATATTAAATTTGGGCCCAGATTTTCTGTGACTGCTACAGTATTGTTTGGGGGCCCACTTGTTAATTGTTTGATCGATCGGATATTTTAAACACATTATTTCACAGTATTTACATTATATCTGCGACCGTGAATATCACTTGATCGGTAAATCCTGTCTAACTGCTATAGCCCGGTTAGATGGACTTGCGAACGTGATTTTCACGTTGATGTTCTATGTTTATGCTGTGATGTTGCGGATCGGTCGTGGGGGATAGCCTGGATGCAATGGTAGTACAGTCTGTTGTATTATGTACATTTGATATTGCGGGGCGAGCGTCCGACATGTGGACTGCCGTCACTGCCTGATTGTATTATTCTTTTGGGGCACGACCTGGTTGCGGTCGATGTACCCGTTGTATGTATATTTTACTTTCTGTACTAGGATTACCCCGCGGAGGGGTGCACGGATAGCCGGGTTCTGGAGGGCAACGGGCCCGCATCTCATGGCATTGAGACGGAGGGGGCTTCACTCTAGGATTGGCGGGCTATTCGCCGCACTCGTAGGGGGTACAGGTTGACCCAGGAGGGGTGCCCAAGTTACCGGATTCCATGAAGTGCTGGGTGGTCCATTCACGGAGCTGAAGGGGGCTGCCTCGCTTCAGGTTTTGGCGGGTGACTTGCCGCGCCCGTAGGGGTCTAGGATTTCATTGCACAGGCTATCCACACGACCAGGGGAACGTCGGGTTTCAGCAGCGGCTCTGTGAAACCCGGGGATCCCAGATATCTGTATTGTTCTGTGATGCTGTACATTTCTGTGATGTTGCATTCTTATCACGCCTTGAGCGAATATAATATATTGGTATATATATTAGTAGATGTTGTATATGTTTTGCATCCGCGCTAGTCCAGTCCCCGCTCTGTCGTTAGTTAAGTAACCTAACGGGTGATGACGGGACCCAGTGGCGAATGCGGATGGCATATACGTACATCAGTATATTTTCGTTCTTTGTGGTGTGATCAATTGATAGGACTGCGTTGATTCGGATCAATGCAAGATAAACAAACCTATTCTGATGTTGTTGGAACAATTTTTCAAAAAGCTGTTATTGCAAGGACGTTCTCTTTTGTTTTGCATCGTGGTATTCATTTGGAATATCCTGCTCCTCAGTCGACGAGGCAAGGGCCGAGATCCCTTCACCGGGAGTGACCCCTTGGACAGAAGTTTGCATCAGGGCATTAACTTCACTATAGCCGATTACTTTTGCTTTGCATCGTGGTATTCAGTTGGAATATCCTGCACCTCATTCTACGGGGAAAGAGCCGAGATCCCTTCACCGGGAGTGACCTCTTTAGTAAAGGTTTTCGTCACTATATTTTCTAAAAGGCTATGCAGTTCCTTCAACGATATCAAGTTCTTTACGTTAAAGGTTTTTCGCCAAAAACCATTTGTAGCCCTCTGTCATTTCTTATGGGTATCATTTAGTATTCGTGCTGCGTTTGTTGACTCCGTCAAGGCGTAGTGTACGGTAGCTAAGTGGTGCTTGTTTGTTGCATAAATGGGATTGGTTAGGACAGTCGTGCGGCCTTGTTGACTCCGTCAAGGGCACGTACGGGTGGGTTTAATGCAATCCAGATAATGACGGGTTGAACTTGACTAGGACTCTTTGATTTGTTGACTCCGTCAAGGTCACTTGAGTCCTAGGGGTAAAAACAAACATCGGGAGTTTCAAAAGAACTGAAACTTGCCAGGCATGCGCATACCTTCTGGAGTGTGGTGACTTGAGTGGATTCCGTCAAGTTGTCATGCGATGATAGTTGGATCCCGATTCCCACTGATGAGTTAGTTTACTCCTCGGGTGACCCCGACTAATTCTTCTTTCAGGTTTGGAGGAGAATTTGAGGTACAATGGGAGGTTTCCAGATTAGACAAAGTGTTAACCATTCTGATCTTGGTTAGAGTGCACGCTGAGTGTTTCTTTTCTCTCTCTCTTTGGCAGCGACCATTGACCCGACCCTGGATTTTGACTCAGTGACCAAGTTGACCGAACCTTCTTAACACAGGCTTTTGGATTGTCAGAGTTGCAGACCTCATTGCCACTCCTACTTTTACCCTTTTCTCCAGGACACCCCGTATTACTACGAACGTCCACTTCTATTGGACAAAACCATCGTATGGTTATATACGAACTCGAAGGAATTCGAGGATGGTTTCCGGTTCTGGAGAAAACGGATAGGATTATTCAGTTGTCTTTTCCCTTTTACCTTCTCTCGAGTTGTGAGTACTCCTTGGTTTAGGAGATAGCACACCTATTACGCAAATTGGATAGTCTTCTTCCAAACCTTAGGCTGGTGCCGACCGGTAGGGAATGAAGAAAACCAATTAGCCTAAACGGTGTGCAGAAGGTATTAAGATTAAGACAAAGCAAGGGATTAGTAAGAGGGCAAAGTAAATTGCGACCGCTATTCACGACTGAACCAAGTATTTCTTCGCCAATCCTAAATCACCTTTGTATTTCTCCAGGACACTCCGTATCACTACGAAGATCCACAGTTTATTTGGACACTCCATCGTATGGTTATATACGAACTCGAAAGGAACTTGTTCCAGTTCGGGGATGGATTCTGGTTCAGGAGAAATAGGAATAAGGTTTATTCGGTTGTCTTTTATCTTCACCTTCTCTCGCTTTGCGAGTGCTCCTAGGATTAGGACAGTACACCTTTTATGCTTATTGGATAGTCTTCTTCCAAACCATAGGCTGGTGCCGAACAGTAGGGAAGGAAGAAAACCATTTGGCCTAAAGGGGTGTGCAGGCGGTAATGACTAAAGACATATAAAGGGATTTGGACAGATGGCAAAGAGATATACGGTTATAGTTGTGAATCTGGATAATGGTAGAGGCATTGCTAGGAATACCAGGATACCCCATCGAAACATTTCAATGTTTCAGTTTCACTGTGTAATGTTAAAAGAAAACTGATTTCCCGATTAGATACTTACTCCAGGGTATGTATTTACCAGGTATGATTCTCACATCTGTATGGTTTTACAGATGATGAGTGGGAGTAAGTCATTGGGAATAGGGTGATCATCCTCATTATATCAGGATTCGTTGTAATCGGTGATATTTGAAGAGATCATCTGGGCTGTTTGCCGGTCGGCAAGTATTTGGTTTTGAATATCCGCTGTTGTACACCAATTTCAAATTGATGTATCTGTACGTCTATTTTCATAGAGTGAGATATACCTTTTGATATTATGTCGATGACATTTACCTATATCAGTGGATGGTTAGGTAAGGAGCATTAAACAGCGGTGTAATTCTTCTTAACCATAAGTACAGTTTTCAACCTACGACGCACAGTGAAAGAGTTGTTAGACTCAGCGGACTTATACAGAGTATTGTATGTTGTCCAGTGTCCATTAGGACAGAGGGGTTGGTCCTCATACTATATTCTGTTTACTTTTAACTTCTCTAGTTCTTAGACATGTGTTTCGAAGGAACACAGGGTCTAAGTTTTGAGGAGTTATAGGTATTGGAATAGAGTAGAGAACCAGGTGTAGCAAGTATCGGGATTCTTCAAAGTGATCGAAGATGTAGATACTTGTGTATGGTGTTCAGTTGATAGTAATGATTAAGAGAACTAGCTTCTCTTTCAGGTTACTCATAATTGGAAACATTCCTAAGTTGAGTAACGCTGATCGGCCTCCTTCCATTTAGTTGACATGCACTGGAGACAGCTGCATGATTTGAATCTAGTTCAATTAAATCAGTGCCTCTGGTTCTATATTGGATATAGATCAGTTCATATCTTAACGTTGTTAAGGTACGGGGAGTTGTCCGGCTTATGCTTAAAACCAGACACTGGACAACTCAAGGCACGTTTCTGTAATGGCTGTTTGTGGGTTGACCCAGGCTATGACGAGGGTTGACTTTCTACCATCTGGCAGATCAATAGAAATATTGTTCTAGACTCGCCACAGTTTTATTAAAAAATGGATTTTTTCAAAACAGTAGTGGGAGTATGGTAGAACTGGAAGTGATTCCAGAACCGCAAACGATTACTGAAGATTTAATAAGGAACCTAAAGATTCAATCTGATTTGACATTCCATTGGCCACTCCGCAGATAAGGTGGGTAACTTCAGGCACCCGAGAGGTACTCCGGTAGCCTCAAGGACGGTGACAGGGAAGTTCTTGTTTACCCACACTTGCCATTGTTGTTGTTCCAGGCTGCGAGACCCGGCAGGAGGATGAGTATAGCGTCGTTCTAAACTAGCTTTGGAAGTGCACCTCTATATGACTCTGCCAGAGGGTTGTCGTAGTCAGTGGGAGCAGCGGAAGCATTGGTGGACATCAGGCTTATGTCTATTTATAGACTAAAGCAGATATAGCGGAGATAGATCATCTATTTCTGATGTGACAGTCATAGGTTTGACTTCATCAGAATAGGGGATGGATCTGTTGAGAAGGTAGTAGGGTGTGATGTCATGGTATTTGGATGACATACACAGAGTAGGAAGTGATATTCCTATACTACGATCGGTTATATTTTGGTTGTCACACAGTAGTTTCTCCACACAGGACTTGGATATTGTATCAGACATTCTGGTTACTAGATCTATGGTTTTAGATCTAGATTTGGGTAGTTTCCCAATCTGGGTACCTTGACAGCATTCTATGAGTATTTAGAATGGACGACTCCTGGCACGGTAGTGTACCTGCAGGTAATGGAGTCACCCTCTCTAAAGGTGTCTTACAGACTAAAGGAGAGAGGGATGTGCATGATTGGCAGATTACTTGCTTAGGCAATTGAGTCAATCATGAGATGTCAAGTACCACACCAGATGTTGTTCTTGCAGTAGATGCAATAAGTTGATATTAATCCAATCCTGGAGAAACAATCGGAAGCAGTTTTAGAACATAAGTTGATGTTCTAGGGATATGATAACGCCAGCCTCTTTTAGGAGCCGGTTATCATTCCAGGCTTCCAAGGTGACATGGATGGCAGAGTGGCTGTCAGAGTTATAGTTTCTCCTTCTGACGAGGGGCCGTATTTTGGACAGGTAGTCCAAGGCAATACTGAGGGAGGCATGGCGCTGGGTACTGATTAAGTTCAGTTATCGATACAGTCTAAGAAGTTTGGATTTGGAGTTCATTCATGAGCTAGGTCCCATCAGATATCCAGACATTCTAAGACAGGTATTGCTCATTTCGGGAGATGGCTTTCTCTGCGAACTTGAGATATAGAGAGACATAGAAAGAATCATCACAGCGGATCCACTCACTGAGGCTATTCCTCGAACGCAATAGTTTCGCAAACGAGCTTTGTGAGACTGACTAGTAGAGGAGTTGGGTGTTCGGTATCACACGGGCTGTGAGTATGCGGCATCGCAATAATTAGCCTTGAGTGCAAGTGGGAGATTGTTGGAGATAGTGCCCTCAGAGTCAATTATTGGATCACAGGCACGTGATTGCAATGATTGAGGGAGGACCTATCCCGGTAGGATAGTCTTACTCGAGATGATAGTATGCTATCTGGTTTACCTCTATCATCGTGTACTGCTTTAGGTGACCTGACATGTCGCTATTACACGTTGATAGAGCCCCTAGGATTCTTGCTTGACTACCAGCAGTATGATGGCGATCATATACGTGGGTGCTGGTATTCTATAAGCACATCCTTAAAAGGTCCCTAGTCGTAGGAGTTTCGAGACAGGGCATCGATACTCCATTAGTAGACTAGTGTATACAGTTGAGACCCCGACGAGGGGCGGTGGCCGGTCTCACAAGCCACTGGTGTCAGTTGGTTCACCTAAGATGTATACAGGTGCTCATTGGGTTATGAGTACACCGGACAGGACTCGCCGGGAACCTGCTAGTTGGTCTTATACCAGACGTCAAATAGCAGTTCCCTGGTGACATGTGTACAGGTTAGTTCATCGACCTGGAGATCGTCATTTGTCTCGTGTGAGTTCCCACTGTACTTTGATTACTACCCTACCACGGCTCAAAGGAGTCGTGCAAACAGGTTTTAGTTGGGTACAGTCCCGAGCCACATGGAGGCAGTGAGCGGATCTTCAGGGGTTCGTCTCTCCCGGTATTGGGGATGAGGTCGCGCTGTGTCTAGGAGAGCCATTACGCAAAGCCCTCGGCCGAGGCAGGAGATTTACTGGTAGGTATTCCAGTAGTATCTCAGGGCGTTCTGGGCTACACTCCGACACGACTTATACCGATTTTGGGGGTCTGACTTTTACCAACCCCCTAGGTCCGACATGCGATGCTCATAGACGAACGGACCGAACTGTACGAATATTGTCACTGACAGGCTCAGTAGGGTGTCAGGATGAGTTCGCTCATCGACGTCCCTTTTGGTCAATAGCTGGTGGCCCGTCATGTATTGGCTAATACCTCTGACGTGCTAGTGGTTAAATCCACAGCCATAGTATTGACGAGTCTTTAGAGTCCACCACACTTTCAGTTACTCAAGCTTTCGGGCGAAACGCTGTAGAGGCCGTATGGAGATATGGCAGGGTCCGATCAGATACGTGCGGTATTGCACGGATCAGGATCGGACAGTTTGTACTAGTGGCCGTATGGTTATATGGCAGGGTTCGATCAGATACGTGCGGTATTGCACGGATCAGGATCGAACGGATATTACTAGCCGGCTTTGGTTTAAGCCGGATCCTAGTATAGTACAGTGTAGATTTTGTCTCATTGCATTTGTATCCGGATGGAATACAGATGCGGGTGTGTATGCACAGTATCGGGGTTTTTCCTGTAATTTATTACGGGACCAATTTTCTGGAGTTGCCAGTTTGCATTTCGTTCCGGCCGGTTTTCCTTTGTTCTTTCCCGGCCGGACTTTTCCGATGGAGGGGGGTATTTGCAAGTTTGCAAATAACTTTTTATGGAGGGTTTATTTGTGAGATGAGAGATTATGATGGTATCTTTTCTTTTCCACCATCACTTGCATTAAAGAGAGGGTATGGGTTTAAAGTGTGAAGCATGGTTGATGTTTTCTTTACTTTATGTTGTGGTCACCACTTGTGCTCCTACCATTACCTCCCTTCATGCTTCATATTCTATCCTCCACCATTTTTCTAAGTGAGAAGGTTTTCATTAGAAAAAGAGAGAAGAAGGAGAGAGGATCATTTTCAAGAGGGAAAATTTGTTCATCTCATTTCATGCTAGAAAAATGCAAGCACCATTTTTCTTATCTTGATTCCTCCATCATCTACAAAGGCAACAAACCCCAAATGAGACATAGCCTCTACACTGCACATTCTACAGCACATCTTGGGCATGTCGACTTGCCGGCTTCATGCCCGAGTTGCCTCGGTATTGAGGCGGGAGCCCGTAAAAGACGCAGGCAATGTGGTGCCCTTCCGGCGAGGAGGCGACGATATGGAGACTAGATTTTCCGCGGGAGATCGGGACGATGATGAGAAGACCGGAGGACTCGGATCACTCGGTATACTTCTCTTCCCATCTCTTGTTAGCTAGCATTAGGTTAATGGTTAACGATCCGGGTTTTATTGTCCGCGGTAGCGCCAGTTTCCAAGTTAGAAAATTTTTGATTCCGCATTTTGGCCTCGGATAGACGGCCGGGGCGCTGCCGTGGCGCAACAGTTCCAACTCCACGATGCCTGCTTTAATCCATAAATGAATTTACGCAACTTGCACACCTTTTGGCTGCTCCCACTTTCTATGAAACCCTCTGGTTGATCCATGTAAACACACTTTTCTAAACTTCCATTTAGAAAAGCGGTTATAACATCCATCTGCCAGATGTCATAGCCATGGAAGGCAACAATGGCAAGTAGGATCCGAATGGATTTAAGCATAGCCACCGGTGAAAAAGTTTCGTCATAGTCCAATCTTGGTCTTTGACGAAAATCTTTAGCAACAAGTCTAGCTTTGTAGGTTTCTACCTTACCATCTACACCAATCTTCTCTTTGAAGATCCATTTGCATCCTACGGGTTTTACCCCAGTGGGAGAAAAATCCAAAGTCCATACTTGGTTTGTGTATATGGATTCCATCTCGGATCGCATAGCATCCAACCACTTCACCAAGTCTCTACTCATGATGGCTTGCTGAAAACTAGTCGGCTCATTATTATCGATGATGCAATCTTCTTGATCCTCATCTACGAGAAAACTGGTGTCGGTACGTTCGGTTCCATTGAAATCTCTGGTTCTACTAAGTTTTCAGTAATACTTTGTGGTTCTGGAATTTCTTCCAGCTCTATTGTGCTCCCACTTATCTTTCTTTCAAGAAATTGAGTTTCCATGAAGCGGGCATGATGAGAAATAAAGACCTTTTGTTCCTCAGAGTAATAGAAATAATACTCCCTAGAATTCTTGGGGTATCCCACAAACTTACACAATACTGAACGTGCCTCGAGCTTGTCCGGATGAATTTTTTTGACAAAAGCAGGACAACCCTATATCTTTAGATACTTAAGACATAGTTTCTTCCCACTCCACATTTCATATGGAGTGGTAGGCACAGACTTAGTTGGAACCTTATTCAATAGGTATGCAGCAGTTTCTAGTGCATAACCCCATAAGGAGGGCGTCAACTCAGCATTACTCATCATGGAACACACCATATCAAGTAAGGTACGATTCCGTCTTTCTGATACACCGTTGTATTATGGTGTGTATGGAGGAGTAAGAAGAGAGAGAATTCCATTCTCTTTTAGATATTCCAGGAACTCGGCACTTAAGTATTCACCACCCCGATCAGATCGGAGCATCTTGATACTTTTGCCGATTTTCTTTTCCGCTTCATTCTTATATTCTTGGAATTTCTCAAAGGCCTCGGATTTATATTTCATTAAGAATACATGTCCATACCTTGAGAAATCATCTGTAAAAGTAATGAAGTAGGAATAGCCACTTCTTGCATGTGTAGACATTGGCCCACATACATCGCTGTGTATGAGTCCCAGGAGCTCAGTAGTTCTTTCCCTTGTCCAGTGAATGGAGTTTTTATCATCTTTCCTCTAATACATGATTGACAAGTTGCATATGATTGATACTCAAACTGATCTATGTATTCTTCTTTATGTAACTTAGTCAGTCATGTTTCATTGATATGACCAAGTTTATAATGCCATAAGAAAGCTTTGTTTGATTCTGAAGTTTTTTTTAGTATGTTTTGAACGTTGAAAACTTGATATTGATTGAGAATGTATATTTCGTTATTTAGTGTACTCGACCCAACCATTTCATGATTTAGGTGAATGTTTATGACATTGCTTTTAAGTGAAAAATTATATCCTTCATTTGATAATAAAGATACAGATATAATATTACACATCATACTGGGTACACAAAAGCAGTTGCGCAATAACAAAATATGTCCACTCGCCAATCTTAGGTGATATTCTCCTACTCTAACAGCATCCACACTGGTTCCGTTGCCAACCCTGAGGGTCATATCACCTTTCCTCAAAACTCTACGGCTTCTCAGCGCCTGCAATGAATTACAGACGTGAGATTCTGATCCGCTATCCAATACCCAGGAAGTAGAGTTTATACAGAAATGATTTTCAATCATGAACACACCTGAAGCCGAAACCACAACTTACTTCATGTCCTGATTCTTGGCTTTTAGGGCCCGACAGTTGTTCAGACCATAATATTGCATTTTTCATTCCCCTATTCTTATCCTTTTTATAAATAAACAGGTACTCTTGACGCACCTTTGTTGCATATTACAGGATACAGGTTTCTGGAGCAAATACAGTGAAAAAGACACAAAACAACAGAAAAAGGGACTTTTGACCAACTATTACACGGATCCTAGTCAAGCCTAGACGAAGAACAGTACAAGGTCCAAAATGTCAAGTGAACGGTCAAAAGATACGAACAAGTTTTCACTGAAGATCTGGAGAAGACCCAAAAGCCCAACAGAGAAAATACATATAAAAATACAGAGCCCAAGAACCCCTGAAGAAAGCCCAAAAGATCCGCGGCCCAAGCCAACCAATGCCGCGGATCCGCGGCCCAAGCCAACCAATGCCGCGGATCCGCGGCCGTCTAATGCCCGTGTCGGTGGAGTTTTCTTCTGTTGCCGCGACGGTTCGGGTGTTGGGATTTTTAGATGTCAAATCAGTAATTGCGCATGTGCGAGACTCTGAAACCCTAATTCTCCTGTTTACTTATAAATTGTAATCTCAAAATTGTAAAACCCTATGCCTCTTTTCAATCAATAAATTTCAGAATTTCTGGGAGTTATTTTCAGATCTGTTCTTCTTGTTTGGAGGGAGCCGTCGAATTAGTAAGTATTTTATTTCTGTTTCTTTTAATTAAAATGTTTTCTCATCCCCTAATGAGCGAGTAATCTCCTCGCTTGTTAGGGTTAGCCTTAGCGAAAGGGTTGAGAGATGAGATCTCTCACCCCTTTCAATGCCATCTTCACTTTAGAGTTAGAACTCCATGCATACGCACACATCCGCTCCCTACGGCACCCTACCCCTCGAGGTAATGGTGAACCGTAGTATAAAGGGCCGGTTGCGCGCGTTTTCCATGGGGGTTAGGGTAATTATCAACAAAGGAAGGATACAAATCTAGAGGAATAAACATCTTCCCAAAAGATTCGTATCCACTTTATTGATAATTAACGTAACATCTAATAGATCTAAAAAAGAAGGCATTGAAAGCGGTGAAGGAAACGTTAATCTCCAAAACTTCCCCTAAGCCTAACCCTAGCAAGACTTTAAATTAGATTAATTAGATCTAGTTTTTATAGATTTTTATAAACCAATTAAAACGACATTGTGAATCAACTCGTTAAAACACATAAAAGGAATTTACCCGTCTCTGTGGATCGACCCGTACTCACCGGCTAGCTGCGAAGCGACGCCGTTTCTGATTGCGGTAAACTTATGTTTTTGACATCTAATCAAATGGCGCCATTGCCGGGGACGGCGTAATCTTTCTTTTTGTGAATTTTCGGGTTGATATAAATTTTAAAAATTATAAAAATCTGAAAATATAAAAAAATACAAAAATTATCAATTTTGATCTGTTTGAAGGGTTTATTGTTTGAATCTTGCAGGAACATCGAAGGATTCTCGGATCTAAAAATTTACAGAGAACAAAACAGAAGTTGGTGCAGAAGAACAGAGGAGAAATTGGACAGAGAAGCAGTACAATTTTTTTCAGAACCTGAAACCCTAATACGGCCGCGCTTCCGCCGCATAGGGGGGTCCCAGACCGCGGTTCCGCCGCGTGGCTGCCACGTCAGCAGTTCAAAATTAGTGGGTTTGTTCTCTTTTCTTTCCCTCTGCAACCTACAATATATCTCTCTGTAAAAAGTTTTCTGCAGGAATTCTTTGCGTAAAGAGTCTTTCTTCCTCTTCTAAATAACATATTTTCTGCAGGTTTCTTTGCGCCGCGCTAAAATTGAATGCAAGTGAAATTTTATTTGTTTTGCATAATTTAACCGGACTCTAAGGGGCTAATTGACCAAACTCAGATTGGGTGGGGATTTCATCACCCTTCCCAGGACCCCAGAAAACACCTAAAACATTTTGCATCAACCGCAATTAATTAAAAAAAAAAGATTAGACTCAGACCTAAGGACATCGAGCTCAATAGGAAAAGGACTAGTATAGGCATCGGCCGTTTATCCTAACTGACTTTGCGGTGTCTAGGCTAGTGGTTATTAATTAGGCCCACTGTAGTGGTGGTTCCTTCCCACTGACCTGGCCGTATTTGTCCGTGAAGAGGCGGTTTGAGGTCCTATTTCTAGCCCTAGTTAGGAGCTGTCTAGCAGACCTAGGCAACCCTAGATCTAGGCCTGATTGTGCATGTGTGGTTGATACATTTGTGTCACGAGTCCCATTTTCTAAAACATTATTGCAAAACTCTCCAATAAAAAATTAAAGAAAAATCTTTTAAAAACTTGCAAAAATTTTGTCGCTAAGAAATCCTTGCATTCTTCTATCATGGGTACCCCACATCATAAATCTCTTGCCGAATTTTGGTATCCCGAACCTAACTTTGCGTCGTTCGTCAATTGTTTCGGTCAATTTAAAAACGATCCCTCCTTGCCAAAAATTTCGTTGAAAGATCAAATAGAGGCGTCTAGGAGAAATAGTTTGACTTTTCAACCCACTTTGTGTCAACCGAGTCAACCTTTACAACCTACATATGTTGATACCACTTCTTCAAGTCCTTCTGTCACTCCTAGGCCGATGTCCATTGCTGAGCATATTGCTCAATCTCGCAGTCGATCTTTCACCCCTCTCCACTCATCTAGTTTTAGGGATCCGCACGATTATTCACCTTCTTATCCATATGTTGACCCTACTCCTGTCTTACCACCTACTTCCTACCAGTCATACCCGACTTTCCCACCTTCACTAGACACTGTTTCGACACAGCCATTAGGGAGTTTCACATATCCAACCAATTTTGAATCTTTTACTGAAACCCCCTCACCACCTAAGTCTAGTTTGGAAGAGTCGTTGGAAGCATATATTGCTGCAACAAATAAAATGATGAGGAATGTGGAAGCGTCCATGGCCGCCCTTATGCAACCTAGTGAACCGGCAGCTAGTGTCCCGCTAGCTCCGAATTTTTCAATGTATAAGGCGGCAGTTGGACAGAGTGAGAATGAGAGAGGATTTTCAAATCAAACCTACCCTTACCCAATTGAAACCCACAACTCCGGTTTTCCATCGATTGTTCCAAATGATTCACCAGTTGAAAATAAAAATGAGTTGTGCGATTTTGTAGTGTTTGATTTGCCAAATTGTGAGGAACCCCTTTCGAGTGAAACCACACCTAATCCTTTCGATCTTTACACCTCCACTCTAGAACCTACATTGATAAATATCCATGCTGTGGATGAAGTGTCTAAAGAAATTGATTTTCACTTGATTGAGGATATAGACACCGGGAATATTTCGGATGATGAACCTGTCGATTTAATAGAAATTTTATGTTCAAATCATCATCCTGAGTTATTAAATGTTTCCCCCGAATCTCATATGCGTCTAGATTTTGATGATAATGGCATGGATGAATTACATATTGAGGATAGTACTGAGGAGAGTCTTGAGGATAATATCGAGGTTGAACCATTTTTATTTGATGTGTCGGATTTTCCAATTCAGCCTCCTGAACCTTTGACGATTATATCACCCTCCCTCCTTCCTATTGTTCCGACCGAACAAATGACCGTTACGCTTTCATCTCCTATACCAAGTTCGGCGTACCCATGTTTTCTTGCGAATCTTGAGGGATTTGACCCCATTGCACGACGAGTTGGTAGGTTAGCGCAATCGCTTTTAACACATCGGTCATCACATATTGCGCTAATTTATTCACTCAATTTACACCCTCAAGATCGCACTCCACTTCTTTCTTCTTTCCGTCTTTCTTTTCCCCCACCGAGACCATATTCTACCATTCTTCTTTCCACATGGTCTCGCGTGCTTTTCATCTCTTTTCTTTCCATCCCATTCTTGCACCATTTCTACCATTACCATGATAAGATTTTCGAATGGTTGGTGCTGACATTTGGCTTGTGTAAGGCCAAGCTTAACTTTGGGGGGGGGGGGGGGAATCTTGTTGTATATATGTATATATCCTTTTGTTTTCCTTTTCTATAAATTTTTTTTTCAAAACATTAAAAAAATTATTATAAATAAATAAACAGGGGAGTATCGGTATTTTGACCCTCTTGGTTTAGCATGACAGTGAGGACACTGCCAAGTTCAAGTTTGGGGGTATGCTCGGTACGTCTTCTTCCTTCACATTCATTTGTACATATTTTTGCATTTGCATACTTATTTGAAAACCCATAAAAATTTGAAAATTTTTAAAAATTATAAAAATTAATGTATTCAAGTTTGGCTAATTGACTAGAGTTTGACAAATAGGTCAACTAGCTAGGAACAACTAGATCTTAGACTTAGTAAGTTAAAAAACCCTAAAGATAATCTTCCTTAAAGTTTAACGGTAGAAAGTATATGCCTTGTAGTTTATTTAGAAATAGGCAAATTTTGGGTTCACTTTTTGGGCTAAGTCGAAACAAGGGAAGAGTATTGATGTTCTTATTAGAGTATAAGTTTGAAAAATAGTTCCTAGCTTAAGTCTAGATTCTGAAAACGTATACCCTACAAATTGCACAATCACGCACCTTGAAACTTGGAATAGTAGAGGAGACCTTGAATTGCTCTTGTCTAAAGTCCTTAGTACAATGAAAATAAAAAAAAATGTGTGAATGAAGAATAAAAAAATGAACACTGGTTTTTGTGATTACTTAAGGCTGCAAAAATAGAAAAATATTTAGCGAGGGTGCTTCATCACCTAGTGCCTTAGACCAACTGGTTTGGGAGTCACTGCTAAAGCCTTGGGTGTTGCAAAAACTAGGAAGTACGCTTTAAAGTGCAAACGCATTTTGTAATCGGTCGTTGGTACATCAAGAAGTATTAACGGTCGCATGAAGGATGTGTAAGCAAATTTCAATTTCATTCACCAACTAATTAGTACTTTGGACAATGGACGAGAGTACGATTGCTTGATTTGAAATTCCAAGTGTAGGGGTGACTTATACACATACGTAAGGGTATGTGATTGGAGTTTAGATGAGAAAAATGAATGAAGAATAGAACTTGTATCTTTAATAGAGTTGATAAAAATTCCTAAGTGGAGATGGAACCCTAGAAGGAGAACTTAGGAAATGCCGAAAGCTAAGTAAGTCTATAGGACATATATAATCTTAAGTTAAATGATGAGGAAGTGTGAAGAATATGGGTGGATAATTTACAAGTATAAGATAATAGAATTCCTTGTTGGAAAACCTAATTGGAGAACAAAAGTCAATGGGCTGAGTTGATAAGATTTTGTGGGTGTAATCCGCTGAAAACCCTCAGGAGACAACACTCCTCCTACTAGGGACACCTAGAGGTTTAACGGCTTGTTGCACGTGCTCAGTGCAATCGCATTTCCCTGCGAAAGTGTGGTTAGGATTTTAGAGAATAAAATAATAAGTTTGCTCGAGGACGAGCAAAAAGGTAAGTTTGGGGGTATTTGTTCAGACCATAATATTGCATTTTTCATTCCCCTATTCTTATCCTTTTTATAAATAAATAGGTACTCTTGACGCACGTTTGTTGCATATTACAGGATACAGGTTTCTGGAGCAAATACAGTGAAAAAGGCACAAAACAACAGAAAAAGGGACTTTTGACCAACTATTAGACGGATCCTAGTCAAGCCTAGACGAAGAACAGTACAAGGTCCAAAATGTCAAGTGAACGGTCAAAAGATACGAACAAGTTTTCACTGAAGATCTGGAGAAGACCCAGAAGCCCAACAGAGAAAATACATATAAAAATACAGAGCCCAAGAACCCCTGAAGAAAGCCCAAAAGATTGGCGGCCCAAGACCACCAAAGGGCCGCGGATCCGCGGCCCAAGCCAACCAATGCCGCGGATCCGCGGCCGTCTAATGCCTGTGTCGGTGGAGTTTTCTTCTGTTGCCGCGATGGTTCGGGTGTTAAGATTTTTAGATGTCAAATCAGTAATTGCGCATGTGCGAGACTCTGAAACCCTAATTCTCCTGTTTACTTATAAATTGTAATCTCAAAATTGTAAAACCCTATGCCTCTTTTCAATCAATAAATTTCAGAATTTCTGGGAGTTATTTTCAGATCTGTTCTTCTTGTTTGGAGGGAGCCGTCGAATTAGTAAGTATTTTATTTCTGTTTCTTTTAATTAAAATGTTTTCTCATCCCCTAATGAGCGAGTAATCTCCTCGCTTGTTAGGGTTAGCCTTAGCGAAAGGGTTGAGAGATGAGATCTCTCACCCCTTTCAATGCCATCTTCACTTTAGAGTTAGAACTCCATGCATACGTACACATCCGCTCCCTACGGCACCCTACCCCTCGAGGTAACGGTGAACCGTAGTATAAAGGGCCGGTTGCGCGCGTTTTCCATGGGGGTTAGGGTAATTATCAACAAAGGAAGGATACAAATCTAGAGGAAGAAACATCTTCCCAAAAGATTCGTATCCACTTTATTGATAATTAACGTAACATCTAATAGATCTAAAAAAGAAGGCATTGAAAGCGGTGAAGGAAACGTTAATCTCCAAAACTTCCCCTAAGCCTAACCCTAGCAAGACTTTAAATTAGATTAATTAGATCTAGTTTTTATAGATTTTTATAAACCAATTAAAACGACATTGTGAATCAACTCGTTAAAACACATAAAAGGAATTTACCCGTCCCTGTGGATCGACCCGTACTCACCGGCTAGCTGCGAAGCGACGCCGTTTCTGATTGCGGTAAACTTATGTTTTTGACATCTAATCAACAGTCCTTCTTCGAATGTCCCTTTTTTCCGATAATAGAATCATTCTTCCTTTGTGGCTGCCCTCCATTCTTTTCCTTTCCTTTTCCCTGCATCTTCTGCACACCTCCCCTCGGTTTGGTGGGGGCCTTCTTCTTCTTCCCTTTGGCCTTAGTCTTAGATTTTGTAGAAGAAGATTACCCAATAAACAGAGCGAGTGTTTCCTTGGTTTTCTTCAAGGTGCCCCCTGCCACCCTCAGCATGTTGAGGAGCTCAGGAAGTGAAACTTCCATCCTTTGCATATTGAAATTCAATATGAATTGGGCATAGGTGGAGGGAAGGGACTGTAGAATCAAGTCGATGTACAACTCATTTTCCAACGTAGTTCCCAGGTCTGCGAGCTCTTCTATGGAAGAAATCATCTTTAGGACATGGTCCCCAACAGATAATCCGATAGCCAAGCTCGCTTGAAACAATTTTTTCGAGGTATCATATCTTGTGATACGAGATTGCTCTCCATATAAATCTTTGGTATGGAAGAAGATGGAAGTAAGGTATATCTTCTCGTGCCGCCTCTGATGTTCATATCCATGGAGGCCAGCACGAGACACTTGGCTTCATGCAATCAAGATCCCAGGTCTTACGGACCT
Organism: Agapanthus africanus; assembly: GCA_030015575.1. Classification (NCBI taxonomy): domain Eukaryota; kingdom Viridiplantae; phylum Streptophyta; class Magnoliopsida; order Asparagales; family Amaryllidaceae; genus Agapanthus; species Agapanthus africanus. The sequence continues at coordinate 416,863,451 of JASDDO010000012.1, forward strand.
CAATATCCATGACCGAGAATTCTGGACCGGGAACAGGGGGAGCTTTCGCCGTGAGGACGTATGCGACCTTATCATATATAAGGGCCATATGGACATTCCTTAGCCAGTCTTTATAATTTGGCCCAGTGAGTTTATTTTTATCTAGTATTAGCTTGAGTCCCGTCATGGTCGCTGCAATTAGGAGAGAGAAAAGAAACACACAGCATATGCTCTTGCAAGTTTAGATTGATTATTAGTTTATCTAAACAGGATGGCTCCCACCGTTTCCTCGAATTCTTCTTCAAACCCTAAAAGAAGAATTAGTCAGAATTAATCACACCACACAATTCTTGTTTAACCTTTCGGCCAGGCTAGTGTCGGTACTTCGAGAGAGGTTTTCCAATGCTTTCTCGAAGTTCCTTAATTACATAACCTCTTTTCCCTGGAGGCGTAGCCCCGCTAACACCTGTTAGTTATATGTATGCTCTAGAGGCCATTATTGTACATGATTGTATATTATAATGGATGCTTGGCCATATATAGGGAGGAATTTCTTGCTCAACATGATAGTATGCTATCTGGTTACTTTTTATCTTAACATATAGACTAGTATTGTTATACTGTCCTGCTCTCACATATTGGTAAAGCCCTTAGGATCTACTTGACTACCAGGATTACGATGCGGATCATACTAGTGGGGTCAGGGTAGTCCACAAGTTCATTCTTTAATTGTTCCTAGTCATGGGTGTATCGAGACGGGGCATCGATATTCCAGAGTAGACTAGCGTATACGTTTCTTGACCCATTTGATGGGCGATGGATGATCCCATATCCATTGGTGTTTGACATCAAAGATTGTATACGTGTGCTCAGTGGAGACTGGGTACACTGAACATGACTCGCCGAGGACTCTCAGATGGTATTATACCTAACGTCAAATAGCAGTTCTCTGGTGACACTGGTACAGGTTAGTCTGTAGACCCGAGATCGTCATAGAGTCTTGTGTGATTCCCATTATGCTTTGATTTCCACCTTACCACGTTCAAGAGAGCGTGCAAAACGGTGGTTTTTGGGTACAATCCCGAGTCACATGGAGGCAATGAGCGATAGGAGGGGATTCGTCTCTCCCGGTATTGGGGGTTGATGTTGCGCTGTGCTCGATTCGCCATAACAGGAAGTCCTTGGCCAGGGCGGAAACTGAGATTTACTGGTAAGTGTTATCAGTAGTTTCTCGACCCGTTATGAGCCTCACATCGGCACGACTTATCAAGTTATTGGGGTCTGACGTTTACCACCCCCAGACTCGATATGTGACATATCAGACGAAGAGACCGGACTGTACGATAGTGTTACTCAATGGATTCACAGGAGTATGAACAAGCTTGCTTGTTGATCTTCTGGTCGCTTAATACCCGGATAGCCGTTATGTCCAGCTAGTACCGTTGACGGCTTATAGGTAACTAATATGATTATTACCTACTACCTGTGTATTGACGAGTCTTTAGAGTCCTACACAGAGGTTTTCTGGCTCAAGCGAAAAGAAATAGGGCACATATGTGATATGTGCGGGACCGAGATTAATACGTGTATGTGATACCATATTCTAATCTCGCAAAATATGATATTAGTCGATTGTATGTGATATAAACGGATTATTAAATTAAGTGTTGATTTAATAATTTAATATATAATTATATATTTGATATGTTAATATATATATTAACTAATATTAGCTCATTTAAGAATTTCTTTTCTACTTGTACATTTAATATATATGTGATATATGTTAATGTATTTATTTTGTGTCATACTTGATGATACATTGCACATGGGTGTATGAGACTCATACCATACTTAAGATAATTTTGGGGATTTAATTATTAAGGGAAAAACAAAATTAGGCGGAAAAAGTCATGGTTTAAGATGCTTGGAGAAGCTTGTGGAAATATTGACTTAGTCCACTAATTTTGTTTTACTCTAGATATTTATTAACCCAACCATTATCTTTAGCCATGGTTAAGTCTCTACAAATATCATATATGATATTTTCTCACCCATGGTTGCCAATGTTGATCACTTCCTTTTCTTCTTCATCTCATTTGAGCCCACTAGGTTTTCTTGGGTGAAGAAAAGAAAGAGAGAAAAATAATTCTAAAGTGATCAAAATTCCTACTTCACTAATCTATACCAAACTATCCATTTAGTATAGATTGTTTCATTCACAAATTCTCAATCAGTGAAGAGGTAGCTTGACTTGGAGATTCCTCGACGTAGATCATCTTCGGCCTCGAAGATCCTTAAGCAAGCTCGTTCATCTTCGGCCTCGAAGATCCCCATCAGGAGTAAGTATATCTTGAGAAGATTACTAGGTGTACATGGAAAAGTTGAGACTTTCAAAGCTATGCTTAAGTCCATCCAGATCCTACTTGCCACGGCTACATACCGTGACTACAATATCTGGCGGTTGGGTGTCATGACTGCTTTTCTAAATGATGTTTTAGAAAAGAGCGTCTATAAGTACACAGCCAGAGGGCTTCGTAGACAGTGGGAGCAGCGGAAACGTGTGCAAGATGTTTTATATGATAAAACAGGCCTCGCGGAGTTGGAACATCTATTTTGATGTGGTAGTCAAAGAGTTTGACTTCATCAAAATGGTAGATGAACCTTGTATATACAAAAAGGTAGTAGGGAGTATGGTGGTGATCCTCGTAGAGTACGTGGATGACATACTCTTGATAGGGAAGGAGTTTCCTATGCTACGCTAGGTCAATCTCCGCTTATCACAAGGATTCTCCATATAGGATCAAAGTGATACCTCCTAAATCCTGGGTTTTTGGATCTATGAGATAGATCTAATTGGATGTTAGGATTCTCACTATTTGTAGTGAGATGGTATCAATCAATCCTGGTGAGAATCACTGGAAAGCTTCCAGGGCGATAAGGACGACTGAATGTCAGTCGCAGGCATTGTCTTTACCCTCAGTGGAGGGACGGTATGTTGGAAGAGTTCCAAGCTAGATACTGTGACTTACTAGACGATTAAAGGAAAGATACATCGTTACCAAGGATGCTACCAAATAGGCAGTCTGGATAAATATAAGTTCATAAGATGAACTTCGTTCCTACCAATGTGTGACAATGGAGTTGTGGCTTTAGCCAATGAACTACCGTCCCATCAGAAATCCAGGTATAATTCTTAGGCAGTATCACCTGATCATGGAGATGGTTGATCTCCAGGGAGATCGAGGTTAGGAGAGTAGACACAGAGGACGACAGCGCGGATCCACTCACAAAGGCCTTTTTCCCAGTAGAGACTTTTATGGGATGGTTGAGTATGAGATACTTCAGCCATAGCTAATTGTTGGGTATGTGATACCACAACAGATGACCCTAGTGCAAGTGGGAGATTGTTAGTTATATGTATGCCCTAGAGGCCATTACTGTACATACGATGTATATTGTAATGGATGCTTGGACATATATAGGGAGGACTTTTTTGCTCGACATGATAGTACGCTATCTGGTTGTACTTTATCTTAACATGTACTCTGATTGTCTCTATGTTACTTGTTGGTAAACCCCTTAGGATATGTACTCGACTACTCGGACTATGATGAGATCATACTAGTGGGTCCACGGTAGTCGACGAGTACATCCTATAACTGTTCCTAGTCGAGGGTGTATCGAGACAGGGCATCGATACACCAGAGTAGACTAGCGTATACGCATCTTGACCCATATGATGGGAGATGGATGATCCCATATCCATCGGTGTTTGACATCATGGATGGTGTACGGGTGCTCAGTAGAGACTGGGTACACTGGACGGACTCGCCGAGAACTCCCAGATGGTATTATACCTCACGTCAGATGGCAGTTCTCCGGTGACACTGGTACAGAGTAGTCTGTTGACCCGAGATCGTCATAGAGTCTTGTGTGTTTCCCACCGTGCTTTGATTTCCATCATACGACGTCCAAGAGGGCGTGAAAAAAGATGGCTTATGGGTACAGTCCCGAATCACATGGAGGCAATGAGCGATAGGAGGGGATTCGTCTCTCCCGGTATAGGGAGTTGATGTTGTGCTGTGTTCGATTGGCTATTACAGGAAATCCCTGGCCAGGGTTGCTGAGATTTACTGGTAAGTGTTATCAGTAGTTTCTCGAACTGTTATAGACCTCATATCGACACGACTTATCGAGCTACTAGGGTCTGACGTTTACTACCCCTAGGCGAGATATGCAACATATCAGACGACGAGACCGGACTGTACGGGAGTGTTACTGTTTGGATTCACAGGAGAATGTACAGGCTTGCTTGTTGATCTTCTGAGTGCTTAATACCTGGGTAGCTGTTACGTTTAGCTGACCGCTTGCAGCTTGTGGGTGTTTGATATGATCATCACCTACTACTTGCGTATTGACGATTCTTTAGAGTCCTACACAGAGGTTTCTTGACTCAGGAAAAACGGAGTAGGAGCACATATGTGATATGTGCGGGACCGAGGATAATGCGATATGTGATACCGTATCCCGGTCATCGGATCAAATGTTGATGCGATGAATCGGCACGGATAAATATTAGTCGGTTATATGCGATATAGCCGGATTGTCGGATCAAGTGTTGATTCGATAATTTAATGTATAATAATATATATGATATACTAAATTACATTAACTAATATTAGCTCACTAAAAGATTCTTTTTCTCACTCGGGTAATACATTGATATATATGCGATATATGTTAAATGTATTATTTTATTTTGTTACAATAAATATTATATATGTGATATATAATATTGTAACATGTTATAATTATTAATGCAACATAATTAGTGGAGTTTAAACATGATTAGGGTTTGGATTAGGGTTAAAACTTCTAGTAGATTCTAGAAGGTTTCTTTTTGTCATGAAGAAGATATTTGTCTTGATATTTTCTAGTGACTCATATATAACTCAACCCAAACCCTAACCCTAGTTAACTCTCTACATAGGTTACTATAACCATGGTTGCATAAATGATTATGACAACATTTTATTATTCATCACAAAAGGAATTTCTATTCTTCTTCTCTTTCTTCTTCCTTCTACTTTTCATGGAAAAAGCTTACTAGCTTTTTTCCAAGTGATGAATATGAGTGAGAATGAGAAAATAAAAGAGAGCAAAAATCCTACTTCATCATCGTCATCTATCCTTGCCATTTAGATGAGGGTGTTCACTTCAGATTATAAGTGTTAGCTTGTGTTAACGAAACTTCAAGGTAGATCATCTTTGTATCGAAGATCGGAAGCAAGACTGCATCTTTCTCTTCGTGGAACCTCTCGAGAGTCCGGAACACGATGATCGCAGTGAAGGGACTTCAACACGGAGCTTTAGAAGTGAAGGACCGGATCTACAAAGGTTGTAATCCCTCTCACTTAGTGTTAAAGTGTTTAACATGCTTGTTTTCGCCTAAACCCTAGTTTAAAGATCCGGCTTCGGGTTGTTCGGCACGGCTAATTTTTAAATCGGGCATGGTTGATGCCTCGTAGAACCTTGTGTGCATGCCTAGCAACCCTACACTCTGGAGTATCGATGCCCTGTCTCGATAATCCTACGACCAGGGACCTGGAAAAGGATGTGCTTGTAGACTACCCAGCCCCCACTAGTGTGACTGCCATCACAACGCTTGTAGTCAAGCAAGATCCTAAGGGATCTATCAATATGTATTCGCGATATGCTAACATATACACATATTAAGATAGATATAAACCAAATAGCATACTACTATGTTGAGCGAGACTGTTAATATAACTGTGAATATCCCAAGCTTCCATTAAGTAATATACAAACTAGTATGATACAATAATGGCCCCTAGGGCATATACACTAACAATCTCCCACTTGCACTAGGGCCATGTACTGGCATATCGAAGACCTATCATCTCGAATAGCCTCTCGAACTGTGTCTGAGGTAAGGCCTTTGTGAATGGATCTGCAGTGCTCTCCTCTGTAGCAACTCTCCGGACCTCGATCTCCTGGCGATCTATGATCTCCCTGATCAGGTGATACCGCCTTAAGATGTGTCTAGACTTCTGATGGGACCTGGGTTCCTTCGCTAAAGCTATAGCGCCGTTTTTGTCACAATACAGTGGTATTGGATTAACAATGGTAGGAACCACCTGAAGTTATGTTAGGAACTTCTTCATCCAGACTGCTTCTTTTGCGGCATCGCAAGCAGCGATATACTCCACTTCCATCGTTGAGTCAGCAACGTGTAAGTCCGCGGCGGCGCCCCGGCCGTCAATCCGACGCCGGAATGCGGAAGCGGTGAAAAACTTTAATTTTGCGGACTTAGCAAACCGGCACCACCGCGCACTCAACATCCGGATCGTAACCATTAACAAGTCTAAGCTAACTACAAGATAGGGAAGAGAAGTATACCGACAGATCCGAGTCCTCCGGTCTTCACGTCGCCGTCCCGATCTCCTGCGGAATGTCCCGTCTCCTCCTCGTCGCCGGAAGTGCACCACATCGCCTACATCGTTTACGGGCTCCCACCTCAATGCCGAGGCAACTCGGGCACGAAGCCGGCTACTCGACGTGCCCAAGAATTGCTGTAGAATATAATGTGGATTGCATGTCTCATTTTGGGATTATGGAGTTGCCTTTTTGTGGAGGAAGAAGAACTTGGAGAGAGGTGAGGAAAAATGCATCATACAAAGAATGAGAGTGATATTTTTCTCACTACCAAAAGAAAAGCCCCCACCCTCAGTAAAGGCCGGCCAAGCATGATGGTGGTAGGTGGGAATGGAGTGAAGTCAATGAAAGACAAGGGAGTGGGTGAGCTATCAAGCAAAGAAGAATAATGAGTGATGATCAAAACAATATCATCACAAACAAAAACAAACACTCCAAAACCAACCATGATGACTCCAAATGGTCAAGCCATCATGAAGAAGTCAAGAAGTCAAGGTCAATGGAGCAACCATCATGATCCAACCAATATGCAAAAGACCCCCTCCACAATTGCCTATTTGCAACAATGCAAATAAGCCCTCCTCCACCAATCTTCGGCCAATGAACGATACAAAGGAAATTGGCCGAAACGGAAAGCAAACTGGCAACTCCAGAAAACTGGTCCCGTAATAAATTACAGGAAAATCCCGATACTGTGCATACACACCCGCATCTGTATTTCGACCGAAATACAAATGCAATGAGACAAAATCTACACTGTACTATACTAGAATCCGGCTTATACCAAAACCGGGTAGTAATATCTGTTCGATCCTGATCCGTGCAATACCGCACGTATCTGATCGAACCCTGCCATATACCCATACGGCCTATAGTACAAACTGTCCGATCCTGATCCGTGCAATACCGCACGTATCTGATCGGACCTTGCCATATCTCCATACGGCCTCTACAACCTTTCGCCCGAAAGCTGAGTAACTGAATGTGGGGGACTCTAAAGACTCGTCAACACCTTGGTTGTGGATTTAACCACTAGCACGTTAGAGGTATAAGCCAATACGTAACGGGCTACCAGGTATTGACTAAAAGGGATGTCTGTGAGTGAACTCAGCCTGACAACCCTACTGAGCCTGTCAGTGACAATATCCGTACAGTCCGGTCCGTTCGTCTATGAGCATCGCATGGCGGGCCTAGGGGGTTGGTAAAAGTCAGACCCCCAAAAGCGGTACAAGTCGTGTCGGAGTGTAGCCCAGAACACCCTGAGATACTACTGGAATACCTACCAGTAAATCTCCTTGCCTCGGCCGAGGGCTTCGTGTAATGGCTCTCCTAGACACAGCACGACCTCACCCCCAATACCGGGAGAGACGAACCCCTGAAGATACGCTCACTGCCTCCGTGTGGCTCGGGACTGTACCCAACTAAAACCTGTTTGCACGACTCCTTTGAGCCGTGGTAGGGTAGTAATCAAAGTACAGTGGGAACTCACACGAGACAAATGACGATCCCCAGGTCGATGAACTAACCTGCACACATGTCACCAGGGAACTGCCATCTGACGTCTGGTATATGACCAACTGGCATGTTCCCGGCGAGTCCTGTCCGGTGTACTCATAACCCAATGAGCACCTGTATACATCTTAGGTGATCCAACTGACACCAGTGGCTTGTGAGACCGGCCACCGCCCCTCGTCGGGGTCTCGACTGTATACACTAGTCTACTATGGAGTATCGATGCCCTGTCTCGAAACTCACACGACTAGGGACCATTTCAGGATATGCTTATAGACCCCAGCTCCCACTTATATGATCGCCCTCATACTGCTGGTGGTCAAGCAAGAATCCTAGGGGCTCTATCAACGTGTAATAGCGACGTGTCAGGTCACCTAAAACAGTACACGATGATAAAGGTAAACCGGATAGCATACTATCATCTCGAGTAAGACTGTCCTACCGGGATAGGTCCTCCATCAATCATTGCAATCACGTACCTGTGATCCAATAATTGACTCTGAGGGCATTATCTCCAACAATCTCCCACTTGCACTCAAGGCTAATTATTGCGATGTCGCATACTCACAGCCCGTGTGATACCGAACACCCAACTCCTCTACTAGTCAGTCTCACAAAGCTCGTTTGCGAAACTATTGCGTTCGAGGAATAGCCTCAGTGAGTGGATCCGCCTTGATGTCTCTTTCTATGTCTCTCTATATCTCAAGTTCGCGGAGAAACCCATCTCCCGAAATGAGCAATACCTGTCTTAGAATGTGTCTGGATGTCTGATGGGACATAGCTCATAAATGAACTCCAAATCCAAACTTCTTAGACTGTATCGTCAACTGAACTTAATCAGTATCCTGCGCCATGCCTCCCTCAGTATTGCCTTGGACCACCTGTCCAAAATACTGCCCCTCGTCAGAGGGAAAACTATAACTCTGACAACCTCTTTGTCGTCCATGTCATCTTGGAAGCCTGGAATGATAACTGTCTCCTGGATAAGGCTGTCGTTATCATATCCCTAGAACATTCACTTATGTTCTAAAACTGCTTCCGACTGTTTTTCCAGGATTGGATTAATGTCAACTTATTGCACCTACTGCAAGAACAACATCTGGTGTGGTACTTGACATCTCATGATTGACTCAATTGCCTAAGCAAGTGATCTGCCAATCATGCGCATCCCTCTCTACTTTAGTCTGTAAGACACCTTTAGAGAGGGTGACTCCATCACTTGCAGGTACACTACCGTGCCAGGAGTCGTCCATTCTAAATACTCTTAGAATGCTGTCTAAGTACCCTGATTGGGAAACCACCCAAATCTAGATCTAAAACCATAGATCTAGTAACCAGTATGTCTGACATAAAATCCATTTCTTTTGTGGAGAAACCACCGTGTGACGACCAAAGTATAACCGATTGTAGTATAGGAGTTTCCTTTCCTACTCTGTGTATGTCATCCAAATACCAGGATATCACACCCTACTACCTTCTCAACAGATCCATCCCCTATTCTGATGAAGTCAAACCTATGACTGTCACGTCAGAAATAGATGATCTATCTCCGCTACATCTACTTTAGTCTATAAATAGACATAAGCTACTTGTCCACCAATGCTTCCGCTGCTCCCACTGACTACGACAACCCTCTGGCAGAGTCATATAGACGTACACTTCTAAAACTAGTTTAGAACGACGCTATACTCATCCTCCCACCGGGTCTCGCAGCCTGGAACAGCAGCAATGGTAATTATGGGTAAACAAAAACTTCCCTGTCACCGTCCTTGAGGCTACCGTAGTACCTCTCGGATGCCTGAAGTTACCCACCTTATCTGCGGAGTGGCCAATGGAATGTCAATCCAGATTGAATCTTTAGGTTCCTTATCAAATCTTCAGTAATCGTTCGTGGTTCTGGAATCATTTCCAGTTCTACCATACTCCCACTACTGTTTTCTGAAAAAATCCATTTTTAATAAAACTGTGGCGAGTCTAGAACAATATTGCTATTGTTCATCCAGATGGTAGAAAGTCAACCCTCGTCATAGCCTGGGTCAACCCACAATCAACCATTACAGAAACGTGCCTTGAGTTGTCCAGTGTCTGGTTTTAAGCATAAACCGGACAACTCCCCGTACCTTAACAACGTCAAGATACGAACTGTTCTATATCCCATATAGGACCAGAGGCACTGATTTAACTGAACCAGATCCAAATCATGCAACTGTCTCCAGTGCATGTCAACTAAATGGAAGGAGGCCGATCAGCGTTACTCAACTTAGGAATGCTTCCAATTATGAGTAACCTGAAAGAGAAGCAAGTTCTCTTAGTCACTACTACCAACCGAATACCATACACAAGTATCTACATCTTCGATCTCTTTGAAGAATCCCGATACTTGCTATACCTGGTTCTCTACTCTATTCAAATACCTATAACTTCTCAAAATTCGGACCCTGTGTTTCCTGTCTAAAAACTAGAGAAGTCATAAGTAAACCGAATATAGTACGAGGACCAACCCCTCTGTCCTAATGAACCCTGGACAACATACAATACTCTGTATAAGTCCCTTGAGTCTGATAACTCATTCACTGTGTGTCGTAGGTTGAAAAACTGTACTTATGGTTAAGAAGAATTACACCGCTGTTTAATGCTCCTTACCTAACCATCCACTGGTATAGGTAAATGTCATAGACATAATTTCAGAAAGGTATATCTCACTCTATGAAAATAGACGTACAGATATATCAATTTGAAATTGGTGCATAACTGCGGATATTCAAAACCAAATATTTGCCGACCGGCAAACAACCCAGGTGATTTCCTCAAGTATCACCGATTACAACGAATCCCGATATAATGAGGATGACCACCCAATTCCCAATAACCTACTCCCACTCATCATCTGTAAAACCATACAGATGTGAGAATCAAACCTGTTAAATACATACCCTGGAGTAAGTGTCTAACTGGGAAATCAGTTTTCCTTTAACAGTACACAGTGAAGCTGAAACATTGAAATGTTTCGATGGGGTATCCTGGTATTCCTAGTAATGCCTCTTCCATTATTCAGATTCACAACTGTAACCGTGTAATTCTTTGCCACCTCTCAAAATCCCTTCATATGTCTTTAGTCATTACCTTCTGCACACCCCTTTAGGCCAAATGGTTTTCTTCCTTCCCTACCGTTCGGCACCAGCCTATGGTTTGGAAGAAGACTATCCAATAAGCATAATGGGTGTACTGTCCTAATCCTAGGAACACTCGCAATGAGAGAAGGTGAAGATAAAAGACAACCGAATAAACCTTATTCCTATTTCTCCTGAACCAGAATCCATCCCCGAACTGGAACAAGTTCCTTTCGAGTTCGTATATAACCATACGATGGAGTATCCAATGAACTGTGGATCTTCGTAGTGATACGGAGTGTCCTGGAGAAATGCAAAGGTGATTTTAGGATTGGCGAAGGAATACTTGGTTTGGTCGTGAATATCTGTTGCAATTTACTTTGCCCTCTTACTAATCCCTTGCTTTGTCTTAACTTAATACCTTCTGCACACCATCGTTATGCTAATTGGTTTTCTTCATTCCCTACCGGTCGGCACCTGCCTATGGTTTGGAAGAAGACAATCCAATTTGCGTAATAGGTGTACTACCCCTAAACCAAGGAGTACTCGTAACCTGAGAGAGGGTAAAAGGAAAGGACAACTGAATAATCCTATCCGTTTTCTCCAGAACCGGAAACCATCCTCGAATAAATTCTTTCGAGTTCGTATCTAACCATACGATGGTTTTGTCCAATGGAAGTGGACGTTCGTAGCAATACGGGGTGTCCTGGAGAAAAGGGTAAAAGTAGGAGTGGCAATGAGGTTTGCAACTCTGACAATCCAAAAGCCGGTGTTTAAGAAGGTTCGGTCAATTTGGTCACTGAGTCATAGTCTTAGGGTCGGGTCATTGGTCGCTGCCAAAGAGAGAGAGAAAAGAAACACTCAGCGTGCACTCTAACCTAGATCAGAATGGTTACCAATTTATCTAATCTGGAATCCTCCCACTGTACCTCAAATTCTCCTCCAAACCTGAAAGAAGAATTAGTCGGTGTCACCCGAGGAGTAAACTAACTCATCAGTGGGAATCGGGATCCAACTATCATCGCATGACAACGTGACGGAATCCGCTCACGGTGTCACACTCCAGAAGGTATGCGCATATCTGGCAGGTTTCAGTTCTTTTGAAACTCCCGATGTGATTTCTGCCCCATGCTCTTATGACCTTGACTTTGGCCAACAAATCATAAGTCACATGTCAAGTTCTACCCGTCATTCTCCAGGTTGATTCGAATCCACCCGCACAAGCCCTTGACTTTGGCCAACAAGGCTATACGACTGTCCCAAACCAACGCATCTATCTATGCTGCATATGAATAACCAACAGCTACCAAACACCGTGCCTTGACTTTGGCCAACAAACACAGCTTGAATACTATTGACTACCCATATGAAACGACGGAGGGCTACGAATGGTTTCTGGCGAAAACCTTTAACGTAAAGAACTTGATATCGTCGAAGGAACGGATAGCTTTTTAAAATATAGTGACGAAAACCTTCGCTAAAGAGGTCACTCTCGGTGAAGGGATCTCGGCTCTTTCCCCGTAGAATGGGGTGCAGGATATTCCAACTGAATACCGCGATGCAAAGCAAAAGTAATCGGCTATAGTGAAGTTAATGCCCTGACGCAAACTTTTTGTCCAAGGGGTCACTCCCGGTGAAGGGATCTCGGCCCTTGCCTCGTCGACTGAGGAGCAGGATATTCCAACTGAATATCATGATGCAAAACAAAAGTGAACGTCCTTGCAATAACAGCTTTTTGAAAAGTGTTCCAACAACATCAGATTAGGTTTGTTTTTAACTTGCATTGATCCGAATCAATGCAGTCCCATCAATTGATCACACCAAAAAGAACGAAAATATACTGATGTACGTATATGTCATCCGCATTCGCCACTGGGTCCCGTCATTACCCGTTAGGTTAGCTAACTAACGACAGAGCGGGGACTGGACTAGCGCGGATGTAAAACATATACAACATCTACTAATATATATACCAATATATTATATTTCGCTCAAGGCGTGAAAAGAAATGCAACATCACAGAAATGTACAGCATCACAGAACAATACAGATATCTGGGATCCCCGGATTTCACAGAGCCACTACTGAAACCCGACATTCCCCTGGTCGTGTGGATAGCCTGTGCAATGAAATCCTAGACCCCTACGGGCGCGGCAAGTTACCCGCCAAAACCTGAAGCGAGGCAGCCCCCTTCAGCACCGTGAATGGACCACCCAGCACTTCACGGAATCCGGCAACTTGGGCACCCCTCCTGGGTCAACCTGTACCCCCTACGAGTGCGGCGAACAGCCCGCCAATCCCAGAGTGAAGCCCCCTCCGTCTCAATGCCATGAGATGCGGGCTTGATGCCCTCTAGAACCCGGCCATCCGTGCACCCCACCGCGGGGTAATCCTAGTACAGAATGTAAAATATACATACACCGGGTACATCGACCGCAACCTGGCCGTGCCCCAAAATAATAATACAATCAGGCAGTGACGGCAGTCTACATGTCGGACGCTCGCCCCGCAATATCAAATGTACATAATACAACCACAACTGTACTAGCATTGCATCCAGGCTATCCCCCACGACCGATCCGCAACATCACAGCAAAACCAGAACATTAACGTGAAAGTCACGTTCGCAAATCCGTCTAACCGGGCTATAGCAGTTATACCGGATTTACCGATCGAGTGACATTCACGGTCGCAGATATAATGTAAATACTGTGAAAAATGTGTTTAAAATTTTCCGATTGATCAAATAATTAACAAGTGGGCCCCATGCAATACTGTAGTACTCACAGAAATAATTGGCCCAATTTTAATATTCCAAAACCCATATTTTAAGCCCAGAAAGCCTCTGTAAAAAAATGGTGCAGGGAACCCTACAGTGCGCGGCGGATTAGCGGCGGGAAGGGGGTATATGCGGCGGTTCCGCGCTCCCACTGTGGATTCACCTCATCGAATTTTTACAGAGCTCTTAGATTTTCCAGTACATCAATAATTTACAACCTGAAAAATTTTTCGACACCAAAAATTTCAAACAGAAAACTGATGTGATCAAAATATGGTTTTTGGAATTTTGGTCGATCGGAAATGCAAAACACATCAAACGAAGCTAGACGAAGTTAATGGCGAGGCTCTGATACCACTGTAAGTCCGCGGCGGCGCCCCGGCCGTCAATCCGACGCCGGAATGCGGAAGCGGTGAAAAACTTTAATTTTGCGGACTTAGCAAACCGGCACCACCGCGCACTCAACATCCGGATCGTAACCATTAACAAGTCTAAGCTAACTACAAGATAGGGAAGAGAAGTATACCGACAGATCCGAGTCCTCCGGTCTTCACGTCGCCGTCCCGATCTCCTGCGGAATGTCCCGTCTCCTCCTCGTCGCCGGAAGTGCACCACATCGCCTACATCGTTTACGGGCTCCCACCTCAATGCCGAGGCAACTCAGGCACAAAGCCGGCTACTCGACGTGCCCAAGAATTGCTGTAGAATATAATGTGGATTGCATGTCTCATTTTGGGATTATGGAGTTGCCTTTTTGTGGAGGAAGAAGAACTTGGAGAGAGGTGAGGAAAAATGCATCATACAAAGAATGAGAGTGATATTTTTCTCACTACCAAAAGAAAAGCCCCCACCCTCACTAAAGGCCGGCCAAGCATGATGGTGGTAGGTGGGAATGGAGTGAAGTCAATGAAAGACAAGGGAGTGGGTGAGCTATCAAGCAAGGAAGAATAATGAGTGATGATCAAAACAATATCATCACAAACAAAAACAAACACTCCAAAACCAACCATGATGACTCCAAATGGTCAAGCCATCATGAAGAAGTCAAGAAGTCAAGGTCAATGGAGCAACCATCATGATCCAACCAATATGCAAAAGACCCCCTCCACAATTGCCTATTTGCAACAATGCAAATAAGCCCTCCTCCACCAATCTTCGGCCAATGAACGATACAAAGGAAATTGGCCGAAACGGAAAGCAAACTGGCAACTCCAGAAAACTGGTCCCGTAATAAATTACAGGAAAACCCCGATACTGTGCATACACACCCGCATCTGTATTTCGACCGAAATACAAATGCAATGAGACAAAATCTCCACTGTACTATACTAGAATCCGGCTTATACCAAAACCGGGTAGTAATATCTGTTCGATCCTGATCCGTGCAATACCGCACGTATCTGATCGAACCCTGCCATATACCCATACGGCCTATAGTACAAACTGTCCGATCCTGATCCGTGCAATACCGCACGTATCTGATCGGACCTTGCCATATCTCCATACGGCCTCTACAACCTTTCGCCCGAAAGCTGAGTAACTGAATGTGGGGGACTCTAAAGACTCGTCAACACCTTGGTTGTGGATTTAACCACTAGCACGTCAGAGGTATAAGCCAATACGTAACGGGCTACCAGGTATTGACTAAAAGGGATGTCTGTGAGTGAACTCAGCCTGACAACCCTACTGAGCCTGTCAGTGACAATATCCGTACAGTCCGATCCGTTCGTCTATGAGCATCGCATGGCGGGCCTAGGGGGTTGGTAAAAGTCAGACCCCCAAAAGCGGTACAAGTCGTGTCGGAGTGTAGCCCAGAACACCCTGAGATACTACTGGAATACCTACCAGTAAATCTCCTTGCCTCGGCCGAGGGCTTCGTGTAATGGCTCTCCTAGACACAGCACGACCTCACCCCCAATACCGGGAGAGACGAACCCCTGAAGATACGCTCACTGCCTCCGTGTGGCTCGGGACTGTACCCAACTAAAACCTGTTTGCACGACTCCTTTGAGCCGTGGTAGGGTAGTAATCAAAGTACAGTGGGAACTCACACGAGACAAATGACGATCCCCAGGTCGATGAACTAACCTGCACACATGTCACCAGGGAACTGCCATCTGACGTCTGGTATATGACCAACTGGCATGTTCCCGGCGAGTCCTGTCCGGTGTACTCATAACCCAATGAGCACCTGTATACATCTTAGGTGATCCAACTGACACCAGTGGCTTGTGAGACCGGCCACCGCCCCTCGTCGGGGTCTCGACTGTATACACTAGTCTACTATGGAGTATCGATGCCCTGTCTCGAAACTCACACGACTAGGGACCATTTCAGGATATGCTTATAGACCCCAGCTCCCACTTATATGATCGCCCTCATACTGCTGGTGGTCAAGCAAGAATCCTAGGGGCTCTATCAACGTGTAATAGCGACGTGTCAGGTCACCTAAAACAGTACACGATGATAAAGGTAAACCAGATAGCATACTATCATCTCGAGTAAGACTGTCCTACCGGGATAGGTCCTCCATCAATCATTGCAATCACGTACCTGTGATCCAATAATTGACTCTGAGGGCATTATCTCCAACACAACGGTGTCCTGCTTAGAACTCTTCCAGCACACCGCCCCTCTATTGAGGGTAAATACATAACCTGACATGGACTTGGAGCCATCCTTGTCACTCTGGAAGCTGGAGTCAGCAAAAGCCTCGATCTGGAGGTCTTTTCCGCCGTAAACCAAGAACATATCCTTAGTTCTTCTCAAGTACTTGAGAATGTTCTTTACTGCTATCCAGTGCTTCTCCCCTGGGTCTGACTGATACCGGCTCACCACGCTCAGTGCGTAAGCTACATCTGGTCTGGTGCACAACATCGCATACATTATAAAGCCTAACGCAGAAGCGTAGGGTATAATCGACATGCGATCCCTTTCCAAATCAGTCTTGGGAGACATTTCTTTGGAGAGGGTGATTCCGTGACAAGCTGGCAAATTACCGCGCTTATAATCTTCCATACTGAATCTTTTCAGTATAGTGTTGATATACCCGGACTGCGAAAGTCCCAACATCCTCTTAGATCTATCACGATAGATCTGGATCCCTAAAATGTAAGAGGCATCACCCAGGTCTTTCATGGAGAATCTGTGTGACAAGAATCCTTTGACAGATTGTAGCATAGGAATGTCATTTCCTATCAAGAGAATGTCATCCACGTAAAGACGAGAAATACGACAGTTCGTGCTACAATTTTACTATATATACATGGTTCATCTGGAATTTTGATAAAGTCATATTCTTTGACCGTTTCATCAAAACAGATGTTCCAAGTCCGTGATGCCTGCTTTATTCAATAAATAGACTTAAGCAACTTGCACACTTTCCCGTTGCTCCCACTCTGATTGAAACCTTCTGGCTGATCCATATAGACGCACTCTTCTAAATTACCATTTAGAAAAGCCGTCTTTACGTCCATCTGCCAGATCTCATAATCATGGAAGGCGGCAATGGCAAGAAGTATTTGAATGGATTTGAGCATAGCCACTGGAGAAAAAGTTTCGTCATAGTCCAAACCAGGTCTTTGACGAAAACTCTTTGCAACAAGTCTAGCCATATAGGTTTCCACCTGTCCATCTACACCAATCTTTTTCTTGAAGATCCACTTGCATCCTATGGGTTTTACCCCATCTGGAGCAAAGTCCAAAGTCCATACTTTGTTGGTGTACATGGACTCCATCTCGGTCCGCATTGCATCCAGCCATCTTACCGAGTCGTCACTCTGGATGGCCTGCTGAAAGCTAGTAGGTTCATCATTTATCAATGATGCAATCCTCTCTATCCCCGACTATGAGAAAACCGTAGTATCTCTCAAGCGGATGAGACGGCTTACTACTCCTGCGGAGGGGTGCGGGAATGTCCTGTTCTTCTTGAACTTCTGGTTCTACCAAACTTTCAGTAGTAGTTTGTGGTTCTGGAATTCTTCCAGTTCTATTGCGCTCCCATTTGTTTCCTTTTCTAAAAACTGCTGTTCTAGAAAATGGGCATTACGAGAAACAAAAACCTTTTGTTCCTCTGCGTAATAGAAAAAATACCCCTTGGAGTTCTTTGGATATCCCACAAACTTACACTGTACTGAGCGTGCCTCGAGTTTGTCCGCATGCTGCTTTTTAACAAAAGCTGGACATCCCCATATTTTCAAATACTGAAGATAGGGTTTCTTCCCACTCCATATCTGATATGGTGTGGTAGGCACAATCTTGGTAGGAACCCTGTTCAAAAGATATGCAGCTGATTCTAGTGCATAACCCCAGAAAGATCGCGGTAACTCAGCATTACTCATCATGGAACGTACCATATCCAATAGGGTTCGGTTCCGTCTTTCCGATGCGCCGTTATGCTGTGGAGTGTATGGAGGAGTAAGCTGAGAGAGAATTCCATTCTCTTTTAGGTAACCCAGGAACTCAGCACTTAAGTATTCACTACCTCGATCAGATCTCAGTGTCTTGACACTTTTGCCGGTTTGGTTTTCTACTTCATTCTTATATTCTTGGAATTTCTCAAAGGCCTCGGATTTATGTTTCATCAAGAAAATGAATCCATACCTAGAGTAATCATCCGTAAAAGTAATGAAATATGAAAAACCGCCTCTTGCATGTGTAGACATTGGACCACATACATCGCTGTGTATGAGTCCTAAGAGCTCACTCACTCTTACTCCATGTCCAGCGAATGGAGTCTTTGTCATCTTTCCTTTGAGACATGATTGACAAGTGGCATAAGATTGATATTCGAACGGATCCAAATATCCTTCTCTATGTAACTTAATTAACCTTGTCTCATTGATATGACCCAGTCTACAATGCCATAAGAAAGCCTGATTTATATCTGGAGACTTTCTTTTTAGTGTGTTCTGGACATTGAAAATTTGTAATTGGTTTAAAACGTATATACCGTTATCTAGTGCACCGGCCCCAATCAAACCATGATTAAGGTGGATGTTAACAACATCGCTTACAAACGTGAAATCATAACCTTCTTTTGATAACAACGATACTGATATGATATTATACGTTAAACTGGGTACACAAAAACAGTTGCGCAAAACCAAAATATGTCCACTCGTCAATCCAAGGTGATAATCCTCTACGGACACAACACTCACGCTAGCTCCGTTAGCAACCTGGAGGGTTATATCACCAACCTTCAGCACTCTACGGTTTCTCAGTGCCTGCAATGAATTGCATATATGAGATCCTGATCCGGTATACAATACCCAGGAAGTAGAGTTGATTGACAGACAATTTTCAATTACAAACACACCTGAAGTCGAAGCCACAACTTGCTTCGTGTCCTGGTTCTTGGCGATCCAAGCTTTGCAATCTTTCTTCCAATGGACTTTCCTACGACAGTGGAAGCACTCGTCCTTTGCCACTACTGGCACCGCAACCTTTGCCTTTCCCTTGACTCCCACCTTACCAACACCACCTCTTGGTTTGGTAGCGGCCTTCATCTTCCTTCCTTTGGCCCTTGCCTTGGACTTGGAAGAGGAAGCACCACGAACAAACATAGTGGGTGTTTCTCTTGCCTTCTGCAAGGTGCCCTCTGCACTCCTCAATATGTTAAGGAGTTCTGGAAGTTCAACTTCTTTACCTTGAATGTTGAAATTCAAGATAAACTAGGCATAGGTGGAAGGAAGGGACTGGAGAATCAAGTCTGTATACAGCTCGTTCTCTAATGTTGTCCCGAGGTCTGCGAGCTCTTCAATATAGCTAATCATCTTAAGGACATGTTCCCCTACAGATGATCCGACAGCCATCCTCGACTGAAACAAGTTCTTCGAGGTCTCGTATCTAACTATACGAGATTGGTCTCCATACAAATCCTTGGTGTGGAGAAATATGGATTCAAGATCCATATTCTCGTGCCTCCTCTGATGTTCATTATTCATAGAGGCAAGCACGATGCATTTGGCCTTCGCGCAGTCAATCTCCCAGGTCTTGCAGATTTCCTTATTCGCGACATTGGATTCTGGACCAGGGACAGCAGGTGCCTTAGTAGTAAGGACATACCCCAATTTGTCATAAGTTATAGCCATCTTAACATTCCGGAACCAATCTTTATAGTTTGGCCCTGTCAAAATATTTTTATGTAATAATAACTTAAGGCCTGTCATGTTCTGGGTCGCTGCAATGAGAGAGAGAGGGAACACTTTAGCATGATGCTCTTGCAAGTTTAGAGTGGTTTTTAGTTTATCTAAACAGGATGGTTCCCACTGTTTCTCAAATCCTTCCTCAAACCAAAAAGGAAGAACTAGTCAGGACTATTCTTACCGTACAATACTTGCTTAACCGTTCAGCCAGGCCGGTGTCGGTACTTCGAGGGAGGTTTTACGACGCTTTCGCGAAGTTCCTTAATTAAATAACCTCTTTTCTCTGGGGGCGTAGCCCCGCTGACAACTTTCTCGACACCTACTTGGTTTATAGCATTGATCGTTAAGTGACGAATCTCCTGATGAGTAGCGGATACTCACAGTAGGATCGGGATCCAAATATCATCGTGCGATAAAGCTGAAGGAATCCTACCAAAATTATCACACTCTAAATGGTATGCAACTCTTAGCAAATTTCAGTTTCTTTAGAAATTCCCGATATCAATTTCTGCCCCATGCTCTAATGACCTTGGCGTTGGTCAAAATGTCATAAGTCACATGTCAAGTTCTACCCATCATTATCTTGTTAATTTGAACCCACCCGTACATACCCCTGACGTTGGCCAAATGATAATACGACTGTCCCAAACCAACACATCTATCTATGCAACAAATGAATACCCAGCAGCTACCAAACACTATGCCTTGGTGTTGGTCAAAATACATAGCTTGAATACTACTGAATACCCAAATGAAATGACGGAGGGCTACGAATGGTTTTGGCGAAACCGTGTACGTAGTGAACTTGATATGATCGAAGGAACCTGATAGCTTTTAAAAGGAGTGGCTTAAGCTCCGCAATTTAAAAAATATATCATCTGTTTTAAAATAACCGAGTGGTTTCATTTAAACTGTTCCAACGATTCAACTTTGGTTTATTTTCTTTGCATTAATATAACGCGTCCCATCAATTAACCTATCATTGCAGAAAATAATGAAAATACAACGTCCTCTTATGCCATCCACATTCGCCACTGGGCCCCATCATTCACCCGTTAGGTTACTTAACTAACGACAGAGCGGGGGCTGGGCTAGCGCGGGTGCAAAACATAAGTAACGCCTAATAGATATCATATATAGATATTGTACATTCGTCAGACACAATAATAGGCATTCCAGATCACAGATGAACATATTGGATTTTCTACGAATCCGCATTCCTTTTGAGCCTGCAAAGAAAGACGGATTACACAGTCGCGATGAATAGCCAAAACCCCACCCTAGACCCCTACGGGTACGACAAACTACCCGTCAAGTACCCGAAGTGAAGCGGTCTCCCTCAACGACGTGAGTAGGCCACTAAACACTTCAAAGTACCCGGTAGTTTGTGTACCCCACCTTGGGTCTATCCTAGGAGCAGAAAACAGTAAATGAAATAATACAACGGTGGCTACAACCTCAACCTGGATGTGCCCCGCAAAAGAATATTACAACAAATTACAATTTACAGTTGAATGAAAGAAACACTCGTCTCACATCCCCGGCTATCCATTCACGACAATCCAACAAGTTCATATTCACAAACCAGTAAAAACCATTACAGAAATGTGCAACCCCCTGCTAACCGACATACTAGCAGTTAGGAGAGGTTTACGAACACATTAAACACAACACAGATATAATCCAGTTAGCCAAACATCTTAGAATTTCGATCAAGCAACACATATGAATCTACTCCAAACAATTCTCTGTGCACATAAAACCTGAGCAGAAACAAAACATCCCAGAAAATACAACATCAACACAGAAGAATAACTGAGCAAATTTGGGTTGACTCGGAGTCAACTCGGCCGCGGATCCGCGGCGGATCGCTTGGATCGGCGGCGGTTCCGCGGTGGTATAACCGATTCACAGTCCTAAATTTCTTCACAATTCTTAAAAAACCCTGCTAGTATTTTTAAGGGTCCCTGAAAAATTTTTAGATCCCGTTTTAAAAACGGCAGAAACTATGTGAAAATGATGTTTTTTCGGGTTCGTTTTGCGATCGAATTTCTAACGACTTTGCTAACATGTTAGTTATGGTTTAGCTAGGCTCTGATACCACTGTAAGTCGACGTTAGACACCCCACATGATGCGGGGAGGCGGAATAGGTAAAACAATCATTTTGTTTGAGTTAACATCGACTAACTTTACGGATCTTTGCTAAACCCTAACTAACAACTATCTAGAAGTGATTAACTACTATGATAGATGATTATACCTCAAGATTCTAGTCCTTCTTGTTCTTGTTGTTCACCTCCTCGTCGGCCTCCTCGATGTGATAGAAGATCCACCCGAGAGTTCCTTCTCCAAGCTTTAACCTCTTACTTGAGGTAACTAGGTGGCTATGATTGCTAATCAAGGTAACCTAGAGGATATAAAGATGGATTAGGGATCTATTAGTCTTGCTAACCCTTGGGATCTCAGCACATGAGAGGATTAGGGTTAGGGCTTTGAAGAGAGAGAGAGCTTGAGGAGAGAGAAAGTGTTTGTAATAATGAATTGAAAATATAACTCATTATGTATGTAATGAAGCATAATAATTATCAAATATATCATATAGATAATTACAACCATGCTTCATTTAATGCAAATGAATGAATCATCTCATGAGTCATTAAGCAATAAATGCTTCATTAACTCATTTGGATGAATCACTTCATGAGTCACAAATTCAATTAATGCAAATTACACCTAAGCTCTCCACCTCATCTTTCTTCTAGAAGCTTCTCGACTAATTACGAGAATGCCCCTCTCATTCATAAAAACACAGAAATACCGAGACTGTATAAATCCAATAATCCAATACTAGAATCTGGCTTAAACTAAAGCCCGGTAGTATTATCTGTCCGAACATCGTACGTGCATAAATACACGAATGTGTCCAAACCCTGTCGTAAAACCATACGACCTCTATATCGTTTCGCCTGAAGCAGGGAAACTCTCTGTGTGGGACTCTAAAGACTCGACACTACACTGGTAGTGGATTTAACCACAGGCCGCAAGCGGTACTAGCTGTACGTAACGGTCCCCAGGTGGATGTCGATAAGAAGGCCGATGAGGAAACCCATCCAAACTCCTACTGAGCCTGATGTGATAATCTCCGTACAGTCCGGTCTGTTCATCTAGGACTATCACATATTGGGCCTAGGGGGGCGGCAAGCATCAGTCCCCTAAAAGCGGTATAAGTCGTGTCGGAGTGAAGCCCATTACACCTTAAGAAGCTACTGGAAATCCTACCAGTAAATCTCGTTTGCCCTGGCCAGGGACTTTGCGTAATGGCTCTCCAAACACAGCGCGATATCAACTCCCAATACTGGGAGAGACGAATCCTATCTAACCGCCACTGCCTCCAAGTGCTTTGGGACTGCACCCAACTGCTACCTGTTTGCATGACTCCTTTGAGCCGTGGTAGGGTAGCAATCTAAGAACAGTGGGAACACACTTGAGACGAAGCAGCAGTGTCAAGTCTACGGACTATGCTATACTCATGTCACCTGAGAACTGTTAACTGACGATGGGTATAATACCAACCAACAGTTCCCTGTGAGTCCTGTCCGGTGTACCCGTAACCCAACGAGCACCTGTATACTATCTCCAGTACAATGTACTAATGGCTATGGGACATACCATTTCCCTTGCTGGGATGAGAAGCGTACACACTAGTGGAGTATTGATGCCCTGTCTCGATAATCCTATGACTAGGGACCTGAAAAAGGATGTGCTTGTAGATTACCCAGCCCCCACTAGTGTGACTGCCATCACAACGCTGGTAGTCAAGCAAGATCCTAAGGGCTCTATCAATATGTATTCGCGATATGCTAACATATACACATATTAAGATAGATATAAACCAAGTAGTATACTACTATGTTGAGCGAGACTGTTAATATAACTGTGAATATCCCAAGCTTCCATTAAGTAATATACAAACTAGTATGATACAATAATGGCTCCTAGGGCATATACACTAACAGAAATTAGTGGTCATGAGGTAGAACTGGAAGATATTCCAGCTAGACAAACTAACGGTTGATGATTTGGTAGAACCGGAGGATTTAATAGTTCCCGACAAATCTCAGCCTCTCCGTAGATCTAGTAAGGTTCCTCATCCTCCTGAGAGACACTACAGTTTTCTCAATGACAGTGGGAGCGAGGATTGCATCATGGAAGATGATGACCCAACTAGTTTCGAGCAGGCCAACACAAGTGGGGACTCTGTGAAATGGCTGGATGCTATACGATCTGAGATGGAATCCATATACACCAACATAGTATGGACTTTGGTAGTTGCACCTGAAGGGGTAAAACCCATCGGGATCAAGTGGATCTTGAGAAGTTTCTTGGTGTAGATGAAAAAATTGAGACTTTCAAAACTAGACTTGTAGCAAAAGGTTTTCGTCAAAGACCAGGTGTGGACTATGATGAAACCTTTTCTCTAGTGGCTATACTTAAGTCCATCCAGATCTTACTTGCCATCGCTGCATACCATGACTATGAAATCTGGAAGATGGACGTCAAGACCGCTTTTCTAAATGGTGATTTAGAAGAGAGCGTGTGCATGACACAGCCAGAGGGCTTCGTATACAATGGGAGCAGCGGAAAGGTGTGCAAGTAGCTTAAATCAATATACGGATTAAAGCAAGCATCACGGAGTTGGAACATCTGTTTTGATGTGGCAGTCAAAGAGTTTGACTTCATCAAAAAGGTAGATGAACCTTGTATATACAAGAAGGTTGTAGAGAGTAAGGTTGTCTTCCTCGTATTGTACGTGGATCACATACTCTTGATAGGAAATGATGTTCCTATGCTAAACTCGGTCAAGCTCTTCTTATCACTAAGGTTCTCCATGAAGGATTTGGGTGATGCCTCTTACATCCTGGGAGAATCACTGGACTGCTATGAAGAACATTCTTAAGTACTTGAGAAGCACTAAAGAATTGTTCTTGGTGTATGGTAATAGTGAACTCCATGTTAAGTCCTTTACCGATTCGAGCTTCCAGAGTGATAAGGTCGACTGTAAGACAGTCTCAAGTTTTGTCTTTACCCTCAGTGGAGGGATGGTATGTTGGAAGAGTTCCAAGCTAGATACCGTAGCGGACTCGAAGATGAAGGGTGAATACATCGCTACCAACGATGCTGCCAAAGAGGCTGTCTGGATAAAGATGTTCATGAGATGAACTTGGTGAGGTTTCTACCATTGTGATGACAATGAAGTTGTGGCTTTGGCCTTGGAACCCCGGTCCCATCAGTGATCCAGACATATTCTTAGACAGTATCACCTGATCAGGGAGATGGTTGATCTCCGGGCGATCGTGGTCAGGAAAATTGAGACGAAGAATAACACGGCGGATCCACTCACCTAGGACAAACTCCAGATACAATTTGAGAGATTTTGGGATGTTGGGTATAAGATACTACAACAACTGGCCTTAGTGCAAGTGGGAGATTGTTAGTTATATGTATGCCCTAGAGGCCATTATTGTACATGATTGTATATTATAATGGATGCTTGGACATATATATGGAGGACTTTCTTGCTCGACATGATAGTATGCTATCTGGTTACTCTTTATCTTAACATGTAGACTAGTATTGTGATACTGTCTTGCTCTCACATGTTGGTAAATCCCTTAGGATGTACTTAACTACCAGGATTATGATGCAGATCATACTAGTGGGGCCAGGGTAGTCCACAAGTTCATCCTTTAATTGTTCCTAGTCGTGGGTGTATCGAGACGGGGCATCGATATTCCAGAGTAGACTAACATATACGTTTCTTGACCCATTTGATGAGCGATGGATGATCCCATATCCATTGGTGTTTGACATCAAAGATTGTATACGGGTGCTCAGTGGAGACTGGGTACACTGAACATGACTCGCCGAGAACTCTTAGATGGTATTATACCTAATGTCAGATAGCAGTTCTCTGGTGGCACTGGTGTTGGGGTTTGCTTAGCACCCTCACTAGGTTTAACAAGCATCAAGTATGCAACTTTAAAAATCTAGGGTGCTAACCAACCCGAATCTAGAATCGAACTAGAGGATTAGGCGTAAAAGCTAACAAGTACCACAAACAAATAAGTGTCTAACACTAAGAGAAAATAAATACAAGCTTTGTAGACCTCTCCTCCTTGTCTTTAGCTCCGTGTAGGTACCCTTGACTCCTTGGTTCCACTTGGAGTTTGAACGCGTCCGCTTGAAGCCTTCGAAGTCCATGATGATCCACCACGGAGTTCCTTTACTCAAGCTCCTTGCTACACTTGACCTAAGTGGAAGTGTTGCAAACAACCTACACTAGTGGGCTAGACTAATATAGATTGATGAAGTGGGTAATAATCTCACTAATAAACCTTTCTTTTTCTTTCTCTTTTCTCACTAGAAAATGGTAGAGTTCTTTGAGGAAGAAGGAGATGGAAATGGCTTAGCTTGAGCTCAAGAGAGATAAGCACACGAATAATAATAACCAATGAGAGAGTCACCCTCACTAATAACCCAACCATGAAAATATCTAGATATTTTTAGTAGTTTAGTTATTGAAGGATTAGAAATGAAACCATGGTTACTTAGATATTTTAAGAAGTGTGTAGAAACAAACTATCAACTATAGGTTTTATTTCCAATTTCCATTAACTCAAAATAAAAAATACCACAAATGTTTCTATGTGAGTCTTGCATTGCCATCTCCAATGTATCATCAACCATGACACATGTATACATGCATGTATGCATACATATCAATATAAACATACATACATGCATGCATACAAATAAAGAAAGGATTTAATAATGAGCTAATGGTCACATTATATTAAATCAACACTTAATTTAATAATCTAGTCATATCACATCCGACCTGACCAATAGAAAACCCCAGATTAAAATACGGTATCAAATACACGTATTTAATCAAGCTCCTGCACATATCCCCATATGCGCCCCACATCGTTTTGCTCAAGCTCGGAAACCCCTTTGTGGGACTCTAAGACTCGTCAATACGTTAGCAGTAGGTAGTGATCATATCACATACTTACAAACCGTCGGCGGTACTAGCTGGACGTAACGGCTCCCAGGTATTGAGCGAACAGAAGAACAATAAGCGAACCTGTCAAAACTCCCGTAGAGCCAACCGGTAACACTTATCGTACAGTCCGCTCTTCGTCAGATATGTTGCATATCGAGTCTAGGGATGGTATCGTTGACCCTAATAACTCAATAAGTCATGACGATGTATGGCCTATAACAGATCGAGAAACTACTTATAACACTAATCAGTAAATCTCATCAGCCCTGGCCAGGGACTTTCAGTTATAGCCAATCACGCATAGCACAACATCAACCCCCAATACCGGGAGATACGAAACCCCTCCTATCACTCATTGCCTCCATGTGTCTCGGGACTGTACCCAAAAACCACCTGTTTGCACGACTCAGTAGAGCCGTGATAGGGTGGAAATCAAAGTACAGTGGGAGAACACACAAGACTCTATGACGATCTCGGGTCTACAGATTAACCTGTACAAGTGTCACCTGAGAACTGCTATTCGACGATAGATATAATACCATATAGGAGTTCTCGGCGAGTCCGTTCAGTGTACCCAGTCTCCACTGAGCACCCGTATACAATCTTTGATGTCAAACACCAATGGATATGAGATCATCCATCGCCTATCAAATGGGTCAAGAAACGTATACGCTAGTCTACTCTGGAATATCGATACCCCATCTCGATACACCCACGACTAGGAACATTTAAGGATACGCTTATAGAACAGTCATGCCCCACTAATATGATCTGCATCATAATCATGATAGTCAAGCAGATATCCTAAGGGCTTTATCAACATGTACCAAATGAACGGTATACACAATCAAGTGAACATGTTAAGATAAAGAATCACCAGATAGCATACTATTATGTCGAGCAAGAAAGTCGTCTGAATATATATATATATATATATATATATATATATATATATATATATATATACATACATACATACATACATACACACATATATATACATGTATATACATCCACTATCAAATAATGGACTCTAGGGCATACATATATCCAACAATCTCCCACTTGCACTAAGGCCACTTATTGGTATATCTCATACCTAACATCTTAAAAAGTCGCTCATGCTGCAGCTGTGAGAAAACCTTGGTGAGTGGATCTGCGGCGTTATTCTCTGTATCTACTCTCCTAATCACGATCTCGCGGCGATCAACTATCTCCCGGATCAGATGATATCGCCTAAGGATGTGTCTGGATCGATGATGGGACCTGGGCTCTTTGGCCAATACCATAGCTTCATTATTATCACAATACAATGGTATTGGATCAATAATGGTTGGAACTAATCCTACCTCTGAGATGAACTTTCGCATCCAGACGGCTTCTTTGGCAGCATTATTTGCAACAATATACTCAGCTTCCATCGTGGAGTCTGCAACGGTATCCTGTTTGTGTAACGTTTTAAAAATCGTTTAGGTTAATTGTCCGATAATTAGTAATACAACTCGTGTTTTCCGTAAAACTTAGTTATAATTATTTTTCCACATAGACTTAAATATACCTATTTGAACTATGTAATTGCTAGTATTGGTATTTAATTAGTTACTTATTTAATTGTTAGTTTGCTTAATTATTTTCCTTATTTATTATTTTTTAAATATTATTTTAAACTTTCACTTACACACTAAATTAGTGTTAATTATAAATTAGTATAAGTTAATACAAGTTTAGTGCACCATGACACACTAAACACAATTTGTAACATGTTGTTTTTTTTTGTTTGGAAGTGAATGTTTGACATGGTTCTAGATATTTCAAGAAAGCTTAAAAAAAATTAAAATAAAATAAATAAAACAAAGAAGTATGGTGCATTTAATGAGGTATGGGTGCATGTTGCTTTGTTTCACTCACATTTTCCTTCACCCCCTTCTCCATTCTTGGCTGGCCGAAACTGCAGCCCCCTTCCCATTTCTCCAACTTCATTCCATTGCAAAACCCTTATTACCTCATCTCAAATTCCACAAATTTAACTCTAATTTCTATTAAAATTATCACAAGCATTTCTTGTTTAAAACTAAGCTTGGATCTTGAAGCAAGTCAGCATTTTGGGTGGCCAAAGTTAGCAAGTTTGATCTTCCAAAATCTTTGAGGTATATAAACCAAATCCTAGTTTGTTTTGTTTATGTTTGCTTTAATATAAATTTAATTAGGTGTTAATATGGTTTTAATTACAAGTTTTGATTTTTAAAGAGAAGGTTTTGGGTTTAAATTAAGGTTTTTATCACTTAATTAAGTTACCTTAGTGTAGTTTAATATCTAATGGTTTATCAAATATAATCTAGTGGTTAAACTTACTAATCATTACTTTTAAATTGTCTAAATTATGTGTTTATGCAAATTAATTGAATGTTTAGTGTGTAAAAGGTGAGATTAAAATTAGTTAATATTTGTGTGGCTTAATTAAGATATTTATGTGTGATTGTGGCTACTAGGTTTGCTAAACCACCTGGTTTTGCACTAAAATACCTTATTGTTGCTTACTAGGTTTTAAAGGAAATAGGTTTTAGTTAGTTTGAGGTTGCGATGAACTACAAACTATTTTCCAAAATATTAGTGTGATGTGAATGCGCGATTAGTACAATTGGATTCTAGGATTGGTGTTTGCTGTGCATAGCAACCCCTAGTTGTGGTTTATGGCGATGTCGCGTGCGTTTTGTGCACTAAGTGCAAGCGCGTCTTGCTAGTGCGCGTTGGTTGTCTTGTATCGTTGTGTGTCCGTGTATATTTAAATTTTTAATCTCATATATACTATTTGTGCGATTCTAGGATCGGTTGCGGAGACATCGGACGCGGCAAGGAAAGGCAAAGCAGTGATCAGATTCGATTAGCCGAGGCGTCCCGGTGAGTAGATGTACACATCTATGGAGGGATCGTCTGGATGGCTTAAGGTGCCCGATAGTTAGGATTATTAGTAGTTCTTGTATTCATATGCATAGTCTCAAGCATTCATAGCATGGCATTTCTCTTTTTACACATGATGTTATTACCTAGGGCACTTACACCATTACCATTGGTTCATGCCGCACGTGCACTATTTATGTGAACACACACGCCATTGGTAATTACTATGTCACGAACACTATAGAACTAAATCAGTATATGAGCATTTCATCATATATGATATGTAACTTGTAGGTGTATGTTCACTTCATCAGAATGGATACATAAGATTGCTAGTCATATATACCTCATTGCATCATCATTCATACATAGTTTTCTAGTCATACATCGCATTGCATATTCTCGATATCATGGACATCCATCATTACCGACATATTTATATATCGTTATTCTTTTGAAGATTTCAGTATTTATGAGATTTCTGGATTTTTGCGGAAAACCGCAAGAATTTTATAAACCTATTATCATTTTAAAAATGCAACTTGCGGTTTCCTTG
The DNA here is from genome assembly GCA_030015575.1 of Agapanthus africanus. Taxonomy (NCBI): domain Eukaryota; kingdom Viridiplantae; phylum Streptophyta; class Magnoliopsida; order Asparagales; family Amaryllidaceae; genus Agapanthus; species Agapanthus africanus. Next base: position 416,893,960 of record JASDDO010000012.1, read on the forward strand.
TGATATGATGTATATGGTGTCCACCATGAGTTTTCCTGATTTGAGTTGGTTTTCGAGACCCGATTCGAGGAGTAGGATGAACCGTCTCGGGTACATGGTGGACCCGATAAGGTACCCCGGGGCAAGAGTGTTTTTGTGGGGATGACGATAAGCCTAGCAGGGGAACAATACCTACCGGTTATTATTGGCTCGACGGTTATCTGGAGGATACCGACCGGAGTCGTGTGATGTGACAGATTTGAGAGCCGATATGAGAGACGGCTATTGAGATTTTGAGATACATATTTTGTGTCGATGCTTGACACAGATTTTCTGTCGATTTCACTGATGATACTCTAGTTTTATCATACAAAAGTTTTACTAAGAAAAGGATACAGATTTTCTTATACCAGATACATCCAGGTTTCGCGTTGATTCATTCATTCATGTTGCATTCATACTAGTGCATCGCATCATACTTGTATATGTAGGATTGTGACGCATTTGCGTGCATGCTTACGATAACCTTGTTAGATGTTATTTACTACTTATGAGTTGGCAACTCACCCCCGTTGTGCCACAGTATCTTGCATGTCCGACCCGTCAGCACAGTAGCGGCGGGCATACTTCTTCTTCTGCTCCTTTGCATTGACTTGCGACTTTTGCGCATAGGTAGGTTTTTGGGAGGATATTATTTTGTTCCCACGATGTATATTTCTTTTGTATCTAGTACACTCCATTGACCTTATGTATATGTGACTTAGACTGTGAGTTTGTGAGATTTGTATTTTGTTCTCTGGTGTCGAGCTCAAGTGAGCTGATGTGGTGCTTTCTTATTTTCTTGCTTTTATATGCTTATTTCGCATTTTTATGATGTATCTTGTGTAGGAATGCCTAGCATGACAGCAAGGTTTCGGGAGGCATCGTCCATGACATTTTCAAAAATTTGTCATGCTAAACAATCCTAACCCTAGAATCTTAACTAGAGATTTAGACAATGCAATGTGTAAACAACTTTACAACTAAGTGAATATGGAATACAACTTTTGTAGACCGGTCCTTCACTTCAATAGCTCCGTGTAGTAGTCCCTTCGCTCCAAGTAGTAATCTTCCAGACTCTAGAATGACTCCACAAGATAAAAGGAACGAGCTTGCACGAAGACTTCAAGGCCAAAGATGATCTACGTCGAGGAGGCACTAACCCAAGCTACCTCTTCACTAATTAGGGATTAGTGAAGCTAACACACTAAACTAAATGGCTAATCTATTAGAGGATGATGAAGTAGGATTTTTGCTCACTTTAGAAATCTTTTTCTCACTATTTTTATTCTCCTCTCAAAAACCTAGAGAGCTCTCTCATGAGCAAGATGAAGATGAAGAAAATAATGGACAAGAGAATGAATGGCAACCATGGGTGAGAAATATCTCATATAACTCATGTAGAGACTTAACCATGGGTTTAGATAATGGTTGGGTTAATAAATATCTAGTGCAAGATAAAACTAGTGGACTAAGTCAATGGTTCTACAAGCTTCCACTAAGCTAACCCATGTGACTAATTTCCAACTAATATTTGATTTACTCTAAATAAATAAACCCTACATTATCATTAGTATGGTGTAAGTCTCATACACCCATGTAGCATGTGGCATCAAGCATGACACAACCAGTGTCACCAGAGAACTGCTATCTGACGATAGGTATAATACCAACTAGGGTGCTCGGCGAGTCCGTTCAGTATACCCAGTCTCTACTGAGCACCTGTATACCATCTTTGGTGTCAAACACCAATGGATGTGGGATCATCCATCGCCCATCATATGGGTCAAGAAGCGTATACGCTAGTCTACTATGAAATATCGATGCCCTGTCTCGATACACCCTCGACTAGGAACAATTATAGGATGTACTTGTGGAATACCCTTGGCCCCACTAGTATGATCTACATCATAGTCCTGGTAGTCAAGTACACATCCTAAGGGTTTTATCAACATGTGAGAGCAAGACAACATCATAATATAAGTCAACATGTTAAGACAAAATGCAACCAGATAGCATACTATCATGTCGAGCAAGAAAGTATCCTCACTTGGCTTGAAGATGGATAATGGAGGAAAGATGGAGAAGGAAAAGAAGTTACAAACTAAACTAGTCTAATCCTAACAAAAGAAATAAGTATCCTCACTTGGCTTGAAATTGGGCTATTTATAGACAGATAGATAAAACCCTAGGGCCAAAATCTGAGCCCTTACACAATTACAAAACTACCCTAAAAATATCTCCCGACTCCGAGTTGACTCGGCCGCGGAACCGCCGCATAAGTGTCACATCGGCCGTGGTTCCGCGGTGCTTTGGGTGAGTTTCTGTCTCGTTCTTTCTGGGGTATTCCATGTTGCTATTCTTCTCTGTTTAGTACACTTGGTTTTTCAGAATCACTCCATTTTCCCCCAGATTCTCAACATTTCAAAAAGATGAAATAATGCGGACTTTTGCCTTGATTTTCTTGAGCTCCGCATTATCATCTTGATTCTTGTGCTGCCTCTCTTTTGCTTTGTGCACGAATGACCCTTGATTGACATTTGTCTATCGAACTGGTTGGTGGCACCTGACGGATGGTGAGCGGAGACCCGTATTTTTATCTGTTGTTGGCAGTTGTCCTGAATTTGTCGTGACTGCTCTTGATTTTCATTGTTTTGAACTGAGAACCTGTAACCTGCAACTATGTAGCAAACACGGATCAAAGGTACCTACCTATATGCAATGCGATCAAGAATGGGTGATATAAAAGTGCAAAATTATGATATGAACAAATACCCCCAACCTTAACTTTTTCTCGTCCAGAGCAAAGTTCGTAGGTATCAAGGTTGCACTTAGCGTATGCAAAAAGCCGTTAAACCCCTAGGTTGCCCTAGAGGAGGAGTTTTGTCTCCTAAGGGTTTTCAGCGGATACTACCTACAAAATCCAGTCAAATTGACCGTCGACTCTAATCCTACAGTTCAACATTCTAGCTAGAAACTCTATCATCCTAAGTTAGAAATATCCATCCCTTATTCTTCACACCTCCTATTCATTTAACTTAAGATCCTATACGTTTTGTCAGTTTATAAAGTTCTCAGTATCTCTTGAGTTTTCCTTCTAAAACACAGTCTCCAATCCGGAATTTTTATCATCTCTACGGAAGATATAAGCCTTATTCTTCATTCCCATCTCTCCTCCAAACTTCGATCATATACCCCTACTTGTGTGTGTAATATCACCCCTACACTTGGGAATTCAATTCAAGCTATAGTACCCATGTATTAATACCTAGTACTACTTCTTTTCATTAATGGTGGACGGATTCGCTCACACATCTTTCATGCGACTATTAAAGCTTCCTGAGGCATTAATCAACCAATTACTGAATGTGTGAGCTTAAAGCGTAAATAGCAGTTTCCAGGTATTGTACTTTTTCTTTTTTTTTTCTTTCTTTTTTTTTCTTCCAAGACCGGATGTATTTTTCAATGATACTTGTTCAGTTGATAAAACTGCACATTTGTATTACATTTTTCCTACCATTTTCATATTAAAAAAGGACTTTATTATAATATATTATACATATGAGGGTTTATGTGTAAAAACATTATTTTCCATGTGTTAATATATTTTAATTATCATTTTGGTAGGAAAATGTATGCAAATATTATTGACCTAATCCTAGTAGAACAAAGTCTACTAAAATCTTATTTGAGTTGTTGTGCAGAATTTTCCAAGTTGTTATGCAGAATATATCAAAGAAATCAAGCTGTTGAAGAAATCTTGCCAAATTAAGAAGCAAACTTGGAAACCAAGTCTGGAAGCAACCGAGAGAAGATTTCTGAAATATGAAGATGCCTAGGATTGCCAAATGTCACCAGATGAAAGCACAAGAAAAATCATCAAATGATCCCCACCCTTAAGCGCGGATCCGCGGCCAAACCCACCTTTGGGCCGCGGATCCGCCGCAATTTAAGGGGGTTAGAAGGAAAGATTTTGGGAGATAAATCATTGCTAAATTTTAGCAATGATTCAACAATAATATTCTGGCTTTGCACTATAAAATGGAACCGAGGGCCTCTTGGAAAAGTTATCAAGCCGAAGAGATCACGAAGCTCCCGACGCTCACGCATCCAGGCTGATCATCGACTGTTGATTGGTAGAGATTCAGCGTGCTTGCGCTTTCTAAAAGATAGATCAAAAATATTTGTAACCGCAATCAAGAACGGCGTCGCTTTGCAGCTAGCCGGTGAGTACGGGTCGGTCCACAGGGATGTTGTGAATTTCCTAATCGCGCTAACGAGTTAATTCCGAAGGGTGTTCGGATTGATTATTAAATCTAAAAATTGAAGTTGTATAATACTAGGATTAGAAACTTGCTAGGATTAAGTTTAGGGAAAATTTGGTAAACAAAGATCTACATCTCTTTCCATTGCCTTTAATTAAAGATATCATATTAGTGTTATGGTAAATCTTAACAAAGGGGATTAGGATGATTGGGAAGATTTATTCTTCCTCTAGATCCTTGTCCTTCCTTTCTTAATCTTTACCCTAACCTCCATGGAAAACCTTAGAATCCGGGCCTTTAGACTACGGAATCACCGTTACCTCGAGGGTAGAGTGCCGTAGGGAGCGGAATAAGAAGGTATGCATGGAGTTCTAATTTTCATAAAAGATTGGCAAAGAAAAGAGATGGGAGATCTTCATCTCTCAAATCCTTCCCTATTCCTAACCCTAACAAGCGAGGAAACTACTCGCTCATTGAGGGGATGAAAAAAGACATGATTTTATTAAAGAGAGAAAACATCGATTGCAAGTTAATAAAAGCTAAACTAAATTAAACTAAGGCGTGAAAATAATTTACCTAGAGCAGATATGAAAAACTACAACTACTGCAAGGAAAATAACCTACTTACTGATGCATCTCTCCAATCATCAACGCAGGTTTGTCAGATCTGAATTCATGAATTGAAAAGAAACACCGATGCTCTCCAAAAGAATTCTAAAATTTATTAATGAAGGGAGGCATAGGGAGGCATGAGAAATTACAATGAGTAGAGTTCCTATTTATAGAGAATAGGAAACCCTAGGTTACAATTGATTTGCATGTCTACATTTACCAAAATATCCTTAGGAAGACCTAGTCAAAGTAGACTTCAAGCTTTGGTAAAATTTTATGTCTCTTTAAAAGAAAGTATTGGGCCTTGGATCTTTGGGCTTCCTTATTATTTGGTTCTTTGTTAAAATAGCTTCTATGTTTCTTCCAGATCTCCAGTGAATAATTGCGGTGGGCTTTTAACCGTTCGCTTTGTAATCTTGGACCTTGCATTGCCTTGTACTCTGTGAATTATATGTTTGATGTAGGCTTGATCAAGAGTCTTCTATTTGTTGGTCAAAGTCCACTTTTTGTATCATCTTTTGTCTTTTTCACTGTTTTCGCTTCAAGAACCTGTAACCTGTAATATGTAGCAGACATGCATCAAAAGCACCTGTTTATCATTGTAAAATGCATAAGAATGGGGAATAGAAAATGCAATATTATGGTATGAACAAATACCCCCAAACTTATCTTTTGCTCGTCCTCGAGCAAACTTATTGTTTTATTCTCTACAAAAATCCTAACCGCACTTTCGCAGGGAACGCGATTGCACTGAGCTCGTGCAACAAGCCGTTAAACCTCTAGGTGTCCCTAGTAGGAGGAGTGTTGTCTCCTGAGGGTTTTCAGCGGATACTACCCACAAAATCCTATCAATTCGGCCCATTGACTTTTGTTCTCCAATTAGGTTTTCTAACAAGGAATTCTATTATCTTTCGACTCGCAAATTATCCACCCATATTCTTCACACTTCCTCATTATTTAACTTAAGATTATATATGTTATGTAGAATTACTTAGCTTTCGACATTTCTTAAGTTTTCCTTCTAGGGTTACATCTCCACTTAGGAATTTTTATCAACTCTACTAAAGATACAAGTTCTATTCTTCATTCCTTTCTCTTATCTAAACTCTAATCACATATCCCCACGTGTGTGTAAATATCACCCCTACACTTGGAAATTCAAATCAAGCAATCGTACTCTCGTCCTTTGTCCAAAGCACTTCTTAGTAGGTGAATTTAAATGAAATTTGCTTACACATCCTTCATGCGACCGTTAATACTTCTTGAGGTACCAACGACCGATTACAAAATGCGTTTGCACTTTAAAGCATACTTCCTAGTCTTTGCAACACCCAAGGCTTTAGCAGTGACTCCCAAACCAGTTGGTCTAAGGCACTAGGTGATGAAACACCCTCGCTAAGTATTTTTCTATTTTTGCAGCCTTAAGTAATCACAAAAACCAGTGTCCATTTTTTTTATATTCATTCACACTTTTTCATACTAAGGACTTTAGACAAGAGCATTTCAAGGTCTCTTCTACTATTCCAAGTTTCAAGGTGCGTGATTGTGCAAATTGTAGGGTATACATTTTCAGAATCTAGACTTAAGCTAGGAACTATTTTTCAAACTTATACTCTAATAAGAACATCAATACTCTTTCCTTGTTTCGACTTAGCCCAAGAAGTGAACCCAAAATTTGTCTATTTCTAAATAAACTACAAGGCATATACTTTCTACCGTTAAACTTTAAGGAAGGTTATTTTTAGGGTTTTTAATTTACTAAGTCTAAGATCTAGTTGTTCCTAGCCAGTTGACCTATTTGTCAAACTCTAGTCAATTAGCCAAAATTGAATACATTAATTTTTATAATTTTTCAAATTTTTCAAATTTTTATGGGTTTTCAAGTAAGCATGCAAATGCAAAAATATGTACAAATGAATGCGAAGGAAGAAGACGTACCGAGCATACCCCCAAACTTGAACTTGACAGTGTCCTCACTGTCATGCTAAACCAAGAGGGTCAAAATACCGGCACTCCCCTGTTTATTTATTTATAATTTTTTTTATATTTTTAATGTTTTGAAATTTTTTTTATTTTTTATAGAAAAAGAAAGCAAAAATATATATACATATATACAAAGATTCCCCCAAACTTAAGCTTGGCCTTACACAAGCCAAAGGTTAGCACCAACCATTCAAAAATTCTATCGTGGTAATGGTAGAGTTGGTGAAAGAATGGAGTGGAAAGAAAAGAAATGAGAAGCACACGAGACCGTGTGGAGAGAAAGGGATAATATGGTCTCGGTGGAGGAGAATGGCGGAGGGGAAGAAGAAATGGTAGGGGTTCTACTTCTTCGAGTGGAGGTTGATTAATCACAAAATCCATATCATTTAAGAATGTGAGTTCGTCGGCGAAAATATCATCGAAACTTTCCTCGAAGGTCCAATTGAAAATTATCGAACTCAAAATGTCGGATTGTGATTCATCGACACACGATATCATTAAAGGAAGATTAGAAGAACCAAAGAAAGTGGGAATACGAATTTGAGGGAGTGGATGGAGCGTATAGATTAGCACAATTTGTAATGACCCATGTGTAAAAAGCGATTGTGCTAATCTATCAACCCGCGAAAAAATGAAATTAAATCCCTCAAGAGTCGTGAGCAAACATGGGTACGTCGAACTAGGTATTGAAGATGAAAGCGTAACGGTCTCTTGCACAGTCGAAACGATAGGAAGGACGGAAGGAAGTGAGTGAGGAAGGGTATCAGTTAAGGATATAGGAGGGTGTATTGGAAAATTCGACAAATCAAAGAAAAATGGTTCAACCTCAATATGATTCTCACTACTCTCCTCAATATTATCCTCATAATTCTCCACAATATTCAACTCATCCATGCCATTATCATCAAAATCAAGACGCATATGAGATTCGGGAGAAATATTTAATAACTCGGGATGATGATTTGAACATAAAATTTCAATTAAATCGACAGGTTCATCATCCGAAATATTCCCGGCGTCTATATCCTCAATCAAGTGAAAATCAATTTTTTCTGACACCTCATCAAAAGTATGGATATTTATCGATTTAGGTTCTAGAGTGGAGGTGTAAAGATCGAAAGGATTAGGTGCGGTTTCACTCGAAAGGGGTTCTTCATAATCTGGCAAATCAAACACTACAAAATCACACAACTCGCTTTTATTTTGAACTTGTGAATCATTTAGGACATTCGATGGAAAACTGGAGTTGTGGGCTTCAATTGGGTAAGGGTAGGTTTGATTTGAAAATCCTCTCTCATTCTCACTCTGTCCAACTGCCGCCTCATACATTGAAAAATTTGGAGCTAGCGGGAAACTAGCTACCGGTTCAGCAGGTTGCATAAGGGTGGCCACGGACGCTTCCACATTCCTAACCATTTTATTTGTTGCTGCGATATACGCCTCCAACGCCTCTTCCAAACTAGACTTGGGTGGTAAGGGGGTTTCGGTAAAAGATTCGAAATTGTTTGGATATGTGAAACTCCCTAATGGCTGTGTAGAAGCAGTGTCTAGTGAAGGTGGAAAGGTCGGGTAGGACTGGTAGGAAGTGGGTGATTGGACTGGGGTAGGGTCAACATGTGGATAAAAAGGTGAATAGTCTTGTTGATCCCTAGAACTAGATGTGTGGAGAGGGGTGAAAGATCGACTACGAGATTGAGCAATATGCTCAGCAATGGACATCGGCCTAGGAGTTACAGCAGGACTTGGGGAAGTGGTGTCAACATATGTAGGTGGTGAAGGTTGACTTGGTTGACACAAAGTGGGTTGAAAAGTCAAACTATTTCTCCTAGACTCCTCTATGTGATCTTTCAAAGATTTTCTAGAACTAGGTGTGTGGAGAGGGGTGAAAGATCGACTGCGAGATTGAGCAATATGCTCAGCAATGGACAACGGCCTAGGAGTTACAACAGGACTTGGGGAAGTGGTGTCAACATATGTAGGTGGTGAAGGTTGACTTGGTTGACACAAAGTGGGTTGAAAAGTCAAACTGTTTCTCCTAGACTCCTCTATGTGATCTTTCAGAGATTTTTTAGGCAAGGAAGGATCGTCTTTAAATTGACCGAACAAATTGCCGAACGACGCAAAATTAGGTTCAGGATACCAAAGTTCGGCAAGTGATTTTTTATGTGGGGTACCCATGTTAGAAGAAGAAAGGTTGAAAGAAAGAAAGTTGGGTGATGGTGCAAGGATTTATTTGGGGCAAAAGATTGCAAGTTTTCTATAAAAGATTTATCCCTTTTTCTTTTTCTTTATTTGAAAATTGTTGCAAAAAGATTTTTAATTAGAGATATGCAACCGAAATATATTACCTGCAATCAGTTATTATCTTAAGCATATCACAAGAATCTTTATTTGGAAAAAAATTGTTGCAAGAAGATATTTGAGAAAAGATATGCAACAAAAAAAAATATTTCTTGCAATCAATTTAGTTCAAGCGGGGCCCAAAAATCCTGCACAAGATCGTTATTTGGAACGGGAAATATTTTTATAGCGCACAAAATCCTGCAGGAATTTTCAGAAAAGATATTTCAAAATGTACAGAGAAAAAACAGAGGAGACTTACAGTGCAATTTCAAGAGCTAAAGTCACCAAGATGGCGCGTTTCCGCGGTCTTAGGTCACCTCCCGCAGCGTTTCCGCGGTCGGTTAGCTGGCTTGAGTCCCAAAATTTTTTCTGACGCTCTGATCTTATAAGACCGCGGCGGATCAGCGGTCTAAAGTGGGTTCGCGCGGCGGAAGGGCGGCGCAATGGAGGGCTCGGGTTTCGGGAAAAATTCTGCTGCTCTGATTTTGAATTCTCCTTCTGTTTTGATATTTGGTTTTCTGTTTCTCTTTTTGTAGATTTCCAGATCCGAGTTTGTTCCTGCAAAAATTTAAACAACAAAGTATCCCTTCCAAAAATAACAAAATATATATTTTTAATATTTTTATGATTTTTTTTTCAGATTTTTATGATTTTTTAAATTTTAAGATTAACCCGAAATTGCGAAAAGAAAATTCTACGCCATCCCCGGCAGCGGCGCCATTTGATTTGTAGAGATTCAGCGTGCTTGCGCTTTCTAAAAAATAGATCAAAAATATTTGTAACCGCAATCAAGAACGGCGTCGCTTTGCAGCTAGCCGGTGAGTACGGGTCGGTCCACAGGGATGTTGTGAATTTCCTAATCGCGCTAACGAGTTAATTCCGAAGGGTGTTCGGATTGATTATTAAATCTAAAAATTGAAGTTGTATGATACTAGGATTAGAAACTTGCTAGGATTAAGTTTAGGGAAAATTTGGTAAACAAAGATCTACATCTCTTTCCATTGCCTTTAATTAAAGATATCATATTAGTGTTATGGTAAATCTTAACAAAGGGGATTAGGATGATTGGGAAGATTGATTCTTCCTCTAGATCCTTGTCCTTCCTTTCTTAATCTTTACCCTAACCTCCATGGAAAACCTTAGAATCCGGGCCTTTAGACTACGGAATCACCGTTACCTCGAGGGTAGAGTGCCGTAGGGAGCGGAATAAGAAGGTATGCATGGAGTTCTAATTTTCATAAAAGATTGGCAAAGAAAAGAGATGAGAGATCTTCATCTCTCAAATCCTTCCCTATTCCTAACCCTAACAAGCGAGGAAACTACTCGCTCATTGAGGGGATGAAAAAAGACATGATTTTATTAAAGAGAGAAAACATCGATTGCAAGTTAATAAAAGCTAAACTAAATTAAACTAAGGCGAGAAAATAATTTACCTAGAGCAGATATGAAAAACTACAACTACTGCAAGGAAAATAACCTACTTACTGATGCATCTCTCCAATCATCAACGCAGGTTTGTCAGATCTGAATTCATGAATTGAAAAGAAACACCGATGCTCTCCAAAAGAATTCTAAAATTTATTAATGAAGGGAGGCATAGGGAGGCATGAGAAATTATAATGAGTAGAGTTCCTATTTATAGAGAATAGGAAACCCTAGGTTACAATTGATTTGCATGTCTACATTTACCAAAATATCCTTAGGAAGACCTAGTCAAAGTAGACTTCAAGCTTTGGTAAAATTTTATGTCTCTTTAAAAGAAAGTATTGGGCCTTGGATCTTTGGGCTTCCTTATTATTTGGTTCTTTGTTAACATAGCTTCTATGTTTCTTCCAGATTTCCAGTGAATAATTGCGGTGGGCTTTTAACCGTTCGCTTTGTAATCTTGGACCTTGCATTGTCTTGTACTCTGTGAATTTTATGTTTGATGTAGGCTTGATCAAGAGTCTTCTATTTGTTGGTCAAAGTCCACTTTTTGTATCATCTTTTGTCTTTTTCACTGTTTTCGCTTCAAGAACCTGTAACCTGTAATATGTAGCAGACATGCATCAAAAGCACCTGTTTATCATTGTAAAATGCATAAGAATGGGGAATAGAAAATGCAATATTATGGTATGAACAACTGTTCGATTACCTCCTTAGGAAAGACCGAGAAGCAACTAGTTGTAATCATTTTCTATGGATTAAAAGTGTAGTTTGAAGAAGTCGATTAATAAAGGTAGTTATTTTATTTAATTGTTTTCTTTTACATTATGTTCTCCCTCTCTTTCTTTTCATCTTCTTCTCCCAACATGCGCGAGTAATTCTCCGCTTGTTAGGGTTCGTAGGATTAGGGTAGGCTAATGGACGATGAAAATAACTAAACCCTTTTTAAGTCCTATAAAGTTTAGGAACTTTATCAAAAGAATCATTAACATCCTAATCGGGCGCGCTAGCAATTCTTTGCTAGTTCCGACCGCGATTAGAGATTAGATTAATGATTGTTTTGGTAAAGGCTAGATATGAACGGAGTTCCGTGTCGAGATAAGGGTTACGAGTGGGATTCCTTTTCCCTCCAGAAACCCTAATCTACACGCATCATCGTCGTTCTAGTTCTAAATCTATTAATGGATAAAAAGGGTAACTTTTAATTAATTGTCCATAACTACTAAATCCTAACGAACCCTACAAGCCCTCTTATTATATTATCTACATCTTAAAATAATCTAGATCTATATTTGACATTCTTGTTTAACGTAGATCTAGAAACCATTCTTCAAAATTCTTTATTCCTCCTCTCTTTCTCAACACATCTAAAGTAAAAGTAAAAGGTTCCACGTTTCCCAGAGGACGACCCGTACTCACCTCGGTCTAGCTACACGCTACACCGTTCTGATTGCGGTTAAACTAAAACACTCTTTCGTACAAATCAAATGGCGCCGTTGCCGGGGATACGTGCGTAATTTTTTATTTTTACTATTTGTGTTGAATTCTTAGACGAGCCATATCATTATTAAAACAAAACTGCAAATTGCATATTTAACGATTTGTGCGTGGATTTTTGCAAGGAGATCTGGAGTCACAGAATTGAGGAAAACAGGAAACAGAGATATTTTTAGAGATCCAGAGGAGCAAAGGAGATCACAGAAAAATTTTCATCAACTGTTCTCTCTACCACGCGGCGGAATCGCGGCAGGTTAGAGGAATTAGGGCTTCAATCTTCTCTGGTATTTTCTTTCAACTCCTTCTCTCTTCCCTCAAATCCAATAAACTCTATTTTCTGCAGGATTCTTTGCAAAACTGCGCCGCTAAAAAAAAAAATCTTTTTGCAAAAGTTTTGTGATTGGTTTTGTTTTGCGTATTTTAATACGGATTCTAAGGGGCAAAGACCAAATCAAGATTAGGTGGGGATTTCATCACCCTTCCTAAGCCCCACAAATCACAAACCGAGCATATAGATCAACCCTTCATTAATTTAAAAAATATCTAGATCAGACTCTAAGGACTGTCGCGCTCAATAAGGACAGAGGAAGGTCGTGGGTAATCTATCGTTTATCCACATTACTTTTGTAGTGCCTAGGCAAGTGTGACAAAGGCTAGTGGTTTTTAATTAGGCCCACGACGTGGTTCCTTCCCACTTACCTGGCACTTATCTGGCTATAAGGGTAGTACGGAGGCGGTAGAGGATTTATCCTGCGGCTTGTCCTTTGGAAGTCTAGGAGCGGTCTAGAGACTGGACCTAGGAGACCTTAGTTCTAGGGTTGCTTGTGCATCTTAGGGAGATTTTTCTTGAGTCCCACTTTTTCAAAACAAGCCAATTTTAAATCACACACACGCTGCCACTTGCACTAAACCCGCTTAGTGCAAGCTCGGCTGGACACGGGATCCTAGTGCCCGTCTTGTCCGCGTTCCTGCTATCGACGCCGAAGTCGGTACTTCTTCATCTTCTTTTCCCCCACCACACACCACATCAACCGTGATGGACGGCACTCCATCAAATTATAACACCATGCTGCCACCGCCCGCAGGTGAGCAGAATCCACCGCGCATCTCTCTCCAAGAGAGATGCTATCCTATTCGTGGTCCTCTTCCTACTTGTCTATCTCTTCCACCACCTAACGGGGATAATTTCGAAATTAAACCCTACTATATCAATCTGCTGCCCAAATTTCACGGGCTTGAGTCGGAAGACGCGTACGTTTTCATCACCAAATTCGAAAACGTATGCGCAATGATGGGTACTTCACAATTGACTTTAGATGCTATGCGCTTACGTCTTCTCCCATTCACACTGTGCGACTTGGCAGAAAAACGGCTTTACAATACTGCCGCACACTCTATCACTAATTGGGATGAATTCGTCATAGCATTTCTTAAGAAGTTTTACCCAAATCATAAGACTGCACATATTAGGAGCGAGATCAACCAGTTCACCCAGCTTCCCAATGAACCATTTTGGAAGTGCTTTGAACGTTTCAAAGATCTGCTTGTCCAATGCCGCCATCACGGAATACAAAGATGGGATTTATGTCGGATTATATATGAGGGCATTAATCCAGCGACAAAGCAGATGCTTGAAACAATGTGTCAATGCAATTTCATGTCTAAAGATGACGGTGAAGCTTGGAAGTATCTGGAAGACCTCGCTGAACACATTTTGCAGTGGGAAAGCGTAAGACCACCTTCATCTAGGGGAGGAGTTCACCAGCTCGATGTTTCCATCGCAGTGAAAGCCGAAATGGCAGCGATGCAGAAGAAACTCGATGCTATTGAGAGCAGATTATCATCAGTCTCCCTAAATCAGGTTACGCTTCCTAAGACCGTCTGTGGTTGCTGTTCGGATCCTTCACACTTAAGGGAAGAATGTCCTATGAATACATCGTTTCAAGCTAATGCTGCTTTTCAGCAGCGACCTAGAAACGACCCTTATTCTTCCACGTACAATCAAGGATGGAGGAATCATCCTAACTTTGCTTGGAATCAAAACCAACAAAGTAATTATCAAAGACCTCCTCCACAGCAACCACAACCACAGAATCAGCCCCCCTTTCAGTCACAAAATTTCTAAAATCCGGCCAACATTTCTACACCACAAGTGGCCGGTACTGACAACTCGCTTGCACAAACTTTGGATATGTTCATGAAACAATCCATGCAAAATTCGGCTGAGATAAGGTCTTCTATTAATACCCTAACGAAAAACTCCTCCTCCCATGGTGAGAGTATTAAATCAATAGAAAACCAAATCGCACAGTTAAACGCCGCAATGAGTGCGAGAGAGAAAGGGAAACTCCCATCTCAACCCCTACCGAATCCTGGCCATTCACAAAGTCATAATGTGAATGCCATTACTACGTTGAGATCGGGGAGAGTGCTGAATAACCAAGTGGGTGAGCAGTTTGATGATAGTGACACATTTGATACCCCTTCTTCTTCTTCTTCCCCTAATTCGTCTAGTCTCCCACCTTCATCCGAGCCTATTTTCCGTTTTCCCCAAGGCTCGAACATTTCGCCAAATCTATCTAAGTCGATGCCCACTCCAATTTTGGGATCGAATCCGTCGCCACAGTCTTCTCCACAAACGTTGGACCCAAAACTTATTGATCGAGCTCCATTTCTAAACCGATTAAGGGCCAACAGACCTAACCCGCAAATGGAGAAGATTGTGGAAATGTTTAAGCAAGTTAGCGTGAATATTCCTCTCCTAGATGCTATTCAACAAGTCCCATCTTATGCAAGAATCCTTAAAGACTTGTGCACTAGGAAGAGAAAAACTCAAGTGCCTAAAAAGGTTTTCATGACGAGTAATGTTAGCACAGCTTTTACCCAACAAATACCAAAGAAACGTAAGGACCCCGGCTGTCCTACAATCTCTATTTCTATTGGGGGTAAAAATATAAATCGTGCTTTACTCGATCTAGGCGCTAGCGTCAACTTGCTTCCTTATTCAGTATACGAGCAGTTAGGAATTGGAGAGTTAAAACCCGCCCATTGTACTCTCCAAATGGCAGACCGATCTATCACCAAACCTCGGGGCGAACTAGAGGATGTGTTAATTAAAGTCGGGGAATTCATATTTCCCGTGGACTTTATTGTTTTAGATACACAACCTGTGGCAAACCCACGCAATCAAATCCCGGTGATACTTGGTCGACCCTTCCTAGCAACTTCTAACGCTGTGATTAATTGTCGTAACGGTTCTATGAACTTATCCTTCGGGAAAATGACAATTGAGCTTAATATTTACAAGCTAGGAAGTCAGCCATCAGAACCTTCTGCTCATTTGCTGGATGTTTGTTCCATCCACGAGATAGCTCCCGAAAGCTGCATGGATGAGGAACTTTGCTTTGATGTTCTCGACAACACTAATGAGACATCGTTTGATCTTGCACCACTTCACAGTGAGGATATGTTCAATGAGTTCGACCTTGAGATTGAACCCGTTGACTCGTTGCAAAAGTCAGCAGCACTTTCCGAGTCAATATCTTATGCATGTTTTGAACCTCTTAAGGAGTCCGAATATCATTCCGTTACCCCTCCTTCTATTGTCTCTCCGCCAATTCTTGATCTCAAACCGCTACCTTCTCATCTTAAATATGCATATTTAGGAGAGAATGAGACCTTGTCAGTTATTATATCCGCTTCTCTAGCCGTAGAGCAAGAGAATGCACTTTTGGCAGTGTTGAGATCGAATCGGCAAGCATTTGGTTGGACAATGGCCGACATCAAAGGGATTAGTCCTTTAATTGTTGAACATCACATACATCTGATGGATGAAGCCAAACCAACCCGAGACCCACAAAGACGGTTAAATCCCGTTATGAAGGAGGCGGTAAAGAAAGAAATCGTCAAGTGCCTTGATAGTGGAATAATCTACCCCATATCTGATAGCCAATGGGTAAGTCCAATTCATGTGGTCCCTAAAAAGTCTGGCATCACGGTCATCACTAACGAGGCTAATGAGTTAATCCAAACACGCACCCAAACTGAGTGGCGCGTATGTATCGATTACAGGAAACTCAATGCCGCGACGAGGAAAGATCACTTCCCTCTACCTTTCATTGACCAGATGTTGGAACGATTAGCGGGACACGAATACTACTGTTTCTTGGACGGATACTCTGGTTACAACTAGGTCCCCATCGCCGAAAAGGATCAAGATAAAACCACTTTTACTTGTCCTTTCGGGACTTTTGCTTATAGACGCATGCCCTTTGGGTTATGCAACGCTCCCGCTACATTTCAGCGGTGCATGATGGGGATATTTTCAGATATGGTGGAAAATTTTCTAGAAATTTTTATGGACGATTTCTCCATTTTTGGGGACTCCTTTGAGGACTGCCTTCGTAATCTTGACGATGTTCTTACCCGCTGTAAGGATAAGAACTTGACTTTGAATTGGGAAAAATGCCATTTTATGGTCCAAGAAGGTATTGTACTTGGACATATAATTTCACATAAAGGCATTGAGGTTGACAGAGCTAAAATAGATGTCATTCAAAACCTCCCTCGTCCCAATTGCGTCAAAGATATACGATCCTTCCTTGGTCATGCAGGATTTTATAGGAGATTTATTAAGGACTTTAGCAAAATTGCTAGACCCTTAACCCTTCTATTGGCCAATGACACTACTTTTCACTTCGATTCGGATTGTGAGGCTGCTTTTGAATCACTTAAAGAATCACTCACGACAGCCCCCGTTCTATCATCTCCGGATTGGAACCACCCGTTCGAGCTTATGTGTGACGTATCAGATTTTGCTATTGGTGCTGTCTTGGGACAGCATATTGATAAGATGCCATATGTAATTTACTATGCAAGTAGGACCTTGAATGATGCACAAATAAATTACACAACTACTGAGAAAGAACTCTTGGTAGTTGTATTTGCATTAGAGAAATTCAGGCCCTACTTGATTGGCTCGCCTATTGTGGTTTACACAGATCACTCCGCCCTACGGCATCTTTTAACGAAGAAGGATGCAAAGGCCAGGCTAATACGTTGGATCCTATTGTTACAAGAATTTGATCTTGTCATCAAAGACAAGAGTAGATGTGAAAACGTAGTAGCCGACCATCTTTCACGCATCACTTCTTCGCCAACTGTGACCGTGCCGATAAATGACTCATTTCCCGATGAACAGCTCTTGAATGTATCCTACGAACCTTGATTCGTGGATATCGTGAACTATCTTGCGACGGGACTTATACCTAGCGATTGGTCGAAACAAGACAAACTTCGGTTTTTATCCCAAGTAAAATATTTTTACTGGGATGAACCATATCTATTCAAGTATTGTTCCGATCAAATCATTCGCAGGTGTGTCCCTAACGATGAATTCAAGAGCGTGTTATCATTTTGTCATGATCAGGCATGCGGCGGTCACTTTGGACCTCGAAAAACGGCGGAGAAGGTTTTGCAATGTGGCTTTTATTGGCCAACATTATTTAAAGATGCATTTGAACATTGCAAAACTTGTCAGCGATGTCAGCATTTGGGTCGGATTTCACGAAGGAACGAGATGCCACTCCAACCTATATTGGTTGTGGAAATATTTGATGTTTGGGGTATTGATTTTATGGGCCCTTTTCCCAACTCCTTTGGGAATCTATATATCTTGTTAGCGGTTGATTATGTCTCGAAGTGGGTGGAAGCTATACCGTGTCGCACTAATGACAACAAAGTTGTCATTAAGTTCCTTAAAGAAAACATATTCTCGCGATTCGGACACCCTCGCGCTATCATTAGCGACAACGGGACACATTTCTGCAATAGGTCTTTCGAGGCCTTGATGCGGAAATATTCAATCACTCACAAACTTTCTACGCCCTATCATCCCCAAACAAGCGGGCAGGCTGAGATCTCAAATAGGCAGATCAAGCAGATTTTGGAGAAGACGGTTTCTAAGAACCGTAAAGATTGGTCAACCAAATTGACGGATGCTCTTTGGGCATTCCGCACCGCTTACAAGACCGATCTTGGTATGTCTCCATACCGCCTTGTGTTTGGGAAGGCATGCCACCTTCCTGTCGAGATCGAACATAAGGCAATGTGGGCTATTAAAGAGCTTAATTTTGATCTTGATCATGCAGGCAGCTATCGGAAGCTGCAATTGAATGAGCTAAGCGAACTCCGCGATGAAGCTTACGATAATGCGGTGATAGTAAAGAATAGGACTAAAGTGTTCTACGATAAAAATCTTTCTAGAAAAACCTTCACATCGGGGCAACAAGTCCTTCTTTACGATTCCCGTCTCCATCTTCATCCGGGTAAGCTTAAATCTCGTTGGAAAGGACCTTTTGTGGTGCGGTATGTACACCCGCACGGGGCAGTTGAAGTCGAAAATTTGAAAAATGGTTCGATTTTTAAAGTAAATGGGCATAGATTAAAACCATATTTTTCTGCTGACCCCGCGGAGGAGCTCCTGTTTTTACAGGAGCCGCTTTATCAAAACTAAAATTCCTCCGCCTCACCTCCATGTTTTGATAACTTTTTCACATTTCAAGAATGGAGGTGAGTGAAAAATGATTTGATTGAATATCTGTGCGTGTCAAAGAATAAGTTTGGGGGAATTTTTCATTCTACTATTATTTTACCCCTTGTATCTCTCCCTTAGTATACAGGTCCTTGTTCTCAAAAGGCTACATCAGTGAGGACACTGCTGAAAACAGGTTTGGGGGGGAGGTTTGTATTCACTGAATTATCTTTGACACCGGGCATTAAATTTTTTTTATAACAAAAGAGTAGAAAGTGAAAAATTACATCCAAAAGATAGGAATAATTTAAGAAAACCAAGAAAATTAGAAGTTTTCTTACACGAACTGGTAATAAGTAGTTATGAGCTGTTGTCCCAAGGGTTAGTAAGATTAAGGAAGTCACTAATCTGAGGATAAAAATAAGTCTGAAAAATAGTTTTTATTCTGGAAGACAAACATTTGAATGTTGATACCCTACAATATGCACCTACACACATCTTGAAACTCGAGATAGTAGAGGATACCTTGAAATGCTCTTGTCTAAAAGCCAAAGTATGAAAAAAAAAATTGATGAAGAAAATATAAAAATGGTGAAAAGAAAAATGAACACTGGTTTTGTTATCGCCAAGGCAGCAATAAAAAAATATAGCGAGGGTGCCTCTTCACCTAGTGCCCTAAGGCCAACTGGTCTGGGAGTCACTGCTAAGCCTTAGGTGGTGCAAGACGAGGAAAATATTATCACCAAATCAGCAAGCACATGAGTAATCGGTCGGTTAGTACCTCAAGAAGTATTAACGGTCGCATGAAAATGTGTGAGCAATTCTAAGTATTCATCAAATTAAAAAGTACTAAGGTAGATGGACAAGAGTATGATAGCTTGAATTGAATTCTCTGAGTGTAGGGATGACCATTTCACACACGTAGGGGTATATGATCAATGTTTGGATGAAAGGTAGGAATGAAGAATAAAGACGATGTTTTATTGAGGGATAATGTGATTTCTAACATCTTTTCATGACTATTAAGATAGGGCTCATGACAACTGAAAAGCCGGCATAGTTGGAAACTCTTCTTTTCAAAGTATTTCTTTTATGGTTCCTGTCTTTATATGTAAATTTCACCATCTTTCTTTTGTTATTGGATTTTGTGGGTGTAATCCGCTGAAAACCCTCAGGAGACAACACTCCTCCTACTAGGGACACCTAGAGGTTTAACGGCTTGTTACACGTGCTCAGTGCAATCGTGTCTGCCTACGAAAGTGTGCTTAGTTTTCTTCTTACTTTTTCTCCTCTTGAATAAACTAGTTTGCTCGGGACGATCAAAGATAAGTTTGGGGGTATTTGTTCAGTTGATAAAACTGCACATTTGTATTACATTTTTCCTACCATTTTCATATTAAAAAAGGACTTTATTATAATATATTATACATATGAGGGTTTATGTGTAAAAACATTATTTTCTATGTGTTAATATATTTTAATTATCATTTTGGTAGGAAAATGTATGCAAATATTATTGACCTAATCCTAGTAGAACAAAGTCTACTAAAATCTTATTTGAGTTGTTGTGCAGAATTTTCCAAGTTGTTATGCAGAATATATCAAAGAAATCAAGCTGTTGAAGAAATCTTGCCAAATTAAGAAGCAAACTTGGAAACCAAGTCTGGAAGCAACCGAGAGAAGATTTCTGAAATATGAAGATGCCTAGGATTGCCAAATGCCACCAGATGAAAGCACAAGAAAAATCATCAAATGATCCCCACCCTTGAGCGCGGATCCGCGGCCAAACCCACCCTTGGGCTGCGGATCCGCCGCAATTTAAGGGGGTTAGAAGGAAAGATTTTGGGAGATAAATCATTGCTAAATTTTAGCAATGATTCAACAATAATATTCTGGCTTTGCACTATAAAAAGGCACCGAGGGCCTCTTGGAAAAGTTATCAAGCCGAAGAGAACACGAAGCTCCTGACGCTCACGCATCCAGGCTGATCATCGACTGTTCGATTACCTCCTTAGGAAAGATCGAGAAGCAACTAGTTGTAATCATTTTCTATGGATTAAAAGTGTAGTTTGAAGAAGTCGATTAATAAAGGTAGTTATTTTATTTAATTGTTTTCTTTTACATTATGTTCTCCCTCTCTTTCTTTTCATCTTCTTCTC
Organism: Agapanthus africanus; assembly: GCA_030015575.1. Classification (NCBI taxonomy): domain Eukaryota; kingdom Viridiplantae; phylum Streptophyta; class Magnoliopsida; order Asparagales; family Amaryllidaceae; genus Agapanthus; species Agapanthus africanus. Next base: position 416,914,794 of record JASDDO010000012.1, read on the forward strand.
CCAACATGCGCGAGTAATTCTCCGCTTGTTAGGGTTCGTAGGATTAGGGTAGGCTAATGGACGATGAAAATAACTAAACCCTTTTTAAGTCCTATAAAGTTTAGGAACTTTATTAAAAGAATCATTAACATCCTAATCGGGCGCGCTAGCAATTCTTTGCTAGTTCCGACCGCGATTAGAGATTAGATTAATGATTGTTTTGGTAAAGGCTAGATATGAACGGAGTTCCGTGTCGAGATAAGGGTTACGAGTGGGATTCCTTTTCCCTCCAGAAACCCTAATCTACACGCATCACCGTCGTTCTAGTTCTAAATCTATTAATGGATAAAAAGGGTAACTTTTAATTAATTGTCCATAACTACTAAATCCTAACGAACCCTACAAGCCCTCTTATTATATTATCTACATCTTAAAATAATCTAGATCTATATTTGACATTCTTGTTTAACGTAGATCTAGAAACCATTCTTCAAAATTCTTTATTCCTCCTCTCTTTCTCAACACATCTAAAGTAAAAGTAAAAGGTTCCACGTTTCCCAGAGGACGACCCGTACTCACCTCGGTCTAGCTACACGCGACACCGTTCTGATTGCGGTTAAACTAAAACACTCTTTCGTACAAATCAATACTCTTTTGGTGGTTAGCTTTAAATACCTTTTTTTTCATACTAGGTTTTCAGGCAAGAGTATTTCTAGGTATCCTCTACTATCCCAAGTTTCAAGGTGCGTGTATGTGCGATTTGTAGGGTATATATTTTCTGAATTTGGACTCAAGAATTGGAACTATTTTTCAGAATTACTTTTCAATACTTTTCTTTCATTTCAACTTAGCTCAAGAACCGAACTCAAGATTACTTACTTCTAAACAAACTGCACGGCCGTATATTTACTATAGTTATACTTCAAGGAAGGTTATTTTTAGGGTTTTCAATTACTAAGTATAGGATTTAGTTATTTCTAACTAGTCAACTTTCATGTCGAACTTGAGTCTAAATAGCCAACATTGAATATTTATATTTTAAAATTTTTTAATATATATTTTTTAATTTTTATAAATTTTTTTAATGAGGGATAGTAATGCAATGCAGAAATATAAACATGATGCGATGCGGAATTTAAACACGCAAATAAAAGAACAAATATTTACAACAACAACAAAAAATGTGCAGATGCAGAATGCATGGATAACTATTTACAACAAAACAACGCCCCCAAACTTACTCACAGAGTGCCCTCACTGCTGCCGACCGCGTCTCCTAGAACTAGACCCAGAACCACTCGTGCCAGCATTACTCGTACAAGCTCCAGCGGCAAAAGGGGACTTGTGTTTACTAAAAACCCTTCTAATTTTTTTTGTTTAATTTATTTTTATATCTGTACATATTCTTGAATATTGACAAAAATATCCCTTTTAATATATATATATATATATATATATATATATATATATATATGTATATAGTTTTTGAAAAACGGGAATTCCACCAGGCAAGAAATATCCTGACACACAAAACTGAACAGAACAAAATGGATATGCACCGGACAAGAATATCCATTATATATATACAAGAAGGTATATACATACCCCCAAACTTATTTGAAACGGTGTTTCCACTGTTTATGTCTGGATAACCGAAGTTTGGTAGTAAACGGAGGAAAATTAGTCAATGTAAACTGGCTCCTGCAACATCAGGAGCTCCTCCGATGGTTATGCGGTGAGAAACAGTTTTACTCTGTGTCCGTTCAATTTGAATAGTGAACCGTCCTCTGGATTCTCCAAATCCACCGCGCCGTGCGGGTATACACTGAAAGTCTATGGTAGCGCCCCGGCCGTCTGTCCGAGGCCAAAATGCGGAAACGAAAAATTTTTCAAACTAGAAACCGGCGCTATCGTATGCTTAAAACCCGGATCAAACCATTAACCTATAGCTAGCAACTAGAGAAAGGGTTGGAAAGCTATACCGATCGATCCGTGTCCTTCGGTCTTTGGCCACCATCCCAAGCTCCTCGCGGCATCTCCGGTCTCGGTCTCCTCGTCGGAAAGGGCACCACATCTTCGAGTCTTTTTACGGGCTCCCGCTTCATCCGAAGCAACTCGGGCACAAAGTTCGCTACCCGACGTGTCCAAGGCGAAGTAGAGAATGTTTGTGACAACTTTGTCTCTTGCATCCATTGTATGGATGGAGGTTGAAGGTGATGCCATCCATGGAAATGGTGAGTTAGAGGAAGAAGAAGAAGAAGCTCCTTTCTTTTTTCTTATGTCTTGTGATGATAATGAGAGTGAGAAGTCTTGTGAGAAAAAATACAAGACCAAAACATATCATGACAGCCCCTCTCTCTCTCCTTATCATATCAAGACTCAAATCCATCAAATAATGTGACATTAGCACATAAAAAGAGACCATGAGTCACTAATGAAGTCCATGTCACATTAAATACACAAAATGATGATTTCTAGCTCATAATTTCCATATGCAAATATTAATCCAAATGTTTGCAACAATAAAAAGATACGGCAACATCTAAAGTAAACTCGTGACGGATCAAAAGGATACCCCTCACCTGTATATACATACCAGCATCCGTATTCAGACTGAATACGAATGTGATGAGACTAAAGTAATCCAACAAATCTAATACTGGGATCCGGCTTAAACCAAAGCCCACTAGTATGATCCGTCTGATCATGATCCATGCACTACCGCACGTATATGATCGAACCCTGCCATATATCATACGGCCTCTACAACATTTCGCCCGAAACTTGAAAACTGTCTATGGGGGACTCTAAAGACTCGTCAATACTTTAGTTGTGAATTTAACCACTAGCTCGTCAGAGGTACTAGCCGTACGTAACGGGCTACCAGGTATTGACCAAAAGGGAGGTCGATGAGCGAACTCATCCTGACACCCTACTGAGCCTGTCAGTGACAATATCCATACAGTCCGGTCCGTTCGTCTATGAGCATCGCAAGGCGGGCCTAGGGGGTTGGTAAAAGTCAGACCCCTAAAAGCGGTACAAGTCATGTCGGAGTGTAGCACAGAACACCCTGAGATACTATTGGAATACCTACCAGTAAATCTCCTACCTTGGCCAAGGACTTCGTATAATGGCTCTCCTAGACACAGCGCGATCTCACCCCCAATACCGGGAGAGACGAAACCCCTGCCGATCCGCTTACTGCCTCCATATGGCTCGGGACTGTACCCAACTAAAACCTGTTTGCACGACTCCTTTGAGCCGTGGTAGGGTAGTAATCAAAGCACAGTGGGAACTCACACGAGACAAATGACGATCTCAGGTCGATGAACTAACCTGTACACATGTCACCAGGGAACTGCTATCCGACGTCAGATATAATACCAACTAGCATGCTCCCGGCGAGTCCTTTCCGGTGTACTCATAACCCAATGTGCACATGTATACATCTTAGGTGAACCAACTGACACCAATGGCTTGTGAGACCAGCCATCGCCCCTCGTCGGGGTCTCGACTGTATACACTACTCTACTAATTGAGTATCGATGCCCAGTCTCGAAACTCCCACGACTAGGGACCTTTTAAGGATGTGCTTATAGACCCCAGCTCCCACGTATATGATCGCCATCATACTGCTAGTCGTCAAGCAAGAATCCTAAGGGCTCTATCAATGTGTAATAGCGACCTGTAAGGTCACCTAAAGCAGTACACGATGATAAAGATAAACCAGATAGCATACTATCATCTTGAGTAAGACTGTCCTACCGGTATAGGTCCTCCCTCAATCATTTCAATCACGTGCCTGTGATCCACTAATTGACTCTGAGGGCACTATATCCAACAATCTCCCACTTGCACTCAAGGCTAATTATTGCGATGTCGCATACTCACAGCCCGTGTGATACCGAACACCCAACTCCTCTACTAATCAGTCTCACAAATCCTGTTTGCGAAACTATTGTATTCGAGGAGTAGCCTCAGTGAGTGAATCCGCCCTAATGTTTCATTCTATGTCTCTCTTTATCTCAAGTTCGCGGAGAAAGCCATCTCCTGAAATGAGCTATACCTGTCTTAGAATATGTCTGGATATCTGATGGGACCTAGTTCATAAATGAACTCCAAATCCAAACTTCATAGACTGTATCGTCAACTGAACTTAATCAGTATCCTGCGCCATGCCTCCCTCAGTATCCGCTTGGACCACCTGTCCAAAATACTGCCCATCGTCAGAGGGAAAACTACAACTTTGATAGTCACTCTGTCATCCAGGTCACCTTGGAAGCCTGGAACGATAACTGTCTCCTAAAAGAGGCTGTTGTTATCATATCCTTAGAACATCCACTTATGTTCTAAAACTTCTTCCGAACATTTCTCCAAGATAGGATTAATATCAACTTACTGCATCTCGTGCTAAAACATTATCTGGTGTGGTACTTGACATCTCATTATTGACTCAATTGCCTAAGCAAGTGATCTGCCAATCATACACATCTCTCTCCCCTTTAGTCTGTAAGACACCTTTAGAGAGGGTGACTCCATCACCTGCAGGTACACTACCATGCCAGGAGTCTTCCATTCTAAAACACCTTTAGAATGCTGTCTAAGTACCCAGATTGGGAAACTCCCCAAATCTAGATCGAAAACCATATATCTAATAACCAGAATGTCTGATATAATATCCAAGTCCTATGTGGAGAAACCACTGTGTGACAACCAAAGTATAATCGATCGTAGTATTGGAATATCACTTCCTACTCTGTGTATGTCATCTAAATACCAGGACATCACACCCTACTACTTTCTTAACAGATCCATCCCCTATTCTGATGAAGTCAAACCTATGACTGTCACATCAGAAATAGATGATTTATCTCCGCTATATCTGCTTTAGTCCATAAGCTACTTGTCCACTATGCTTCCGCTGCTCCCACTGACTACGACAACCCTCTGGCAGAGTCATATACACGTACACTTCTAAAGCTAGTTTAGAACGATGCTATACTCATCCTCCTGCCGGGTCTCACAGTCTGGAACAACAACAATGGCAAGTCTGGGTAAACAAGAACCTTGTCACCATCCTTGAGGCTACCGGAGTACCTCTTGGGTACTTGAGGTTACCCACCATGTCTGCGGAGTGGCCAATGGAGTGTCAAACCAGATTGAATCTTTAGGTTCTTATCAAATTTTCAGTAATCGTTTGCGGTTCTGGAATCACTTCCAGTTCTACCAAACTCCCACTACTGTTTTCTGAAAAAAAATCCATTTTTATCAAAACTGTGGCGAGTCAAGAACAATATCACTATTGATCTTCCAGATGGTAGAAAATCAACCCTCGTCATAGCCCGGGTCAACCCACAAACAGCCATTACAGAAGCGTGCCTTGAGTTATCCAGAGTCTGGTTTTAAGCATAAGCCGGACAACTCCCCGTACCTTAACATTGTTATGATATGAACTATTCTATATCCAATATAGAAACAGAGGCACTGATTTAATTGGAACCAGATTCAAATCATGCAGCTGTCTCTAGTGCATGTCAACTAAATGGAGAGAGGCCAATCAGCATTACTCAACTTAGGAGTGCTTCCAATTATGAGTAACCTGAAAGAGAAGCAAGTTCTCATAATCATTACTATCAACTGAATACCATACACAAGTATCTACATCTTCGATCATCTTGAAGAATCCTGATACTTGCAACACCTGGTTCTCTACTTTATTCTTATACTTATAACTTCTCAAAACTTAGACCTTGCATTTCCATGTGTAGGGTTACTAGGCACTTGTAAGTCTACGGTAGCGCCTCGACCGTTTTTCCAAGGCCAAAATGCAGAAACGAAAACTTTTTCTTAACTTGAAACCGGCGCTATCGTATACTTTTTCCCGGATCGAACCATTAACCTACAACTAGCTATCTAAAGAAGGGATAGAAAGGCTATACCGATCGATCCGTGTCCTTCGGTCTTTGGCCACCATCCTAAGCTCCTCGCGGCATCTCCGGTCTTGATCTCCTCGTCGGAAAGGGCACCACATCTACGAGTCTTTTTACGGGCTCCCGCTTCATCCGAAGCAACTCGGGTACGAATTGTGCTAGCCGACGTGTCCAAGGTGTTGTAGAGAATGTTTGTGATCACTTTGTCTCTTGCATCGATTGCTTGGATGGAGGTTGAAGGTGTTGCCATTCATGGAAAATAGCGAGCTAGAGGAAGAAGAAGAAGAGAAGGCTTTCTCTTTCTTTTTTTTTTGTGATGGAAATGATAATGAGAGTATGAATGAGACCAAGAAGGAATAATACAAGAGCAAACTATAACCATATGGTTGCCTTTCTTTCTCTCCTTATCATTTCAATACAAATCTATCACATTATGTGACACATGCATAAAGAAAGAGACCATGAGTCACCACTTGTGCATGTGTCAAAATAAATGCTTCTCATCATGACATATAGCTCACAATTTCCATTTACAAACATTAATCCAAATTTTTGCAACAATAAAAAGATACAACAACATCTAAAGTAAACTCGTGACGGATCACAAGGATACCCCTCACCTGTATATACATACCTGCATCCGCATTCCGACCGAATGCGAATGCGATGAGACTAAAGTAATCCAACAAATCTAATACTAGGATCCGGCTTAAACCAAAGCCCACTAGTATGATCCGTCCGATCATGATCCGTGCACTACCGCACGTATATGATCGAACCCTGCCATATATCTTACGGCCTCTACAACGTTTCGCCCGAAAATTGAGAAACTATCTGTGGGGGACTCTAAAGACTCGTCAATACTTTGGCTGTGGATTTAACCACTAGCACGTCAGAGGTACTAGCCGTACGTAACGGGCTACCAGGTATTGACCAAAAGGGAGGTCGATGAGCGAACTCATCCTGACACCCTACTGAGTCTGTCAGTGACAATATCCGTACAGTCCGGTCCGTTCGTCTATGAGCATCGCATGGCGGGCTTAGGGGGTTGGTAAAAGTCAGACCCCAAAAGCGGTACAAGTCGTGTCGGAGTGTAGCCCAGAACACCCTGAGATACTACTGGAATACCTACCAGTAAATCTCCTGCCTTGGCCAAGGACTTCGTGTAATGGCTTTCGTAGACACAGCGCGACCTCACCCTCAATACCGGGAGAGACGAACCCTACCGATCCGCTCACTGCCTCCATATGGCTCGGGACTGTACCCAACTAAAACCTGTTTGCACGACTCCTTTGAGCCGTGGTAGGGTAGTAATCAAAGCACAGTGGGAACACACAAGAGACAAATGATAATCTCAAGTCGATGAACTAACCTGTACACATGTCACCAGGGAACTGCTATCTGACGCTAGGTATAATACCAACTATCATGTTCCCGGCGAGTCCTGTTCGGTGTACTCATAACCCAATGAGCACCTGTATACATCTTAGGTGAACCAACTGACACCAATGGCTTGTGAGACCGGCCACCGCCCCTCGTCGGGGTCTCGACTGTCTACACTAGTCTCTATTGATGCCCAGTCTCGAAACTTCAACGACTAGGGACCTTTTAAGGATGTGCTTATAGACTCCAGCTCCCACGTATATGATCGCCATCATACTGCTAGTCGTCAAGCAAGAATCCTAAGGGCTCTATCAATGTGTAATAGTGACCTCTAAGGTCACCTGAAGCAATACACGAAGATAAAGATAAACCAGATAGCATACTATCATCTTGAGTAAGACTGTCCTACCGGTATAGGCCCCCCCTCAATCATTGCAATCACGTGCCTGTGATCCAATAATTGACTCTGAGGGCACTATATCCAACAATCTCCCACTTGCACTCAAGGCTAATTATTGCGATGTCGCATACTCACAGCCCGTGTGATACCGAACACCCAACTCCTCTACTGATTAGTCTCACAAAGCCCATTTGCGAAACTATTGCGTTCGAGGAATAGCCTCAGTGAGTGGATCCATCCTGATGTTTCTTTCTATGTCTCTCTTTATCTCAAGTTCGCGGAGAAAGCCATCTCCCAAAATGAGCAATACCTGTCTTAGAATATGTCTGGATATCTGATGAGACCTAGTTCATAAATGAACTCCAAATCCAAACTTCTTAGACTGCATCGTCAACTGAAACCAATCAGTATCCTGAGCCATGCTTCCCTCAGTATCCTCTTGGACCACCTGTCCAAAATACTGCCCCTCATCAGAGGGAAAACTATAACTCTGACAGCCACTCTGTCATCCAGGTCACCTTGGAAGCCTGGAATGATAACTGTCTCCTAAAAGAGGCTGTTGTTATCATATCCCTAGAACATCCATTTATGTTCTAAAACTGCTTCCGAATGTTTCTCCAGGATTGGATCAATATCAACTTATTGCATCTACTGCAAAAACAACATCTGGTGTGGTACTTGACATCTCATGACTGACTCAATTTCCTAAGCAAGTGATCTGCCAATCATGCACATCCCTCTCCCCTTTAGTCTGTAAGACACCTTTAGAGAGGGCGACTCCATCACCTGCAGGTACACTACCGTGCCAGGAGTCGTCCATTCTAAAACACCTTTAGAATGCTGTCTAAGTACTCTGATTGGGACACTTCCCAAATCTAGATCTAAAAGCATAGATCTAGTAACCAGAATGTCTGATATTATATCTATATCCTTTATGCGGAGAAACCGCCGTGTGACAACCAAAGTATAACCGATCGTAGTATAGGAATTTCACTTCCTACTCTATGTATGTCATCCAAATACCAGGACATCACACCCTACTACCTTCTTAACAGATCCATCCCCTATTCTGATGAAGTCAAACTTATGACTGTCACATCAGAAATAGATGGTCTATCTCCGCTATATCTGCTTTAGTCTATAAATAGACATAAGCTACTTGTCCACTATGCTTCCGCTGCTCCCACTGACTACGACAGCCCTCTGGCAGAGTCATATACTCGTGCATTTCTAAAGCTAGTTTAGAACGACGCTATACTCATCCTCCTGCCGGGTCTCATAGTCTGGAACAACAACAACGACAAATCTAGGTAAACAAGAACCTCCCTTTCACCATCTTTGAGCATACCGAAGTACCTCTCGAGTGCCTGAGGTTACCCACCATATCTGCGAAGTGGCTAATGGAATGTCAAACTATATTGAATCTTTAGGTTCTTATCAAATTTTCAGTAATCGTTTGCGGTTCTGGAATCACTTCCAGTTCTACCATACTCCCACTACTGTTTTCTGAAAAAATCCATTTTACTAAAACTGTGGCGAGTCAAGAACAATATCACTATTGATCTTCCAGATGGTAGAAAGTCAACCCTCGTCATAGCCCGGGTCAACCCACAAACAGCCATTACAGAAACGCGCCTTGAGTTATCCAGAGTCTGGTTTTAAGCATAAGCCGGACAACTCCCCGTACCTTAACAATGTTAAGATATGAACTGTTCTATATCCAATACAGAAACAGAGGCACTGATTTAATTGGAACCAGATTCAAATCATGCATCTGTCTCCAGTGCATGTCAACTAAATGGAGAGAGGCCGATCAGCATTACTCAACTTAGGAGTATTTCCAATTATGAGTAACCTGAAAGAGAAGCAAGTTCTCTTAATCATTACTATTAACTGAATACCATACACAAGTATCTACATCTTCGATCACCTTGAAGAATCCTGATACTTGCAATACTTGGTTCTCTACTTTATTCATATACCTATAACTTCTCAAAACTTAGACCTTGCATTTCTACGAAACACATGTCTAAGAACTAGAGAAGTCACAAGTAAACAGAATATAGTACGAGTACCAACCCCTCTGTCCTAATGGACACTGGACAACATACAATACTCTGTATAAGTCCCCTGAGTCGAATAACTCAAACCCTGTGCGTCGTAGGTTGAAAACTGTACTATGGTTATGAAGAATTACACCGCTATTTAATGCTCCTTACCTAACCATCAACTGATATAGGTAAATATCACCGACATAATTTCAAAAAGTTATATCTCACTTTATGAAAATAGACGTACAGATATATCAATTTGAAATTGGTGCATAACAATGGATATTCAAAACCAAATATTTGCCGTCCGGCAAACAACCCAGGCGATTTCCTCAAATATCACCAATTACAACGAATCCCGATATAATGAGGATGATCACCCAATTCCCAATAACTTATTCCCACTCATCATCTGTAAAACCATACAGATGTGAGAATCAAACCTGGTAAATACATACCCTGGAGCAAGGGCTAATTGAGAAATCAGTCTTTTAACAATATACAGTGAAACTGAAACATGTAAATGTTTCGAAGGGGTATCCGGGTATTCTTAGTAATGCCTCTTCCATTATCAGATTCACAACTGTAACCGTATATTTCTTTTCCATCTCTCCAAATCCCTTTATATGTCTTTAGTCATTACCTTCTGTACACCCCTTTAGGCCAAATGGTTTTCTTCCTTCCCTACCGTTCGGCACCAGCCTATGGTTTGGAAGAAGACTATCCAACAAGCATAATGGGTGTACTGTCCTAATCCTAGGAGCACTCGCAACTCGAGAGAAGGTAAAGATAAAAGACAACTGAATAAAACCTTATTCCTATTTCTCCTGAACCAGAATCCATCCCCGAATTGGAACAAGTTCCTTCGAGTTCGTATATAACCATACGATGGAGTATCCAATAAACTGTGGATCTTCGTAGTGATACGGAGTGTTCTGGAGAAATACAAAGGTGATGTAGGAGTGGCGATGAAATACTTGGTTTTGGTCGTGAATAGCAGTCGCGGTTTACTTTGCCCTCTTACTAATCCCTTTATTTGTCTTTACTTAATACCTTCTGTACACCGTATAGTCTAAATGGTTTTCTTCATTCCCTACCGTTCGGTACCAGCCTATGGTTTGGAAGAAGACTATCTAATTAGCGTAATAGGTGTACTATCCTAATCCAAGGAGCACTCGCAACCTGAGAGAAGGTAAAAGGAAAAGACAACTGAATAGTCCTATTCGTTTTCTCCAGAACCGGAAACCATCCTCGAATCTGGAACAAGTTCCTTCGATTTCGTATATAACCATACGATGGTTTTATCCAATGGAAGTGGACGTTCGTAGTAATACGGGGTGTTCTGGAGAAAATGGTAAAAGTAGGAGTGGCAATGAGGTATGCAATTCTGACAATCCAAAAGCCAGTGTTTAAGAAGGTTTGGTCAACTTGGTCACTGAGTCATAGTCAAGGGTCGGGTCATGGTCGCTGCCAAAGAGAGACAGAAAAGAAACACTCAGCGTGCACTCTAACCTAGATCAGAATGGTTATCACTTTATCTAATCAGGAAACCTCCCACTGTAACCTCAAATTCTCCTCCAAACCTGAAAGAAGAATTAGTCGGGATCACCCGAGGAGTAAACCAACTCATCAGTGGGAATCAGGATCCAACTATCATCGCATGATAACGTGATGGAATCCACTCATGTTATCACACTCCAGAAGGTATGCGCATATCTGGCAAGTTTCAGTTTCTTTAGAAACTCCCGATGTGATTTTTACCCCATGCTCTTATGACCGTGACGAAGGTCAACAAATCATAAGTCACATGTCAAGTTCTACCCGTCATTGTCCAGGTTAATTTGAACCCACCCGTACAAGCCCTTGACGAAGGCCAACAAGGCTGTACGACTGTCCCAAACCAACGCATCTATCTATGCAGCAGAAAGGTAACAAGCAGCTACCATACACTATGCCTTGACGAAGGCCAACAAACATAGCATGAATACTATGTGCTACCCGTCTGAAATGACGGAGGGCTACGAATGGTTTTTGGCGAAAAACCTTTAACGTAATGAACTTGATATCGTTGAAGGAACCAGATAGCTTTTTATGAAAATATAGTGGCGAAAACCTTTGCTAAAGAGGTCACTCCCGGTGAAGGGATCTCGGCTCTTTCCCCGTAGAATGAGGTGCAGGATATTCCAACTGAATACCATGATGCAAAGCAAAAAGTAATCGACTATAGTGAAGTTATTACCCTGATGCAAACTTCTATCCAAGGGGTCACTCCCGGTGAAGGGATCTCGGCCCTTGCCTCGTCGACTGAGGTGCTGGATATTCATAACCGAATACCACTGTGCAAAACAAAAGAGAACGTCCTTGCAATTACAGCTTTTTTAAAATATGTTCCAACAACATCAGAATAGGTTTTTTTAGCTTGCATTGATCCGAATCAATGCAGTCCCATCAATTGATCACACCACAAAAGAACGAAAATATGATGTACGTATATGCCATCCGCATTCGCCACTGGGTCCCGTCATCACCCGTTAGGTTACTTAACTAACGACAGAGCGGGGACTGGACTAGCGCGGGTGTAAAACATATACAACATCTACTAGTATATATATCAATATATAATAATTGCTCATGGCGTGATAAAATGCAACATCAAAGAAATGTTAATAAGCATCACAGAACAATACAGATAATCTGGGATCCCCGGGTTTCATAGAGCCGCTACTGAAACCCGACGTTCTCCTGGTCGTATGGATAGCCTGTGCAATGAAATCCTAGACCTCTACGGGCGCTGCAAGTTACCCACCAAAACCTGAAGTGAGGCAGCCCCCTTCAACAACGTGAATGGACCACCTAGCACTTCACGGAATCCGGTAACTTGAGCACCCCTCCTTGGGTCAACATGTACCCCCTACGAGTGTGGCGAATAGCCCGCCAATTCTAGAGTAAAGCCCCCTCCGTCTCAAAGCCATGAGATGCGGGCCCGTTGCCCTCTAGAACCCGGCTACCCGTGCACCCCACCGCGGGGTAATCCTAGTACAGAAAGTAAAAATATATAAAACGGGTACATCGACCTCAGCCCGGTCGTGCCCCAAAAGAATAATATACAAACAGGCAGTGACGGCAGTCCACATGTCGGACGCTCGCCCCGCAATATCAAATGTACAAATACAACCAAACTGTACTACCATTGCATCCAGGCTATCCACCACGACAAATCCGCAACAACACAGCTGTAGGGTTACTAGGCACTCTAACAAGGTTCTACAAGGCATCAACCATGCCCGATTAAAATTTTAGCCGTGCCGAATAATCCTAAATAAGATCTTTGCTAGATAATTAGGGTTTTACATGCAAGTAAATATCATTTACGACTAAGTGAATACGAAATACAACCTTTGTAGATCGGTCCTTCACTTCTAAAGCTCCTTGTTGTAGTCCCTTCGTTGCGATCATCGAACTCCCGGACTCTCGGACGGCTCCATGAGAAGAGGGCAACGGTTTTGCTTGAAGTCTTCGAGACCGAAGATGATCTACGTCGAGGGAATACGAACTCAAGCTTCTACTTCACTAACTAGAGAATTAGTGAAGCAAACACCCTAAACTAAAGTGCTAGTCTAGTAGAGGATGATGAAATAGGAAATGGGTACACTTTAGAATTTCTTTTCTCACAACATTTCTCTCTCTTTATCAAACCGTAGAAAGAATTTGAAGGAGGAAGAAGATGAGCTCAAAATGAGAATGAAAACTTATCAAGAGAGAGAGAGCTAACCATGGGTGAGTGGGTATCATATACTAACTCATGTAGAGACATAACCATGGCTAATTATAGTGGTTAGGTTTATTAATATCCTAAGTAAAACAAAACTAGTGGACTTTGGTCAATGCACTCACAAGCTTCATGAAGCTTCATGCACTTGAACAATTATCCACTAATTTTGTATTTACTTTGTATATTAAAACCCCACCAATATAATTATAATGGTGTATGTCACATACACCCATGTAGAGTGTATCAACAACCATGATACAAAATGAACACAAATAAATATATATCACATATATATTAAGTTGTGCACAAGTGAGAAAAACAAATGCTTAAATGAACCAATGTTAGTTAATGTAAATTAGTATATCTTATATACAATTATACACTAAATTATTAAATCAACACTTGACTTAATAATCCGGTTATATCACATATAACCGACTAACACAAAATGTACCAACTTATCGAATCAACACTTGATTCGATAACCCGACCATATCACATATAACCGGCCGATACAATAGTCGCGAGAATAGATTACGGTATCATATACACGCATTATTCTCGGTCCCACACATATCACATATGCGCTCCTATTTCGTTTTGCCTGAGCCAGTAAAACCTCTATGTAGGACTCTAAAGACTCGTCAATACGCCGGCAGTAGGTGATGATCATATCAAGCACCCACAAGCCGTCAGCGGTACTAGCTAGACGTAACGGCTACCCGGGTATTGAGCGATCAGAAGATCAGCAAGCAAGCCCGCTCCAACTCCTGCAAAAAGACTGACAGTGACACTACCGTACAGTCCGGTCTCCTCGTTTGATATGTCGCATATCAAGTCTAGGGGTGGTAAACGTCAGACCCCAATAACCGTTAAGTCATGCCGATATGAGGCTCATAACGGGTCGAGAAACTACTGGTAACACTTACCAGTAAATCTCTAAACCAGCCCTGGCCCGGGATTTCCCTGTTATGGCCAATCGAGCATAGCACAACATCAACCCCTAATACCGGGAGAGACGAAACCCCTCCTATCGCTCATTGCCTCCATGTGAATCGGGACTGTACCCAAAAACCACCGTTTTGCACGCCCTCTTGGACGTGGTAAGGTGGAAATCAAAGCACAGTAGGAATCACACAAGACTCTATGACGATCTCGGGTCTACAGACTAACCTGTACCAGTGTCACCAGAGAACTGCCATCTGACGTAAGGTATAATACCATCTGGCAGTTCTCGGCGAGTCCGTCCAGTGTACCCAGTCTCCACTGAGCACCCGTATATCATCTCTGATGTCAAACACCAATGGATATGGGATCATCCATCGCCCATCTGTACGGGTCGAGAAGGTATACGCTAGTCTACTCTGGTATATCGATGCCCCGTCTCGATACACCCTCGACTAGGGACCTTGAAGGATGTACTTATGGACTACCTTTTTCCCACTAGTATGATCCGTATCATAGTCTAGGTAGTCAAGTACACATCCTAATGGCTTTACCAACATGTAACAGAGAGACAATCAGTGTACACGTTAAGGTAAAGAGTAACCAGATAGCATACTATCATGTCGAGCAAGAAAGTCCTCCCTATATATGTCCAAGCATCCACTACAATATACATCTCATGTATAGTAATGGCCTCTAGGGCATACATATAACTAACAATCTCCCACTTGCACTAGGGCCGTGTGATAACAGTGGTTGTCGTATCTCATACTCAACCATCCCATAATAGTCTCTCTCAGGGAAAAGGCCTTTGTGAGTGGATCCGCCGTGTTGTCCTCTGAGTCTACTCTCCTAACCTCGATCTCCTGGAGATCAACCATCTCCATGATTAGGTGATACTGCCTTAGAATATGTCTGGATCACTGATGGGACGGGCGTTCCTAGGCATAAGCCACAACTCCATTGTCACACAATGGCAGGAACGAAGTTCATCTCATGAACTAATATATACCCAGACTGCCTCTTTGGTAGCATCTTTGGTAGCGATGTATCCATCCTTTATCGTCTAGAATGTCACGGTATCTAGCCTGGAACTCTTCCAACATACCGTCCCTCCACTGAGGGTAAAGACAATGCCTGCGACTGACATTCAGTCGTCCTTATCACCCTGGAACCCTTCCAGTGTTCTCCCCAGGATCAATTGATACTTTCTCACTACAACTAGTGAGTATCCTATCATCCAATTAAATCTATCTCATAGATCCAAAACCCAGGATTTAGTAGGTATCATTTTGATCCTATATGGAGAATCATTGTGATAAGCGGAGATTGACCGAGCGCAGCATAGGAAACTACTTACCTATCAAGAGTATGTCATCCACGTACTCCACGAGGATTACCACCATACTCTCTACTATCTTTTTGTATATACAAGGTTCATCTACCATTTTGATGAAGTCAAACTCTTTGACTACCACATCAAAACAGATGTTCCAACTCCGCGATGCCTGCTTCATCCCATAAAGCAACTTGCACACGTTTCCGCTGCTCCTACTGTCTACGAAGCCCTCTGGCTGTGTACTTATAGACGCTCCCTTCTAAATCACTATTTAGAACAGCAATCATGACATCCAATCGCCAGATATCATAGTCATGGTATGTAGCCGTGGCAAGTAGGATATGGATGGACTTAAGCATAGCTTTGAAAGTCTCAACTTTTCCATGTACACCAAGTAATCTTCTCAAGATATACTTGCTCCTGATGGGGATTTAACCCTTCAGATAAAACAACCAAAGTCCATACTTTGTTGGTGTATAAGGATTCCATCTCAGATCGCTAAGCATCCAGCCATTCTTATAGAGTCCCACTCCTGATGGCCAGCTCGAAACTAGTTGGGTCATCATCTCATGATGCAATCCTCTCTCCCACTGTTATAGAGAAAACCGAAGTATCTCTCAGGTGGTTGAGGAACCCTACTAGATCGGCGGAGAGGCTGAGGTTCGTTAAAAACTATTGAATTCTTTGGTTCTACCAAATCATCAGCTGCAGTTTGTATAGCTGGAACTCCTTCCAGTTCTACCTCATGTCCACTAATTTCTTCTCAAGAAATTCTCTTTCACAAAGGTGGCATATTGAGAAACAAAACATCTTTTGTTCCTCGGTTAGGTAGAAGATATTCCCTTGCGAATGTTTGGGATATCCAACAAACTTCTACAGAACTGACTTTGCCTCGAGCTTGTCCGGATTATGCTTTTAGACATAGGCTGGACAACCCCAAATCTTAACAAACTTAAGATATAGGCTCTTCCCTTTCCATATCTCATATGAAGTGGTAGGCAACTGATTTGATCGGAACCCTATTCAATAGGTATGCAACTTCTCCAGTGCATAACCCCCAAAAAGAAATAGGTAACTCAGTAGCATCATAGAGCACACCTTATCACATAGGGTGTGATTGCTCCGTCCCGATACACCGACGTGCTGTGGTGTATACGGAGGAGTAATGCTGAGAGAGAATCTCATTCTCCTTTAGAATAGTCCAGGAATCCCATGCTCAAGTATTCTCCTCCCTGATCACATCAAAGGACAAAATACTTATACCCGTTTTGGTTCTCTACTTCTAACTTATATTCTGTGAATATCTCAAAAGCTTCGGACTTGTGTTTCAACAGGAACATATGTCTGAACCTTGAGAGATCATTAGAGAATGTAATGAAGTATAAAGAACCGGTCTTGGCATGTGTTGACAGGGGACCTTCATACATCAACATGTATCATCCCAAGAGTTCACTAACTCTTTCTCTGTTTCCTTTAAACAGAGCTATGATCATCTTATCTCTGTGACATGACCTGCAAGTTTCACAAGATGTAAATTCAAACTAATTTAAATATGCATCTATATGTAACTTCAGCTAGTTGGGTCATATTGATATGACCTAGTCTACAATACCTCGAGAAGGATTCGTTCATTTCTGAACTCTTCCTCTTGTGCGTGTTTTGTACGTTAAGAACTGTGGTTTGATTTAGAACGTCTATGCTTTTAGATAACGTGCCTGAACCGATCAACTCTTGATATAGGAAATGTTCAAAACATTATAATACAAAATTATATCCTTTCTTTACTAATAAAGAGACTGATATGATGTTGTATATCAGGTTCGGTATCTAATAACATTCGTTCAGAATCAATGTATTCTGGTAATACAGGGTGATAACTACCAACAGATTTGGTTGCAACACTTGCACCGTTTCTATCTCATGAAACTGATCACCCGTTCTCAGTTCTCTACCTATCTGTAGCCCATGTAACAAATTACATATGTGGGATCCTGATCCGGTATCACATACCCAGGACGTAAAGGATACTGAGAAACAGTTCTCTGTAATGAACATACCCGAAGAAGATGCATCAGCATGCACTTTCTTCGTTTGGGCGGCACGGGAATTCTTGTAATCCCCTATTTCCTGCTCTGTCTTATAACAATTATAAGTTGGAGTGGGACCGACGCTCCCCTAGCTCAGTATAACAAGCGGGATTGGTCAATACATCCGTATTATAATCTTGATTAAGGCGTGACATGGTCGCTACCTGGAGAGAGAGAGAAGAAAACACTTTGCGTGCGCTCTTGCAAGATTAGATTGGTTATTATGTTATCTAATCAGGATGGCTCCCACTGTTTTTATCAAATCTTCCTTCAAACACCGGGATTAATTACACCCTACAACTTCGCCAATCTTTCAGCCAGGCCAGTGTCGGTACTTTGAGGGAGGTTCCCCGTGCTATCGCACGGACCTAATTAAAGTAAACCTCGTTTTCCCAGAGGCGTAACCCCATTGACACCTTTCTAGACACCTACTTGATCGGCTAATTGTAATGTGTAAAACTCTCCCAGGAGTAACAATTACTTGCAGTGGGTATCGGGATCCAACTATCTCATAGAAGGTATGTAATCTCATTGCAAATTTCAACACTTGAAATTCCCGATAATTTTTCCCCTAACATCCTATGACCTTGACAAAGGCCAACATACTATAGGATGCTAGTCAAGTTCAACCCGTCATTTCTTGATTGAATTAAACCCACCCGCACGACCCTTGACAAAGGCTAACAAGGTCGTACGACTACCCTAACCCAATCTGCATCATATGCATAAGCAGACAAGCACTAGTCAGCTACCGCACACTGTTAGTTATGTATATGCCCTAGAGGCCATTGTTGTACATTTGATGTATATTATGATGGATGCTTAGATATATACAGAGAGGACTTTCTTGCTCGTCATGATAGTATGCTATTTGGTTTCACTTTATCTTAACATGTTGACTTGTATTGGTTTACTGTCTTTCTCTCACATGTTGATAAAGCCCTTAGGATATGTACTCGACTACCGGGATTATGATGAGATCATACTAGTGGGGCCACGGTAGTCGATGAGTACATCCTATAAATGTTCCTAGTCGAGGGTATATCGAGACAGGGCATCGATACACCAGAGTAGACTAGCGTATACGCATCTTGACCCATATGATGGGCGATGGATGATCCCATATCCATCGGTGTTTGACATCAAGGATGATGTACGGGTGCTCAGTGGAGACTGGGTACACTGGACGGACTCGCCGAGAACTCCCAGTTGGTGATATACCATACGTCAGATGGCAGTTCTCCGGTGACACTGGTACAGGGTAGTCTGAAGACCCGAGATCGTCATAGAGTCTTGTGTGATTCCCACTGTGCTTTGATTTCCACCTTACCACGTCCAAGAGGACATGCAAAACGGTGGCTTTTGGGTACAGTCCCGAATCACATGGAGGCAATGAGCGATAGGAGGGGATTCGTCTCTCCCGGTATAGGGAGTTGATGTTGTGCTGTGTTCGATTGGCTATAACTGGAAGTCCCTGGCCAGGGCTGATATAGAGATATACTAGTAAGTGTTACTAGTAGTTTCTCGACCTGTTATGAGCCTCACATCGACACGACTTATCGGTTACTGGGGTCTGACGTATACCACCCCTAGACTTGATTGCAACATATCAGACGAACAGACCGGACTGTACGGGAGTGTTACTGATTGGATTCACAGGAGAACGGACAGGCTAGCTTGTTGATCTTCTGATCGCTCAATACCTGGGTGGCTGTTACGTTTAGCTGACCGCTTGCAGCTTGTGGGTGTTTGATATGATCATCACCTGCTACCGGCGTATTGACGATTCTTTAGAGTCCTACACAGAGGTTTCTTGGCTCAGGCGAAACGGAGTAGAGGCACATATGTGATATGTGCAGGACCGAGGATAATGCGATATGAGATACCGTATTATATTCTCGAGATATTTTGATATGAATCGGGACATCGGATCAAGTGTTGATTCGATGAATCGGTACATGATATATTAGCCGGTTATATTCGATATAGCCGGATCGTTGGATCAAGTGTTGATTCGATGATTTAATGTATAATAATATATATGATATATTGTATTACATTATCTAATATTGGCTCACTTTATTATTTCATTTTCTCACTGGATTAATACATTGATATATATGCGATATATGTTAAATGTATTATTTTCTTTTGTTGCAAATATATAATATATATGTGATATATATTATTGTGACATGATATGATTTATTATTAAACATGTTTAAGGATGATTAAATGGGATTAGGGTTTGATTAGGGTTAGCTTCTTCTTGCACATTCTAGAAGCTTTTCCTTTTGTCTTGGTTAAGATATTATGGTTGATACTTATCATTAACCTAACCAAACCATAACTCTAGTTTATTCTCTACAACTTCTTAGCCACTCATACTTGACCATGGTTGATATATCAATCATATAGATTTCTTTTCTATTCATCACAATAGGATTATCTTTTCCATTATCATCTTCTTCTCTCTTGAGTTCTAAAAGAAAATGCTTACTAGTTAATTCTTTTGTGATGATTTCTTGTGAGAAAGTGAATAAAAAGAAAGCATAAATACTACTCCCTCATCCTCATCTCATCTAGCCCATGAGATTAGGGTGTTCATCTCTTTAGAGTGAGAAAGCTTAGGTTAAAGCAACTTCGACGTAGATCATCGGAGAATCGGAACACTTCAAGCTAGCATGGATAGTTTGAGTCGTGGAGCCTCTTTTGAGTCCGGGAGATCATGGATCGCGGCGAAGGGAATTCTACTCGGAGCTTGTGAAGCGAAGGAGCGAACTACAAAGGTTGTAATCCCTCACACTTAGATAAAAAGATGTTGTCTTGCATGCTAAACCCTAATAATCTAGCAAAGATCCCGTCTTTGGGTTGTTTGGCACATATAGAATTTTATTCGGGCATGTTTGATACTCTATGAACCTTCACTAGTGTGCATAGGAACCCTACAGTGGTATCAGAGCCTAGCTAGAGCATTAGGCGATGTGTTAACGAAGTTAAAACTCCGATCGAACCCGAACCGACGAAAATAACCCCCTCTCTGGAAATTTTTTAAAACCTGGATTTTTTATGAATTAAAAATACCTAAACAATACAGCAGAGAAAAATAAGAATTACTGTGAAATTCGAACCATTGATCCGTACAAACGACCGCGGAATCGCGGCCATTCCCTGCTTGGGCCGCGGTTCCGCGGCAGTACTGTTCGATTTGACATTTTTGTTTTTACAGTAATTCTTTATTTGTGCTTATTTAGTTTATGGTATTTTTATTTTGACTCAAAGGTTGAGTGATTTGGGGTTTGTTTTGTAATAGTAGATTCGATCAGAATATTTAAATTCGTTTTTATTTCCGGATATTTAGAAACTGTTAAACTATTTGAACGGATATCATTAACCCACTTTATCCCGGAACGGCAAACTTTCAAGTGTTGAATTTTTATTGGGTTTAAATCTTTCGGAAAAATTGTACAAGTTAAGCGGTGGACCCTCAAAAAGACAACAAACCCTAACTCGATTATGTGACCGTCTTGAACTGCTTTTTGAACCTTCGGGTTTGGGGCAGTACGGCGTGCCACATGTGAGGCGTTGGCTTGACCCTTCTACGGCTGGATCACTGGTACTATGACATATTCTTGGATTATTTGAACTCCGCTCAAGTGTTGAGCACTTTGGGAAATTTTGGGTATTTGATTATCTGTTCGAAAAGTTTAATACTGTCTATTTATCTGGAATGTGATACAATATGTGGAATTCATAGAGTTAGGCATGAAATGCGAAGTATGTGATATTTCGGATTTATGATGTCTAAAGTGATTGTGGATTCCAAATATTATAGTTTTACACTTTCTTTTCTGTGACCGTAAGTGTAGTATGTAGTTGTATTGCCGGTCTTCGTTGCTATACATCGGCGACGATCGGTGTATGCATACTTACTTACGTTGATGATATGTGATATTATGTGTTGCTGAGATATGATGTGCAGGATTGTCGCGATTGAATAGCCGGGGGTTTTATGTGAGATGAGAGTTTTATTTTTTCATTCATGTAAATTCAAATGTAATGTAATATTCTTTTATTTGGGGCACTTCCAGGTTGAGGTTGATGCCACCAGTGTTGTATATTATTTACTTTTCCGCATTAGGATGGACCCAAGGAGGGGAGCACAGGTGACCGGGTTATGGGGTTCAGTGGGAGGCCATCTCGAGGAGTCAAGACCGGGTCTCCTAAACTCCAGAATTGGTAGGGTCGCTTGCCGCTCTCGTAGGGGTCCAGGGTGTGGGCTTGGCTATTCATCGCGACTGTGGAATCTGTATTTTCTATTGTTGGCTAAATACTAAATACGGACGTCCTAGTATATCCCACATTATATCTATGTTTCTGCTGCGATATCTGTGATGTGATCATTTGATATGTTCTGATGGATACAGTAAATAGTATATATGATATATTATATAGATGTTACTTATGTTTTACACCCGCACTAGCCCTGCCCTGCTCTGTCGTTAGTTACCTAACCTAACGGTGTACGAGGGGGCATCGAGGCGAATGCGGATGGCATAAGTGTACGTCGTATTTATCTGTGATGCTTAGGAAGCATAAGCTGATGGGATTTTATTAATGAGATTAATAAAAAGAAAAGAAACCTAAAGATGTTGTAGAATCAAAACTTTATAAAAAGGGTAGCTACAGTTTTGCTTTGCACAGTGATATATATGATATATCCTGCACCTTATTCGATGGGGAAAGAGCCGAGATCCCTTCACCGGGAGTGTCCTCTTTAGCGAAACTGGCAGATGCTACAAAACGCGGTTTGTCTTTTGAATGCTTTTAGTGTTTTGCTTTGCACAGCGGTATATATGATATATCCTGCACCTTATTCGATGAGGAAAGGGCCGACGATCCCTTCACCGGGAGTGACCCCTTTAGCGAAACTAAGAAAAGCCTCAAAAACACTCATTTTCAAAAACACTTGATTCTACGACGATATCAAGTTCATTACGCTCAGGGTTTTCTGAAAAACCTGCGTAGCCCTCCGTCATTTCAGATAGAGACTAGTTAGTATTCGTGCTGCGTTTGTTGACCTTAGCCAAGGCGTGGTGTACGGTAGCTAATTAGTATTTATCTGCTAAAACATGAGATGTGATTGAGTTAGGGTAGTCGTGCGACTTTGTTGACCTTAGCCAAGGGTCGTACGGGTGGGTTTAATTCAATCAGGAAATGACGGGTTGAACTTGACTAGCGCTTATGATTTGTTGACCTTAGCCAAGGTCATAAGTTGCTAGGGGTAAAAGCATTATCGGGAATTTCAAGTGTTGAAATTTGCAATGAGATTGCATACCTCCTATGAGATAGTTGGATCCCGATACCCACTGCGAGTAAGAGTTACTCCTGGGAGAGTTTTACACAGGACAATTAGTCGATCAAGTAGGTGTCTAGAAAAGTGTTAACGGGGTTACGCCTATGGGAAAACGAGGTTTACTTTAATTAGGTCCGTGCGAAAGCATGGGGAACCTCCCTCAAAGTACCGACACTGATCTGGCTGAAAGATTGACGAAATTGTAGGGTGTAATTAATCCCGGCTAATCTTACCTTTTAGGGTTTGAATGTAGATTTGATAAAAATAGTGGGAGACATCCTGATTAGATAAGATAATAACCAATCTAATCTTGCAAGAGCATACTCTAAAGTGTTTTCTTCTCTCTCTCTCCAGGTAGCGACCATGTTAGGCCATAATCAAGATAATAATATGGATGTATTGACTGAACCCGCTTATTATACTGAGCAGGGGAACGTTGGACCCGTTCTTTCTTATAAGAGTTATAAGACTGAACAGGGAATAGAAGAATATCTAGATTCTCAAGCCGCCCAAAAGAACATGCATGTTGATGCATCTTCTTCACGTGTGTTAGTTATTGAGAACTGTTTTTCAGTTCATCCTACGTCCTGGGTATTAGATACCGGATCAGGATCCCACATATGTAAATTGTTACATGGGTTACGTAAAGGTAGAGAACTGGGAAAAGGTGATCATTCCGTTCAAGTAGGGAACGGTGCAAGTATTGCAGCCAAAGCAGTTGGCGAATATCACCTTGTATTGCCAAGTCGTAATACACTGATTCTAAATGAGTGCTATTATATACCGAACATGATGTGCAACATTATATCAGTTTCTTTATTAAGTAAAGAAGGATATAATTTTGTAGTAAAGGATAATGTTATGAACATATTCCTAGATCAAAATTTGATTGCATCAGGCTCGTTACATAATGGCATATTCATTCTAAATCAGAATACAGTCCTCAATATACAAAACACACACAAGAGGAAAAGTTCAGAAATGAACGAATCCTTCTTGTGGCATTGTAGACTTGGTCATATCAATGCGACACGACTGGCTAAGTTACATAAAGATAGTTATTTGAATCCGTTCGAATTATCATCTTATGATACTTGCCATTCATGTCTCAAAGGAAAAATGACTAAAGCTCCGTTTAGTGGACATGGAGAAAGAGTTACCGAACTCTTAGGACTGGTACATAGTGATGTATGCGGTCCCATGTCTACGCATGCCAGGAACGGTTCTTTCTACTTCATTACATTCACTGACGATCTCTCAAGATTCGGATATGTGTTCCTGATGAAACACAAGTCTGAAGCTTTTGAGAAATTCAGAGAATATAAGCACGAAGTAGAGAATCAAACGGGCAAAAGTATTAAGATTCTTCGATCTGATCGAGGAGGTGAATACTTAAGCAATGAGTTCCTAGATTATCTAAAAGAGAATGGGATTCTCTCTCAGCTTACTCCTCCTTATACACCACAGCACAACGGTGTATCGGAGCGGAGGAATCGCACCCTATTAGATATGGTGCGCTCTATGATGAGTACAGCTGAGTTATCTATTTCCTTCTGGGGGTATGCGCTGGAGACAGCCATATACCTATTGAATAGAGTTCCAACTAAATCTGTGCCTACCACTCCATATGAGATATGGAATGGAAAGAGACCATCTCTTAAAAGAGTTATGATATGGAGTTGTCCGGCTTATGTTAAAAAGCAAAATCCGGACAAACTCGAGGCATGATCAGTTCTTTGTAAGTTTGTAGGATATCCAAGCAATTCGTATGGATATCTATTCTACCACAGTGAACAACAAAAGGTGTTTTTTGCTCAACATGCCACCTTTTTAGAAAATGAATTTCTTACAAAAGAAATTAGTGGCGATGAGGTAGAGCTGGAAGAGGTTTAAGCAACACAAACTACAACCGAAGATTTAGTGGAACCAGAGGATTCAGTAGTACCCGACGAACCCCAGCCTCTCCGCCGATCTAGCAGGGTTTCTCATCCGCCTGAGAGATACTACGGTTTTCTCATTGATGGTGGAAGCGATGATTGCATCATGGAAGATGATGACCCGACTAGTTTCGAGCAGGCCATCACGAGTGGTGACTCTGTAAAATGGCTGGATGCAATGCGATCTGAGATGGAATCCATGTACACCAATAAAGTATGGATTTTGGAAAATGCTCCTGAAGGGGTAAAACCCATTGGAAGCAAGTGGATTTTTAAAAAGAAATTTGGTGTAGATGGAAAAGTTGAGACTTTCAAAGCTAGACTTGTAGCAAAGGGTTTTCGTCAACGACCAGGTGTGGATTATGACGAAACCTTTTCTCCAGTGGCTATGCTTAAGTCCATCCGGATCTTACTTGCCATTGCTGCATACCATGACTACGAAATCTGGCAAATGGATGTTAAGACCGCCTTTCTAAACGGTGATTTAGAAGAGAGCGTGTACATGACTCAGCCAGAGGGCTTCGTAGATAGTGGGAGCAGCGGAAAGGTGTGCAAGCTGCTTAAATCCATTTATGGGTTAAAGCAAGCATCGCGGAGTTGGAACATCTGTTTTGATGTTGTAGTCAAAGAGTTTGACTTCATCAAAAATATAGATGAACCTTGTATCTATAAGAAGGTAGCAGAGGGTAAGGTTGTCTTCCTCGTATTGTACGTGGATGACATACTCTTGATAGGAAATGATATTCCTATGCTGCAATCAGTCAAGCTCTTCTTATCACAGAGATTCTCAATGAAAGATCTAGGTGATGCCTCTTGCATATTAGGAATCATGATCTATAGAGATAGATCTAAACGGATACTGGGATTGTCCCAATCCAGGTACATTGACACCATCCTAAAGAGGTTTAGTATGGAAGAATCCAAGCGTGGGAACCAACCCACGATCTCTGGACTCACTCTCTCCAAAGAGATGTCTCCCAAGACTGATTTGGAGAGAGCTCGCATGCAAGGGATACCCTATGCTTCGGCAATAGGCTCTATCATGTATGCGATGCTATGTACCAGACCCGATGTAGCATACTCACTAAGTGTAGTGAGTCGGTATCAAGCAGATCCTGGAGAGAGTCACCGGACAGCTGTGAAGAACATTCTCAAGTACTTGCGAAGGACTAGAGACATGTTCTTGGTGTATGGTAACGGAGAACTCCGGGTGGAGTCCTTTACCGATTCCAGCTTCCAAAGTGATAAGGACGAATCTAAGTCGCATTCGGGTTTTGTTTTTACCCTCAATGGAGGGGCGGTATGTTGGAAGAGTTCCAAACAGGATACCGTTGCAGACTTGACGATGGAGGCTGAATACATCACTGCCAACGATGCTGCCAAAGAGGCTGTCTGGATGAAGAAGTTCATTAGTGAACTTGGTGTGGTTCCATCCATTGAACATCCAATACCTCTGTATTGCGATAACAATGGTGCTGTGGCTTTGGCCAAGGAACCCAGATCCCATCAGAAATCCAGACATATTCTGAGGCGGTATCACCTGATCAGGGAGATAGTTGATCGCCGGGAGATCGAGGTCAGGAGAGTAGATACGAAGGACAACACTGCGGATCCACTCACGAAGGCCATTCCCCAGATACAGTTTGAGAGATTATTCGGGATGCTAGGTATGAGATACTACAGCAGCTGGCTTTAGTGCAAGTGGGAGATTGTTAGTTATGTATATGCCCTAGAGGCCATTGTTGTACATTTGATGTATATTATGATGGATGCTTAGATATATACAGAGAGGACTTTCTTGCTCGTCATGATAGTATGCTATTTGGTTTCACTTTATCTTAACATGTTGACTTGTATTGGTTTACTGTCTTTCTCTCATATGTTGATAAAGCCCTTAGGATCTGTACTCGACTACTGGGATTATGATGAGATCATACTAGTGGGGCCATGGTAGTCGATGAGTACATCCTATAAATGTTCCTAGTCGAGGGTATATCGAGACAGGGCATCGATACACCAGAGTAGACTAGCGTATACGCATCTTGACCCATATGATGGGCGATGGATGATCCCATATCCATCGGTGTTTGACATCAAGGATGATGTACGGGTGCTCAGTGGAGACTGGGTACACTGGACGGACTCGCCGAGAACTCCCAGTTGGTGATATACCACACGTCAGATGGCAGTTCTCCGGTGACACTGGTACAGCGTAGTCTGAAGACCCGAGATCGTCATAGAGTCTTGTGTGATTCCCACTGTGCTTTGATTTCCACCTTACCACGTCCAAGAAGGCGTGCAAAACGGTGGCTTTTGGGTATAGTCCCGAATCACATGGAGGCAATGAGCGATAGGAGGGGATTCGTCTCTCCCGGTATAGGGAGTTGATGTTGTGCTGTGTTCGATTGGCTATAACTGGAAGTCCCTGGCCAGGGCTGATATAGAGATATACTAGTAAGTGTTACTAGTAGTTTCTCGACCTGTTATGAGCCTCACATCGACACGACTTATCGGTTACTGGGGTCTGACGTATACCACCCCTAGACTTGATATGCAACATATCAGACGAACAGACCGGACTGTACGGGAGTGTTACTGATTGGATTCACAGGAGAACGGACAGGCTAGCTTGTTGATCTTCTGATCGCTCAATACCTGGGTGGCTGTTACGTTTAGCTGACCGCTTGCAGCTTGTGGGTGTTTGATATGATCATCACATGCTACCGGCGTATTGACGATTCTTTAGAGTCCTACACAGAGGTTTCTTGGCTCAGGCGAAACGGAGTAGAGGCACATATGTGATATGTGCAGGACCGAGGATAATGCGATATGAGATACCGTATTATATTCTCGAGATATTTTGATATGAATCGGGACATCGGATCAAGTGTTGATTCAATGAATCGGTACATGATATATTAGCCGGTTATATTCGATATAGCCGGATCGTTAGATCAAGTGTTGATTCGATGATTTAATGTATAATAATATATATAATATATTGTATTACATTATCTAATATTGGCTCACTTTATTATTTCATTTTCTCACTGGATTAATACATTGATATATATGCGATATATGTTAAATGTATTATTTTCTTTTGTTGCAAATATATAATATATATGTGATATATATTATTGTGACATGATATGATTTATTATTAAACATGTTTAAGGATGATTAAATGGGATTAGGGTTTGATTAGGGTTAGCTTCTTCTTGCATATTCTAGAAGCTTTTCCTTTTGTCTTGGTTAAGATATTATGGTTGATACTTATCCTTAACCTAACCAAACCATAACTCTAGTTTATTCTCTACAACTTCTTAGCCACTCATCCTTGACCATGGTTGATATATCAATCATATAGATTTCTTTTCTATTCATCACAATAGGATTATCTTTTCCATTATCATCTTCTTCTCTCTTGAGTTCTAAAAGAAAATGCTTACTAGTTAATTCTTTTGTGATGATTTCTTGTGAGAAAGTGAATAAAAAGAAAGCATAAATACTACTCCCTCATCCTCATCTCATCTAGCCCATGAGATTAGGGTGTTCATCTCTTTAGAGTGAGAAAGCTTGGGTTAAAGCAACTTCGACGTAGATCATCGGAGAATTGGAACACTTCAAGCTAGCATGGATCGTTTGAGTCGTGGAGCCTCTCTTGAGTCCGGGAGATCATGGATCACGGCGAAGAGACTTCTACTCGGAGCTTGTGAAGCGAAGGAGTGGACTACAAAGGTTGTAATCCCTCACACTTAGATAAAAAGATGTTGTCTTGCATGCTAAACCCTAATAATCTAGCAAAGATCCCGTCTTTGGGTTGTTCGGCACATGTAGAATTTTATTCGGGCATGTTTGATGCTCTATGAACCTTCACTAGTGTGCATAGGAACCCTACACACACTACGCCTTGACAAAGGACAACAAACGCAGCACGAATACTAACTACTACTTATCTGAAATGACGGAGGGCTACGACAGGTTTTTTCTAAAAACCTATTGCGTAATGAACTTGATATCGTTGTAGAATCGAGTGATTTTAAAATGGAGTGTTTTTTGAGGCTTTTGCTAGTTTCGCTAAAGAGGTCACTCCCGGTGAAGGGATCTCGGCTCTTTCCTCGTCGAATGAGGTGCAGGATATATCATATATATCACTATGCAAAGCAAGAACTAGAAAAGCAATCAAAAGAAAAAACCGAGGGGTGTAGCATCTGCCAGTCATTACTAAAGGGGTCACTCCCGGTGAAGGGATCTCAGCCCTTTCCTTATCGAATAAGGTGCAGGATGTTCTACAAGGAACACCGCTATGCAAAGCAAGAACTGTAGCTACCTTGTTTTTCAAAATAAAATTCCACAACATCTTTTAGGTTTCTTTTCTTTCATTAATCATATTAATGAACTCCCATCATTTAAGCACCTAAACATCACAGATAAATACGACCTACACTTATGCCATCCGCATTCGCCTCGATGTCCCCTCATGCACCGTTAGGTTAGGTAACTAACGGCATAGCGGGGCAGGGCTAGAGCGGGTGTAAAATATAAGTAACGTCTATATAATATATCATATATACTATATACAGTATCTATCACAACATATCAAATGATCGCATCACATATATCGCAGCAGAAGAAACATATGAAACATTGGATATACTAGGACGTCCGTGTTTTATTTTGAGCCTCTATAAAACACGGATTCCATGGTCGCGATGAATAGCCAAACCCACACTCCTAGACCTCTACGAGAGCGGCAAGCAACCCTACCAATTCTATAGTTACGAGACCAGGACTCGACTCCTCGAGTTGGTCTCCCACTGGACTCTAGAACCCGGTTACTTGTGCTCTCCTCCTTGGGTCTATCCTAGTGCGGAAAAGTAAATAATTTACAAATGGTGACATCAACCTCATCCCGGAAGTGCCCCAATAAAAGAATATTACATACATTTAATTTTACATGAATGAAAATAAAAACCCTCATCTCACATAAAACCCCGGCTATTCAGAACGCGACGATCCAATATAACATATCCAGCAACACATAACATCACATGTCATCAACGTAAGTAAATATGCGCATCCCAATTGTCGTTGACATATAGCAACGAAACCGGCGATAACACATATTACACTTACGGTCGCAGAAAAGAAAGTGTAAAACTATAACAGTTGGAATCCGCAACCTCCTTAGACATCGCATGCCTAACAATTATAAACCCCGCAGTTTAGTCTCTATATCGAAAACACTTTTCAATATCTAATCCGGCAATTCAACAAGATTCCCGATATGTGATCAAATGCTCGTCGCAAACTTTAGTAGACGGCCGCACCCCCGGATGCCGTCGACGAAGTGCACTAAGGCGGAACACCGCTGCCGCGAGCACCCAAACTGATACTTTTGGCGACAGGGTTCTCCTACAGTCACTTGGTCAGGGCTTTGGGGCGTGGCTGTCTATTAAGTTTATCTGGCGAGTATCCGCGTACGCTACGTGATTGCGACGGACTTTTGATCGCATCAAAATTCCGTGGCAACTGATCATTTGAGACTAAACCACTATGTTTATAACATTCAAATTAGTTATCTCATAACTACTTGTGGATTCCAAATATTGTATCACATTCCAGATAAATAGACAATGTTAAACTTTCCGATCGAATGATCAAACACCCAAGTTTTCCCAAATAGTTCTCAACACTTGAGGGGAGTTTAAAAACATCCATCACATGCCACAGTACCAATGATCCAGCCGTAGAAGGGTCAAGCCAACGCCTCACATGTGGCAACGCCGTACTGCCCCAAACCCTAAGGTTCAAAAGGCAGTTCAAGACGGTCACATAATCGAGTTAGGGTTTGTTGTCTTCTAGAGGGTCCATTGCGTAACTTGCACGATTTAGACGTTCTTAAACTATGGAAAAGTCCAACTGTCACGCCCCGCATCCCAGAGTACACTAAAATGGGCACGTGACATAGCCAACCATGCTACCTGTGGGTAGGAAGTATCCATTCACAGTCACATTACGGCTGTAGAGATATCAAGAACAAATAAAACTATCTAAAACATGTCCATAATGCAAGATAAATCATGAGTCAAGAATAATAAAAATGCGGAAGCGAAAGATCCAATACAAACAACTGGAATGTATGTCCCATAATGCGGGCTCACATCAGGAATAAAATGCAGGAAAGAAAACTAACAACTACAGGACTCACAGCTCAGCCTGCTGGCTGAAGTACTCCTGCTCAGACTGCAACAGCGGTACAGAATCTGGGCCATGCAAAACCCAGACGTCAGCGCGTCAAATCATCAAGTAATAACATAATAAACAGGCAATGCGAATATAAACATGGATAAAGCAAGGGTAACAATAATATGAATCAGAGCAGTGCAGGGTAGTGTGCAGTGGGTAAACTAAACCGTGCTATCAGGTTCTCTGTTCTAAAGTCTTTGAAATCAAATTGATGAATCATCGATGTAACTCAATAGTATCCCGTACATACCCGGGACCACGGCCACAATATTCTCGGCTGCAGCCGAGACATGCCGCTAGGCACAAAATAGGAATGTGTACACTCGATAGTATCCCGTACATACCCGGGACCACGACCACAATATTCTCGGTTGAAACCGAGACATGCCGCTAAGCACAAAACAGGAATGTGTACACTCAGGACAGGTAGTGAACTGTCGAGTTACAAGTCAGGTTTCACCTTTAATTTCCCCATACCCCCAAGTTATATGTGCAAGTCAAGTCAGGTATCCCGAAATCAAGAAACTAATGCCAACACAGGACCAGATAAACAGGTTTGTCTGGATAGACAACAGGAACAGTCCATGAGGACTACCTGTCAGGTTTGTTGGCATTAGACACAAGATCAAGTAACAGATCAGGTCATGGTACATCATGTCAAGTCAAGCAGTATACGGTACCATGTCAGGTCAAACAATATGCATGTAGCAAGTCAGGTCAAGAAGTAAGCGATATCACAGGTGTGCTCACAATCAGTTGTATAATCAAGCATGGGTATCAACAACATGAGATAAGCAATGAATTAAGCAATAGGAAGATTCATCCAATTAGCAATACCATCATCAATATTGTCACAGAGATGTTTTCAAGAATGCAGTAAGACAATCATAGCCATTTAATCATATTAATAAGGTTTAAACACTTTAGAGATGCAATGATTTATATAAAAGTTCGATACAACTATTACAGGTTAAAAATGCAAACGGGTGTTCGAATGGAACAAAACTATAGAGGTAAATGCCATACTCTATGTCAATATTAAAAATGTGATTAAACAGGTAAATGTAGTTATTAGGTTCAATTGCACACTGTAGGTTCCAAGTTTAAGATAAAAATGATATATAACAATATTGTACATGAAAAAGTGGGAAATTATAATACCAAAGTTAAATTGCGGGTTTTAGGGTGTCATTAATTATAAGTAAATATTGTATAGCATGTAGCAAGGGGTACTTGCCTCGACGGGTCGCGAACCGGGAAAAACGGAACGTAGAATGTCGGCGGGGAAACCCGCGACGGGCGCACGGTTCACGGAATGAACCCAAACGACGAACAATGGAACCACACAGGTCGGGGCACCTCGCTGGAACATCGGGTCACGTCGTCGGCATCGTCGGATTTCGGCCAAGGAATGAACAGTAAAGATCAAGATATGCAATCAAGAAGAGAAAGAAACTAGAGAAGAAAGGAAGGAGGAAAGAGGAGAAGAAGGCTTACGGTGGTCTGTAGAGGGGTCGTGAGGATCGACGGCGTCGAAGAAACTCCGGCGGTGGCCTACCCGACAGCGACAAAAGTTTCCAGTTCATGAAAAATGTTTACGGAGAAAGCAAGAAGAAAAGAAAAGAGGAGGAGAGCAAGCTTACCGAGGGGGCTCGCGAGGCCGGGGACACGAGGACGGGGTCACCGGCGGCGACGCACGGCGGCGCAGACGAGTGCAATGGTGTGCAGGTGGCCGCGTCGGGGTGTGCAGGTGGCCGGAAACGCGGGGACTGGAGGAAGAGGGGGCTTGGCTGCGACGAGGGCGCGGAGATGGCTAGCCCGGCGGTGCTGGTGCCGGGGATGGGGTTGCGGCGTCGACGGGGGACGAGGCGGCCAAGCTCTGCGATGGGTTAGGGTTTTATTTTCAAAGAAAGGAGGAGGGCGGTTGTTATATATATATATATATATATATATATATATATATATATATAGAAATAGAGAGAGATAGAGAGAGGTAGAAAGAGGTGGGGCCACGGGGTAAATAAGGTTGATTGGCTGAGGTGAATAGGAGATTATGAAAAGTTTTAGAATAAAGATTTTTGAGATTTAAATTAAACAGTAAGATTTGTATGGTTAAGAAAATATACGACGTTTTAAAATAATAAAATTTGGGATTTTGGCGTAAAATAAAACATTTCCAAATCGCGCCCGGGTCGGGTCCAAAAATTTGAAATTGAAATAATAGAATTTTAAGCGGGATCCAAAACTGAAAATGAAGTGTTTTATGATTAAAAATCATACCCCTAAAACGGACACACGTACGTACACGTAGCCGTCCAAACTCGCCTGTTTCACTGAACGGGACGAGAACACGATGCGCGGACGCTACAACAGGGTTAGGGGTGTCAAGTAGGCCAAGATGAATATTTTTAATTCTATTTTAGATGCCAAAAATTGTTATATGCAGAAATGAATTTGCCGGGTAAAAATTTGCAGTAAGTAACAATCAAGCAAGATAAATGAAATGAAGGTCACACTCCATCCATAAAGTAACAGAAATTAGTAGTATTGGGTTCGGGTGTTACATTATACCCAACTACAAAAAGAATTTCGTCCTCGAAATTCCAAGAATACAAGATAGAGAACTACAAGAAAAGGTGAGGAAACTTCTGCCGGATTTCATCTTCTCGTTCCCAAGTGGACTCTTCATGCGAGCGATTACCCCAAGAAACAAGTACAAGAGGGATAACCTTGTTCTTAAGAACCTTTTCCCTCCGATCCACGATTTCTATCGGTCGTTCCTCAAAAGTCAAGTCTTCTCGTACAGTTAGCTCCGAATGATCCAATACGTGCGTTTCATCTCGAACATACCTTCGTAATTGAGATACGTGAAACACATCGTGCACATTAGCCAAGGACTGCGGTAACGCCAAACGATACGCTACCTCACCAACACGCTCCAAGATCTCAAAGGGTCCAACGAATCGAGGACTAAGCATTCCCCGACTTCCAAAACGAATCACCCCTCTAGTCGGTGATATCTTCAAGAATACCAAATCACCCACGACGAACTCTAGAGGTCTTCTTGACGTATCTGCCCAACTCTTCTGTCGGTCTTGTGCTGCCTTTATATGATTCCTGATAGTGTTAACCTTCTCAACTGTCTGCACAACCAAATCTGGTCCCAATAATCTTCGTTCACCGACATCGTCCCAACAAACAGGTGAACGGCATTTGCGACCATACAAAGCTTCAAATGGAGCCATCTGGATAGTTGCCTGAAAACTGTTGTTGTACGAAAATTCCACCAAATGCAGATGATCCTCCCAAGAACCCTTGAAGTCCAACATGCATGCTCTCAACACGTCTTCAAGAGTTTGGATCGTTCTCTCCGACCGACCATCAGTTTGAGGATGATAAGCTGTGCTAAACTTCAATCGAGTCCCCAAACTTTCCTGTAAACTCCTCCAGAAGTGTGATAAGAACTGAGTGTCCCGATCGGACACGATGCTCACCGGTACTCCATGCAATCTTACAATCTCCTGCATGTACCGCTCCGCCAAAGTCTCTGTTGATTGACCAACCCGGAAAGGAATGAAGTGAGCTGCCTTGGTCAACCGATCAACAATTACCCATACTGCATTGTTGCCTTTTGGACTCCGCGGTAAAGCCGTCACGAAATCCATGGTTATATGTTCCCACTTCCACTGAGGAATCGGAAGTGGTTGCAATAAACCAGCAAACCTTTGATGTTCAGCCTTAACTTGCTGACACACCAAGCACTTCGCCACAAAGCGAGCAATCTCCCATTTCATGCCTTCCCACCAGAAATGCTGTCGAATATCTCGGTACATCTTTGTGCCTCGTGGATGTACAGAATAAGCTGAACTGTGTGCTTCCTTCATAAGCTCTTCACGAATATCCCCCTTTGGCACACACAAACGGCTACCATACCTCAACGAAACATCTTCGTAGATCAATAAATCTGTTCGTAGTCCGGCTTCAACCTGTTCTCGAAACTTTTGCAGTCTAGGGTCCTGCGATTGTGCTGCTTTAATATTCTCGATCAACGATGCTGTACTTGCAGCTGCATCAACTGTCCCGTAGAATGTGGTAACACAACCTCCAAGTCAAATCTTCCAAAATCTGCAACGATCTCCTTCTGCGTAGTTAACACCTGAATTGCTGGTAACCGACTAAGCGCATCCGGCACGACGTTAACCTTCCCCGGATGGTACTTAAGATCAAGATCATAGTCAGCCATCAGCTCCAACCATCTACGCTGCCTCATATTAAGCTCCTTCTGTGTGAAAACATACTTCAAGCTCTTATGATCAGTAAAGACTTCGACCCTTTCGCCCAAAAGGTAGTGTCTCCAAATCTTTAAAGCGAAAATCACATCCGCAAGCTCCAAGTCATGAGTTGGGTAATTCTTCTCATGGGTCTTCAACTGTCTCGATGCGTATGCTACAACCTTCCTATGCTGCATTAAAACACATCCTTTCCCAGATGCGTCACTGTGAATCACCAATCCTCCGGAATTGTCTGGCACGGTTAGAATAGGGGCGGTTATCAACTTCTGCTTCAACGTCTCAAAATCTAACGCATATTTATCCGTCCATACAAAAGGTACCTCCTTGCGCGTAAGCTTGGTTAACGGCTCTGCCAGACGAGCAAAGTTCTCCACAAATCTCCTGTAGTATCCGACCAGTCCAAGAAAACTTCTTATCTCAGCAACATTCTTTGGAATCGGCTAGTCTCGAACTGCTACAATCTTTTCTGGATAGACGGCAATTCCATCGCCAGATACAACATGCCCTAAAAACTTCACTTCCTCCAGCCAAAACTCGCACTTACACATCTTTGCATACAACTTCTCTTGTCTCAACGTTTGCAGTGTGATCTTCAAATGCTCAGCATGCTCCTCAAAACTCTTCGAGTAAACCAGAATATCGTCAATGAATACCACAATGAACTGATCCAAGAACGGTGAAAAGATTCGGTTCATCAAGTCCATGAATACTGCCGGCGCATTCGTTACTCCGAAGGGCATCACTAAGTACTCGTAATGTCCGTACCGAGTTCGGAACGCCGTCTTGCAAATATCTTCTGCTTTCACTCGGACCTGATGATATCCGGATCGCAAATCCAGCTTCGAGAATACCCTCGCGCCACTAAGCTGCTCAAAAAGTTCTCCAATGCTAGGGATAGGGTACTTGTTCTTAATAGTCACCCGGTTCAATTCTCGATAGTCGATGCACATCCTTCTTGTGCCATCCTTCTTCTTTACTAGAAGAACTGGAGCTCCCCAAGGCGAGTTACTGCTTTGAATCCAACCTTTCTCGAGCAATTCAGCAGCTTGTTTCTTGACTTCTTCCTACTCTACCGGTGCCATTGGATAATACGCTTTGGATACTGGCGCTGCACCAGGAATAAGATCAATTGCGAACTCCACATCTCGCTTCGGCGGTAAACCCGATATATCTTCAACCACGTCCATAAAATCATGAACAACAGCCGGTTCTTCACTTTCATCAACTTCCATTGCTGCAAGAATATGGTTTGTCGGCCTAGCCCTAAACTCGATTGGCCCGACATAACTGCTTCCTCCAGTGAAGGTAAACTCGGGATGTCCGGGAATCTGGAAAATTACTTTCTTTGCCCTACAATCAATGTGAGCGTGGAAAGTGCCAAGAAAATCCATTCCCAAGACGACTTCATAGCTGCCCGTATCAATCACCAAGAAATCTACAAAAAGCTCCCGTCCGCACACAACAACTGTACAATCTTTACATTCCCTACTAGCTATGATTTTCCCATTCCCAGTGTGTATGTCCCAGAAACTAGACAGGGCCGTATAGTCAATCGAGTGTGTAGTTATAAACTTGGATGACATAAAACAATGGGATGCACCAGAATCAAATAACGCCAATGCGGGAAAACCATGAACGAGTAAAGTACCTGAAACAACTTCTCCTGACGCCTTAGCTTCTTCTGCTGTCATGGTAAAAGCTCTAGCCTGGTTAGGTCCTTGAGTCAGCTGTTTCTGTCCTTGGAACGGTCTCTGCGGAGGCTTCTGAAAATCATCTCTCGTACGAAGCTTCGACAGACAAGCACCAACGGCGTGATCAGCCGCTCCACAAACCAAACAAAGCCCCAGCCTCCTTCGACAATCCTTTTGCATGTGGCCAGGTAAATTGCAATAGTTACAGGTCATGCTCTTTCTTCGATCAACGATCACTGGCTTCTTCATGGGTGCTACACCTCGACGGTCCACTGGAATACCTCTGCGTCCATGAGCTCGGTTAGGTACAAATGCTGGCTTCCTTACCGCAACTGCTGTCTGCTGCAAACTCCCCTTCATCCCAGATAAACTCTGCTGCTCTCGGGCTGCCGCAAGTACTTGTGAGAAAGTGGTCAAACCCAGGGAGACAATCTGCCTCTGGATGTCCACGTCCAAGCTGCGCATGAACCTTCGTGCCCTGTCTGCATCGTTGGCAACTAAAGGTCCAGCGAATCTGCTGAGTCTTGTCCATTCTGCTTCATGCACATCTATGGGTGCTCCCTTCTGCTTTAGCCCGATGAATTTCTCTTCCATTTCCTCCCGTGCAGTCCGCGGGAAGAACTTCTCCAGGAAACTCTTTGAAAAATCCGCCCACTTGATTGGCTTGGGGAAACGGTTCTCCTCCACAAGCCACCATTCTCGGGCGTAGTCCACTAACTGAATGCGTACCACATCAACTCTTTTATCATCTGGAATCTGTGCTGCAATAAGCAAGTTTTCTGTGTCAACTAGCCATTGCTCTGCTGGCAACGGCTCCTCCAAACCAGTAAATGTAGACGGACCCAAACATCTGAAATCTGCTACGGTCCCTACTCGGTCAACTGGTTTAGCTCCAACATTGTTCACAGACTGCTGAACGATCTGCAAACCTTCCTGAAAAGATTCCGCTTGCTGCTGGATCAGCTCGGTCTGCCTCTTTTGATTCTCTAGCATTCCTCTTATCACTCCAAGCATGGCGGCTTCATCCACACGCCTTTGATACGTCTTCAACTTCTTATCTGCCATATTCCTGAAATCAAAACACCCAACATTAGCATGATGATAGATTCAATATATAGATCAAGGC
The DNA here is from genome assembly GCA_030015575.1 of Agapanthus africanus. Lineage (NCBI taxonomy): Eukaryota > Viridiplantae > Streptophyta > Magnoliopsida > Asparagales > Amaryllidaceae > Agapanthus > Agapanthus africanus. The sequence goes on from JASDDO010000012.1 coordinate 416,953,334, forward strand.
TAGAACCCCAAGATACTTAAATAGAGTGCCGCATTGTAACTATGCCGCGGTATCATAGCCACAATTACATAACTCCACCCAAGTCGCCTAAGTCCTAGAAATATCAAGGAATCAGTTTTCGAGTCGATATGCAAAGGAAGTTTGCATATCATAAAAGACATAATCAGGAAGAATGTGATTCAAGAATGGTAAACGGAAAGGTGGCAGGACATGTTTCCTAAACACGGGTATTCTGATTCGCGTATTGGGTACAATACCCAACTACAAAAGAATCAACCCGACTAACCTATGGCTCTGATACCAAAAGAACCATGTCACGCCCCGCTTCCCAGAGTACACTAAAATGGGCACGTGACATAGCCAACCATGCTACCTGTGGGTAGGAAGTATCCATCCACAGTCACATTACGGCTGTAGAGATATCAAGAACAAATAAAACTATCTAAAACATGTCCATAATGCAAGATAAATCATGAGTCAAGAATAATAAAAATGCGGAAGCGAAAGATCCAATACAAACAACTGGAATGTATGTCCCATAATGCGGGCTTACATCAGGAATAAAATGCAGGAAAGAAAACTAACAACTACAGGACTCACAGCTCAGCCTGCTGGCTGAAGTACTCCTACTCAGATTGCAACAGCGGTACGGAATCTGGGCCATGCAAAACCCAGACGTCTGCGCGTCAAATCATCAAGTAATAACATAATAAACAGGCAATGCGAATATAAACATGGATAAAGCAAGGGTAACAATAATATGAATCAGAGCAGTGCAGGGTAGTGTGCAGTGGGTAAACTAAACTGTGCTATCAGGTTCTCTGTTCTAAAGTCTTTGAAATCAAATTGATGAATCATCGATGTAACTCAATAGTATCCCGTACATACCCGGGACCACGGCCACAATATTCTCGGCTGCAGCCGAGACATGCCGCTAGGCACAAAACAGGAATGTGTACACTCGATAGTATCCCGTACATACCCGGGACCACGGCCACAATATTCTCGGTTGAAACCGAGACATGCCGCTAGGCACAAAACAGGAATGTGTACACTCAGGACAGGTAGTGAACTGTCGAGTTACAAGTCAGGTTTCACCTTTGATTTCCCCATACCCCCAAGTTATATGTGCAAGTCAAGTCAAGTATCCCGAAATCAAGAAACTAATGCCAACACAGGATCAGGTAAACATGTTTGTCTGGATAGACAACAGGAACGGTCCATGAGGACTACCTGTCAGGTTTGTTGGCATTAGACACAAGATCAAGTAACAGATCAGGTCATGGTACATCATGTCAAGTCAAGCAGTATATGGTACCATGTCGGGTCAAACAATATGCATGTAGCAAGTCAGGTCAAGAAGTAAGCGATATCACAGGTGTGCTCACAATCAGTTATATAATCAAGCATGGGTATCAACAACATGAGATAAGCAATGAATTAAGCAATATGCAGATTCATCCAATTAGCAATACCGTCATCAATTGTGTCACAGAGATGTTTTCAAGAATGCAGTAAGACAATCATAGACATTTAATCATATTAACAAGGTTTAAACACTTTAGAGATGCAATGATTTATATAAAAGTTCGATACAACTATTACAGGTTAAAAATGCATACGGGTGTCCGAATGGAACAAAACTATAGAGGTAAATGCCATACGCTATGTCAATATTAAAAATGTGATTAAACAGGTAAATGTGGTTATTAGGTTCAATTGCACACTGTAGGTTCCAAGTTTAAGATAAAAATGATATATAACAATATTGTACATGAAAAAGTGGGAAATTATAATACCAAAGTTAAATTGCAGGTTTTAGGGTGTCATTAATTATAAGTAAATATTGTATAGCATGTAGCAAGGGGTACTTGCCTCGACGGGTCGCGAACCGGGAAAAACGGAACGTAGAATGTCGGCGGGGAAACTCGCGACGGGCACACGGTTCACGGAATGAACCCAAACGACGAACAATGGAACCACACGGGTCGGGGCACCTCGCTGGAATGTCGGGTCACGTCGTCGGCATCGTCGGATTCCGGCCAAGGAATGAACAGTAAAGATCAAGATATGCAATCAAGAAGAGAAAGAAACTAGAGAAGAAAGGAAGGAGGAAAGAGGAGAAGAAGGCTTACGGTGGTCTGTAGAGGGGTCGTGAGGATCGACGGCGTCGAAGAAACTCCGGCGGTGGCCTACCCGACAGCGACAAAAGTTTCCAGTTCATGAAAAATGTTTACGGAGAAAGCAAGAAGAAAAGAAAAGAGGAGGAGAGCAAGCTTACCGAGGGGGCTCGCGAGGCCGGGGACACGAGGACGGGGTCACCGGCGGCGACGCACGGCGGCGCAGACGAGTGCAATGGTGTGCAGGTGGCCGCGTCGGGGTATGCAGGTGGCCGGAAACGCGGGGACTGGAGGAAGAGGGGGCTTGGCTGCGACGAGGGCACGGAGACGGCTAGCCCGACGGTGCTGGTGCCGGGGATGGGGTTGCGGCGGCGACGGGGGACGAGGCGGCCAAGCTCTGCGATGGGTTAGGGTTTTATTTTCAAAGAAAGGAGGAGGGAGGTTGTTATATATATATATATATATATATATATATATATATATAGAAATAGAGAGAGATAGAGAGAGATAGAAAGAGGTGGGGCCACGGGATAAATAAGGTTGATTGGCTGAGGTGAATAGGAGATTAGGAAAAGTTTTAGAATAAATATTTTTGAGATTTAAATTAAACAGTAAGATTTGTATGGTTAAGGAAATATACGACGTTTTAAAATAATAAAATTTGGGATTTTGGCGTAAAATAAAACATTTCCAAATCGCGCCCGGGTCGGGTCCAAAAATTTGAAATTGAAATAATAGAATTTTAAGCGGGATCCAAAACTGAAAATGAAGTGTTTTATGATTAAAAAGCATACCCCCAAAATGGACACACGTACGTACACGTAGCCGTCAAAACTCGCCTGTTTCACTGAACGGGACGAGAACACGATGCGCGGACGCTACAACAGGGTTAGGGGTGTCAAGTAGGCCAAGATGAATATTTTTAATTCTATTTTAGATGCCAAAAATTGTTATATGCAGAAATGAATTTGCTGGGTAAAAATTTGCAGTAAGTAACAATCAAGCAAGATAAATGAAATGAAGGTCACACTCCATCCATAAAGTAACAGAAATTAGTAGTATTGGGCTCGGGTGTTACTCCAACACTTGGAAATTTTCTGGCAGGGGAAAAAGTTAGTTATTGATATCCGTTCGAACTTTTTAATGCTTTCTAAATTATCCGGAAAACAAAACGAAATTAAATTTTCCGATCGAATCAACGAATACAAAATAAACCCCAGAACACTCAACACTTTAGTCAGATTAAAAATACCCAGAAATAAGCACTAACAGATACGGTCATAACTGTGCAAAACAAAATATAAAATTCCACTGTACGGCCGCGTATCCGCGGCCCAAGCAGGGTATGGCCGCGGTTCCGCGGCGTTCTGTACGTATTACGTCATCGTTTTTCACAGTTATGCATAAAAAACCCTGCTGAATTTTGAAGGTATTTTTAATTCAGAAAAAACACAGTTCTAAAAAAATGTCCAGAGAAGGGTATATTTCGTCGTTTCGGAGTTCGTTCGGAGTTTTAATTTCGTATACACGTCACCTAATGCTCTAGCTAGTCTCTGATACCACTGTAGGGTTACTAGGCACTTTAACAAGGTTCTACAAGGTATCAGCCATGCCCGATTTGTAATTCCACGTTGTTTTTCGCCGTTTCCGCCTCCCCGTAGGAACCGGGGTGAGCAACGTGGACTTACAGTGGTATCAGAGCCTAGCTAAACATAAATTAGCAAGTTAGCAAAGTGTTAAGAATATCGATCGGAAAAAATCACAAAACAAGCCCGGGAAAAACCATGTTTCTGTCGAATTTTTATACTGCTGTAAAAATAATTTAACATACGTGAAAATTTATCTCGGGGTTTTGTAAAAACACACCAGAAAAACGATCCAGTGAGTCCGTCAAAGCGCCGCGGATCCGCGGCCGAGTTGACTCGGCCGTGGACCAGGTTTTCTGCAGTGTTTTTATTTGGCTGTATTGGGATTTTTAATACATGTTGTTTCTACCCAGATTTTCCAGAGAACAAAATGACTTTTGGGGTGGTTACAAATCCGTATTTTGATCGATTTTCAGTACACTTTGGCTAATGGATATTATCTGTGATGTGATATATGTATTGAACGTCCGCTAATCGCTATACGTCGATTAGTGGGGGTTATACATATCTGTGATCTGTAATATTGATGTTTTGTGTATATGAACTCGTTGGATTATCGCGGATGATAGCCGGGAATGGGTGTGAGATGAGAGTTTCTTTTTCTTTCATTCATTGTAAAATTTGTAAATTGATGTAATATTATTTGTTTGGCCGCACAACCGGGTCGGGGTTGTAGCCGTCATTGTATAATTTCTATTTACTGTTTTTGCTCCCAGGATAGACCCAAGGTGAGGTGCACAAACTACCGGGTATCTCGAAGTGCCGAGTGGCCTACTCACGGTGTTGAGGGAGGTTGCTTCACTTCGGGTACTTGGCGGGTAGTTTGCCGCACCCGTAGGGGTCTAGGGTGGGGTTTGGCTATTCATTGCGACCATGTAATCCGCTTTTCGTTGCAGGCTCGAACGAATCGCGGATTCCTAGTATATCCAAAGTGTTCATCTGTGATCTGTAATGGCTATCATTGCTATATATCTATATATGATATCTATTTAGGTGTTGCTTATGTTTTGCATCCGCGCTAGTCCAGCCCCCGCTCTGTCGTTAGTTAAGTAACCTAACGGGTGATGACGGGGCCCCGTGGCGAATGCGGATGGCATAAGCGTACGCCATATTTTGGTTGTTTTCTGCAATGGTAGGATTAAATGATGGGACGCATTGGAATTAATGCAAGAAAATAAGCCAAGTAAAAGTCGTTGGAACACTTTCAAAACCACTCTGTTCTTTTCAAAAACCAGCTTTTTAAACACGGAGCTTGAACCACTCCTTTTAAAAGCTATCTCGTTCCATCGATTATATCAAGTTCACTACGTTCACGGTTTCGCCAAAACCATCCGTAGCCCTCCGTCGTTTCGTATGGATAGTCAATAGTATTCAAGCTGTGTTTGTTGGCCAAAGTCAAGGCACAGTGTTTGGTAGCTATTGGGTATTCATATGTAGCATAGATAGATGCGTTGGTTTGGGACAGTCGTACTGCCTTGTTGGCCAAAGTCAAGGGTATGTGCGGGTGGGTTAGAATTAACCTGGATAATGACGGGTAGAACTTGACATGTGACTTATGATTTGTTGGCCAAAGTCAAGGTCATAAGAGCATGGGGCAAAAATCCACATCGGGAGTTTCAAAAGTACTGAAACTTGCTAGCGCTGCATACCATTTGGAGTGTGATGATTCTGGTAGGATTCCTTCAGTTTTGTCACGCGATGATATTTGGATCCCGATCCTACTGTGAGTATATGCTACTCCTCGGGAACTTTCTCACTTAACGATCAATGCTATAAACCTAGTAGGTGTCTAGAAAGGTGTTAGCGGGGCTACACCCACAGGGAAAAGAGGTTACTTAATTAAGAAACTTCGCGAAAGCGTTGGAAAACCTCCCTCGAAGTACCGACACTGGCCTGGCTGAACGGTTAAGCAAGTATTGTACGGTGAGATTAATCCCGACTAATTCTTCCTTTATGGTTTGAGGAGGGATTCGAGAGACAGTGGGGGCCATCCTATTTAGATAAATTAAAAACCAATCTAAACTTGCAAGAGCATCATGCTAAGTGTTTTCTTCTCTCTCTCTTAATTGCAGCAACCCAGTGACCGCACCTAGGTTACATCTAGATAATAAAATGACTGAGTCTGACTGTTATGACTGGAAAAGGTCTGTCCAGATGTCCATTGCCCATGATAAGCTGGGCCACCTCTTGACTGATCCAACCCCTGCCGTCTCAGGTCCAGTTTCCCCTATCACGGATATTGGTATCCGTAGGACATTGGAAGAAGACTGTGCGAAAGCCAAGTGCCTCGTGTTAGCCTCAGTTGATGGTACATACCAAAGGCAGCACGAGAAGATGGTCTCAGTTTCTATCTTCCTCCATAACAAAGATTTATATGGAGAGCAATCTCGTATCGCAAGATATGAGACCTCGAACGAATTGCTTTCAGCGAGGTTGGCTATCGGGTCATCTGTAAGGGGCAACGTCCTTACAGAGACCAGCTCTTTTGAGCTCTCGGACCTGAAGACCACGTTGAAGAACGGGTCAAATGCTGACTTAGTTTAACAGTCTCTACCTACTACCCTGAAGGAAACCAGGGAAGTAGAAAGAAAGGGAAGGGCAGAAGTTTCGGGAATGGATGTAGTAAAAGAGGGATGTTTCTATTGTTACGGGAATGAACATGGGCAGAAGGATTGCAGGACTTGCAAAGCCAGTAGCCAGAATTTGAAGCATGTTGTGGCTTCGGCTTCGGGTGTGTTTGTAATAGAGAACTGTATGTCAGTTAACCCTACTTCCTGGGTATTGGATACCGGATCAGGATCTCATATCTGTAATTCAGTACAGGCTCTGAGAAACCGTAGGGTTATCAAGAAAGGTGATATGACTCTCAGGGTTGCTAACGGAATGAGCATGTATGCTGAATCCGTAGGGGAATATCATCTAGGACTGACAATTGGGCAGATATTGATTCTGCGTGACTGTTTTTATGTACCAGGTGTGACTTGTAACATCATATCTGTATCCTTACTTTCTAAGGAAGGATATGATTTTACTTTTGTAATCGATGTAGTAAACATCCACCTAAATCAAGTACTGATTGGGTCAGGTACATTGAAAAACGGTATATACGTTTTGAATCAAGCTCAGGTCTTCAGTATCCAGAACACACTTAAAAGAAAGTCTCCGGAATTAAATCAGGCTTTCTTATGGCATTGTAGACTGGGTCACATTAATGAGACATGGTTAACAAAGTTACATAAAGAAGGATACTTGGATCCGTTCGAGTATCAGTCTTATGCCACTTGTGAATCTTGTCTCATGGGAAAGATGACAAAGACTCCGTTCACTGGACACGAAGAAAGAGCAAGCGAGCTCTTGGGACTCATACACAGTGATGTGTATGGTCCAATGTCTACACATGCGTGAAGTGGTTATTCATACTTCATTACTTTCACAGACGATTTCTCTAGGTATGGATATGTCTTCTTGATGAAGCACAAATCCGAGGCCTTTGAGAAATTTCAGGTATACAAGAATGAAGTTGAAAAACAAACAGGCAAAAGTATCAAGACACTGAGATCTGATCGAGGTGGTGAATACTTGAGTGCCGAGTTTCTGGGCTTCTTAAAAGAGAATGGAATTCTCTCTCAGCTTACTCCTCCATACACACCACAACACAACGGTGTATCGGAAAGGAGGAATCGAACCCTATTGGATATGGTTCGTTCCATGATGAGTAAGGCTGAGTTGCCGCGATCCTTCTGGGGTTATGCACTAGAATCAGCTGCATACCTTTTGAACCGAGTTCCAACTAAGACTGTGCCTACTACACCATATCAGATGTGGTGTGGGAAGAAACCCTATCTTAATCTCATTAAGACATGGGGATGTCCAGCTTTTGTAAAAAAGCAGCATGCGGACAAGCTCGAGGTACGTTCAGTACAGTGTAAGTTTGTGGGATACCCAAAGAACTCCAAGGGGTATCTTTTCTATTACGCAGAGGAATAAAAGGTTTTTGTTTCTCGGCATGCCCGCTTCTTGGAAACTGAGTTTTTGGAGAACCAGATAAGTGGGAGCACAATAGAACTGGAAGAAATTCTAGAACCACGAGCTATTACTGAAAGCTTAATAGAACCAGAGGGTTCGAAAGAACAGGACATCCCAGCGCCACTCCGCAGGAGTAGTAGGCAGTCTCATCCGCCCGAGAGATACTACGGTTTTCTCATAGACGGGGATAGAGAGGACTGCACTATGGATTATGGTGAGCCTACTGTTAGTTATATGTATGCCCTAGAGGCCATTACTGTATATTGGATGTATATTGTAGTGGATGCTGGGACATATATAGGTAGGACTTTCTTGCTCGACATGATAGTACACTATCTGGTTGCTCTTTATCTTAACATGTATATTTTCTGTCTCTCTGATTACATGTTGATAAAGCCTTTAGGATGTGTACTCGACTTCCAGGACTATGATGCAGATCATACTAGTGGGGCCTGGGTAGTCAATGAGTACATCCTTCATAGTTCCTAGTCGTGGGAATATCGAGACGGGGCATCGATATTCCAGAGTAGACTAGCGTATATCTTCTCGACCCATGTGATGGGCGATGGATGATCCCATATCCATTGGTGTTTGACATCGGAGATGGTATGCGGGTGCTCAGTGGAGACTGGGTACACTGAACGGACTCGCCGAGAACTCCCAGATGGTATTATACCTCACGTCAGATGGCAGTTCTCTGGTGACACTGGTACAACTTAGTCTGTTGACCCGAGATCGTCATAGAGTCTTGTGTGTCTCCCACTGTGCTTTGATTTCCACCCTACCACGGCTCTACTGAGTCGTGCAAACAGGTGGTTTTTGGGTACAGTCCCGATTCACATGGAGGCAATGAGCGATAGGAGGGGATTCATCTCTCCCGGTATTGGGGGTTGATGTTGTGCTATGCTCGACTGGCCATAACAGGAAATCCCTGGCCAGGGTTGCAGTGATTTACTGGTAAGAGTTATCGATAGTTTCACGAATGTTATGGACCTTACGTCGGCATGACTTATCAAGCTATTGGGGTCTGACGTTTACCACCCCTAGGCGAGATATGCGACATATCAGACGAACAGACCGGACTATACGGTAAGTGTTACTGGTTGGATTCACAGGAGTGTGAGCGGGCTTGCTCGTCGATCTTCTGATCGCTCAATACCCGGGTGGCCGTTACGTTTAGCAGACCGCTTGCGGCTTGTGGGTGTTTGATATGATCATCACCTGCTGCCGGCGTATTGACGAGTCTTTAGAGTCCTACACAGAGGTTTCCTGGCTCAAGCGAAACGAAATAGGAGCGCATATGAGATATGTGCGGGACCGAGAATAATGCGTGTATGTGATACCGTATTCTATTCTCGCGATGAATGTATCGAATGGTTGTATGCGATATAACCTAGTTATCGAATCGAGGATTGATTCGATAAGCCGATACATTGGATACTAGTCGGTTATATGAGATATGACCGGATCATTGAATCAAGTGTTGATTTAATGATTTAATGTATAATTATATATTTGATATATTACTTTGCATTAACTAGTATTGGTTCACTTAAATTGGATTTTCTCACTTGTAGTACACAAGTTGTATATGTGATATACTTTTGTGCACAAGATTGTATCATGTTTGATGATACATGAATGTTAGTGTGTATGTTTAGATTAAACCATGGTTATGTGATGGTTAGGGTTTTCTTTTTCTTATCTATTTATTTATTTTGGCAAAAGATTAAAGAGAAAATGGTGGCTTTCTTTGTTTGTTATTGAAGCTTCTTGAAGCTTTGACCAAGTGACCATTTTGTCTTCATGCTTAACCCTAACCCTTCCAACTAACCATGGTCTATTCTCTACACCTAATCATGGTTGCCATATGATAAGTGTTGATTTTATTTTCTATTTGATAATAACTTATCATATTCTTTTCATCATCTTCTTCTTCTTCAAACATGAAGAAAGCTTGCTCCATCAATGGCAACTTGTGAAAATGAGTGAGAAATCCAAATCCAAAGTGAACCCACTTCCTATTTCTTCATCCTCTACCTCTTGCCAAGTAGTATAGGGTGTTTTCTTCACAAGTTTCATGACTTGGTGAAGTGTGAGCTTGATCTTGTGATGCCTCGACGTAGATCATCTTCGGCATCGACGTCGACGACCTAGCCCGCCTATTTCTCTGATGAAGCCGATGCTAGAGTCATGGATTCGATTTGGACAGCGAGGGGACTTCATCACGGAGCCTAGGAGATGGAGGACCGGATCTACAAAGGTTGTAGCGTCTTTCCTTTTAGATAAAGTTGTTTACTTGCATTGCTTCGCCTATATATCTAGTTAACGATCCGTATTAGGGTTTGTAGGCACATGAAAATTTAGAATTGAGCATGTTTTGATCACTTGTGAGACTTCATTAGTGTGCCTAGGAACCCTACACCTACTAGCTTCCAGCAACCCATTCAGAGCGGTGACTCGGTAAAATGGCTGGATGCAATGCGGACCGAGATGGAGTCCATGTACACCAACAAAGTTTGGACTTTGGACTTTGCTCCAGAAGGGGTAAAACCCGTAGGCTGCAAATGGATCTTCAAAAAGAAGATTGGTGTAGATGGACAGGTTGAGACCTATAAAGCTAGACTTGTTGCAAAGGGTTTTCGTCAAAGACCTGGTTTGGACTATGACGAGACCTTTTCTCCAGTGGCTATGCTGAAATCCATTCGGATCCTTCTTGCCATTGCTGCCTTCCACGATTATGAAATCTGGCAGATGGACGTAAAGACGGCTTTCCTAAATGGAAATTTGGAAGAGTGCGTCTATATGGATCAGCCAGAAGGATTCATTCAGAGTGGGAGCAGCGGTAAAGTGTGCAAGTTGCTAAAGTCCATCTATGGACTTAAGCAGGCATCGCGGAGTTGGAACATCTGCTTTGATGATACTGTCAAAGAATTCGACTTTATCAAAAACCCAGATGAACCATGCATTTACAGTAAGATTGTAGGGAGAACTGTGATATTCCTCGTCTTGTACGTGGATGACATTCTCCTAATAGGAAATGATATTCCTATGCTATAGTCAGTCAAAGGATTCTTGTCGCAGAGGTTCTCCATGAAGGACCTGGGCGATGCCAACTACATTCTGGGGATCCAGATCTATCGTGATAGATCTAAGAGGATGTTGGGACTTTCACAGTCAAGGTACATCGACACCATACTGAAAAGATTCAGTATGGAAGATTCCAAGCGCGGTAATTTACCGGCTTGTCATGGGATCACCCTCTCCAAAGAGATGTCTCCCAAGACTGATTTGGAGAGGGATCGCATGTCTATTATACCCTACGCTTCTGCGGTAGGCTCTATAATGTATGCGATGTTATGTACCAGACCAGATGTAGCATACGCATTGAGCGTTGTAAGCCGGTATCAGTCGAACCCAGGGGAGAAACACTGGATAGCGGTAAAGAACATTCTCAAGTACCTGAGAAGGACTAGGGAGATGTTCTTAGTGTATGGCGGAAAAGACCTCCAGCTCGAGGCCTTTGCTGACTCCAGCTTCCAGAGTGACAAGGATGACTGCAAGTCCATGTCGGGTTATGTCTTTACCCTCAATGGAGGGGCGGTATGCTGGAAGAGTTCCAAGCAGGAGACCGTTGCTGACTCAACTATGGAAGCGGAGTACATAGCTGCTTGCGATGTCGCAAAGGAAGCTGTCTGGATGAAGAAGTTCCTCACAGAGCTTCAGGTGGTTCCTACCATTGTTGATCCAATACCGCTGTATTGCGACAACAACGGCGCTATAGCTTTAGCGAAGGAACCCAGGTCCCATCAGAAGTCCAGGAACATTTTGAGGCGGTACCACCTGATTAGGGATATCGTAGATCGCCGGGAGATCGAGGTGAAGAGAGTAAATACGGAGAACAACACTGCAGATCCACTCACGAAGGCCCTACCCCAGACTCAGTTCGAGCGGCTGATCGAGATGATAGGTCTTCGATACTCCAGTACATGGCCTTAGTGCAAGTGGGAGATTGTTAGTGTATATGCCCTAGAGGCCATTACTGTATCATACTAGCTTGTATATAACTTGATGGAAGCTTGGGATATTCACAGTTGTATAGACACCCAAAACCATCATTACTAATCCTATCATGATAAAGTTGATGCTACATTGAATTGACCATTTTCATAATCAAAAATTAAAATGAAAATCAAAGAAGAGTGTAGACCTCTCTTGAAGGTCAATGGTCAACACGGTCAACGGGTCAACAAAGTCAAGAGAGGTCAAGGCGGTCAAATGGTCAATGCAATTAGCCATCACTAAACTATCACTAAAAGGATTAGTAAACAATGTCTCCGGCTCATAATGGTTTTGACCAAACGAATTGTCAAAACCCTAATGAGCCTGCCACAATACGGTTTTGGCCGAACCAACTGCCAAAACCCTAATAGGGCACCTCCTCCTTTATCGCTCCTCAAAACTGTGCATACACACCAGCATCCGCATTCCGTAGAATGCGAATGCACAGAAGACAAAACAAATCCATCTGTGCAATACTAGGATCTGGCTTAAACCAAAGCCCACTAGTATTGCCTGCCCGAACAGCATACGCACACAAGTGCACGTAAGTGATCGTAGCCCTGCCGTAAAACCATACGGCCTCTACACGTTTCGCTCAGTGCAGGGAAACTCTCTGTGTGGGACTCTAAAGACTCGACACTACGCTGGCAGTGGGTTTAACCACAGACCGCAAGCGGCACTAGCTGTACGTAACGGTCCCCAGGTAGATGTCGATAAGAAGGCCGATGAGGTAAACTCATCCGAACTCCTACTGAGCCTGTATGTGACAATCTCCGTACAGTCCGGTCTGTTCGTCTGATACATCGCATGGCGGGCCTAGGGGGTGGCGAACGTCAGTCCCCTAATAGCGGTACAAGTCATGTCGGAGTATAGCCCAGAACACCCTGAGATAACATTGGAAACCTACCAGTATATCTCGCTTGCCCTGGCCAGGGACTACTTGTGTAATGGCTCTCCTAGACACAGCGCGATGTCAACCCCCAATACCGGGAGAGACGAATCCTGTCTAACCGTCACTGCCTCCAAGTGCTTCGGGACTGCACCCAACTACTACCTGTTTGCACGACTCCTTTGAGCCGTGGTAGGGTAGTAATCTAAGTACAGTGGGAACACACTCGAGGCGAAGTGACAGTGTCAAGTCAGCGGACTAAGCTGTACTCATGTCACCTGGGAACTGATAACTGACGATAGGTATAATACCAACCAACAGTTCCCGACGAGTCCTGTCCAGTGTACTCGTAACCTAACGAGCACCCGCATACTATCTCAAGTATGACATACTGACGGTTGTGGGACAGACCGTCTCCCCACTGGGATGAGAAGTGCATACGCTAGTCTACTCCGGAGTATCGATGCCCTGTCTCGATAGTCCTACGACTAGGGACCTGTATAAGGATGTGCTTATGGATTACCCAGCCCCCACGAGTATGACTGCCATCACAACGCTGGTAATCAAGCAAAGATCCTAAGGGCTCTACTAATATGTATAAGCGATATGCTAAAAGAAACACATGCACATATTGAAGTAGAAACAAACCAAGTGGCATACTACAATTTTGAGCAAGATTGTCTATACAACTGTGAATATCCTAAGCTTCCATCAAGTAATATACAAGCTAGTATGATACAGTAATGGCCTCTAGGGCATATACACTAACACGATTAAAATTTTAGCCGTGCCGAATAATCCTAAACAAGATCTTTGGTAGATAATTAGGGTTTCATATGCAAGTAAATATCATTTACGACTAAATGAATACGAAATACAACCTTTGTAGATCGGTCCTTCACTTCTAAAGCTCCTTGTTGTAGTCCCTTCGCTGCGATCATCGAACTCCCGGACTCTCGGATGGCTCCATGAGAAGAGGGCAACTGTTTTGCTTGAAGTCTTCGAGGCCGAAGATGATCTACGTCGAGGGAATACGAACTCAAGCTTCTACTTCACTAACTAGAGAATTAGTGAAGCAAACTCCCTAAACTAAAGTGCTAGTCTAGTAGAGGATGATGAAATAGGAAATGGGTACACTTTAGAATTTCTTTTCTCACAACATTTCTCTCTCTTTATCAAACCCTAGAAAGAATTTGAAGGAGGAAGAAGATGAGCTCAAAATGAGAATGAAAACTTATCAAGAGAGAGAGAGCTAACCATGGGTGAGTGGGTATCATATACTAACTCATGTAGAGACATAACCATGGCTAATTATAGTGGTTAGGTTTATTAATATCCTAAGTAAAACAAAACTGGTGGACTTTGGTCAATGCACTCACAAGCTTCATGAAGCTTCATGCACTTGAACAATTATCCACTAATTTTGTATTTACTTTGTATATTAAAACCCCACCAATATAATTATAATGGTGTATGTCTCATGCACCCATGTAGAGTGTATCAACAACCATGATACAAAATGAACACAAATAAATATATATCATATATATATTAAGTTGTGCACAAGTGAGAAAAACAAATGCTTAAGTGAACCAATGTTAGTTAATGTAAATTAGTATATCTCATATACAATTATACACTAAATTATTAAATCAACACTTGACTTAATAATACGGTTATATCACATATAACCGACTAACACAAAATGTACCAACTTATCGAATCAACACTTGATTCGATAACCCGGCCATATCACATATAACCGGCCGATACAATAGTCGCGAGAATAGATTACGGTATCATATACACGCATTATTCTCGGTCCCACACATATCACATATGCGCTCCTATTTCGTTTTGCCTGAGCCAGTAAAACCTCTATGTAGGACTTTAAAGACTCGTCAATACGCCGGCAGTAGGTGATGATCATATCAAGCACCCACAAGCCGTCAGCGGTATTAGCTGGACGTAACGGCTACCCGGGTATTGAGCGATCAGAAGATCAACAAGCAAGCCAGCTCCAACTCCTGCAAAAAGCCTGACAGTGACACTATCATACAGTCCGGTCTCCTCGTTTGATATGTCGCATATCAAGTCTAGGGGTGGTAAACGTCAGACCCCAATAACCGATAAGTCATGCCGATATGAGGCTCATAACGGGTCGAGAAACTACTGGTAACACTTACCAGTAAATCTCTAAACCAGCCCTGGCCAGGGACTTCCCTGTTACGGCCAATCGAGCATAGCACAACATCAACCCCGAATACCGGGAGAGACGAAACCCCTCCTATCGCTCATTGCCTCCATGTGACTCGGGACTGTACCCAAAAACCACCGTTTTGCATGCCTTCTTGGACGTGGTAAGGTGGAAATCAAAGCACAGTGGGAATCGCACAAGACTCTATGACAATCTCGGGTCTACAGACTAACCTGTACCAGTGTCACCAGAGAACTGCCATCTGACGTAAGGTATAATACTATCTGGGAGTTCTCGGTGAGTCCGTCCAGTGTACCCAGTCTCTACTGAGCACCCGTATATCATCTCTGATGTCAAACACCAATGGATATGGGATCATCCATCGCCCATCTGTATGGGTCGAGAAGGTATACGCTAGTCTACTCTGGTATATCGATGCCCCGTCTTGATACACCCTCGACTAGGGACCTTGAAGGATGTACTTATGGACTACCTTGTTCCCACTAGTATGATCCGTATCATAGTCTAGGTAGTCAAGTACACATCCTAAGGGCTTTACCAATATGTAATAGAGAGACAATCAATGTACACGTTAAGGTAAAGAGTAACCAGATAGCATACTATCATGTCGAGCAAGAAAGTCCTCCCTATATATGTCCAAGCATCCACTACAATATACATCTCATGTATAGTAATGGCCTCTAGGGCATACATATAACTAACAACAGCACAACACAGAACATCAACGTGAATGTCACGTTCGCAAATCCGTCTAAAAGAACTATAGCAATTAGACAGGATTTACCGATCAAATGACATTCACGGTCGTAGATATAATGTAAATACTGTGAACTAACATGTTTAAAATTTTCGATCGACAAAATTTCCCGAAGTGGGCCCCAAGCACAATACCCAGTACTCAAACAAATCTGGGCCCAAACAAAAAAATACCAGAAACCATATTTCCAAGTCAGAGACCACCTCAGAAAATTTCGTGCACTGTGGCTACAGTACGGCGGCGGACCCGTGGCCAAAACGTGGGTACGGCCGCGGATCCGCCGCGCTACAGTGAAATCAGCCCACCAAATTTTCTCAGTTCTCTTAGAAAACCCTGCCTGTTTTTCTGCAGCACACCAAATAATTTTTTGACCACAGGAAAAATTTGACAGAAACTGTGACTTGGAAATGCAGTTTTTAGAAAATTCGTTCGATCGATGTTTTAAATACGTTAGAGAAAGCTAGTAAAGGTTAATGGCGTGTCTCTGATACCATGTAAGTCTACGGCAGCGCCCCGGCCGTCTTTCCGAGGCCAAAATGCCGAAACGAAAACTTTTTCTTAACTTGAAACCGACGCTATCGTATACTTTTTCCCGGATAGAACCATTAACCTACAACTAGCTATCTAGAGAAGGGATAGAAAGGCTATACTGATCGATCCATGTCCTTCGGTCTTTGGCCACCATCCCAAGCTCCTCGAGGCATCTCCGGTCTTGATCTCCTCGTCGGAAAGGGCACCACATCTACGAGTCTTTTTACGGTCTCCCGCTTCATCCGAAGCAACTCGGGCATGAAGTGTGCTAGCCGACGTGTCCAAGGTGTTGTAGAGAATGTTTGTGATCACTTTGTCTCTTGCATCCATTTATTGGATGGAGGTTGAAGGTGTTGCCATTCATGGAAAATAGTGAGCTAGAGGAAGAAGAAGAAGAGAAGGCTTTCTCTCTCTTTTCTTTTTTCTTTTTGTGATGGAAATGATATTGTGAGTATGAATGAGACCAAGAAGGAATAATACAAGAGAAAACTACAACCATATGGTTACCTTTCTCTCTCTCCTTATCATTTCAATACAAATCTATCACATTATGTGACACATGCACAAAAAAGAGACCATGAGTCACCACTTGTGCATGTGTCACAATAAATGCTTCTCATCATGACATATAGCTCACAATTTCCATTTACAAACATTAATCCTTTTGCAACAATAAAAAGATACGGCAACATCTAAAGTAAACTCGTGACGGATCACAAGGATACCCCTCACCTGTATATACATACCTGCATCCGCATTCCGACCGAATGCGAATGCGATGAGACTAAAGTAATCCAACAAATCTAATACTAGGATCCGGCTTAAACCAAAGCCCACTAGTATGATCCGTCTGATTATGATCCGTGCACTACCGCACGTATATGATCGAACCCTGCCATATATCATACGACCTCTACAACGTTTCGCCCGAAAATTGAGAAACTGTTGTGGGGGACTCTAAAGACTCGTCAATACTTTGGCTGTGGATTTAACCACTAGCACGTCAGAGGTACTAGCCATACGTAACGGGCTACCAGGTATTGACCAAAAAGGAGGTCGATGAGCGAACTCATCCTGACACCCTACCGAGCCTGTCAGTGACAATATCCGTACAGTCCGGTCCGTTCGTCTATGAGCATCGCATGGCGGGCCTAGGGGGTTGGTAAAAGTCAGACCCCCAAAAGTGGTACAAGTTGTGTCGGAGTGTAGCACAGAACACCCTGAGATACTACTGGAATACCTACCAGTAAATCTCCTGCCTTGGCCAAGGACTTCGTGTAATGGCTCTCCTAGACACAGCGCAACCTCACCCCCAATACCGGGAAAGACGAACCCCTGCCGATCCGCTCACTGCCTCCATGTGGCTCGGGACTGTACCCAACTAAAACCTATTTGCACGACTCCTTTGAGCCATGGTAGGGTAGTAATCAAAGCACAATGGGAACTCACACAAGACAAATGATGATCTCAGGTCGATGAACTAACCTGTACACATGTCACCAGGGAACTGCTATCTGACGCTAGGTATAATACCAACTACCATGTTCCCGGCGAGTCCTGTCCGGTGTACTCATAACCCAATGAGCACCTATATACATCTTAGGTGAACCAACTGACACCAATGGCTTGTGAGACCGACCACCGCCCCTCGTCGGGGTCTCGACTGTATACACTAGTCTACTAATGGAGTATCGATGCCCAGTCTCGAAACTCCCACGACTAGGGACCTTTTAAGGATGTGCTTATAGACTCCAGCTCCCACGTATATGATCGCCATCATACTGCTGGTCGTCAAGCAAGAATCCTAAGGGCTCTATCAATGTGTAATAGTGACCTCTAAGGTCACCTGAAACAGTACACGATGATAAAGATAAACCAGATAGCATACTATCATCTTGTGTAAGACTGTCCTACCGGTATAGGTCCTCCCTCAATCATTGCGATCACGTGCCTGTGATCCAATAATTGACTCTGAGGGCACTATATCCAACAGCACTCTCACAAGGGTCTACAAGGCATCAACCATGCCCGATTTAAAATTTAGACGTGCCGAACAACCCTAACCAAGATCTTTAAACGAGAGATTAGGCGAAACAAAGCATGTTAAACACTTTAACATCTAAGAGTTTGGGATTACAACCTTTGTAGTCCGGTCCTTCGCTTCATAAGCTCCGTGTTGAGGTCCCTTCGCTGCGATCATCATGTACCCGGACTCTAGAGAGGCTCCACGAAGAGAATGATGCAAACTTGCTTCCGATCTTCGATAACAAAGATGATCTACCTTGAAGTTTCTTTAACACAAGATCTCACTCACAAATGAAGTGAACACCCTAATCTAAATGCCTAGGATAGATTAGGATGATGAAGTAGGATTTTAGCTCTCATTTATTTTCTTAATCTCACTCAAAATCATCACTAATGAAAAAGCTAGAAAGCTTTTCCATTGAAAAAGAGAAGGAAGAAGAAGCACCATTTCTTTTGTGATGAATAATGAATTGTGGTGAGGTTAGAAATGCAACCATGGTATAAGTTAGAATAACCAACCCTTGTAGAGATTGAACCATGGTTAAAAGGTTTGGTTGGGTTAAACAAATATCTATGCAAAATATCAACACAAATATCTTTGCTCAAAACAAAAAAAAACCTTCTAGAAGGTTCTAGAAAAGATTAACCCAAATCAAACCTTAACCATGTTTAATCTCCACTAAACATGTTGCATTAATAACCCTAACATGTTACAATATTATATATCACATATACAATATTTATTGTAACAAAATAAAATAATACAATTAACATATATCGCATATATATCAATGTATTACCCGAGTGAGAAAAAGAATCTTTTAGTGAGCTTATATCAGTTAATGTAATTTAATATATCAAATATATAATTATACATTAAATTATCGAATCAACACTTGATCCGATAATCTGGCTATTTCACAAATAACCGACTAATATAATCTGTATCAGTTCATCGAATCAACACTTGATCTGATGACCCGGCTATATCACATATACCCGGCCGATATCTCATATCGCGAGAATCTAGTACGGTATCACATACACGTATTGTTCTCGGTCCCTCACATATCATATATGTGCTCCTACTCTGTTTTTCCTGAGTCAAGAAACCTCTGTGTAGGACTCTAAAGAATCGTCAATACGCCGGCAGTAGGTGATGATCATATCAAACACCCACAAGCTGCAAGCGGTCAGCTAAACGTAACAGCCACCCAGGTATTGAGCGATCAGAAGATCAACAAGCAAGCCTGTACATTCTCCTGCGAATCCAATTAGTAACACTCCCGTACAGTCCGGTCTCTTCGTCTGATATGTCGCATATCTTGCCTATGGGTGCTAAACGTCAGACCCCAGTAGCTTGATAAGTCGTGTCGATATGAGATCTATAACAGTTTGAGAAACTACTGATAACACTTACCAGTAAATCTCAGAAACCCTGGCCAGGTATTTCCAGTTATAGCCAATCGAACACAGTACCGGGAGAGACGAATCCCCTCCTATCGCTCATTGCCTCCATGTGATTCGGGACTGTACCCAAAAGCCACCTTTTTGCACGCCCTCTTGGACGTGGTATGATGGAAATCAAAGCATAGTGGGAATCACACAAGATTCTATGACGATCTCGGGTCTACAGACTAACTTGTACCAGTGTCACCAGAGAACTGCCATCTGACGTGAGGTATAATACCATCTGGGAGTTCTCGGCGAGTCCGTCCAGTGTACCCAGTCTCCACTGAGCACCCGTACACTATCCTTGATGTCAAACACCGATAGATATAGGATCATCCATCGCCCATCACATGGGTCAAGATGCGTATACGCTAGTCTACTCTGGTGTATCGATGCCCTGTCTCGATACACCCTCGACTAGGAACAGTTATAGGATGTACTCGTCGACCACCGTAGCCCCACTAGTATGATCTCATCATAGTCCCAGTAGCCGAGTACATATCCTAAGGGCTTTATCAACATGTAACACAGAGACAATCAGAGTACATGTTAAAATAAAGAGCAACCAGATATCGTACTATCATGTCGAGCAAGAAAGTCCTCCCTATATATGTCCAAGCATCCACTACAATATACATCGTATGTACAGTAATGGCCTCTAGGGTATACATATAACTAACACCACGAAACACATGTCTAAGAACTAGAGAAGTCATAAGTAAACAGAATATAGTACGAGTACCAACCCCTCTGTCCTCATGGATACTGGACAATATACAATACTCTATATAAGTCCCCTGAGTCTAATAACTCATTTCCTATGTGTCGTAGGTTGAAAACTATACTTATGGTTAAGAAGAATTACACTGCTGTTTAATGCTTCTTACCTAATCATCCACTGATATAGATAAATGTAATAGACATAATTTCAAAAAGTTATATATCACTTTATAAAAATAAATGTACAGATATATCAATTTGAAATTGGTGCATAACAACGGATATTCAAAACCAAATATTTGCCGTCCGGCAAATAACCCAGGCGATTTCCTCAAATATCAACAATTACAACGAATCCCGATATAATGAGGATGATCACCCAATTCCCAATAACTTACTCCCACTCATCATCTGTAAAACCATACAGATGTGAGAATCAAACCTGGTAAATACATACCCTGGAGCAAGGGCTAATTGGGAAATCAGTTTTCTTTTAACAATACACAGTGAACCTGAAACATATAAATGTTTCGAAGGGGTATCCGGGTATTCCTAGTAATGCCTCTTCCATTATCAGATTCACAACTGTAACCGTATATTTCTTTGCCATCTCTCCAAATCCCTTTATATGTCTTTAGTCATTACTTTCTGTACACCCCTTTAGGCCAAATGGTTTTCTTCCTTCCCTACCATTTGGCACCAGCCTATGGTTTGGAAGAAGACTATCCAATAATGTCACGACCCAAAGTTTGGCCCGTGACCGGCCCTTAACCACGTAACGTCTACAGGCGTAACGCGGCTAAGTAAGCCGAAACCCAGAAGTCGAACTAAAAAAAAGTATAGAGTGTTTTAAGCTTTAAATAGAAGCATTAACCAAAAATGTTAAGAATTCTTAAGTGAACAATCACTAATGATAACAATATACGACGCTGTAGCGAAGAGAATGAGCAACAAGTGGAAATCATCACAGATAAAATAACTGCATAAGTAAAGTCGGCCACAACGAGCTCGACACCAGAATACAAAATAATATACATCGTCCTCACAACTGGTCTCTAAGTCAATACATAAGTGGTAGATGGAGAGTACTAGATACAATAATGTACATAACTGAAAGATAAACAGATACCGCACAAAACCCTACCTATCAGCAAAAGGGGCTAGTATGTCAACTGCAGTGGTATCTGTGTCAAAAGATGCAAGAACGCAGCCTGCCGCGACTATTCCGAATGGCAACCTGCAAACACTGTGGCACAACGGGGGTGAGTTGCCAACTCATGAATAGAAGATAACATATAAAGGTAATCGCGAGTATGCACGTGCTGCGATACTCTAGCCTATGCCAACAGATAACATCTATATGATGAACTGGATGCTCAAATCATGCAATAAGTGCGATCTAATAACATCTCCATGTGATGAGTAAGATATGTGATAATCAGGTATAGCAATGCAATCTAACAACCCTATATAAAATGAACAGGGTATGCAACGATCGTGCAAGCATGTGTACTATATCAGGTACAATAGATACAGGATGAGATATCAATTACTACATACTGAGCATGGGAAATATAACATCTACACGTAATGCCATCATGGAAAGTATAATCGGTACCCATCAATGCACCCAAATCCCAATACTACTCAGGCGTCGTCATCCTCCCCGGTCCTCAAATCCTGTAAATCTCATATACTCGTGAGTGCCCAACATCGGCACCCAAAACATCAAGAAATACTCGTGCCAAGCATCGGCATGCAAATCCTCCTGTATAGGGCATCCGTCAGTCCGGATCAGCCCACGGGCTTTGTCTGCGGTATCGGCCCTCGGCCCCGGCAGTACGAGTCGTCCCGTATCCATCAATCGAATCTGGTCAGTATCCTCCTCCGGATAACCGCCAGGTCCAACCAATCACCGGTAAGTAGTAGTCCCTCTGCGAGGCTCACCGTCTACTACACAGCAAAACCGTTCTCGCCCCGGGGTACCATACCGGGTCCACCATGTACCCGTAATCGGCCTCATCCAACTCCTCGATTCGGGTTCACATATATCACTCTAGTACCGAGAAAACACATGGTGGACGCACCGAAATATCATATCAAGGGAAACCGGGTTTTTAAATAATTAACTATTCTCTTTTGAAATATCCACGGTTCCCCAAATCCAGAATTTCATGGAAACAACATATCTAAGTGCGTAAATCTAAGCAAGTATGAAGATATCAAAATATGTGTGCACTGGTATGAGTATACAGTGTGCATGTGCGCAGGTATGAAGATATCAATATATGTGTGCACTGGTATGAGTATACAGTGTGCGTGTGCGCAGGTATGAAGATATCAATATATGTGTGCACTGGTATGAGTATACAGTGTGCGTGTGCGCAGGTATGAAGATATCAATATATGTGTGCACTGGTATGAGTATACAGTATGCGTGTGCGCAGGTATGAAGATATCAATATATGTGTGCACTGGTATGAGTATACAGTGTGCGTGTGCGCAGGTATGAAGATATCAATATATGTGTGCACTGGTATGAGTATACAGTGTGCATGTGCGTAGGTATGAAGATATCAATCAGTGTGTGCACTGGTATGAGTATACAGTGTGCATGTGCGCAGGTATGAAGATATCAATATATGTGTGCACTAGTATGAGTATACAGTGTGCATGTGCGCAGGTATGAAGATATCAATATATGTGTGCACTGGTATGAGTATACAGTGTGCGCGTGCGCATGTATGAAGATATCAATATATGTGTGCACTGGTGTAAGTATACAGTATGCGTGTGCGCTGGTATGAAGATATCAATATATGTGTGCACTGGTATGAGTATACAGTGTGCGTGTGCGCAGGTATGAAGATATCAATATATGTGTGCACTGGTATGAGTATACAGTGTGCATGTGCGCAGGTATGAAGATATCAATATATGTGTGCACTGGTATGAGTATACAGTGTGCATGTGAGCAGGTATGAATATAACCTATGCTGTTATGCGGCAATTCATGACAACTTCAATAAAGCGGAATCAGTATGATATATGATTTATAGCAATCCTACGAGGTGAGTGTCATGTCAATCACTAACAGTGTGAGTGTAGTATATAAATCGTGCTCGTGCAACTTGAGCCGTTAGTGACAGTGCAGTGTCCTATGCTATCATTTCTACATGCAACAATGAGGTATGCTACTACAGTCCATATGAACATCTACAATCTAATATCCTAACACGCCCTGACGCTTAACGCCATACGGGCGATTTCCCCGTAGATGTTAAATCTACTCACCTGGTCGTGCGCTACTCGTAGCCGACTACTCGCTTCCCTTTCTTAGCTTCGTCCGACGTACCCGCCTGCGAACCTGGAGTTTACACAAGAATCCATATATAAGCAAATATCTCGCAAAACGCGATATCTAAGCCAAACGATACGCTCGCGTCGCGAACTAAACGCGCGTGTGTACGATACGCTAAAACGTGAGTACGCGTCTAAAACTAACCCGACACGTCGCGACGCGCTGGATCACAGAACCCACTCGCGTATCGCGCGAACCAAACGTACTAGAAATACGATATAACGTCCCAGATTCTACCCAGGCTAACTGTTGGAGATAGTGCCCTCAGATTCAATTATTCGATCACAGGCACGTGATTACAATGATTGATAGAGGACCTATCCCGATAGGACAGTCTTACTCGAGATGATAGTATGCTATCTGGTTTACCTTTATCATCGTGTACTGCTTTAAGTGACCTGACAAGTCGCTATTACACGTTGATAGAGCCTCTAGGATTCTTGCTTGACCACCAGCAGTATGAGGGCGATCATATAAGTGGGAGCTGGGGGTCTATAAGCATATCCTTAAATGGTCCCTAGTCGTGTGAGTTTCGAGACAGGGCATCGATACTCCAGAGTAGACTAGTGTATACAGTCGAGACCCCGACGAGGGGCGGTGGCCGGTCTCACAAGCCACTGGTGTCAGTTGGATCACCTAAGATGTATACAGGTGCTCATTGGGTTATGAGTACACCGGACAGGACTCGCCGGGAATATGCTAGTTGGTCATATACCAGACGTCAGATGGCAGTTCCCTGGTGACATGTGTACAGTTTAGTTCATCGACCTGGGGATCGTCATTTGTCTTGTGTGAGTTCCCACTGTACTTTGATTACTACCCTACCACGGCTCAAAGGAGTCGTGCAAACAGGTTTTAGTTGGGTACAGTCCCGAGCCACATGGAGGCAATGAGCGTATCTTCAGGGGTTCGTCTCTCCCGGTATTGGGGGTGAGGTAGTGCTGTGTCTAGGAGAGCCATTACAAGAAGCCCTCGGCCGAGGCAAGGAGATTTACTGGTAGGTATTCCAGTAGTATCTCAGGGTGTTCTGGGCTACACTCCGACACGACTTGTACCGCTTTTGGGGGTCTGACTTTTACCAACCCCCTAGGCCCGCCATGCGATACTCATAGACGAACGGACCGGACTGTACGGATATTGTCACTGACAGGCTCAGTAGGGTTGTCAGGTTGAGTTCGCTCACAGACGTCCCTTTTAGTCAATACCTGGTAGTCCGTTACGTATTGGCTTATACCTCTGACGTGCTAGTGGTTAAATCCACAACCAAGATGTTGAAGAGTCTTTAGAGTCCCCCACATTTAGTTACTCAGCTTTCGGGCGAAAAGTTGTAGAGACCGTATGGAGATATGGCAAGGTCCGATCAGATACGTGCGGTATTGCACGGATCAGGATCGGACAGTTTGTACTATAGGCCGTATGGTTATATGGCAGGGTTCGATCAGATACGTGCGGTATTGCACGGATCAGGATCGAACGGATATTACTAGCCGGCTTTGGTTTAAGCCGGATCCTAGTATAGTACAGTGGAGATTTTGTCTCATTGCATTTGTATTTCGGTCGAAATACAAATGCGGGTGTGTATGCACAGTATCGGGGTTTTCCTGTAATTTATTATGGGACCAGTTTTCTGGAGTTGCCAGTTTGCTTTCCGTTTCGGCCAATTTCCTTTGTATCGTTCATTGGCCGAAATTTGGTGGAGGAGGGCTTATTTGCATTGTTGCAAATAGGCATTTGTGGAAGGGGTTCTTTGCATATTTGTATTATGATGGTTGCAACATCCATTGACCTTGACTTCTTGACTTCTTCTTGTCATCATAGTTTGACTTGTGAAAAGATGATGGTTGCTTTGGAGTGTTGGGTTTTGTGGTGATCATTTGACTTTTCATCATCACTCACTTTCTACCCACCCCCTTGTCTTTGCTCTCTCTCTCTCCAATCACACAAGGGAGTGGTGGCCATTCCTTGGCATGGGATGGGATTCATTTTTTTGGGGTGTGGCAATTTTAGTTCTCATGGTGCCAAGAAAAATGCTCTCTTGTTCATCCAAAAACATCCTTTATTTCCTCCACCAAAATGGCAATTCTACAACCCCAAAAATGAGACTTCTTCACTACACATTCTACAGCGAATCTTGGGCACGTCGACTAGCCAACTTCATGCCCGAGTTGCCTCGGCATTGAGGTGGTAGCCCGTAAAAGAAGTAGGCGATGTGGTGCACTTCCGGCGACGAGGTGGAGACAGGACATTCCGCGGGAGATCGGGACGACGACGAGAAGACCGGAGGACTTGGATCAGTCGGTATATCTCTATTCCCTATCTTGTAGTTAGCTAGGACTAGTTAATGGTTCGATCCGGGGTTAGTGCGCGGTGGTGTCGGTTTGCTAAGTTCGCAAAATTAAAGTTTATCACTGCTTTCGCATTTTGGCCTCGGGATGGAGGCCGGGGCGCCGCCGTGCACTTACAGTGGTATCAGAGCCTCGCCATTAACTTAGTCTAGTTTTGTCTAATGTGTTTTGCATTTCCGATCGACCAAAATTCCAAAATCTGCATTTTTGTTCACATCAGTTTTCTGTTGAAAATTTTTGGTGTCGAAAATTTTTTCAGGTTACAGAAAAGTGATCTACTAGAAAATATAAGAGTTCTGTGAAAATTCGATGCGCTAACTCCACTGTAGGAGCGCGGAATCGCGGCCAAACACCCCTTTGGGCCGCGGTTCCGCCGCACACTGTGGGGATCCCTGCACCAAATTTCTACAGTATCTTTCTGGGGTTGAAATTGGGGTTTTGGAATATTAATATTGGGCCCAGAATTTCTTGATCTGCTACAGTAATGCTTGGGGGCCCACTTGTTAAAATTTGATTGATCGGATATTTTAAACACATTATTTCACAGTATTTACATTATATCTGCGACCGTGAATGTCACTTGATCGGTAAATCCAGTCTAACTGCTATAGCCCGGTTAGACGGATTTGCGAACGTGACTTTCACGTTGATGTTCTGTTTTTGCTGTGATGTTGCGGATCGGTCGTGAGGGATAGCCTGGATGCAATGCTAGTACAGTTGTGGTTGTATTATGTACATTTGATATTGCGGGTGAGCGTCCGACATGTGGACTGCCGTCACTGCCTGTTTGTATTATTATTTTGGGGCACGGCCAGGTTGCGGTCGATGTACCCGTTGTATGTATATTTTACTTTTTGTACTAGGATTACCCCGCGGAGGGGTGCACGGATAGCCGGGTTCTAGAGGGCAACAAGCCTGCATCTCATGGCATTGAGATGAATGGGGCTTCACTCTAGGATTGGCGGGCTATTCGCCGCACTCGTAGGGGGTACAGGTTGACCCAGGAGGGGTGCCCAAGTTACCGGATTCCGTGAAGTGCTGGGTGGTCCATTCACGGTACCGAAGGGGGCTGCCTCGCTTCAGGTTTTGGCGGGTAACTTGTCGCGCCCGTAGGGGTCTAGGATTTCATTGCACAGGCTATCCACACGACCAGGGGAACGTCGGGTTTCAGTAGTGGCTCTGTGAAACCCGAGGATCCCAGATATCTGTATTATTTCTGTGATGTTGCATTTTATCACGCCTTGAGCGAATATAATATATTGGTATATATATTAGTAGATGTTGTATATGTTTTGCATCCGCGCTAGTCCAGTCCCCGCTCTGTCGTTAGTTAGCTAACCTAACGGGTAATGACGGGACCCAGTGGCGAATGCGGATGGCATATACGTACGTCATATTATTTTCGTTCTTTGTGGTGTGATCAATTGATGGGACTGCGTTGATTCAGATCAATGCAAGTTAAAAACAAACCTAATCTGATGTTGTTGGAACACTTTTCAAAAAGCTGTTATTGCAAGGACGTTCTCTTTTGTTTTGCATCGTGGTATTCAGTTGGAATATCCTGCTCCTTAGTTGACGAGGCAAGGGCCGAGATCCCTTCACCGGGAGTGACCCCTTGGACAAAAAGTTTGCGTCAGGGCATTAACTTCACTATAGCCGATTACTTTTGCTTTGCACTATGGTATTCAGTTTGAATATCCTGCACCTCATTCTACGGGGAAAGAGCCGAGATCCCTTCACCGGGAGTGACCTCTTTAGCAACGGTTTTCGTCACTATATTTTAAAAAGCTATCAATTTCCTTCAACGATATCAAGTTCATTACGTTAAAGGTTTTCGCCAGAAACCATTCGTAGCCCTCCGTCGTTTCATGTGGGTAGTCAATAGTATTCAAGCTGTGTTTGTTGGCCATAGTCAAGGCACAGTGTTTGGTAGCTATTGGGTGTTCATATGCTGCATAGATAGATGCGTTGGTTTGGGATAGTCGTATAGCCTTGTTGGCCTTAGTCAAGGGCTTGTACGGGTGGGTTCAAATCAACCTGGACAATGACGGGCAGAACTTGACATGTGACTTATGATTTGTTGGCCTTAGTCAAGGTCATAAGAGCATGGGGTAGAAATCACATCGGGAGTTTCAAAAGAACTGAAACTTGCCAGATATGCGCATACCTTCTGGAGTGTGATGACGTGAGCGGATTCCGTCACGTTATCATGCGATGATAGTTGGATCCCGATTCCTACTGATGAGTTGGTTTACTCCTCGGGTGTTCCCGACTAATTCTTCTTTCAGGTTTGGAGGAGAATTTGACGGTACAGTGGGAGGTTTCCAGATTAGATAAATTGGTAACCATTCTGATCTAGGTTAGAGTGCACGCTGAGTGTTTCTTTTCTCTCTCTCTTTGGCAGCGACCTTTGACCCGACCCTAAGACTATGACTCAGTGACCAAAATTGACCGAACTTTCTCAAACACTGGCTTTTGGATTGTCAGAGTTGCAAACCTCATTGCCACTCCTACTTTTACCCTTTTCTCCAGGACACCCCGTTTTACTACGAACGTCCACTTCCATTGGACAAAACCATCGTATGGTTAGATACGAACTCGAAAGAATTTATTCGAGGATGGTTTCCGGTTCTGGAGAAAACGGATAGGATTATTCAGTTGTCTTTTCCTTTTACCTTCTCTCAGGTTACGAGTACTCCTTGGTTTAGGAGACAGTACACCTATTACGCAAATTGGATAGTCTTCTTCCAAACCATAGGCAGGTGCCGACCGGTAGGGAATGAAGAAAACCAATTAGCCTAACGATGGTGTACAGAAGGTATTAAGTTCAGACAAAGCAAGGGATTAGTAAGAGGGCAAAGTTAATTGCAACAGATATTCACGAACAAACCAAGTATTCCTTCGCCAATCCTAAATCACCTTTGTATTTCTCCAGGACACTCCGTATCACTACGAAGATCTACAGTTTATTGGATACTCCATCGTATGGTTATATACGAACTCGAAAGGAACTTGTTCCAGTTCGGGGATGGATTCTGGTTCAGGAGAAATAGGAATAAGGTTTATTCGGTTGTCTTTTATCTTCACCTTCTCTCGCATTGCGAGTGTTCCTAGGATTAGGACAGTACACCCATTATGCTTATTGGATAGTCTTCTTCCAAACCAAGGCTAGTGCCGAACGGTAGGGAAGGAAGAAAACCATTTGGCCTAAAGGGGTGTGCAGAAGGTAATGACTAAAGACATATAAAGGGATTTGGAGAGGTGGAAAAGAATTATACGGTTACAGTCGTGAATCTGGAAGAGGCATTACTAGGAATACCGGGATACCCCATCGAAACATTTCAATGTTTCAGTCTCGCTGTGTACAGTTAAAGGAAAACTGATTTCCCAGTTTGACACTTGCTCCAGGGTATGTATTTACCAGGTGTGATTCTCACATCTGTATGGTTTTATACATGATGAGTGGGAGTAAGTTATTGGGAATTGGGTGATCATCCTCATTATATCGGGATTCGTTGTAATCGGTGATATTTGAGGAGATCACCTGGGCTGTTTGCCGGTCGGCAAATATTTGGTTTTGAATATCCGCTGTTATGCACCAATTTCAAATTGATATATCTGTACGTCTATTTTCATAGAGTGAGATATACCTTTCTGAAATTATGTCAGCGACATTTACCTATATCAGTGGATGGTTAGGTAAGGAGCATTAAACAGCGGTGTAACTCTTCTTAACCAAAAGTACAGTTTTCAACCTACGACACACAGTGAATGAGTTATCAGACTCAAGGGACTTATATAGAGTATTGTATATTGTCCAGGGTCCATCAGGACAGAGGGGATGGTCCTCGTACTATATTCGGTTTACTTATGACTTCTCTAGTTTTTTAGACAAGTGTTTCTTGGAAACACAGGGTCCGAATTTTGAGAAGTTATGGGTATTTGAATAAAGTAGAGAACCAGGTATTGCAAGTATCGGGATTCTTCAAAGTGATCGAAGATGTAGATACTTGTGTATGGTATTCAGTTGATAGTGATGATTAAGAGAACTAGCTTCTCTTTCAGGTTACTCATAATTGGAAGCATTCCTAAGTTGAGTAAACGTTGATCGGCCTCATTCCATTTAGTTGACATGCACTGGAGACAACTGCATGATTTGGATCTGGTTCAATTAAATCAGTGCCTCTGTTTCTATATTGGATATAGAACAGTTCATATCTTAACGATGTTAAGGTACGGGGAGTTGTCCGGCTTATGATTAAAACCAGACTCTGGATAACTCAAGGCACGTTTCTGTAATGGCTGTTTGTGGGTTGACCCAGGCTATGACGAGGGTTGTCTTTCTACCATCTGGATGAACAATAGCAATATTGTTCTAGACTCGCCACAGTTTTATTAAAAATGGACTTTTTCAGAAAAACAGTAGTGAGAGTATGGTAGAACTGGAAGTGATTCCAGAACCACAAACGATTACTGAAGATTTCATAGGAACCTAAAGATTCAATCTGGCTTGACATTCCATTGGCCACTCCGCAGATAAGGTGGGTAACCTCAAGCACCTGAGAGGTACTCCGGTAGCCTCAAGGACGGTGACAGGGAGGTTCTTGTTTACCCACACTTGCCATTGCTGCTGTTCCAGGCTGCGAGACCCGGCAGGAGGATGAGTATAGCGTCGTTCTGAACTGGCTTCAGAAGTGTACGTCTATATGACTCTGCCAGAGGGTTGTCGTAGTCAGTGGGAGGAGCGAAAGCATTGGTGGACAAGTAGCTTGTGTCTATTTATAGACTAAAGCAGTTGCAGCGGCGATAGATCATCTATTTCTGACGTGACAGTCATAGGTTTGACTTCATCAGAATAGGGGATGGATCTGTTGAGAAGGTAGTAGGGTGTGATATCCTGGTATTTGGATGACATACACATAGTAGGAAAAGAAACTCCTATACTACGATCGGTTATACTTTGGTCGTCACACAGTGGTTTCTCCACAAAAGACTTGGATTTTATTTCTGACATACTGGTTACTGGATCTATAGTTTTAGATCTAGATTTGGGTGGTTTCCCAATTAAGGGTACTTAGACGGCATTCTAAGAGTATTTAGAATGGACGACTCCTGGCACGGTAGTGTACCTGCAGGTGATGGAGTCACCCTCTCTAAAGGTGTCTTACAGACTAAAGTAGAGAGGGTTGTGCATGAATGACAGATCACTTGCTTAGGCAATTGAGTCAATCATGAGATGTCAAGTACCACACCAGATGTTGTTCTTGCACTAGATGCAATAAGTTGACATTGATCCAATCCTGGAGAAACAGTAGGAAGCAGCTTTAGAGCATAAGTGAATGTTCTAGGGATATGATAACGACAGCCTCATTCGGGAGACAGTTATCATTCCAGGCTTCCAAGGTGACATGGACGACAAGGAGGTTGTCAGAGTTATAGTTTTCCTTCTGATGAGGGGCAGTATTTTGGACAGGTGGTCCAAGGCAATACTGAGGGAGGCATGGCGCAGGATACTGATTAAGTTCAGTCGACGATACAGTCTAAGAAATTTGGATTTGGAGTTCATTTATGAGCTAGGTCCCATCAGACATCCAGACACATTCTAAGACAGGTATTGCTCATTTCGGGAGATGGGTTTCTCCGCGAACTTGAGATATAGAGAGACATAGAAAGAAATAACAAGGCGGATTCACTCACTAAGGCTATTCCTCGAACGCAATAGTTTCGCAAGCGAGCTTTGTGAGACTGACTAGTAGAGGAGTTGGGTGTTCGGTATCACACGAGCTGTGAGTATGCGACATCGCAATAATTAGCCTTGAGTGCAAGTGGGAGATTGTTGGAGATAGTGCCCTCAGATTCAATTATTCGATCACAGGCACGTGATTACAATGATTGATGGCGGACCTATCCCGATAGGACAGTCTTACTCGAGATGATAGTATGCTATCTGGTTTACCTTTATCATCGTGTACTGCTTTAAGTGACCTGACAAGTCGCTATTACACGTTGATAGAGCCCCTAGGATTCTTGCTTGACCACCAGCAGTATGAGGGCGATCATATATGTGGGAGCTGGGGGTCTATAAGCATATCCTTAAATGGTCCCTAGTCGTGTGAGTTTCGAGACAGGGCATCGATACTCCAGAGTAGACTAGTGTATACAGTCGAGACCCCGACGAGGGGCGGTGGCCGGTCTCACAAGCCACTGGTGTCAGTTGGATCACCTAAGATGTATACAGGTGCTCATTGGGTTATGAGTACACCGGACAGGACTCGCCGGGAACATGCTAGTTGGTCATATACCAGACGTCAGATGGCAGTTCCCTGGTGACATGTGTACAGGTTAGATCATCGACCTGGGGATCGTCATTTTTCTTGTGTGAGTTCCCACTGTACTTTGATTACTACCCTACCACGGCTCAAAGGAGTCGTGCAAACAGGTTTTAGTTGGGTACAGTCCCGAGCCACATGGAGGCAATGAGCGTATCTTCAGGGGTTCGTCTCTCCCGGTATTGGGGGTGAGGTCGTGCTGTGTCTAGGAGAGCCATTACACGAAGCCCTCGGCTGAGGCAAGGAGATTTACTGGTAGGTATTCCAGTAGTATCTCAGGGTGTTCTGGGCTACACTCCGACACGACTTGTACCGCTTTTGGGGGTCTGACTTTTACCAACCCCCTAGGCCCGCCATGCGATACTCATAGACGAACGGACCGGACTGTACGGATATTGTCACTGACAGGCTCAGTAGGGTTGTCAGGCTGAGTTCGCTCACAGACGTCCCTTTTAGTCAATACCTGGTAGTCCGTTACGTATTGGCTTATACCTCTGACGTGCTAGTGGTTAAATCCACAACCAAGATGTTGACGAGTCTTTAGAGTCCCCCACATTCAGTTACTCAGCTTTCGGGCGAAAAGTTGTAGAGGCCGTATGGAGATATGGCAAGGTCCGATCAGATACGTGCGGTATTGCACGGATTAGGATCGGACAGTTTGTACTATAGGCCGTATGGTTATATGGCAGGGTTCGATCAGATACGTGCGGTATTGCACGGATCAGGATCGAACGGATATTACTAGCCGGCTTTGGTTTAAGCCGGATCCTAGTATAGTACAGTGGAGATTTTGTCTCATTGCATTTGTATTTCGGTCGAAATACAAATGCGGGTGTGTATGCACAGTATCGGGGTTTTCCTGTAATTTATTACGGGTCCAGTTTTCTGGAGTTGCCAGTTTGCTTTCCGTTTCGGCCAATTTCCTTTGTATTGTTCATTGGCCGAAGTTTGGTGGAGGAGGGCTTATTTGCATTGTTGCAAATAGGCATTTGTGGAAGGGGTTCTTTGCATATTTGTATTATGATGGTTGCACCATCCATTGACCTTGACTTCTTGACTTCTTCTTGTCATCATAGTTTGACTTGTGAAAAGATGATGGTTGCTTTGGAGTGTTGGGTTTTTTGGTGATCATTTGACTTTTCATCATCACTCACTTTCCACCCACCCCCTTGTCTTTGCTCTCTCTCTCCAATCACACAAGGGGAGGGGGGGGCGGCCATTCCTTGGCATGGGATGGGATTAATTTTTTTGGGGTGTGGCAATTTTAGTTCTCATGGTGCCAAGAAAAATGCTCTCTTGTTCATCCAAAAACATCCTTTATTTCCTCCACCAAAATGGCAATTCCACAACCCCAAAAATGAGACTTCTTCACTACACATTCTACAGCGAATCTTGGGCACGTCGACTAGCCAGCTTCGTGCCCGAGTTGCCTCGGCATTGAGGTGGGAGCCCGTAAAAGAAGTAGGCGATGTGGTGCACTTCCGGCGACGAGGTGGAGACAGGACATTCCGCGGGAGATCGGGACGACGACGAGAAGACCGGAGGACTTGGATCAGTCGGTATATCTCTATTCCCTATCTTGTAGTTAGCTAGGACTAGTTAATGGTTCGATCCGGGGTTAGTGCGCGGTGGTGCCGGTTTGCTAAGTTCGCAAAATTAAAGTTTATCACCGCTTCCGCATTTTGGCCTCGGGATGGAGGCCGGGGCGCCGCCGTGCACTTACACTAACAACTTCCAAATTTATACATACCACTGGACTAGAAATAACAGCAGACTCCTACCCATGCAAACTACACCCACAAACTCCCACATCTGGCCGCAAATTGCGGCCAGAAAGATTAAACCGGCGGCCTGGGTAGGGGGTTAGGGGTTCGTGCTCAGGTGGTGTGGTCAGGGTATATCTAGTGTGCTCCAGTTTCCTCAATTTTAACCTGAACTACTCGGGCCTATAGCAGATCACTGAAAGGTGAAATTTCACTTAAAAACACTAATTTTTGCACAATTAGAAACCCTATGGTATTTTGGTGTAATCTAGGGTTATGCTTGGTTTAAGTGGTCCTAATAACGCTTAATTAGGCTAGGTTAACCCATACTAACAGCACTTAACCAAAGTTCACACTAATTCACCATTATGAGCACAAAATCTTACTTTTTACACAAACCGAAGCTAAACTACACATGCGTTAAGCAAACAAGAAGTTGGGCTCAGATTCTATACCTTACAAGACCCTAGGTGCAAGGAGAAAGGAGGAGAAGAAGAAGAAGTGAGCTGCTGTTGCTACTGCTGCCTGCTAATGCTGCTGCTGATGCTGTAGCTGCTGCTGATGCTGATGCTGTGGCTGTGGCTGCTGCTGATGCTGATGCTTCTGATGTTACTGGGGCTGCTGCTGCTGCTCACAGCTGAGTGTGTGTGTGTATGTGAGAGTATGAGTGAGTGAGAGAATGAGAGGAGTAAGAAGTAATTGAAAGGCAAAGAAATTATGGCATCAAGTGTCAACCCCTCTCTCTCTCTTCATTAAATGAAGGCATGGGCTAAGCCATGATGCTCCATCATGCACACACTCTCTTTCTCTCCCACCAAGTCAACACCCAAAACAAAATTCAAATAAATTTCTATTTTCCAAAAAAAAAATCACTTAACTTAAAACCTCATAACTTAATTAAAAATGGTCTAACCCACCATGGTTGCTAACCATGGCCTAACCTCATCTTTAACCCTAGTTTACATGCACAAGTGTGTGTATGCCTAGAAAAATTCTAACAAAATACTCATTAATTAGGATAAAATATTTGAAACTTAATTTGGTAAACTTTTTACTAAAAACTATCTATTAAAATACAATTAACCCCTAAACACAACCTAATGTGTTACAATCTTCCCCCCTTAAAGAAAATTCGTCCCCGAATTTTAAAATACAAAGCTACGCATACCTTCAGAGAGATGAGGGAATTTCTTCCGCATCTCGCCTTCGGCCTCCCAAGTGATTTCTTCACCATTTGGGATGTACCAACATACCTTCACTGATGGCAAGACCTTCGATCGTAGTTTCCTTCACCTGCCGGTCCAAAATTACGACTGGCTGTTTGGTGAACGAAGGATCACGCACGAACTAGATGGTTTGGCGCTGAATCCAATGAGAAAGGTCATGAAGGTAATTGCAAAGTATCGACATAGGGAATACGGGGTGAATACTCAATAATCTGGGTGGAAGTGCCAAACTAAAGGCAACGAACCAACTCGCCTTAAGGATCCTAAAAAGACTTACTATCCTGGAAAGCTTCCCAAAACTCAACATGTCATTTATTAGAAATTTCCGAAGTTTCTAGACTAGCTGAGGTCCAGTGATCCTACACACTGAGTCAGAAAAACAGGCTAGTAATCGACACGGCCTAACCTCTAAACCTAAAGGTCACCAATTGGAGTGTCTCCTGATAACTGCTATCAAAGGAGAACCCTCTCGCTGGCAAACGATGATCCCTAACTACCGACAACAATATCTACGTACACACAATTTAACAAGAACAACTGAGCAAACTGAGTATCTCTGGATGACAAGCATCTGAAATGAGTCACATCTTGACTAAACCTGGGTGGACACCAGAACAAATTCCGGGGAGGTCTGCTTCGTTCCCTCTTCGGAACGGTTAAAGGTTGCAACTCTCCAGCCGGCCTCAGTTGCTCAACCCTAGCACACCACAAGACAGACACCTTGAAACGAATCCCGAGACTTCTCTTTCTGTCCCTGCCCACCCATAACTATCTCACAAGTTACGTCAACAGTTGGTGGGGATTGAATGAGTACAGAGAGTCGACTGATGTGCCTGCCCTAGGATTCCACGTCTCTACCCCATAATATCAGGTACACTAGCGACTCCCTAACCTAGCACACCCTTGACACAAGTCCAGGATTCCAAATCATTACCCAGCCGAATAGGCTCAAGTATCTCTGACGAACGAGCATCGGCGGGCAGTGTCTCGCGAAAGCGGTTAAAGAAGAGTGGTCGGGCGCGGACATGAGCAAGCTGTCTCCTCGGTAGAGACGAACTTAAGCTGTACTCAACGATCGCACAAGAACTGTGAATCTGCGGAGGTCTATCACAACAACCAAAATCCACCGCAGGAAAATGTACATTTAACCCTGGTGGTCCGTGAAAATCTGACACGACTCTCAAACAAATAGTGTCTCTAAATCTCCAACGCAAAACCACCTCGGCCATCTCCAGATCATGAGTGGGATATCCTTCTCGTACTTTCTCCAAATGTAGGGAAGCAAAAGCGATAACTCCATTGTGGCACCTTAGTACACACTCGAGTCCTACTCACGAACATCACAGTTAAACCACAAAGTCGCCCGAACCAAAAAGCAAAGAAGGAGCTGATGCAGTTGTTACCCGAGTCTTAAACTGCGGAAACTCCGTACCCAAGCCTCAGTCCAAAGAAAAGAAACCTCCATTCCGGTCAATTAGTCAACGGTGCAGCATTACACTAGCAATCCTGCAAGAAACTGTGGTAAAAGCCTGCTAAGCTCAAAAATCTGCGGACCTCCGTCCTGCTCAAAAATCTGGGCCCAAGCTGTACGGCCACGATCCCCCTCGAAACCATACCAATTCGTCTCCGTAACTACAAGACCTAGGAGTCAACACAACAAGCTTGAAGGGACACTCCGAGAATCTAGCCAACCGCTGGGGCCCTCCCAGTATCCATAAAACAGATCCTCAAGTGCTATTCCTATCCCTCAAGACACCTTAAATAGACCAGGATGTCATAATAACACAACAATAACTGGTCAAGGAACGGACAGAAGAAAACCAGTCCATCACACCTACGAATGTTGCTAGGGCATTGGTGAGTCCAGTGACACACCCAAAACACACAAAGTCCGTAGCACGCACAAGGCAGTCTTCGGAATGTCTTCACTCCGAACCCGCAACAATGATGACCTAAACCCAAACAAACTTAGGCAAAGTCTCGTACTCTGACGCTGATCGAAGAAATCGCCAATGCGAGGTACAGGAAACCTATCCGCACCGTAAGCCGGTTCAATTGACGATCTACCAAAACACAACCTCAATCTGTCGTCTTCTCCTTGACAGATAGAAATAGAAGCTTCCTAACGCAAAACACTCAGACGCACAAAACTCCCCCAACAAACAACTCTGCAGCAGGTCCTTAAGCTCCTTAAACTTCGCCGGCTCATCTGGAACAATGTCGGAAAACTCTCGCACCAAAGAAAAACGGCCCAACAAACCAACTGTGGCTACGGTATCACGAATAACGCCAAGAATCCACGACATCTCCTCAAAAGCCGACTAGCGAAAAAAGCTAAATTCGAGCTGTGAGAGGCGGCACGACTACCCACCTGCACAACAAGAACTGACTTGCCGGGGAAAACAAAACCTAATTGTTTCCTCACAGTAGTCCACAACGCCTAGCACGTAGCTAACCAGTCCGTGCCCAGAAGAATGCCAAGTCTAACATCTCTAGAAGTATCAAAATGACAGATAAATCTCTATCTCCTATCCGATTGGCACACGACCGGATTACGTGTCGCGCAACAAAAGATCCGCTGACAGAAGTTAACACAATAAACGACTGATCTACCTAGCATGACTCTCGTCCTAAACTCGGCACGAAGCGCGGAAACATACAAGTGCAACAAAAGGACATACTGAAGGAGTACCTGAAAGCTCCGCGTTGGACGCCCTCGCGTCCCGATGAGTCGAAGCAAAAACTTGTTCCTGCCCTTCATCTGCGACTGATCGGACTCCTCCTCTACTAGCCTGACCCCTCTGCGCGAACCCTCCGCGTCCACGACGTCTCAGAATACGACCCTGACGTGGTGTGAAGGAACACTGCCTGATGAGGTGTTGAGGGCTTCCGCATCGTAAACACCTACGCGCTGACTGCTGTCTTGCCTGGGGATGAGAGCCAAACGACTGTCCTCATCCTAAGCCTCTGCTCTGGGCTGGTACACCAGTACGATTCCTCCACTATTCCGGAACTCTCACGGTCTATGGAAGACATGTCTCGTAAACTGGGGCTGCCTCCACCGGTGCTATGTAGGGGACGAAATACTGCATGATGATCGCAAGGAACAACTGTGTAACAGGGGTGACAACCATCTGTCGCTGCGCTCGAACAACCTCCACCAATGAGCTCATCATCTGGCGCAAGCCCTGCATCTCTGCCACTAGTCTAGCGATCTGATCTGTCGTAGGAGAAACAATCTGTCCTGGTACAACAGGGGTACTACTCGGATCAGTCCTCGTCTCAGATGAATCAACTCGAACCTCGGCTCTCACGACCGCTCTCTGCACCCTCGTAGTCCTTGGCGGCATAATGGCTGAAAAGAAGGTAGGATTCGACGAGGATACGAAAATCGAATCTCAAGAATGTATACAATCAGAAGGGAATTTCAATCAATAAGTCCTAAGGTCGCTTAGGCGGAGTACCGTGTCGTGAGTATGCCGCGGAACTTACGCACGCTACGCCACTCTGCTGCAGCTACCTACTCCATCATACCAGGGTCATCCTACACTCCGAAGGTAAAACCTACGCTCTGATACCAACTTTGTCACGACCCAAAGTTTGGCCCGTGACCGGCCCTTAACCACGTAACGTCTACAGGCGCAACGCGGCTAAGTAAGACGAAACCCAGAAGTCAAACCAAAAAAAAGTATAGAGTGTTTTAAGCTTTAAATAGAAGCATTAACAAAAAATGTTAAGAATTCTTAAGTGAACAATCACTAATGATAACAATATACGACGCCGTAGCGAAGAGAATGAGCAACAAGTGGAAATCATCACAGATAGAATAACTGCATAAGTAAAGTCGGCTCACAACGAGCTCGACACCAGAATACAAAATAATATACATCGTCCTCACAACTGGTCTCTAAGTCAATACATAAGTGGTAGATGGAGAGTACTAGATACAATAATGTACATAACTGAAAGATAAACAGATACCGCACAAAACCCTACCTATCAGCAAAAGGCTAGTATGCCAACTGCAGTGGTATCTGTGTCAAAAGATGCAAGAAAGCATCCTGCCGCGACTACTCCGAAGGGCAACCTGCAAACACTGTGGCACAACGGGGGTGAGTTGCCAACTCGTGAATAGAAGATAACATATAAAGATAATCGCGAGTATGCACGTGCTGCGATACTCTAACCTATGCCAACAGATACCATCTATATGATGAACTGGATGCTCAAATCATGCAATAAGTGCGATCTAATAGCATCTCCATGTGATGAGTAAGATATGTGATAATCAGGTATAGCAATGCAATCTAACAACCCTATATAAAATGAACAGGGTATGCAACGATCGTGCAAGCATGTGTATTATATCAGGTACAATAGATACATGATGAGATATCAATTACTACATACTGAGCATGGGAAATATAACATCTACACGTAATGTCATCGTGGAAAGTATAATCGGTACCCATCAATGCACCCAAATCCCAATACTACTCAGGCGTCGTCATCCTCCCTGGTCCTCAAATCCTGTAAATCTCATATACTCGTGAGTGCCCAACATCGGCACCCAAAACATCAAGAAATACTCGTGCCAAGCATCGGCACGCAAATCCTCCTGTATAGGGCATCCGTCAGTCCGGATCAGCCCACGGGCTCTGTCTGCGGTATTGGCCCTCGGCCCCGGCAGTACGAGTCGCCCCGTATCCATCAATTGACTCTGGTCAGTATCCTCCGGATAACCGCCAGGTCCAACCAATCACCGGTAAGTAGTAGCCCCTCTGCGAGGCTCACCGTCTACTACACAGCGAAACCGTTCTCGCCCCGGGGTACCATACCGGGTCCACCATGTACCCGTAATCGGCCTCATCCAACTCCTCGATTCGGGTTCACATATATCACTCTAGTACCGAGAAAACACATGGTGGACGCACCGAAATATCATATCAAGGGAAACCGGGTTTTTAAATAATTAACTATTCTCTTTTGAAATATCCACGGTTCCCCAAATCCAGAATTTCATGGAAACAACATATCTAAATGCGTAAATCTAAGCAAGTATGAAGATATCAATATATATATGCACTGGTATGAGTATACAGTGTGCATGTGCGCAGGTATGAAGATATCAATATATGTGTGCACTAGTATGAGTATACAGTGTGTGTGTGCGCAGGTATAAAGATATCAA
Organism: Agapanthus africanus; assembly: GCA_030015575.1. Taxonomy (NCBI): domain Eukaryota; kingdom Viridiplantae; phylum Streptophyta; class Magnoliopsida; order Asparagales; family Amaryllidaceae; genus Agapanthus; species Agapanthus africanus. The sequence goes on from JASDDO010000012.1 coordinate 416,993,995, forward strand.
TATATGTATGCATTGGTATGAGTATACAGTGTGCATGTGCGCAGGTATGGAGATATCAATATATGTGTGCACTGGTATGAGTATACAGTGTGCATGTGCGCAGGTATGAAGATATCAATATATGTGTGCACTGGTATGAGTATACAGTGTGCATATGCGCAAGTATGAAGATATCAATATATGTGTGCACTGGTATGAGTATACAGTGTGCATGTGCGCAGGTATGAAGATATCAATATATGTGTGCACTGGTATGAGTATACAGTGTGCGCGTGCGCATGTATGAAGATATCAATATATGTGTGCACTGGTGTAAGTATACAGTATGCGTGTGCGCTGGTATGAAGATATCAATATATGTGTGCACTGGTATGAGTATACAGTGTGCGTGTGCGTAGGTATGAAGATATCAATATATGTGTGCACTGGTATGAGTATACAGTGTGCATGTGCGCAGGTATGAAGATATCAATATATGTGTGCACTGGTATGAGTATACAGTGTGCATGTGCGCAGGTATGAATATAACCTATGCTGTTATGCGGCAATTCATGACAACTTCAATAAAGCGGAATCAGTATGATATATGATTTATAGCAATCCTACGAGGTGAGTGTCATGTCAATCACTAACAGTGTGAGTGTAGTATATAAATCATGCTCGTGCAACTTGAGCCGTTAGTGACAGTGCAGTGCCCTATGCTATCATTTCTACATGCAACAATGAGGTATGCTACTACAGTCCATATGAACATCTACAATCTAATATCCTAACACGCCCTGACGCTTAACGCCATACGGGCGATTTCCCCGTAGATGTTAAATCTACTCACCTGGTCGTGCGCTACTCGTAGCCGACCACTGGCTTCCCTTTCTTAGCTTGGTCCGACGTACCCTCCTGCGAACCTGGAGTTTACACAAGAATCCATATATAAGCAAATATCTCGCAAAACGCGATATCTAAGCCAAACGATACGCTCGCGTTGCGAACTAAACGCGCGTGTGTACGATACGCTAAAACGTGAGTACGCGTCTAAAACTAACCCGACACGTCGCGACGCGCTGGATCACAGAACCCACTCGCGTATCGCGCGAACCAAACGTACTAGAAATACGATATAACGTCCCAGATTCTACCCAGGCTAACAACTTACAAAATTATACATACCACTGGCCTAGAAATAACAGCAGACTCCTACCCATGCAAACTACACCCACAAACTCCCACATCTGGCCGCAAATTACGGCCAGAAAGATTAAACCGGCGGCCTGGGTAGGGGGTTAGGGGTTCGTGCTCATGTGGTGTGGTCAGGGTATATCTAGTGTGCTCCAGTTTCCTCAATTTTAACCTGAACTACTCGGGCCTATAGCAGATCACTGAAAGGTGAAATTTCACTTAAAAACACTAATTTTTGCACAATTAGAAACCCTATGGTATTTTGGTGTAATCTAGGGTTATGCTTGGTTTAAGTGGTCCTAATAACGCTTAATTAGGCTAGGTTAACCCATACTAACAGCACTTAACCAAAGTTCACACTAATTCACCATTATGAGCACAAAATCTTACTTTTTACACAAACCGAAGCTAAACTACACATGCGTTAAGCAAACAAGAAGTTGGGCTCAGATTCTATACCTTACAAGACCCTAGGTGCAAGGAGAAAGGAGGAGAAGAAGAAGAAGTGAGCTGCTGTTGCTACTGCTGCCTGCTAATGCTGCTGCTGATGCTGTAGCTGCTGCTGATGCTGATGCTGTGGCTGTGGCTGCTGCTGATGCTGATGCTTCTGATGTTGCTGGGGCTGCTCACAGCTGAGTGTGTGTGTGTATGTGAGAGTATGAGTGAGTGAGAGAATGAGAGGAGTAAGAAGTAATTGAAAGGCAAAGAAATTATGGCATCAAGTGTCAACCCCTCTCTCTCTCTCTTCATTAAATGAAGGCATGGGCAAAGCCATGATGCCCCATCATGCACACACACTCTCTCTCTCCCACCAAGTCAACACCCAAAACAAAATTCAAATAAATTTCTATTTTCCAAAAAAAAAATCACTTAACTTAAAGCCTCATAACTTAATTAAAAATGGTCTAACCCACCATGGTTGCTAACCATGGCCTAACCTCATCTTTAACCCTAGTTTACATGCACAAGTGTGTGTATGCCTAGAAAAATTCTAACAAAATACTCATTAATTAGGATAAAATATTTGAAACTTAATTTGGTAAACTTTTTACTAAAAACTATCTATTAAAATACAATTAACCCCTAAACACAACCTAAGGTGTTACAAATAAGCATAATGGGTGCACTCTCCTAATCCTAGGAGTACTCGTAACCTGAGAGAAGGTGAAGATAAAAGACAACTGAATAAAACCTTATTCCTATTTCTCCTGAACCAGAGTCCATCCCCGAACTGGAACAAGTTCCTTCGAGTTCGTATATAACCATATGATGGAGTATGCAAGTAACTGTGGATCTTCGTAGTGATACAGAGTGTTCTGGAGAAATACAAAGGTGATGTAGGATTGGCCAAGAAATACTTGGTTTGGTCGTGAATAGCAGTCGCAATTTACTTTGCCCTTTTACTAATCCCTTTATTTGTCTTTACTTAATACCTTCTGTATACCTTTTAGGCTAAATGGTTTTCTTCATTCCCTACCGTTCGGCACCTGCCTATGGTTTGGATGAAGACTATCCAATTAGCGTAATAGGTGTACCGTCCTAATCCAAGGAGCACTCGCAACCTGACAGAAGGTAAAAGGAAAAGACAACTGAATAGTCCTATTCATTTTCTCCGGAACCGGAACCATCCTCGAATCCGGAACAAGTTCCTTCGAGTTCGTATATAACCATACGAAGGTTTTATCCAATGGAAGTGGATGTTCGTAGTAATACGGGGTGTTCTGGAGAAAAGGGTAAAAGTAGGAGTGGCAATGAGATATGTAACTCAGACAATCCAAAAGCCAGTGTTTTAAGAAGGTTCGGTTAACTTGGTCACTGAGTCATAGTCAAGGGTCGGGTCATGGTCGCTGCCAAAGAGAGAGAGAGAGAAAAGAAACACTCAGCGTGCACTCTAACCTAGATCAGAATGGTTATCAATTTATCCAATCAGGAAACCTCCCACTGTAATCTCAAATTCTCCTCCAAACCTAAAAGAAGAATTAGTCGGGATCACCCGAGGAGTAAACCAACCCATCAGTGGTAATCGGGATCCAACTATCATCTCATGATAATGTGATGGAATCCACTCACGTTATCACACTCCAGAAGGTATGCGCATGCCTGGAAAGTTTCAGTTTTTTTAGAAACTCCCAATGTGATTTTTACCCTTAGGACCCAAGTGACCTTGACACAGTCAACAAATCAAAGAGTCCTAGTCAAGTTCAACCCGTCATTATCCTGGATTGCATTAAACCCACCCGTACGAGCCCTTGACACAGTCAACAAGGCCGCACGACTGTCCTAACCAATCCACATATCCATGCGACAGAAAAGCATTTCAGAGCTACCGAACACTACGGCTCGGCAATGCACGACAAACGTAGAACGAATACTAACCAATACTAATCTGAAATGACGGAGGGCTACTACAGGTTTTTGGCGTAAAACCTTTTAACATAATGAACTTGATATCGTTGAAGGAACCAGATAGCTTTTTATAAATATAGTGGCGAAAACCTTTGCTAAAGAGGTCACTCACGGTGAAGGGATCTCGGCTCTTTCCCCGTAGAATGAGGTGCAGGATATTCCAACTGAATACCACGATGCAAAGCAAAAAGTAATCGGCTATAGTGAAGTTATTACCCTGACGCAAACTTCTGTCCAAGGGGTCACCCCCGGTGAAGGGATCTCGGCCTTTGCCTCGTCGACTGAGGTGCTGGATATTCATAACCGAATACCACTGTGCAAAACAAAAGAGAACGTCCTTGCAATAACAGCTTTTTGAAAAATGTTCCAACAACATCAGAATAGGTTTGTTTAGCTTGCATTGATCCGAATCAATGCAGTCCCATCAATTAATCACACCACAAAAGAACGAAAATATGATGTACGTATATGCCATCCGCATTCGCCACTGGGTCCCGTCATCATCCGTTAGGTTACTTAACTAACGACAGAGCGGGGACTGGACTAGCACGGGTGTAAAACATATACAGCATCTACTAGTATATATATCAATATATAATAATCGCTCATGGCGTGATAAAATGCAACATCACAGAAATGTAATAAGTATCACAGAACAATACAGATAATCTGGGATCCCCAGGCTTCATAGAGCCGCTACTGAAACCCGACGTTCCCCTGGTCGTGTGGATAGCCTGTGCAATGAAATCCTAGACCCCTACGGGCGCAGAAAGTTACCCGCCAAAACCTGAAGCGAGGCAGCCCCTTTCAACAACGTGAATGGACCACCCAGCACTTCACAGAATCCGGTAACTTGAGCACCCCTCCTTGGGTCAACCTGTACCCTCTACGAGTGCAGCGAATAGCCCGCCAATTCTAGAGTGAAGCCCCCTCCGTCTCAAAGGTATGAGATGCGGGCTTGTTTCCCTCTAGAACCTGGCTATCCATGCACCCCTCCGCGGGGTAATCCTAGTACAGAAAGTAAAATATATACAACGGGTACATCGACCTCAGCCCGGTCGTGCCCCAAAAGAATAATATACAAACAGGCAGAGACGGCAGTCCACATGTCGGACGCTCGTCCCGCAATATCAAATGTACAAATACAACCAAACTGTACTACCATTGCATCCAGGCTATCCACCACGACAAATCCGCAATATCACAGCACAACACAGAACATCAACGTGAATGTCACGTTCGCAAATCCGTCTAAAAGAACTATAGCAATTAGACAGGATTTACCGCTCGAATGACATTCACGGTCGTAGATATAATGTAAATACCGTGAATTAACATGTTTAAAATTTTCGGTCGACAAAATTTCCCGAAGGGGGCCCCAAGCACAATTCCCAGTACTCAAACAAATCTGGGCCCAAACAAAAATTACCAGAAACCCCAATTCCAACTCAGAGAGCACTGTAGAAATTTTGGTGCCCTAATGATACAGTGTTGCGGCGGAACCGCGGCCAAAACAAGGATCATGCCGCGGTTCCGCGGCGCTACAGTAGGATGAGGCATCCAATTTTCTGCAGTGTTCTAAGAAAAGCCTGCCTGATTTTCTGCAATACTCAAAATAATTTTTCGACGACAAAAAAATTTCGACAGAAACTCAGAATTTGGAAATGCAGTTTTTGAAAATTTCGTTCGATCGAAGTTCTAAACACGTTAGAGCAAGCTAGTAAAGGTTAATGGCGTGGCTCTGATACCATAAAAGTCTACGGTAGCGTCCCGACCGTCTGTCCAAGGCCAAAATGCGGAAACGAAAACTTTTTCAAACTAGAAACCGGCGCTATCGTATGCTTAAAACCCGGATCGAACCATTAACCTACAACTAGCAACTAAAGAAAGGGTTGGAAAGCTATACCGATCGATCCGTGTCCTTTGGTCTTTGGCCACCATCCCAAGCTCCTCACGGCATCTCCGGTCTCGGTCTCCTCATCGGAAAGGGCACCACATCTTCGATTCTTTTTACGGGCTCCCGCATCATCCGAAGCAACTCGGGCACGAAGTTCGCTAGTCGACATGTCCAAGGTGAAGTAGAGAATGTTTGTGACAACTTTGTCTCTTGCATCATTGTATGGATGGAGGTTGAAGGTGATGCCATCCATGGAAATGGTGAGCTAGAGGAAGAAGAAGAAGAAGAAGAAGCACTTTTCTTTTTTCTTATGTCTTGTGATGATAATGAGAGTGAGAAGTCTTGTGAGAAAAATACAAGACCAAAACATATGATGGCAGCCCCTCTCTCTCTCCTTATCATATCAAGACTCAAATCCATCAAATAATGTGACATTAGCACATAAAAAGAGACCATGAGTCACTAATGAAGTCCATGTCACATTAAATGCACAAAATGATGATTTCTAGCTCATAATTTCCATATGCAAACATTAATCCAAATGTTTGCAACAATAAAAAGATACGGCAACATCTAAAGTAAACTCGTGATGGATCACAAGGATACCCCTCACCTGTATATACATACCTGCATTCGCATTCCTACTGAATGCGAATGCGATGAGACTAAAGTAATCTAACAAATCTAATACTAGGATCTAGCTTAAACCAAAGCCCACTAGTATGATCCGTCCGATCATGATGTTAGTGTATATGCCCTAGAGGCCATTACTGTATCATACTAGTTTGTATATGACTTAATGGAAGCTTGGGATATTCACCTTGTATAAACAATCTTGCTCAATATAGTAGTATGCTACTTGGTTTGATTCTGCTTTAATGTGTGCATGCGTTTCTTTTAGCATATCGCCTTTACACATTAGTGGAGCCCTTAGGATCTTTGCTTGATTACCAGCGTTGTGATGGCAGTCACACTCGTGGGGGCTGGGTAATCAACAAACACATCCTTATGCAGGTCCCTAGTCGTAGGACTATCGAGACAGGGCATCGATACTCCGGACTATACTAGCGTATACGCTTCTCATCCCAGCTTGGGAAACGGTCTGTCCCACAGCCGTCAGTACATCGTACTTGAGATAGTATGCGGGTGCTCGTCAGGTTACGAGTACACTGGACAGGACTCGTCGGGAACTAGTGGTTGGTATTATACCTATCATCAGTTATCAGTTCCCAGGTGACATAAGTACAGCTTAGTCCGTTGACTTGACACTGTCACTTCACCTCGAGTGTGTTCCCACTGTACTTTGATTACTACCCTACCACTGCTCAAAAGAGTCGTGCAAACAGGTAGTTTTTGGGTGCAGTCCCGAAGCACTTGGAGGCAGTGACGGTTAGACAGGATTCGTCTCTCCCGTTATTGGGGGATGACATCGCGCTGTGTCTAGGAGAGCCATTACACAAGTAGTCCCTGGCCAGGGCAAGCGAGATATACTGGTAGGTTTCCAGTGTTATCTCAGGGTGTTCTGGGAAACACTCCGACACGACTTGTACCTCTATTAGGGGACTGACGTTTACCGCCCCCTAGGCCCTCCATGCAATGTATCAGACGAACATACCGGACTGTACGGAGATTGTCACATTCAGGCTCAGTAGGAGTTCAGATGAGTTTACCTCGTCAGTCTTCTTGTCGGCATCTACCTAGGGACCGTTAAGTACAGCTAGTGCCGCTTGCGGTCTGTGGTTAAACCCACTGCCAGCGTAGTGTCGAGTCTTCAGAGTCCCACACAGAGGGTTATTAGCCTTTGGGCAAAACGGAGTAGAGGTCGCATGGTTTTGCGACAGGGTTCGTTCTCATCCGCGCACTTGTGCACGTTTGGAGTCCGGACGGATATTACTAGCGGGCTCTGGTTTGAGCCAGATCCTAGTATATGTTTTGGGGTTAGTTTTATCTCATTGTATTCATGTTCCTCGGAACACGAATGCGGGTGTGTATGCACAGTTGATTGAGGCGGAGGAAGAGGATTTCCATTAGGGTTTCGGAACGGGTGTGTATGCACAGTTGACAGTCGTCTTTTTCCAAACCCTAATGAATTTGTGATATATCAATTAATAATATTAATTAAATGAAATTGTGTCATGGTTGGGTTTGTTGACTTGTTGACCAAGGTTGACTTGTTGACCATGGTTGAAACATTGACTATCATCATTACACATCAAAGATGCTCTTTGATTCTAGCAAAAACCATTTAATGTGAAATGATAATAGACTTATCAAACCTTCCATCAACTTTTTCATTTAGATTAATTTTATTAATTTTATAATTCACTTATTATGTTATGGTTGTAAAAATATCATCTCATTCTATTATAACCATTCTCTCTCCTCTATTCTTCTTCTTCCTCCTCTAGTTCAAGGAGAACAATTCTCATGTGTTGAGAAACATCTCCTTGAAGATAAAACACCCAAAGATACTCTCTACTCTCTCTAAGGTTGAAGTCTAGCAAGCCAAAGATCATAGTTCTCTCAAAATTCGAGAAAGGACTCAAGGAAGAAACCCTCAGGTGGATCCATCTTTGACAAGAGTAGGCGACGAGGAAAGCACCATCCGACCACCATCAAGAGTCAAGAAGAAGGAGTTCAAGTTGAGGTATAACCCCTAACCGAGTAGACAACTCTCTAGTTCGGTTGCTAGTGTGTAGTTTAGCCAAGATCCGTTTTGTAGTCTATGTTACCTAAACCCTAAAAAATATTTTTCACCATTTCCGCAAGCCCGAAAGAACCGGGAGAGGTAACGTGGACTTACAGTGGTACCAGAGCCTAACTAAACACACCCTAGCATGTTAGCAAAGTATTTAGAATATCGACCGAACGAAAAAACCGCAAAACACCCCGGAAATCCCTAGTTGCTGCCAAATTTTTTTTCTGGTCTAAAAATAAAAAATCATGTCTTAAAAATCGGCTCAGGCTTTTATATAAACAGGAAAGAAAAACGATCGCACGAGCTGACCAAAGCGCCGCGGTTCCGCGGCAGAAGCTTCTGCCGCGGATCCGCGGCTGAGTTGACTCGGCCGTGGATCGTTTCTCCTGCAGTTTGTTTCTGGGGGTATTTTGTGATTTTTGGGATGGTTTGTTTCTGCCCAGATTTTCCAGAGAACAAGTTTGTTTTTGGGGTGGTTACAAATCCGTATTTTTGTCGATTTTCTATAGACTTTGGCTAATAGGTTATATCTGTAATGTTTTATATGTATTGAACGTCTACTAATCGCTATACGTCGATTAGTGGGGGTTATACATATCTGTGATCTGTGATGTTGATGGTTTGTGTATATGAATTCGTTGGATTGTCGCGGATGAATAGCCGGGGGGAATTGTGAGATGAGAGTTTTGTTTATCTTTCAATTCTTGTAATATGTAAATTGATGTAATATTATTTGTATGGCCGCACAACCGGGTCGGGGTTGTAGCCGTCATTGTATAATTTCTTTTTACTGTTTTTGCTCCTAGGATAGACCCAAGGTGGGGTGCACAAACTACCGGGTATCTCGAAGTGCCGAGTGGCCTACTCACGTCGTTGAGGGAGGTTGCTTCACTTCGGATACTTGGCGGGTAGTTTGCCACACCCGTAGGGGTCTAGGGTGGGGTTTGGCTATTCATCGCGACCGTGTAATCCGCTCTTCGTTACAGGCTCGTACGAATTGCGGATTCCTAGTATATCTAATGTATTCATCTGTGATCTGGAATGGCTATCATTGCATGTGATGAATATTTATATATATCTATATGATATCTATTTAGGCGTTGCTTATGTTTTGCATTCGCGCTAGTCCAGCCCCCGCTCTGTCGTTAGTTAAGTAACCTAACGGGTGATGACGGGACCCCGTGGCGAATGCGGATGGCATAAGCGTACGTCATATTTTCGTTGTTTTCTGCAATAGTAGGATTAATTGATGGGACGCATTAAAATTAATGCAAGAAAAATAAACCAAAGTAAAAGTCGTTGGAACACTTTCAAAAACCACTCGGTTTCTTTTCAAAATAACTTTTAAATGCGGAGCTTAAACCACTACTTTTAAAAGCTATCTCGTTCCATTGATTATATCAAGTTCACTACGTTCACGGTTTCGCCAAAACCATTCGTAGCCCTCCGTCGTTTCACATGGATGGTCAATAGTATTAAAGTTATGTTTGTTGGCCAAAGTCAAGGCATAGTGATTGGTAGCTATTGGGTATTCATGTGCAGCATAGATAAATGTGTTGGTTTGGGACAGTCGTACTGCCTTGTTGGCCAAAGTTAAGGGTAGGTGCAGGTGGGTTCAAATTAACCTGGAGAATGACGGGTAGAACTTGACATGTGACTTATGATTTGTTGGCCAAAGTCAAGGTCATAAGAGCATGGGGCAAAAATCCACATCCGGAGTTTCAAAAGAACTGAAACTTGCTAGCGCTGCATACCATTTGGAGTGTGATGATTCTGGTAAGATTCTTTCAGTTTTGTCACACAATGATATTTGGATCCCGATCCTACTGTGAGTATATGCTACTCCTCGGGAATATTCTCACTTAACGATCAATGCTATAAACCTAGTAGGTGTCGATAAAGGTGTTAGCGGGGCTGCGCCCCCAGGGAAAAGAGGTTATTTAATTAAGGAACTTCGCGAAAGCGTTGGAAAACCTCCCTCGAAGTACCGACACTAGCCTGGCTGAACGGTTAAGAAAGTATTGTACGGTGAGATTGATCCTGACTAATTCTTCCTTTTTGGTTTGAGGAGGGATTCGAGAGACAGTGGGAGCCATCCTGTTTAGACAAATTAAAAACCACTCTAAACTTGCAAGAGCATCATGCTAAAGTGTTTCTTCTCTCTCTCCTAATTGCAGCAACCATTCAACATGACTGAACTTAAATTACTACTAGATAAAAACATACTGACAGTGCCAAACTACAAAGATTGGCTCAGGAATGTCAAAATGGCAATCACTTACGACAAGTTGGGGTATCTCCTTACCACCAAAGCTCCCCCTTTCCCAGGTCCCACCTCCAGCGTCGCGGATAAGGAAATCCGTAAGACTTGGGAGATTGATTGCGCGAAGGCCAAGTGCCTCGTGCTTGCCTCTATGGACAATGAGCACCAGAGGAGGCACGAGAATATGGACCTTGAATCCATATTTCTTCATATAAAAGAACTGTATGGGAGCAATCCTGTATCGCTAGATACGAAGTCTCGAAAAAGCTGTTTTCGGCGAGATTGGCCATCGGATCACCAGTAGCGGAACACGTGCTTAAGATGATTGGCTTCATTGAGGAGCTCGCGGACCTTGGGACCACGTTGGAGAATGAGCTCTATACGGACTTGATTCTTCAGTCCCTTCCTTCCACTTACGCCCAGTTCATCCTGAATTTCAACTTGCAAGAAAAGGAAGTTGAACTTTCAGAACTCCTCAACATGCTGAGGAGTGCAGAGGGCACCCTACAGAAAGGTAGGGAAACGTCCACTTTGTTTGTAGGAGGATCTTCATCTTCTAGGTCCAAGGCGAAAGCCAAGGGAAAGAAGAAGAAAACCCCCGCCAAACCAAGGGGCGGTGTTAGTAAAGTGGATACGAAGGGAAAGGCAAAAGCAACAAAGGAAACGGGAAAGCTTGTAGGAAAGGAGGAATGCTTTTACTGTCACAAGAGTGGACACTGGAAGAAAGATTGCAGGGCCTGGAAGGCCAGAACACAGGATCTGAAGCGAGTTGCGGCTTCAGCTTCAGGTGTGTATGTTATTGAAAACTGTCTATCAATAAACTCTACTTCCTGGGTATTGGATACCGGATCAGGATCTCATATCTGTAATTCTTTGCAGGCGTTGAGAAACCGTAGGGTTTTGAAGGCAGGTGATATGACCCTCAGAGTTGCAAACGGAGCTGGCATGGATGCTAAATCCGTGGAGGACTATCACCTGGGGTTGTCAGATGGACACGTTTTGGTTTTGCGTAATTGTTATTTTGTACCAAATGCAACTTGTAATATCATTTCTGTATCTTTAGTTTCTAAAGAAGGTTATGAATTTGCGTTTGTAAGTAATGTTGTAAACATTCGCCTTAATCAAATTCTGATTGGGTCAGGTACATTAAACAATGGAATATACGTATTAAACCAACCACAGATTTTCAATGTCCAGAATACACACAAAAGAAAGTCTCCAGAATCAAATCAGGCTTTCTTATGGCATTGTAGACTGGGTCACATCAATGAGAGAAGGTTGACGAAGTTACATACAGAAGGATATTTGGATCCGTTCAAATATCAATCATATGCAACTTGTCAATCCTGTCTCAAAGGAAAGATGACAAAGACTCCGTTTACTGGACACGGAGTAAGAGCGAGCGAGCTCTTGGGACTCGTACACAGCGACGTGTGCGGTCCAATGTCTACGCATGCACGAAGCAGTTATTCTTACTTCATTACTTTTACGGATGACTTTTCAAGGTACGGTTATGTCTTCTTAATGAAACATAAATCCGAAGCCTTTGGAAAATTCCAGGAATATAAGAATGAAGTGGAAAAACAAACAGGCAAAAGTATCAAGACACTAAGATCTGATCGAGGTGGTGAATACTTAAGTGCCGAGTTCCTAGATTACTTAAAAGAGAATGGAATTCTCTCTCAGCTTACTCCTCCATACACTCCGCAACATAACGGTGTATCGGAGAGACGGAACCGGACCCTATTGGATATGGTACGTTCCATGATGAGTAACGCTGAGTTATCGCGATCATTCTGGGGATATGCACTAGAATCAGCTGCATACTTTTTGAACCGAGTTCCAACTAAGACTGTGCCTACTACACCATATCAGATGTGGTGTGGGAAGAAACCCTATCTTAAGCACATTAAGACATGTGGATGTCTAGCTTTTGTCAAAAAGCAGCATGCGGACAAACTCGAGGCACGCTCAGTACAGTGCAAGTTTGTGGGATATCCAAAGAACTCCAAGGGATATTTCTTCTATTGCGAAGAGGAACAAAAGGTTTTTGTTTCTAGTCATGCCCACTTCTTGGAAACTGAGTTTTTAGAAAATCAGATAAGTGAGAGCGCAATAGAACTGGAAGAAATTCCAGAACCACGAGCTATTACTGAAAGCTTAGTAGAACCAGAGGGTTCGAAAGATCAGGACATTCCTATGCCACTCCGCAGGAGTAGTAGGCAGTCTCATCCGCCCGAGAGATACGGTTTTCTCATAGACGGGGATAGAGAGGATTGCATCATTGATAGTGATGAGCCGACTAGCTTCCAGCAAGCCATTCAGAGCGTTGACTCAGTAAAATGGCTGGATGCAATGCGGACCGAAATGGAATCCATGTACACCAACAAAGTATGGACGTTGGACATTGCTCCAGATGGGGTAAAACCCGTAGGATTCAAGTGGATCTTCAAAAGGAAGATTGGTGTAGATGGACAGGTTGAGACCTATAAAGCTAGACTTATTGCAAAGGGTTTCCGTCAAAGACCTGGCTTGGACTATGACTAAACCTTTTCTCCAGTGGCTATGCTGAAATCCATTCGGATCCTTCTTGCCATTGCTGCCTTCCACGATTATGAGATTTGGCATATGGACGTAAAGACCGCTTTCTGAATGGAAATTTAGAGGAGTGTGTATATATGGACCAGCCAGAGGGTTTCATTCAGAGTGGGAGCAGCGGGAAGGTGTGCAAGTTGCTTAAGTCCATCTATGGACTAAAGCAGGCATCGCGGAGTTGGAACATCTGTTTTGATGAGACGGTCAAAGAATTTGGCTTTATCAAAAATCCAGATGAACCATGCATCTATAGTAGATTTGTAGCGAGAACTGTAGTATTCCTCGTTTTATACGTGGATGACATTCTCTTGATAGGAAATGACATTCCTATGCTACGATCTGTCAAGGGGTTCTTGTCACACAGGTTCTCCATGAAAGACCTGGGTGATGCCTCATACATTCTGGGGATCCGGATCTATCGTGACAGATCCAAGAGGATATTAGGACTTTCACAGTCCAGGTACATCGACACCATACTGAAAAGATTCGGTATGGAAGATTCCAAGCGCGGTAATCTACCGGCTTGTCACGGGATCACCCTCTCCAAAGAGATGTCTCCCAAGACTGATTTGGAAAGGGATCGCATGTCTTTTATACCCTACGCTTCTGCGGTAGGCTCTATAATGTATGCGATGTTATGTACCAGACCAGATGTAGCTTATGCACTGAGTGTGGTAAGTAGGTATCAGTCAAACCCTGGGGAGAATCACTGGATAGAGGTAAAGAACATTCTCAAGTACCTGAGAAGGACTAAGGAGATGTTCTTGGTGTATGGCGGAAAAGACCTCCAGATCGAGGCCTTTGCTGACTCCAGCTTCCAGAGTGACAAGGATGATTCCAAGTCCATGTCGGGTTATGTCTTTACCCTCAATGGAGGGGCGGTATGTTGGAAGAGTTCCAAACAGGAAACCGTTGATGACTCGACGATGGAAGCGGAATATATCGCTGCATCTGATGCCGCAAAAGAAGCCGTCTGGATGAGGAAGTTCTTGATAGAACTTCAGGTGGTTCCTACCATTGTTGATCCAATACCGCTGTATTGCGACAACAACGGAGCTATAGCTTTAGCGAAGGAACCTAGGTCCCATCAGAAGTCCAGGCACATCTTGAGGCGGTATCACCTGATCAGGGAGATCATGGGTTGCCAGGAGATCGAGGTTCGGAGAGTTGCTACGGAAGATAACACTGCTGATCCATTCACAAAGGCCTTATCCCTGACTCAGTTCGAGCGGCAGATCGAGATGATAGGTCTTCGATACGCCAGTACATGGCCTTAGTGCAAGTGGGAGATTGTTAGTGTGTATGCCCTAGAGGCCATTTCTGTATCATACTAGTTTGTATATTACTTAATGGAAGCTTGGGATATTCACCTTGTATAAACAATCTTGCTCAATATAGTAGTATGCTACTTGGTTTGATTCTGCTTTAATATGTGCATGTCTTTCTTTTAGCATATCGCCTTTACACATTAGTGGAGCCCTTAGGATCTTTGCTTGATTACCAGCGTTGTGATGGCAGTCACACTCGTGGGGGCTGGGTAATCCACAAGCACATCCTTATGCAGGTCCCTAGTCGTAGGACTATCGAGACAGGGCATCGATACTCCGGAGTAGACTAGCGTATACGCTTCTCATCCCAGCTTGGGAAACGGTCCGTCCCATAGCCGTCAGTACGTCGTACTTGAGATAGTATGCGGGTGCTCGTTAGGTTACGAGTACACAGGACAGGACTCGTCGTGAACTGTTTGTTGGTATTATACCTATTGTCAGTAATCAGTTCCCTGGTGACATGAGTACAGCTTAGTCCGTTGACTTGACACTGTCACTTCGCCTCGAGTGTGTTCCCACTGTACTTTGATTACTACCCTACCACGGCTCAAAGGAGTCGTGCAAACAGGTAGTTTTTGGGTGCAGTCCCGAAGCACTTGGAGGCAGTGACGGTTAGACAGGATTCGTCTCTCCCGGTATTGGGGGTTGACATCGCGTTGTGTCTAGGAGAGCCATTACACAAGTAGTCCCTGGCCAGGGCAAGCGAGATATACTGGTAGGTTTCCAGTGTTATCTCAGAGTGTTCTGGGCTACACTCCGACACGACTTGTACCGCTATTAGGGGACTGACGTTTACCGCCCCCTAGGCCCGCCATGCGATGTATCAGACGAACATACCGGACTGTACGGAGATTGTCACATTCTGGCTCAGTAGGAGTTCAGATGGGTTTACCTCGTCAGTCTTCTTGTCGGCATCTACCTGGGGACCGTTACGTACAGCTAGTGCCGCTTGCGGTCTGTGGTTAAACCCACTGCCAGCGTAGTGTCGAGACTTTAGAGTCCCACACAGAGGGTTATTCGCCTTTGGGCAAAACGGAGTAGAGGTCGCATGGTTTTGCGACAGGGTTCGTTCTCATCCGCGCACTTGTGCACGTTTGGAGTCCGGACGGATATTACTAGCGGGCTCTGGTTTGAGCCAGATCCTAGTATATGTATTGGGGTTAGTTTTATCTCATTGTATTCATGTTCCTCGGAACACGAATGCGGGTGTGTATGCACAGTTGATTGAGGCGGAGGAAGAGGATTTCCATTAGGGTTTCGGAACGGGTGTGTATGCACAGTTGACAGTCGTCTTTTTCCAAACCCTAATGAATTTATGATATATCAATTAATAATATTAATTAAATGAAATTGTGTCATGGTTGGGTTTGTTGACTTGTTGACCAAGGTTGACTTGTTGACCATGGTTGAAACATTGACTATCATCATTACACATCAAAGATGCTCTTTGATTCTAGCAAAAATCATTTAATGTGAAATGATAATAGTCTTATCAAACCTTCCATCAACTTTTTCATTTAGATTAATTTTATTAATTTGATAATTCACTTATTATGTTATGGTTGTAAAAATATCATCTCATTCTATTATAACCATTCTCTCTCCTCTATTCTTTTTCTTCCTCCTCTAGTTCAAGGAGAACAATTCTCATGTGTTGAGAAACATCTCCTTGAAGATAAAACACCAAAAGATACTCTCTACTCTCTCTAAGGTTGAAGTCTAGCAAGCCAAAGATCTTAGTTCTCTCAAAATTCGAGAAAGGAGCTCAAGGAAGAAACCCTCAGGTGGATCCATCTTTGACAAGAGTAGGCGACGAGGAAAGCACCATCCGACCACCATCAAGAGTCAAGAAGAAGGAGTTCAAGTTGAGGTATAACCCCTAACCGAGTAGACAACTCTCTAGTTAGGTTGCTAGTGTGTAGTTTAGCCAAGATCCGTTTTTGTAGTCCATGTTACCCAAACCCTAAAAATTGTTTTTCACTATTTCCGCAAACCCGAAAGAACCGGGAGACGTAACGTAGACTTACACATGATTCTTGCACTACCGCACGTATATGATCGAACCCTGCCATATATCATACGGCCTCTACAACGTTTCGCCCGAAACTTGAAAACTGTCTGTGGGCGACTCTAAAGACTCGTCAATACTTTGGCTGTGGATTTAACCACTAGCTCGTCAGAGGTACTAGCCGTACGTAACGGGCTACCAGGTATTGACCAAAAGGGAGGTCGATGAGCGAACTCATCCTGACACCCTACTGAGCCTGTCAGTGACAATATTCGTACAGTCCGGTCCGTTCGTCTATGAGCGTCGCATGGCGGGCCTAGCGGGTAGGTAAAAGTCAGACCCCCAAAAGCGGTACAAATCATGTCGGAGTGTAGCCCAGAACACCCTGAGACACTACTGGAATACCTACCAGTAAATCTCCTGCCTTAGCCAAGGACTTCGTGTAATGGCTCTCCTAGACACAGCGCGATCTCACCCCAATACCGGGAGAGACGAAACCCCTGCTGATCCGCTCACTGCCTCAATGTGGCTCGGGACTGTACCCAACTAAAACCTGTTTGCACGACTCCTTTGAGCCGTGGTAGGGTAGTAATCAAAGCACAGTGGGAACTCACACGAGACAAATGACGATCTCAGGTCGATGAACTAACCTATACACATGTCACCATGGAACTGCTATCCGACGTCAGATATAATACCAACTAGCATGCTCTCGGCGAGTCCTGTCCTGTGTACTCATAACCCAATGAGCACCTGTATACATATTAGGTGAACCAACCGACACCAATGGCTTGTGAGACCAGCCACCGCCCCTCGTCGGGGTCTCGACTGTATACACTAGTCTACTAATGGAGTATCGTGTAGGGTTCCTAGGCACTCTTGTGAAGGTTCATAAAGCATCTCTCTCCAGGATCTGCTTGATACCGACTCACTACACTTAGTGAGTATGCTACATCGGGTCTGGTACATAGCATCGCATACATGATAGAGCCTACTGCCGAAGCATAGGGTATCCCTTACATGCGGGCTCTTTTCAAATCAGTCTTAGGAGACATCTCTTTGGAGAGAGTGAGTCCAGAGATCGTGGGTTGGTTCCCACGCTTGGATTCTTCCATACTAAACATCTTTAGTATGGTGTCAATGTACCTGGATTGGAATAATCCCAGTATCCTTTTGGATCTATCTCTATAGATCCTAATCCCCAATATGCAGGAGGCATCACCTAGATCTTTCATTGAGAATCTTTGTGATAAGAAGAGCTTGACTGATTGCAGCATAGGAATATCATTTCCTATCTAGAGTATGTCATCTACGTACAATACGAGGAAGATAACCTTACTCTCTGCCACCTTCTTATAGATACAAGGTTCATCTATATTTTTGATGAAGTCAAACTCTTTGACTACAACATCAAAACAGATGTTCCAACTCCGCGATGCTTGCTTTAACCTATAAATGGATTTAAGCAGTTTGCACACCTTTCCGCTGCTTCCACTATCTACGAAGCCCTCTGGCTGAGTCATGTACACGCACTCTTCTAAATCACCATTTAGAAAGGCGGTCTTAACATCCATTTGCCATATTTCGTAGTAATGGTATGCAGCAATGACAAGTAAGATCCGGATGGACTTAAGCATAGCCACTGGAGAAAAGGTTTCGTCATAATCCACACCTGGTCGTTGACGAAAACCCTTTGCTACAAGTCTAGCTTTGAAAGTCTCAACTTTTCCATCTACACCAAATTTCTTTTTAAAAATCCACTTGCTCCCAATGGGTTTTATCCCTTCAGGAGCATTTTCTAAAGTCCATACTTTATTGGTGTACATGGATTCCATCTCAGATCGCATTGCATCCAGCCATTTCACAGAGTCACTGCTCGTGATGGCCTGCTCGAAACTAGCCGGGTCATCATCTTCCATGATGCAATCCTCGCTTCCACCATCAATGAGAAAACTGTAGTATCTCTCAGGCGGATGAGAAACCCTGCTAGATCGGCGGAGAGGCTGGGGTTCGTCGGGTACTACTGAATCCTCTGGTTCTACCAAGTCTTCTGTTATAGTTTGTGTCGCTGGAACATCTTCCAGTTCTACCTCAATGCCACTAATCTGTTTCATAAGAAAACCTTTTTCTAAGAAAGTGGCATGTCGAGAAACAAACACCTTTTGTTCCTCGGGGTGGTAGAAGATATACCCTTGTGAATTTTTGGGATATCCTACAAACTTACATAAGACAGATCTTGCCTCGAGTTTGTCCGGATTTTGTCTTTTGACATAGGCTGGACAACCCCATATCTTAACATACTTAAGAGATGGTCTCTTCCCTTTCCATATCTCATATGGAGTGGTAGGCACTGATTTGGTAGGAACCATATTCAATAGGTGTATGGCTGTCTCAAGCGCATACCCCCAGAAGGAAATAGGTAACTCAGCTGTACTCATCATTGAACGCACCATATCTAATAGGGTGCGATTCCTTCGTTCCGATACACCGTTGTGCTGTGGTGTATAAGGTGGAGTAAGCTGAGAGAGAATCCCATTCTCTTTTAGATAATCTTGGAATTCATTGCTCAAGTATTCTCCTCCTCGATCAGATCGAAGGATCTTAATACTTTTGCCCGTTTGGTTCTCTACTTTGTGCTTATATTCTCTGAATTTCTCAAAAGCTTCAGACTTGTGTTTCAATAGGAACACATGCCCGTATCTAGAGAGATCGTCGGTGAATATAATGAAGTAGGAAGAACCGTTCCTGGCATGCGTAGACATGGGACCGCATACATCACTATGTACCAGTCCTAAGAATTCCGTAACTCTTTCTCCGTGTCCACTAAACGGAGCTTTGGCCATTTTTCCTTTGAGACATGAATGACAAGTATCATAAGATGATAATTCGAATGGATTCAAATAACCATCCTTATGTAACTTAGCCAGTCGTGTCGCATTGATATGACCAAGTCTACAATGCCACAAGAAGGATTCGTTCATTTCTGAACTCTTCCTCTTGTGCGTGTTTTGTATATTGAGGACTGTATTTTGATTTAGAATGAATATGCCATTATGTAACGAGCCTGATGCAATCAACTTTTGATCTAGGAATATGTTCATAACATTATCCTGTACTACAAAATTATATCCTTCTTTACTCAATAAAGAAACTGATATAATATTGCACATCATGTTCGGTATATAATAGCACTCATTCAGAATCAGTGTATCACCACTTGGTAATACTAGGTGATATTCGCCAACTGCTTTGGCTGCAACATTTGCACCGTTCCCTACTTGAACGGAATGATCACCTTTTCCCAGTTCTCTACCTTTACGTAGCCCATGTAACAGTTTACATATGTGGGATCCTGATCCGGTATCTAATACCCAGGACGTAGGGTGAACTGAGAAACAGTTCTCAATAACTAACACACCTGAAGAAGATGCATCAACATGCATGTTCTTTTGGGCGGCGTGAGAATTCAGATATTCTCCTGTTTCCTGTTCAGTCTTATAACTCTTATAAGAAAGAACGGGTCCAACGTTCCCCTGCTCAGTATAATAAGCGGGTTCAGTCAATACATCCATTATATTATCTTGATTATGGCCTGACATGGTCGCTACCTGGAGAGAGAGAGAGAAGAAAACACTTTAGCGTATGCTCTTGCAAGATTAGATTGGTTATTATCTTATCTAATCAGGATATCTCCCACTGTTTTTATCAAATCTACCTTCAAACCCTAAAAGGTAAGATTAGCCGGGATTAGTTACACCCTACAATTTCGTCAATCTTTCAGCCAGATCAGTGTCGGTACTTAAGGGAGGTTCCCCGTGCTTTCGCACGGACCTAATTAAAGTAAACCTCATTTTCCCAGAGGCGTAACCCCGTTAACACTTTTCTAGACACCTACTTGATCGTCTAATTGTAATGTGTAAAACTCTCCCAGGAGTAACTCTTACTCGCAGTGGGTATCGGGATCCAACTATCTCATAGAAGGTATGCAATCTCATTGCAAATTTCAACACTTGAAATTCCCAATAATATTTTACCCCTAGTGTTCTATGACCTTGACGAATGCCAAACAACCCATAGTCCACTAGTCAAGTTCAACCCGTATATTTCTTGATTGAATTAAACCAATCCGCACGACCCTTGACGAATGCCAAACAACGCCGTACGAATACCCTAATCCAATCTGCATCATATGCATAAGCAGATAAATACTAGTTAGCTACCGTACACTACGCCTTGACGAATGTCAAACTACCGTAGCACGAATACTAAGTAGTACTTATCTGAAATGGCGGAGGGCTACGCAGGTTTTTCAGAAAACCATGAGCGTAATGAACTTGATATCGTCGTAGAATCATGTGAAATTTTGAAATGGAGTGCTTTTTAGGCTTTCATTAGTTTTGCTAAAGAGGTCACTCCCGGTGAAAGGATCTCGGCTCTTTCCTCATCGAATAAGGTGCAGGACATATCATATATATCTACTGTGCAAAGCAAAACTCTAAAAGCAATCAAAAGACAAACCGAGTTTTGTAGCATCTGCCAGTTTCACTAAAGAGGTCACTCCCGGTGAAGGGATCTCGGCTCTTTCCTCATCGAATAAGGTACAGGGTATATCATATATACCACTATGCAAAGCAAAACTGTAGCTACCCTTTTTTATAAAGTTTTGATTCTACAACATCTTTTAGGTTTCTTTTCTTTTTATTAATCTCATTAATAAAAAATCCCATCAGCTTATGCTTCCTAAGCATCACAGATAAATACGACGTACACTTATGCCATCCGCATTCGCCTCGATGTCCCCTCGTGCACCGTTAGGTTAGGTAACTAACGACAGAGCAGGGCAGGGCTAGTGCGGGTGTAAAACATAAGTAACGTCTATATAATATATCATATATACTATATACTGTATGCATCACAACATATCAAATGATCACATCACAGATATCGCAGCAGAAACATAGATATAATGTGGGATATACTAGGACGTCCGTATTTAGTATTTAGCCAACAATAGAAAATACGGATTCCACAGTCGCGATGAATAGCCAAGCCCACACCCTGCACCCCTACGAGAGCGGCAAGCGACCCTACCAATTCTGAAGTTTAGGAGACCCGGTCTCGACTCCTCGAGATGGCCTCCTACTGAACCCCAGAACCCGGTCACCTGTGCTCCCCTCCTTGGGTCCATCCTAATGCGGAAAAGTAAATAATATACAACACTGGTGGCATCAACCTCAACCCGGAAGTGCCCCAAATAAAAGAATATTACATTACATTTGAATTTACATGAATGAAAATATAAAACTCTCATCTCACATAAAACCCCCGGCTATTCAATCGCGACAATCCTGCACATCATATCTCAGCAACACATAATATTTCATATCATCAACGTAAGTAAGTATGCATACACCGATCGTCGTCGATGTATAGCAACAACAATTGGCAATACAACTACATACTTTACTTACGGTCATAGAAAAGAAATTGTAAAACTATAATATTTGGAATCCACAATCACTTTAGACATCGTAAATCCGAAATATCACATACTTCGCATTTCATGCCTAACTCTATGAATTCCACATATTGTATCACATTCCAGATAAATAGACAGTATTAAACTTTTCGAACAGATAATCAAATACCCAAAATTTCCTAAATTGCTCAACACTTGAGCGGAGTTCAAATAATCCGGAATGTGTCACAGTAGTAGCGGTCCAGCCGTAGAAGGGTCAAGCCAACGCCTCACATGTGGCACACCGTACTGCCCCAAACCCGAAGGTTCAAAAGGCAGTTCAAGACGGTCACATAATCGAGTTAAGGTTTGTTGTCTTCTAGAGGGTCCACCACAAAACTTGCACGCATTTGCGAAAGATTTAAACTCGAGAAAAGATTCAATACTTGAAAATTTTTCGTGTCGGGAAAAATTGAGTAAATGATATCCGTTCGAAAATTTTGACAGATTCTAAATATCCGGAAATAATAACGAATTTAATATTCCGATCGAATCTACGATTACAAAATAAACCCCAAAATACTCAACACTTGAGTCAGAATAAAAATATAAATCACAGATATATGAATTACTGTGCAAAATTAAGTACCAATCTCCCCTGTACGGCCGCGGATCCGCGGCCCAAGCAAGGTACGGCCGCGGTTCCGCGGCGGTTTGGAAGTATTGGGAGCTCGTTTTTCACCACAATTCTTATAATTCCCTGCTGAATTTTTTAGGTATTTTTAATTCGAAAAAAATCGCATTTTTGAAAAATATCCAGAGAGGGGTTTATTTTCGTCGGTTCGGGTTCGATCGGAGTTTTAACTTCGTAAACACGTCGCCTAATGCTCTAGCTAGGCTCTGATACCACTGTAGGGTTCCTAGGCACTCTTGTGAAAGTTCATAAAGTATCAATCATGCCCAAATAAAATTTTAGATGTGCCGAACAACCCAAAGACGGGATCTTTGCTAGATTATTAGGGTTTAACAAGCAAGATAACATCTTTAAGCATAAGTGTGAGGGATTACAACCTTTGTAGTCCGCTCCTTCGCTTCACAAGCTCCGAGTAGAAGTCCCTTTGCCGCGAGCCACGATCTCCCGGACTCAAGAGAGGCTCCACGACTCGAACGATCCATGATAGCTTGTCGTATTCCTTTTCTCCGATGATCTACGTCGAAGTTGCAATAGCTCAAGCTTTCTATCACTCTAATGAGACGAACACCCTAATCTAATGGGCTAGATTAGATGAGGATGATGGAGTAGTATTTATGCTTTTTTTTATCATTTTCTCACAATAACTCATCACAAAAGAAAACTCAAGTGAACTCTCTCTCAAACTCAAGAGAGAAGAAGATGAAGAATGAAAAGAATAATCCTTTTGTGATGAATAGTAGATTAGAGTATATGATTGATTATTGAACCTTGGTCAAGGATGAGAGGCTAAAACTTTGTAGAGAATAAACTAGAGTTAGGGTTTGGTTAGGTTAAGGATAAGGATCAACCATAATATCTTAACCAAGACAAAAGAGAATCCTTCTAGAATAATCAAGAAAGAGCTAATCCTAATCAAACCCTAATCTCTTTTTATCATCCTTAAACATGTTTCATAATAAATCATATCATGTCACAATAATATATATCACATATATATTATATATTTGCAACAAAAGAAAATAATACAATTAACATATATCGCATATATATCAATGTATTAATCCGGTGAGAAAATGAAATAATAAAGAAGCCAATATTAGATAATGTAATACAATATATCATATATATCATTATAAATTAAATCATCGAATCAACACTTGATCCAACGATCCGGCTATATCGAATATAATCGACTAATATATCATGTACCGATTCATCGAATCAACACTTGATCCGATGACCCGGTTCATATCAAAATATCGCGAGAATATAATACGGTATCTCATATCGCATTTGTTGGAGATAGTGCCCTCAGAGTCAATTATTGGATCACAGGCATGTGATTGCAATGATTGAGGGAGGACCTATTCCGGTAGGACAGTCTTACTCAAGATGATAGTATGCTATCTGGTTTACCTTTATCATCGTGTAATGCTTTAGGTGACCTTACATGTCACTATTGCACGTTGATTGAGCCCCTAGGATTCTTTCTTGACTGCCGGCAGTATGAGGGCTATCATATACGTGGGAACTGGTAGTCTATAAGCACATCCTTAAAAGGTCCCTAGTCATGGGAGTTTCGAGACAGGGCATCGATACTCCAGAGTAGACTAGTGTATACAGTCAAGACCCCGATGAGGGGCGGTGGCCGGTCTCACAAGCCACTGGTGTCAGTTGGTTCACCTAAGATGTATACAGGTGCTCATTGGGTTATGAGTACACCGGACAGGACTCGCCGGGAACATGCTAGTTGGTCTTATACCTGACGTCAGATAGCAGTTCCCTGGTGACATGTGTACAGGTTAGTTCATCGACCTGAGATCGTCATTTGTCTCGTGTGAGTTCCCACTGTACTTTGATTACTACCCTACCACGCTCAAAGGAGACGTGCAAACAGGTTTTAGTTGGGTACAGTCCCGAGCCACATGGAGGCAGTGAGCGGATCTGCAGGGGTTCGTCTCTCCCGGTATTGGGGGTGAGGTCGCGCTGTGTCTAGGTGAGCCATTACACGAAGTCCTTGGCCAAGGCAGGAGATTTACTGGTAGGTATTCCAGTAGTATCTCAGGGTGTTCTGGGCTACACTCCGACACGACTTGTACCGCTTTTGGGGTCTGACTTTTACCAACCCCCTAGGCCCGCCATGCGATGCTCATAGACGAACGGACCGGACTGTACGGATATTGTCACTGACAGGCTCAGTAGGGTGTCAGAATGAGTTCGCTCATCGACGTCCCTTTTGGTCAATAGCTGGTGGCCCATCACGTATGGCTAATACCTCTGACGTGCTAGTGGTTAAATCCACAGCTATAGTATTGATGAGTCTTTAGAGTCCACCACACACACAGCTACTCAAGTTTCGGGCGAAACGCTGCAGAGGCCGTATGGAGATATGGCAGGGTTCGATCAGATACGTGCGGTATTGCACGGATCAGGATCGGACGGTTAGTACTAGAGGCCGTATGGTTATATGGCAGGGTTCGATCAGATACGTGCGGTATTGCACGGATCAGGACCGGACGGATAATACTAGCGGGCTTTGGTTTAAGCCGGATCCTAGTATAGTACAGTGTATATTTTTTCTCATTGCATTTGTATTCGGTTGAATATAGATGCGGGTGTGTATACACAGTATCGGGGTTTTCCTGTAATTTATTACGGGATCAGTTTATTGGAGTTGCCAGTTTGCTTTCCGGTTTCGGCCATTTTTCTTTGTATCTGTCATTGGCCGAAGATTGGTGGAGGAGGGCTTATTTGCATTTCTGCAAATAAGCAATTTGGAGGGTGGTCTTTGCATATTATTGGATCATGATGGTTGCACCATCCCTTGACCCATTGACTTGTTTTGACTCCATGATGACTTGACTTTTGTGAGTGATGATAGAGGGTCATGATGGTGGGTTTGGTGTGTTGGTTTTGCTTGTGATGATGATTCTTGCATGATGACCATTCCTCTCACTTGCATTATTGTTGTGGCTCCCACTTTTTTTCTTTTGGACTCCATTCTCATTCCATCCACCATCATGGCCGGCCAAGTGAGGCATGGGGGCTGTCCAAAATTTCTAGTGTGGGATTTTTGCTCTTTTGGTTTTGTAAAATCCCACAAGTTCCATCTCCATAAGCTTGTATCATTCCTCCACCAAAAGGGCAATTTCCTAAACCCCAAATGAGACATAACACTACACATTCTACAGCAAACCTTGGGCACGTCGGCTCGCCAACTTCGTGCCCGAGTTGCCTCGGTATAGAGGTGGGAGCCCATAAAAGAAGCAGGCGACGTGGTGCCCTTCCGGCGAGGAGGTGGAGAACGGACATTCCGTGGGAGATCGAGACGACGACGAGAAGACCGGAGGACACGGATCGCTCGGTATATCTCTCTTCCCCATCTTGTAGTTAGCTAGGACTAGATTAATGGCACGATCCGGATTTATAGTGCGCGGTGGTGCCGGTTTGAAAAGTTAAAGTAAATCACCGCTTCCGCATTCCGGCGTCGGATTGACGGCCGGGGCGCCGCCGTGCACTTACAGTGGTATCAGAGCCCCGCCATTAACCTAGTCTAGCTTTGTCTAATGTGTTTACATTTCGATCGAACGGATTTTCCGAAAACCCGATATCATGCACATCAGTTTTCTGTCGAATTGTTTTTGGCTCCAAAATTTTTTCAGTACATTGCAGAATTATGTGCAGGGACATATTAGCATTCTGTGAAAATTTGGTCTCGTGAACCCACTACCCCACCGCGGAACCGCGGCCAAACCCATGCTTGGGCCGCGGTTCCGCCGCTATATTTACTGTTCACTGCACCAACTTTTCACAGAGAGCTCCTGAGTTGAAAATGGGGTTTTTGGAATATTCTTTTTGGGCCCAGAATTTCTTTGAGTGCTACAGTAGTACTTGGGGCCCACTTGGGTAAATTTGATCGATCGAAAGTTTTAAACATGTTAGTTCACAGTATTTACATTATATCTGCGACCGTGAATGTAACTTGATCGGTAAATCCTGTCTAACTGCTATAGCCCGGTTAGACGGATTTGCGAACGTGACATTCACGTTGATGTTCTGTGTTGTGCTGTGATGTTGCGGATTGGTCATGGGGGATAGCCTGGATGCAATGCTAGTATAGTTTTTGTTGTATTATGTACATTTGATATTGCAGGGCGAGCGTCCGACATGTGGACTGCCGTCACTGCCTGATTGTATATTATTCTTTTGGGGCACGACCAGGTCGAGGTCGATGTACCCGTTGTATGTATATTTTACTTTCTGTACTAGGATTACCCCAAGGTGGGGTGCACGGATAGCCGGGTTCTAGAGGGCAACGGGCCCGCATCTCATGGCATTGAGATGGAGTGGGGCTTCACTCTAGAATTGGCGGGCTATTCGCCGCACTCGTAGGGGGTACAGGTTGACCCAGGAGGGGTGCCCAAGTTACCGGATTCCGTGAAGTGCTGGGTGGTCCATTCACGTTGCTGAAGGGGGCTGCCTCGCTTCAGGTTTTGGCGGGTAACTTTCCGCGCCCGTAGGGGTCTAGGATTTCATTGCACAGGCTATCCACACGACCAGGGGAACGTCGGGTTTCAGTAGCGGCTCTATGAAACCCGGGGATCCCAGATATCTGTATTGTTCTGTGATGCTATACATTTCTGTGATGTTGCATTTTATCACGCCTTTAGCGAAATATTATATATTGATATATATACTAGTAGATGTTGTATATGTTTTGCATCCGCGCTAGTCCAGTCCCCGCTCTGTCGTTAGTTAAGTAACCTAACGGGTAATGACGGGACCCAGTGGCGAATGCGGATGGCATATACGTACATCATTATTTTCGTTCTTTATTGGTGTGATCAATTTATGGGACTGCGTTGATTCGGATCAATGCAAGTTAAAAACAAACCTATTCTGATGTTGTTGGAATACTTTTCAAAAAGCTGTTATTGCAAGGACGTTCTCTTTTGTTTTGCATCGTGGTATTCAGTTGGAATATCCTGCTCCTCAGTCGACGAGGCAAGGGCCGAGATCCCTTCACCGGGAGTGACCCCTTGGACAAAAGTTTGCGTCAGGGCATTAACTTCACTATAGCCGATTACTTTTGCTTTGCACCGTGGTATTCAGTTGGAATATCCTGCACCTCATTCTACGGGGAAAGAGCCGAGATCCTTTCACCGGGAGTGACCTCTTTAGCGAAGGTTTTCGTCACTATATTTTTAAAAGCTATCCGGTTCCTTCAACGATATCAAGTTCATTACGTTAAAGGTTTTCTCCAGAAACCATTCGTAGCCCTCCGTCGTTTCAGACGGGTAGCACGTAGTATTCGTGCTGTGTTTGTTGACCTTCGTCAAGGCATAGTGAATGGTAGCTGCTTGTTGCCTTTCTGTTGCATAGATAGATGCGTTGGTTTGGGACAGTCGTATAGCCTTGTTGACCTTCGTCAAGGGCTTGTACGGGTGGGTTCAAATTAACCTGGACAGTGACGGGTAGAACTTGACATGTGACTTATGATTTGTTGACCTTCGTCAAGGTCATAAGAGCATGGGGCAAAAATCCACATCGGGAGTTTCTAAAGAAACTAAAACTTGCCAGATATGCGCATACCTTCTGGAGTGTGATGACGTGAGCGGATTCCGTCACGATATCATGCGATGATAGTTGGATCCCGATTCCCACTGATGAGTTAGTTTACTCCTCGGGTGACCCCGACTAATTCTTCTTTCAGGTTTGGAGGAGAATTTGAGGATACAGTAGGAGGTTTCCAGATTAGATAAATTGGTAACCATTCTGATCTAGGTTAGAGTGCATGCTGAGTGTTTCTTTTCTCTCTCTCTTTGGTAGCGACCATTGACCCGACCCTAAGACTATGACTCAGTGACTAAGTTGACTGAACCTTCTTAAACACTGGCTTTTGGATTGTCAGAGTTGCAAACCTCATTGCCACTCCTACTTTTACCCTTTTCTCTAGGACACCCCGTATTACTACGAACGTCCACTTCCATTGGACAAAACCATCGTATGGTTATATACGAACTCGAAGGAATTTATTCGAGGATGGTTTCCGGTTTTGGAGAAAACGGATATGACTATTCAGTTGTCTTTTCCTTTTACCTTCTCTCAGGTTGCGAGTACTCCTTGGTTTAGGAGATAGTACACCTATTACGCAAATTGGATAGTCTTCTTCCAAACCATAGGCAGGTGCCGACCGGTAGGGAATGAAGAAAACCAATTAGCCTAACGATGGTGTACAGAAGGTATTATGTAAAGACAGAGAAATGGATTAGAAGGAGGGCAAAGTAAGCTGCGACTGCTATTCACGACTAAACCAAGTATTTCTTCGCCAATCCTAAATCACCTTTGTATTTCTCCAGGACACTCCGTATCACTACGAAGATCCACAGTTCATTGGATACTCCATCGTATGGTTATATACGAACTCGAAAGGAACTTGTTCCAGTTCGGGGATGGATTCTGGTTCAGGAGAAATAGGAATAAGGTTTATTCGGTTGTCTTTTATCTTTACCTTCTCTCACATTGCGAGTGCTCCTAGGATTAGGACAGTACACCTATTATGCTTATTGGATAGTCTTCTTCCAAACCATAGGCTGGTGCCGAACGGTAGGGAAGGAAGAAAACCATTTGGCCTAAAGGGGTGTGCAGAAGGTAATGACTAAAGACATATAAAGGGATTTGGAGAGATGGCAAAGAGATATACGGTTGCAGTTGTGAATCTGGATAATGGAAGAGGCATTACTAGGAATACCGGGATACCCCATCGAAACATTTCAATGTTTCAGTTTCACTGTGTACTGTTAAAGGAAAACCGATTTCCCGATTAGATACTTACTCCAGGGTATGTATTTACCAGGTATGATTCTCACATCTGTATGGTTTTACAGATGATGAGAGGGAGTAAGTTATTGGGAATTGGGTGATCATCCTCATTATATCGGGATTCGTTGTAATCGGTGATATTTGAGGAAATTGCCTGGGTTGTTTGCCGGACGACAAATTTTTGGTTTTGAATATCCGCTGTTATGCACCAATTTCAAATTGATATATCTGTACGTCTATTTTCATAGAGTGAGATATACCTTTCTGAAATTATGTCTGTGACATTTACCTATATCAGTGGATGGTTAGGTAAGGAGCATTAAACAGCGGTTTAATTCTTCATAACCATAAGTACAGTTTTCAACCTACGACACACAGGGATTGAGTTATCAGACTCAAGGGACTTATACAGAGTATTGTATGTTGTCCAGGGTCCATCAGGACAGAGGGGATGGTCCTCGTACTATATTCGGTTTACTTATGACTTCTCTAGTTTTTAGACAGGTGTTTCGTGGAAACACAGGGTCCGAATTTTGAGAAGTTATAGGTATATGAATAAAGTAGAGAACCAGGTATTGCAAGTATCGGGATTCTTCAAAGTGATCGAAGATGTAGATACTTGTGTATGGTATTCAGTTGATAGTAATGACTAAGAGAACTTGCTTCTCTTTCAGGTTACTCATAATTGGAAGCATTCCTAAGTTGAGTAACGCTGATCGGCCTCTTTCCATTTAGTTGACATGCACTGGAAACAGCTGCATGATTTGAATCTGGTTCAATTAAATCAGTGCCTCTGGTTCTATATTGGATATAGAACAGTTCATATCTTAACGATGTTAAGGTACGGGGAGTTGTCCGGTTTATGCTTAAAACCAGACTCTGGATAACTCAAGGCACGTTTCTGTAATGGCTGTTTATGGGTTGACCCAGGCTATGACGAGGGTTGACTTTCTACCATCTGGAAGATCAATAGTGATATTGTTCTAGACTCGCCACAGTTTTAATAAAAATGGATTTTTTTTCAGAAAACAGTAGTGGGAGTATGGTAGAACTGGAAGTGATTCCAGAACCGCAAACGATTACTGAAGATTTGATAAGGAACCTAAAGATTCAATCTGGTTTGACATTCCATTGGCCACTCCGCAGATTTGGTGGGTAACTTCAGGCACCCGAGAGGTACTCCGGTAGCCTCAAGGACGGTGACAGGGAAGTTCTTCTTTACCCACACTTGCCATTGCTGTTGTTCCAGGCTGTGAGACCCGGCAGGAGGATAAGTATAGCGTCGTTCTAAACTAGCTTTAGAAGTGTACGTGTATATGACTCTGCCAGAGGGTTGTCGTAGTCAGTGGGAGCAGCGGAAGCATTGGTAGACATGTGGCTTATGTCTATTTATAGACTAAAGCAGATGTAGCGGAGAAAGATCATCTATTTCTGACGTGACAGTCATAGGTTTGACTTCATCAGAATAGGGGATGGATCTGTTGAGAAGGTAGTAGGGTGTGATGTCAGGGTATTTGGATGACATACACAGAGTAGGAAGTGATATTCCTATACTACGATCGGTTATACTTTGGTCGTCACACAGTGGTTTCTCCACATGGGACTTGGACATTATATCAGACATACTGGTTACTAGATCTATGGTTTTAGATCAAGATTTGGGTGGTTTCCCAATTAAGGGTACTTAGACAGCATTCTAAGAGCATTTAGAATGGACGACTCCTGGCACGATAGTGTACATACAGGTAATGGAGTCACCCTCTCTAAAGGTGTCTTACAGACTAAAGGGGAGAGGGATGTGCATGATTGGCAGATCACTTGCTCAGGCAATTGAGTCAATCATGAGATGTCAAGTACCACACCAGATGTTGTTCTTGCGGTAGGTGCAATAAGTTGATATTGATCCAATCCTGGAGAAACAGTCGGAAGCAGTTTTAGAACATAAGCGGATGTTCTAGGGATATGATAACGACAGCCTCATTCGGGAGATAGTTATCATTCCAGGCTTCCAAGGTGACCTGGACGACAAGGAGGTTGTCAGAGTTATAGTTTTTCCTTCTGATGAGGGGCAGTATTTTAGACAGGTGGTCCAAGGCAATACTGAGGGAGGCATGGCGCAGGATACTGATTAGGTTCAGTTGACGATACAGTCTAAGAAGTTTGGATTTGGAGTTCATTTATGAGCTAGGTCCCATCAGACATCCAGACACATTCTAATACAGGTATTGCTCATTTCGGGAGATGGCTTTCTCCGCGAACTTGAGATATAGAGAGACATAGAAAGAAACATCAAAGCGGATCCACTCACTGAGGCTATTCCTCGAACGCAATAGTTTCGCAAACGAGCTTTGTGAGACTGACTAGTAGAGGAGTTGGGTGTTCGGTATCACACGGGCTGTGAGTATGCGACATCGCAATAATTAGCCTTGAGTGCAAGTGGGAGATTGTTGGAGATAGTGTCCTCAGAGTCAATTATTGGATCACAGGCTCGTGATTTCAATGATTGAGGGAGGACCTATTCCGGTAGGACAGTCTTACTCAAGATGATAGTATGCTATCTGGTTTACCTTTATCATCGTGTACTGCTTTAGGTGACCTTACAGGTCACTATTGCACGTTGAAAGAGCCCCTAGGATTCTTGCTTGACTGCCGGCAGTATGAGGGCGATCATATACGTGGGAGCTGGTAGTCTATAAGCACATCCTTAAAAGGTCCCAAGTCGTGGGAGTTTCGAGACAGGGCATCGATACTCCAGAGTAGACTAGTGTATACAGTCGAGACCTTGACGAGGGGCGGTGGCCGGTCTCATAAGCCACTGGTGTCAGTTGGTTCACCTAAGATATATACAGGTGCTCATTGGGTTATGAGTACACCGGACATGACTCGCCGGGAACATGCTAGTTGGTCTTATACCTGACGTCAGATAGCAGTTCCCTGGTGACATGTGTACAGGTTAGTTCATCGACCTGAGATCGTCATTTGTCTCGTGTGAGTTCCCACTGTACTTTGATTACTACCCTACCACGCTCAAAGGAGACGTGCAAACAGGTTTTAGTTGGGTACAATCCCGAGCCACATGGAGGCAGTGAGCGGATCTGCAGGGGTTCGTCTCTCCCGGTATTGGGGGTGAGGTCGCGCTGTGTCTAGGAGAGCCATTACACGAAGTCCTTAGCCAAGGCAGGAGATTTACTGGTAGGTATTCCAGTAGTATCTCAGGGTGTTCTGGGCTACACTCCGACACGACTTGTACCGCTTTTGGGGGTCTGACTTTTACCAACCCCCTAGGCCCGCCATGCGATGCTCATAGACGAACGGACCGGACTGTATGGATATTGTCACTGACAGGCTCAGTAGGGTGTCAGGATGAGTTCGCTCATCGACGTCCCTTTTGGTCAATAGCTGGTGGCCCATCACGTATGGCTAATACCTCTGACGTGCTAGTGGTTAAATCCACAGCCATAGTATTAACGAGTCTTTAGAGTCCACCATACACACAGTTACTTAAGTTTCGGGCGAAACGCTGTAGAGGCCGTATGGAGATATGGCAGGGTTCGATCAGATTCGTGCGGTATTGCACGGATCAGGATCGGACGGTTAGTACTAGAGGCCGTATGGTTATATGGCAGGGTTCGATCTGATACGTGCGGTATTGCACGGATCAGGACCGGACGGATAATACTAGCGGGCTTTGGTTTAAGCCGGATCCTAATATAGTACAGTATAGATTTTGTCTCATTGCATTTGTATTCGGTTGGAATACAGATGCGGGTGTGTATACACAGTATCGGGGTTTTCCTATAATTTATTACGGGATCAGTTTATTGGAGTTGCCAGTTTGCTTTCCGGTTTCGGCCATTTTTCTTTGTATCTGTCATTGGCCGAAGATTGGTGGAGGGGGGCTTATTTGCAATTGTGCAAATAAGCAATTTGGAGGGTGGTCTTTGCATATTATTGGATCATGATGGTTGCACCATCCCTTGACCCATTGACTTGTTTTGACTCCATGATGACTTGACTTTTGTGAGTGATGATGGAGCGTCATGATGGTGGGTTTGGTGTGTTGGTTTTGCTTGTGATGATGATTCTTGCATGATGACCATTCCTCTCACTTGCATTATTGTTGTGGCTCCCTCTTTTTTCTTTTGGACTCCATTCTCATTCCATCCACCATCATGGCCGGCCAAGTGAGGCATGGGGGCTGTCCAAAATTTCTAGTGTGGGATTTTTGCTCTTTTGGTTTTGTAAAATCCCACAAGTTCCATCTCCATAAGCTTGTATCATTCCTCCACCAAAAGGGCAATTTCCTAAACCCCAAATGATACATAACACTACACATTCTACAGCAAACCTTGGGCATGTCGGCTCGCCAACTTCGTGCCCGAGTTGCCTCGGTATAGAGGTGGGAGCCCGTAAAAGAAGCAGGCGACGTGGTGCCCTTCCGGCGAGGAGGTGGAGACCGGACATTCCGCGGGAGATCGGGACGACGACGAGAAGACCGGAGGACACGGATCGCTCGGTATATCTCTCTTCCCCATCTTGTAGTTAGCTAGGACTAGATTAATGGCACGATCCGGGTTTATAGTGCGCGGTGGTGCCGGTTTAAAAAGTTAAAGTAAATCACCGCTTCCGCATTCCGGCGTCGGATTGACGGCCGGGGCGCCGCTGTGCACTTACAGCATTATCCTCGGTCCTGCACATATCACATATGTGCCACTACTCCGTTTTTCCTGAGCCAAGAAACCTTTGTGTAGACTCTAAAGAATCGTCAATACGCCGATAGCAGGTGATGATCATATCAAACACCCACAAGCTGCAAGCGGTCAGCTAAACGTAACAGCCACCCAGGTATTGAGCGATCAGAAGATCAACAACCTAGCCTGTCCGTTCTCCTGTGAATCCAATCAGTAACACTCCCGTACAGTCTGGTCTGTTCGTCTGATATGTCGCATATCAAGTCTAGGGGTGGTATACGTCAGACCCCAGTAACCGATAAGTCGTGTCGATGTGAGGCTCATAACAGGTCGAGAAACTACTGGTAACACTTACCAGTATATCTCTATATCAGCCCTGGCCAGGGACTTCCAGTTATAGCCAATCGAACACAGCACAACATCAACTCCCTATACCGGGAGAGACGAATCCCCTCCTATCGCTCATTGCCTCCATGTGATTCGGGATTGTACCCAAAAGCCACCGTTTTGCACGCCCTCTTGGACGTGGTAAGGTGGAAATCAAAGCACAGTGGGAATCACACAAGACTCTATGACGATCTCGGGTCTACAGACTACCCTGTACCAGTGTCACCGGAGAACTGCCATCTGACGTGTGGTATATCACCATCTGGGAGTTCTCAGCGAGTCCGTCCAGTGTACTCAGTCTCCACTGAGCACCCGTACACAATCTTTGATGTCAAACACCGATGGATATGAGATCATCCATCGCCCATCATATGGGTCAAGATGCGTATACGCTAGTCTACTCTGGTGTATCGATGCCCCGTCTCGATATACCCTCGACTAGGAACATTTATAGGATGTACTCATCAACTACCGTGGCCCCACTAGTATGATCTCATCATAATCCCAGTAGTCGAGTACAGATCCTAAGGGCTTTATCAACATGTGAGAGAAAGACAATAAACTAATACAAGTCAACATGTTAAGATAAAGTGAAACCAAACAGCATACTATCATGACGAGCAAGAAAGTCCTCTCTGTATATATCCAAGCATCCATCATAATATACATCATATGTACAACAATGGCCTCTAGGGCATATACATAACTAACATATCGATGCCCAGTCTCGAAACTCCCACGACTAGGGACCTTTTAAGGATGTGCTTATAGACCCCAGCTCCCACGTATATGATCGCCATCATACTGCTGGTAGTCAAGCAAGAATCCTAAGGGCTCTATCAATGTGTAATAGCGACCCGTAAGGTCACCTAAAGCAGTACACGATGATAAAGATAAACCAGATAGCATACTATCATCTTGAGTAAGACTGTCCTACCGGTATAGGTCCTCCCTCAATCATTGCAATCACGTGCCTGTGATCCAATAATTGACTCTGAGGGCACTATATCCAACATATACACCACACAAGAAAGGGTCCCTTCCATTTTTGTGGTAAATCTTGGATAAGAGCATCACTCACGTTACTAGCCAAGAAAACTTTCTTTGGTACCTGAGATTTCCTCTTCTTAGTGCACAAGTATTTCAAGATTTTTGCGTAAGACGGGACTTACTGAATTACATCTAAGAGGGGAATGTTGATGTTAACCTGTTTGAACAACTCCAGAATCTTCTCCATTTGTGGATTTTGTTTATTGGACCTCAACCGGTTTGGAAATGGAACATTTTTGAAATTGGTTGAGTCTAATGCTTGTGGAGGAGATTGTGGAGTTGGAACGGAACCCAAAACTGGAGTTTGAGTGGAGTGAGATGTGGATCCGTTCGGAGCAGCGGTTGAAGAAGAAAAGCCTTTTGAAGAATGGAGAATAGGTTCAGAAGAAGGAGTAGGGGAAGAAACGGCCGGGGTGTCATCATCATCAATTCGTGTGCCGATGTTGTTGTTCAGCATTCTTCCAGATCTCAATGTAGTCACGACACTCACATTATGGTTATGTTGTTCAAGAGCAACATGTACATTATGTAGGTGACTAGGATTTGGGAGTGGTTGTGATGGAAGCGTCCCTTTCTCTCGCTCGCTTAAAGTCGCGTTCAGCTGTGCAATCTGGGCTTCGATGGTCTTGATGCTTTGCCCGTGTGCAGCGGTGTGTTGCACCAGAGAC
The DNA here is from genome assembly GCA_030015575.1 of Agapanthus africanus. Taxonomy (NCBI): domain Eukaryota; kingdom Viridiplantae; phylum Streptophyta; class Magnoliopsida; order Asparagales; family Amaryllidaceae; genus Agapanthus; species Agapanthus africanus. Next base: position 417,030,136 of record JASDDO010000012.1, read on the forward strand.
TGAATATAAGACTGGATGTTGGCGGTGGATTGAGTCGATTTCTTTACAAAATCCTCTAGACTCCGTTCTAGCGAGGAAACCTTATCGTTATTTGACAGAACAAAGTTGTTTTGAGGAAAAGAATTGTTGCAGGATGCAAAATTGTTCTTTGGATTCTGAAAAGGTTGGGGTTGGAAAGGCTGCTGAAATTGTTGTTGAGCTTGTTGTTGACCTCTGGAAGTTGTTTTGGCCTTGGAATTGATGCTGGTTATGATTCCAGGCGAAATTGAGATGGTTCCTCCAACCGGGATTGTATATGGAAGAGTATGGGTCATTTCTTGGTCTCTGCTGAAATGCAGCATTAACCTGATCCTGTCCTTGAGATGGTGGATTGTAAGGTCACTCTTCGGTCAAATGAGATGGATCCGAACAGCAAGCGCAAATGGTACGAGGGGTAAGAACATGCGCGTGATCGCAGCTATCTCGGCCTTCATTGCAATTGAGATATTGAGTTGATGAACTCCAGTCCTAGAGAGACCTGAAGAAGAAGAAGAAGTTGAGGTGTTTGGTCGGGTGCTCTCCCACTGCAGCGTTTGTTCCGCAAGATCGTCAAAGAATTGCCAAGCCTCTTTGTCAGATTTGGACAAGAAGTGGCCCTGACAGATGGTCTCCATCAACCGTTTGTTTGCTGGATTCAGGCCCTCATACAGAGTTTAGCAAAGTTGCCATTTCTCGATACCGTAATGAGGACACTGAACAAAGAGGTCCTTGTACCGGTCAAAGCACTTCTAAAAAGGTTCGATTGGAAGCCGGGTGAATTGATTTATCTCGTTTCGGATCCGTGCGGTCTTATGATTCGGGTAGAATTTCTTTAGAAACGCTTTTACAAACTCGTCCCAACTGGTTATCGAATGAGATGCGGTGCTATACAATCACTTTTCAGCAAGGTCACATAAGGTGAAAGGAATAACTCGTAGCCGTATAGCATCATCAGATAGTTGGGTTGTCTTCATTACGCACATACGTTCTGGAATTTATTGATGAAGATGTAGGCATCTTCGGATTCAAGCCCGTGAAACTTGGGCAACAGGTTGATGAAGTGGGGCTTAATTTCGAAATTATCCCCATTGGCCGGTGGAAGAGAAAGACAAGTAGGGAGTGCAGTGCGAGTAGGATAGAAACGATCCTGGAGCGCAATTCGTTGTAGCGCTGCTGGATGTGGTTGCGGGTTATTCGCACCAAGTGGAGGTGGAATTATTCCCGGGGGAGGTAAAGTGATGTTAGGAGGAAATCCCGACACCTCGAAAGAAGAATTTGGTGACGGTGAAAGTGAAGGTGAAGATGTATGAACAGAATCGCGGTCAACGTCGGAATTGGCCGGACAAAAGGTAAGGGTGAAAGAGGCGTGGAAGGAGTTTCGACGTCGGAGTCGATCGCGTAGTCGGTAGCGACTAACGTAACGCGGACTAGGCGGGCACTAGTGTCCTGAGTCCAACTGGACATATACTAAATGAGTTTAGTGTAGTCAAAGTGTAGAATGTGAGGGTAAGAAAACTTCAATGGAGAAAAGTCGGTGAAAGGTAGGTGAAATGGAAATTTGGCCACAAATGACGAGTTTTTATAAAAGTTTTTGTTTTTTAGAGAGTTTTGCAAAATATATACGGATTTATGGACACAACTTCAAACAATCACAGTCACAACATGCAGAATCACACCTAGAGCTATGGTCTTCAAAGTCCACTAGACTGCTTCTAATTGTTCCAAAGTGACAAGTTGTGAGATAACCCTCAAATCGTCTCTTCACTGCCAATTATAGCCAGGTAAGCATAAGTGTGGTAAGGAGGGTTCCACTCACGAATCACAGTGAGATGGGCCTTTTAAAATTACCTCATCACTTGTCTAGCCTAAGCACCACAAAATCAAGTTTAGATAAATGACCGAATGCCCACAACCTTCTTCTGTCTTATTGAGCACGACAAGTCCTCAGTTGGCGAGTCTAGATATTTTTAAAATAAGCTCAAGGGTAATGTTTATGCTTTTAGTGATTTTTAGGGTCTTAGAAAGGGTGATGAAATCCCCACCCAATCTAAATTGGTGTTATAGCTCTTTCAAGTCCGTATTATTTATACAAAACAATAACAAACAACAATCCAAAATACTTGCAAAAATTTTATTTGGCTGCGGCGCAAAGAACCTGCACAAAAAACAGTTTTATTGAAGAGAGAAAGAGAGTTTGCGCAAAGAATACTGCAGAAAAAATAGTTCAGTGGAGTTAAGAGGTGGGTGGACAGAAGAGTGGAATACTCACAAAAGTTTTTGGGTGTTGATTTGACAGATTGACCGCGGTCCCGTAGTCAAACCTATACTTTCGCCGCGCTTCCGCGGTGCAAAAGATGAGTTGGAGCTTCCAAATTCTTCCCTGTGCTAAATTAATCTCCTCTTCTTGGTTAGAGCCCCTGAGTCTTGAATTGGTCACTAGATTTGCTCCAGAATTTATACGGTTAGCCGCGGTTTCGTCTTGATCCGCCGCAGTGTAGCCGCAAGATATGGGTCTAACTCCCCACAACTTTGGTACTGAACTTGATCTTCTCTCTATTCTGCACACTTGCACAAAAAGAATAAAAAATAACAAGATGATTTTTATAGTTTTGTTTTTTATATATATATTCACAAATTAACCCGAAACGACACAAAGAAATAAACCACCGTCTCCCCGGCAACGACGCCATTTGATTGAAAGATTTTTAGTATGCTAGTTTTAATTACCGCAATCAAGACGGTTTCTCTTGGTAGTGTAACGTTTTAAAAATCGTTTAGGTTAATTGTTTGATAATTAGTAATACAACACGTGGTTTCCGTAAAACCTAGTTATAATTATTTTTCTACATAAACACAATTATACCTACTTTAATTATGTAATGGCTTATGTATTGGTGTTTTATTAGTTACTTATTTAATTGCTAGTTTATTTAATTATTTTCCTTAATTATTTATTTTAAATATTATTTTAATTATACACTTACACACTAAATTAGTGATAATTACAAATTGGTATGGGTTAATTACATGTTAGTGTACCATGACACAACTAAACACTTATTGTAACATGTTGTTTTAACAAATGTTTGACTTTGGTTTTAGAATTTTCAAAGAAATGCTTATATATGAAAATAAAATTTAAAAGAAAATGAAACAATAATTGGGCATGGAGCATTTATGAGGTATGAGAGAGTTTTGACTTGATCTCACTCACACACACACACACCCTCCTCCCAGGTTCAGCCAGAACTTGGCAGCCCCCCTCTCCATTTCTTCTTCTTCACTTGAAAAATCCCACAAAAACTCACTCAAAAATCCACAAACTCAACCCTAATTTCTAGTTAAATTATCACAAGATTTCCTTTGCCTAAACTAATCTTGGATCTTGAAGCAAGTTAGCATTTTGGATGGCCAAACCTAGCAAGTTAGATCTTCCAAAATCCTTGAGGTATAAAACTTAATCTAATTGTTACTTTGTTAATTATTTGCTTTAATCTAATTTTAGTTTGGTGTTAATATAGTTTTAATTGCAAAATAGAGTTTTAAAGAGAAGGGTTTGGGTTAAAATTAAGGTTTTTATCACTTAATTAAGTTAGCTAATTGTAGTTAACATCTAATGGCTTCATCAAATATAATCTAGTTGATTACTTTGCTAATATGGCTTTTAATTATCTTAATTAGGAGTTTATGCAATTAATTTCATGATTAGTGTGTGTTTATATGAGATTTGATTTAATTAAGTGTTGCATGGCTTGATTATGATATCATGTGTGATTAATGGCTACTAGGCTTGCTAATCCATCTAGTTTTGCACTAAAATGGCTAAATGTTGCTTACTAGGTTTTTAATAGAAATAGGTTTTAGTTAAGTTTGAGGCTGTGATGATCTACAACCTATTTTCCCTAAATTTTAGCGGAATGTGAATGCGCGATTAGTACGATTAGATTCTAGGATTGGTATTTGCTACGCATAACAACCCCTAGTTGTGGTTTGTGGTGATGTCGCGCGTGCGTTTTGTGCACCAAGTGCATGCGCGTCTAGCTAGTGCGCGTTGGTTGCTTCGTATCGTTTTGTGTTCGCGTCTATTTAAATGTCTAGCTTTATATATATTGATGGTGCGATTATAGGATCGGTCGTAGAGTCGTCGGACGCGGCATGGAAATGCAAAGCAGTGATCGGATTCGACTAGCCGAGGCATTTCGGTGAGTAGATGTACACATCTATGGTGAAATCACATGGATGGCGTTAAGCACCCGATAGATAGGATTTAGTTATAGTTTTTGTGTTTCATATGCGCATATCATGCTCATGTCGCTTTTGCATCTTCATATATATTGATATTATAACTTAGGACACTTGCACTATTACCAATGGTCTATGCCGCACATGCACTATTTTATGTAAACACACACACCATTGGTAATTGCCATGTCACGATACACCTTAGAACTTGCTTAATGATCGGTATCTGTGCATTTGCATCATGTATGATATGTAGTTTCTAGTCATATACTTCATTGAAATCCTTCATATCATGGCATTACATCTTCTTACATATGATGTTATTACCTAGGACACTTGCACCATTACCATTGGTTCATGCCGCACGTGCACTATTTATGCGAACACACACGCTATTGGTAATTGCTATATCACGAACACTATAGAACTTGCTTAAATCAGTATCTGAGCATTTGCATCATATATGGTATGTAACTTGAAGTTGTATATTCATTTCACCAGGATGGATACGTAGGATTTCTAGTCATATATACCTCATTGCATCATCATTCATATGTAGTCTTCTAAACATACATCGCATTGCATCATGTTGATATCAAGGACATTCATAGTTATTCACATATTCATATATTGTGATTTTCTTGGAGATTTCCGTATTCATAAGAATTCTGGATTTGGGGAAAACCGCAAAGGAATTTTATAAACTTATTATCATTTCAAAATAGAAATTTGCGGTTTTCTCGTGATATGATGTGTGTGGCGTCCACCATGAGTTTTCTCGGTTCTTGGGCCACGTATGTACATACACCCGATTCGAGGAGGGGGACGCACCGTCTACGGGTACATGGTGGACCCGGTAAGGTATCCTGGGGCAAGATGGACGTATTGAGAAGGCGTTGCGCCCAGCAGGGGAACATTACTTACCGGTGATTGTTGATCCGGCGGTCATCCGGAGGATACTGACCGGAGTCACGTGATTTGACAGATTTAAGGGCCGATCTGAGAGACGGCTACCGAGATTTGACATATATATATATATATATATATATTTTGTGTCGATATTGGCACGGTTTTCTATCGATTTCATTTGATGATACCCTAGTTTTATTATACAAAAGTTTTACTAAGATAAGAGCACAGATTTTTCTCATACCAGATATATAACCAGATTTCGTGTTTGATCATTCATTCATGTTGCATGCATATTGGTGCATAGCATGACTGTGGTACACACAGGTTGCGACGCGTTTGCGTGCATGCTTGTGATAGTATTATTAGATGTTACTTACTACCCACGAGTTGGAAACTCACCCCCGTTGTGCCACAGTATCATGCAGGTCCGACCCGTCAGCATAGTAGCGGCGGGCATACTTCTTCTTCTGCTCCTTTGCATCGACTTGCGACTTTTGCGCATAGGTGGGTTTTGGGGAGGATATTATTTTGTTCTCACCATGTATATTTATTTTGTATCTAGTACACTCCATCGACCATATGTATATGTGACTTAGACTGTAAATTTGTGAGATTTGTATTTTGCTCTCTGGTGTCGAGCTCAAGTGAGCCGACGCGGTGCTTTCTTATTCTCTTGCTTTTATATGTTGATTCCATATTATGATGATATATCTTACATGTGGTTGTGTTCCGCTGTTCGGCGAAGAGCTAGCTCCCGCTTGGGGATGCCTTTATTCACTACTTATGTATATTCATGTGTTGTACCCATTTGGGGCCAGTTTTTACAAGTAAACTCTGTCGAAATTTTTACAAAAACTTGAGCTTATTATAAAGAATTGCCAAATGACTTTTCTATGTTAACTTAACTTTAAAACAAGTTTTCTTTCACTCTATTCCTTTAAATGGTTTAGATTTCTGGGCTTTGGCTTACTTAAATTACGTTACGCCTCTAGACGTTGCGTGATTTAAGTGCTACTCATGTTCCACACTTTTGGGACGTGAAAAAGTTGGTATCAGAGCCGGTCCCTCAAAAGTAGGTCTGTGGTTCGAGGACGAACCATTGTTCTAAGTAGGGGGAATGTAATACCCCAGGTGGAGTTGGGGATGAATACCACGTACCCCATGAGAAGTGAGATGTTATCCGGTATCGAGGTGGGGATGTAACCGATATAGATATACACGGGGACCCACTGTAGAACAATGGGGAGTATCAAATTCCATTCCGAAAGAGGGCACGATCAGAACTATAAATGGAATGATATCACTCCTATAATATGGATGCGCATTTTGGATGAATCGAAACTCCGGAGTTTGAAGAACTCCGTAGTTAAGCGTGCTTAAGCTAGGGAAATTCAGGGATGGGTGACCTACTGGGAAGTAGCCCCCTTCTTAAGTTCGGTTCATTCAAAGGGACAAAACCGTCCAGAGCGGACAATACCATCTGTGTTTGGGGGTAGGTCGTGACAGGTAGCTAGCTGGATGAGTACGGGTCGGTCCACGGAGAGATGAGAATCTTTTTCTTAGTGTTTTAACGAGTTATGTCCAAATTATCCAGGTTTATTCAAGATTAACTATGTGCTAAATATGTATGATAAAAGAGCTTGTTAGGGTTAGGATTAGGTTAGTTTGAGTTAGGAGTTCGCTCACTTCTTTCGTTTGCCACTCTTAAAATCGATGTTACGGTAATCGGCAACAACGGGGATTCGCATGACTAGGAAGGAAACTTGCGAGTATAAGTTAGGCTTTCCAACGCTTAGTTCCTTCCTTTTGATCCTTGTCCGTCCGTTCTTGGCTCTTAGCTATAACCTCCGGTCAATTCAACCACAACCGGCCTCACTAGGGTGTCACCGCTATCATGTAGGATAGGGTGCCGTAGGGAGAGGATTGTGGTTGCCTTGACGGGAGTTCGAATCAAGATGTTGGGTAAAGAAAAGAGTGAGAGAGATTTCCTTCTCTCAAACTTTTCTTATCCTACTCTAACAAGTGAGAAACTACTCACCCATTATAAAAGAAAAAGAAAATAAAACAAACAAAGAAGATGAAAGAAATGAGATAGAAAATTACAACTAGCTATTTGGGACCTCACTTAGGCAAGGATCACACTTAAGCATCATTGTTGCAAGGATAAAAGAAAAGAGAAAAAGAACAAACAAACAAATAACAACTATTTTAACAAAGAGAATTACAAGCAACAAATATAAGAACTAAATAATAAGACATGCATATGAAAAGAACTTTTCTTTATTCATCATTCACTCAAAAGCTCACTACAATGTTAATGGAGGAAAGATGGAGAAGGAAAAGAAGTTACAAACTAAACTAGTCTAATCCTAACAAAAGAAATAAGTATCCTCACTTGGCTTGAAACTGGGCTATTTATAGGCAGATAGATAAAACCCTAGGGCTAAAATCTGAGCCCTTACACAATTACAAAACTATCCTAAAAATATCTCCTGACTCCGAGTTGACTCAGCCGCGGAACCGCCACATAAGTGCCACATCGGCCACGGTTCCACGGCGCTTTGGGTGAGTTTCTGTCTCGTTCTTTCCAGGGTATTCCATGTTGCTATTCTTCTCTGTCTAGTACACACTCCATTTTTTCCCAGATTCTCAACAGTCCAAAAAGATGAAAGAATGCGGACTTTTGCCTTGATTTTCTTGAGCTCCGCGTTATCATCTCGATTCTTGTTTTGCCTCTCTTGTACTTTGTGCATGAATGACCCTTGATTGACATTTGTCACTCGAACTGGTAGGTGGCACCTGACGGATGGTGAGCGGTGACCCGTATTTTTATCTGTTGTTGGCTGTTGTCGTGAATTTGTTATGACTGCTCCTGATTTTCATTGTTTTGAACTGAGAACCTGTAACCTGCAACTATATAGAAAACACAGATCAAAGGTACCTACCTATATGCAATGGGATCAAGAATGGGTGGTATAAAAGTGCAAAATTATGATATGAACAGAACCACAGAAAAAATTAAGAGCATGCAGGGTTCCCTAGTGCCCACGGCGCAGCGGAGTCGCGAATGGCGAACAAAAATTTCGAGCAAACACAAAGGAACACCGAACCTAGAATCGATCCAAACTCCTAAACTAGCAAACCAAGCATGCAAAGATACGAAATATTGTTAGTGTATATGCCCTAGAGGCCATTATTGTATCATACTGGTTTGTATATTACTTAATGAAAGCTTGGGATATTAACAGTTGTATTAACTGTCTTGCTCAAAATAGTAGTATGCTACATGGTTTGTTTCTACTTAAATATGTGCATGTGTTTCTTTTAGCATATCGCTTATACATATTGGTAGAGCCCTTATGATCTTTTGCTTGATTACCAGCGTTGTGATGGCAGTCACACTAGTGGGGGCTGGATAGTCTATAAGCACATCCTTATACAGGTCCCTAGTCATAGGATTATCGAGACAGGGCATCGATACTCCAGAGTAGACTAGTGTATACGCTTCTCATCCTAGCAGGGGAGATGGTTTCTCCCACATCCATTAGTACGTCGTACTGGAGATAGTATACAGGTGCTCATTGGGTTATGAGTACACCGGAAAAGACTCGTCGGGAACTGTTGGTGGGTATTATACTATCGTCAGGTAGCAGTTCCCAGGTGATATCAGTACAGCTTAGTCTGTTGACTTGACACTGCTGCTTCTCCTCAAGTGTGTTCCCACTGTACTTTGATTATTACCCTACCACGCTCAAAGGAGTTGTGCAAACAGGTAATAGTTGGGTGCAGTCCCGAAGCACTTGGAGGCAGTAGCGGTTAGATAGGATTCGTCTCTCCCGGTATTGGGGGTTGATATCACGCTGTGTTTGGAGAACCATTACACAAATTCCCTCGTCAGGGAAAGAGAGATTTACTGGTAGGTACTCCAGTAGTTTCTCGGGGTGTAATGGGCTACGCTCCGACACGACTTATTGCACTATTAGGGGTCTGACGCTTGCCTCCCCTAGGACCGATATGCGATACTCTTAGACGAAAAGACCGGACTGTACGGAGATTGTCATAGATAGGCTCAGTTGGACGAGTTATTCTCATTGGCCTTCTCATCGACATCTACCTGGGGGCCGTTACGTACAGCTAGTACTGCTTGCGGCCTGTGGTTACACCCACTGCCAGCGTAGTGTCGAGTTTTTAGAGTCCCACACAGAGGGTTTCCCTGCATCGGGCAAAATATGTAGAGGTCGTATGGTTTTACGAAAGGGTTTGGTCACGTACTTGTACTTGTGCAGGGATGATGATTCAGACAGATAATACTAGTGGGCTTTGGTTTAAGCCGGATCCTAGTATTGTATTGACGGATAGTTTTTCGTCTCTTCTGTATTCGTATTTTCGGAATACGGATACGGGTATGTATATACGGACGAGGGGCGTTTTTGTAATTTATTCAAAGTTACTTCTAGAAGATGACACATCATAATTTGTATTAAACATTTTGGATTAAATGTTTATTGAATTATGCATGTTGGAAATGAGGTGGGTTTTTGCATAGAATTGGACATGGCTTAAAGTGCCACTTGTAGGGTTTTTATCCCATGAGTCACTTGATTGAATTTGAACCTTAATTCATTTTCCTATATGATTTATTCATAAGGAAAAAGGTTTTGGTTCAGTTCACATCACAACAAGAAAGTTCATTCTCATTCTTACGCAAAAACTTCACCAGCTTTTCCAAAACCTATCATCTTCTTCCTTAAGCCCTAGAACACTCATGTATTGAGTAACCTAGGATGAAAAGAGACATACCAATCCATATTCATACTCTACATCGTCTACGATATCTTGTGTAGAGAGCATGATGCCCTAGTATCTTCGGTTGAGGTAGGATCTTGATGCACAATCTCTCGGGTGGATCATCTTCGATTTGAGAAGGCCGACGAGAAAGCGGCGATTCGATACAATCCATGGAGTCGACGACGAGGTGGAGGACAATGAGGAATGAAGACCCGAAGGACTTGAACATGAGGTATAACTTCTGTACATGTAGTTAGATCTCATGTTCTTATTGTTAGTAAAGGTTTAGCAACGATCTTAGCGTATAGTCTATGTCATAAAGCTTTTGAAATCAGTATTTTGAAAATTCCGCCTCCCCGCAATCACGTGGGGTGCGTGGCATGGACTTACAGTGGTATCAGAGACAACTAAACCTTTACTGGCTTGTTAGCAAGTGTTAGAAGTTCGATCGGAAAAACAGAAATACGATACACACAAAACCCAGTTTCTGTTGTTTTTGAAAAGTGCCTGAAAAATTGTTTCACGGTTCTTAAAATTAAGTGCAGGGTTTTTTAAGAATGCTCAATAAATCCGAGACCATGAATCGTTAAGAACGCCTCGGAACCGCGGCGCAACGGTGTGTTTCGCCGCTGATCCGCGGCCGATTCAAGACCGAGTCAACTCTGATTTCTTCTGTTATTCTTATTTTTATGTGTATTGTTTTCTAGAATATTTGGTTTCTACCCAGGATTTTTTGAGTGCTAGTTTGCACTTGGGGTGGAAACGGAAAATATAATTCGATCGAAATTCTAATGTTCTTGGCTAATAGGGTTTTTATCTGTATTGTTATATGTGTTTTTTAAACATCAGCTAATTGCTATATGTCGGTTAGTCTGGGGTTGCACATATCTATTGGTTTGTGTATATGGACTTTATTGGATCGTCGTGGATAAATAGCCGGGGATGTGAGATGAGTGTTTTTATCTTTCATTCGATGTAAATTGTAATTTGATGTAATATTATTTTGCGGGGCACATCCGGGCTGAGGTTGTATCCACCGTTGTATTATTTCTTTTTACCGTTTTCTGCTCCTAGGATAGACCCAAGGTGGGGTGCACAAACTACCGAGTTCTTTGAAGTGCCGAGTGGTCTACTCACTTTGTTGAGAGAGGTTGCTTCACTTCTGGAATTTGGCGGGTATTTTGCCGCACCCGCAGGGTCTGGGGTGGGGTTTGGCTATTCTTCACGACCGTGGAATCCGTCTTTCGTTACAGGCTTAAACGAAACGCGAATTTCCTAGTATGTCCAATATGTTCATCTGTGATCTGGAATGCCTATTATTGCGTCAGACGAATGCTATTATTATATATGTTATATAATAGACGTTACTTATGTATTGCATCCACGCTAGTCCAGCCCCCGCTCTGGCGTTAGTTAAGTAACCGAACGGTGTTAGACGGGGCCCCGTGGCGAATGCAGATGGCATGAGTGGATGTTGTATTTTCGTCTTTTTCTGTAATGATAGGTGTAAATGATGGGACTGCATTAAATTAATGGAAAGTAAAAAAACCAAAGCTGAATCGTTGGAACAAATTTTAAAACCACTCGGTTATTTTAAAAACAACAGACTTTTAAATGCGGAGCTTAAACCACTCCTTTAAAAGTTATCATGGTTCCTTCGATTATATCAAGTTCACTATGTTCACGGTTTTGCCAAAACCATTCATAGCCCTTCGTCATTTCATATAAATATTCAGTAGTATTCAAGCTATGTTTGTTGGCCTTAGTCAAGGCATAGTGATTGGTAGCTGCTGGGTATTCATATGTAGCATAGATAGATGTGTTGGTTTGGGACAGTCGTACTACTTTATTGGCCTTAGTCAAGGGTATGTACGGGTGGGTTCAAATTAACCTGGACAATAACGGGTAGAACTTGACATGTGACTTATGATTTGTTGGCCTTAGTCAAGGTCATAAGAGCATGGGGCAAAAATTCACATCGGGAGTTTCTAAAGAAACTGAAACTTGCTAGTGCTACATATCATTTTAAGTGTGATAAAATTGGTAGGATTCCTTCAGCTTTATCGCATAATGATATTTGGATCCCGATCCTACTATGAGTATATACTACTCCTCGGGAGATTTTTTCACTAAACGATCAATGCTATAAACCAAGTAGGTGTCTAGTAAGGTGTTAGCGGGGCTACGCCTCCTCGGAAAAAAGGTTATGTAATTAAGAAACTTCACGAAAGTGTTAGAAAACCTCTCTCGAAGTACCAACACCAGCCTGGCTGAATGGCTAAGCAAGTATTGTAGGGTGAGATTAATCCTGACTAATTCTTCCTTTATGGTTTGAAGAGGGATTCGAGAAACAGTGGGAGCCATCCTATTTAGATAAACTAAAAACCAATCTAAACTTGCTAGAGCATCATGCTAAAGTGTTTCTTCTCTCTCTCCTAATTGCAGCGACCAGGTGACCGGACATATGTTACAGCTAGATAATAATTTGACTGAACCAGACTATATTAATTGGCAAAGGTTTGTCCAGATGTTCATTGCCTATGATAAGCTGGACCACCTCATTACTACTCATGCCCCTGCCGTCCCAGGTCCAGTTTCTACTATCGCGGATGATATGGGTAAGACAAAAGGAAAAGACTGTGCGAATGCCAAGTGCAACGTGTTGGCCTCAGTAGACGGTGAAAACCATAGGGAACACGAGAAGATAGACTTTGCTTCGATCTTCCTCCATAGCAAAATTTTATATGGAGAGCAATCTCGTATCATAAGATATGAAACCTCAAAGGAATTGCTTCAAGCGAGGTTGGCTGTCGGATCATCTGCAAGGGACCACATCCCTATAATGATTAGCTGTATTAAATAGCTCACGGATCTGGAGAACACGTTGGAGAACTGTAAGTCCACGTTGCCCACCCCGGTGCTTACGGGGAGGCGGAAAACGGAATAAAAATCAGATTTTTACTACTTTAGGTAACATGGACTAGACAAAGGAGGATCTTTGCTAAACAAAAACAAGCTAAAGCTAACTAAAAACTAGCTAAAGGTTAGAATGGTTATACCTAGGGCTTTATGTCCTTCTCTCCTTGCTCCTTGGAGTAGTAGAAATGGATCACCTTTGTCGTCTTCTCACGTCGAAGAAGGATCCACCCGAAAGCCTCAACCTTTGGCTTCAACTCCAAGCTAGAAGTAACTAGGGTGCTAGAAGTGCCAATCCTAGAACCCTAGATGAGAGTAAAGATTATCTAGAAGAGGTTTTCTCTCAAGCTCAAGTGTTTCTCAACACATGAGAGGGGAGAGCTTGAGGAAGAGGAAGAGCAAGAGAGAGAAAGTAAATGATAGAATGAGAGAATAATAAGCCATTCTCATATATATGTGTGAATTATAAAAATAGATAATTAGCTAGATAATTATCATGGTTAATCAAGACATGACCATTATCATTTCATATTTAATTCTAATTGCAAGGATCAAAAGGCATCTTTTATATGGAATGATGATGGTCAACATGTCAATTAAGGTCAACAAGTCAAGTATGGTAAAAATGTCAACAATCCTAACCATGCACAATTATATAGATATATATATATATAGCCAATATCTATTAATTATAATACACACATAAACATTAGGGTTAATAAAATGACAATGGTCATTAACCCTAATCAAAGTCCTTTCCCTCTGTCTCAAGCAACTGTGCATACGCACCCGTATTCGTGATCCGGGGAACACGAATACAAAGAAATAAAACCAATCCCAAATCATATACTAGGATCTGGCTTAAACCAAAGCCCGCTAGTATAAGCTGTCCGGACAGCAAACGTGCACAAGTGCGCGGATGCGAACGAACCCTGTCGCAAAACCATGCGACCTCTACTCATTTTGCCTTAAGGCGAATAGCTCTCTGTGTGGGACTCTAAAGACTCGACACTACGCTGGCAGTGGGTTTAACCACAGACCGCAAGCGGCACTAGCTGTACGTAACGGTCCCCAGGTAGATGCCGATAAGAAGACAGACGAGGTGAACCCCATCTAAACTCCTACTGAGCCTGTATGTGACAGTCTCCGTACAGTCCGGTCTGTTCGTCTGATACACCGCATGGTGGGCCTAGGGGGCGGTGAACGTCAGTCCCCTAATAGCGGTACAAGTCGTGTCGGAGTGTAGCCCAGAACACCCTGAGATAACACTGGAAACCTACCAGTATATCTCGCTTGCCCTGGCCAGGGACTAGTGTAATGGCTCTCATAGACACAGCGCGATGTCAACCCCTAATACCGGGAGAGACGAATCCTGTCTAACCGTCACTGCCTCCAAGTGCTTCGGGACTGCACCCAAAAACTACCTGTTTGCACGACTCCTTTAAGCCGTGGTAGGGTAGCAATCAAAGTGCAGTGGGAACACACTCGAGACGAAGTGACAGTGTCAAGTCAGCGGACTAAGCTGTACTCATGTCACCTGGGAACTGATAACTGACGATAGGTATAATACCAACCAACAGTTCCCGACGAGTCCTGTCCAGTGTACTCGTAACCTAACGAGCACCCGCATACTGTATCAAGTACGACGTACTGACGGCTGTGGGACAGACCGTCTCCCACACTGGGATGAGAAGCGCATAAGCTAGTCTACTCCGGAGTATCGATGCCCTGTCTCGATAGTCCAACGACTAGGGACCAGTATAAGGATGTGCTTATGGATTACCCAGCCCCCACGAGTGTGAGCGCCATCATAACGCTGGTAATCAAGCAAAGATCCTAAGGGCTCTACTAATATGTATATCAGCGATATGCTAAAAGAAACACATGCACATATTAAAGCAGAGACAAACCAAGTAGCATACTACCATTTCGAGCAAGATTGTATATACAACTGTGAATATCCCAAGCTTCCATCAAGTAATATACAAACTAGTATGATACAGTAATGGCCTCTCGGGCATATACACTAACAATCTCCCACTTGCACTAAGGCCATGTACTGGCATATCGAATACCTATCATCTCGATCAGCCGCTCGAACTGAGTCTGGGGCAAGGCCTTGGTGAATGGATCTGCAGTGTTATCTTCTGAAGCAACCCTCCGAACCTCGATCTCCTGGCGATCCACGATCTCCCTGATCAGGTGATACCGCCTCAAGATGTGTCTGGATTTCTGATGGGACCTGGGTTCTTTCGCTAAAGCTATAGCCCCGTTGTTGTCGCAATACAGAGGTATTGGGTCAACAATGGACGGAACCACCTGAAGTTCTTTCAAGAACTTCCTCATCCAGACAGCTTCTTTTGCGGCATCAGATGCAGCGATGTATTCCGCTTCCATAGTCGAGTCCGCAACGGTTTCCTGTTTGGAGCTCTTCCAACACACCGCCCCTCCATTGAGGGTGAAGACAAAATTCGACATGGACTTGGAATCATCCTTGTCACTCTGGAAGCTGGAGTCAACAAAGGCCTCAATCTGGAGGTCTTTTCCGCCATACACCAAGAACATCTCCTTAGACCTTCTCAGGTACTTGAGAATGTTCTTTACCGCTATCCAATGTTTCTCCGCAGGGTTTGACTGATACCTGCTTACCACACTCAGTGCATAAGCCACATCCAGTCTGGTACACAAAATCGCATACATTATAGAGGCTACCGCAGAAGCGTAGGGTATAATAGACATGCGATCCCTCTCCAAATCAGTCTTGGGAGACATCTCTTTGGAGAGGGTGATCCCGTGACAAGCCGGTAGATTACCGCGCTTGGAATCTTCCATACTGAATCTCTTCAGTATGGTGTCGATGTACCTGGACTGTGAAAGTCCTAATATCCTCTTGGATCTGTCACGGTAGATCCGGATACCCAGAATGTATGAGGCATCACCCAGGTCTTTCATGGAGAACCTGTGTGACAAGAACCCCTTGACAGATAGTAGCATAGGAATGTCATTTCCTATTAAGAGAATGTCATCCATGTATAAAACGAGGAATACTACAGTTCTCGCTACAAATCTACAATAGATGCATGGTTCATCTGGATTTTTGATAAAGCCAAATTCCTTGACCGTCTCATCAAAACAGATGTTCCAACTCCGCGATGCCTGCTTTAGTCCATAAATGGACTTAAGCAACTTGCACACCTTTCCGCTGCTCCCACTCTGAATGAAACCCTCTGGCTGGTCCATATAGACACACTCCTCTAAATGTCCATTTAGAAAGGCTGTCTTTACGTCCATCTGCCAAATCTCATAATCGTGGAAGGCAGCAATGGAAAGAAGGATCCGAATGGATTTCAGCATAGCTACTGGAGAAAAGGTTTCGTCATAGTCCAAACCAGGTCTTTGACGAAAACCCTTGGCAACCAGTCTAGCTTTATAGGTCTCAACCTGTCCATCTACACCAATCTTCCTTTTGAAGATCCACTTGCATCCTACGGGTTTTACCCCATCTGGAGCAATGTCCAACGTCCATACTTTGTTGGTGTACGTGGACTCCATTTCAGTCCGCATTGCATCCAGCCATTTTACCGAGTCGACGCTTTGAATGGCTTGCTGGAAGCTAGTAGGCTCATCACAATCTATGATGCAATCTTCTCTATCCCCGTCAATGAGAAAACCGTAGTATCTCTCAGGCGGATGAGACTGCCTACTACTCATGCGGAGTGGCGTGGGAATGTCCTGATCTTTCGAACCCTCTGGTTCTACTAAGCTTTCAGTAATAGCTCGTGGTTCCGGAATTTCTTCCAGTTCTATTGCGCTCCCACTTATTTCTTTTTCTATGAACTGGTGTTCTAGAAAGTGGGCATGGCGAGAAACAAAGACCTTTTGTTCCTCTTCGCAATAGAAGAAATATCCCTTGGAGTTCTTTGGATATCCCACAAACTTGCACTGTACTGAGCGTGCCTCGAGCTTGTCCACATGCTACTTTTTTACAAAAGCTGGACATCCCCATGTCTTAATGTGATTAAGATAGGGTCTCTTCCCACTCCATAACTCATATGGTGTGGTATTTACAGTCTTAGTGGGAACTCGGTTCAAAAGGTATGCAGCTGATTCTAGCGCATATCCCCAGAACGATCGCGGCAACTCAGCATTACTCATCATGGACCGTACCATATCCAATAGGGTTCGGTTCCGTCTCTCCGATACACCGTTGTGTTGCGGAGTGTATGGAGGAGTAAGCTGAGAGAGAATTCCATTCTCTTTTAAGTAACCCAGGAACTCGGCACTCAAGTATTCACCACCTCGATCAGATCTCAGTGCCTTGATACTTTTGCCTGTTTGTTTTTCTACTTCATTCTTATATTCCTGGAATTTTTCAAAAGCCTCGGATTTATGTTTCATTAAGAAGACATAACCGTACCTTGAAAAGTCATCCGTAAAAGTAATGAAGTAAGAATAACCGCTTCGCGCATGTGTAGACATTGGACCGCACACGTCGCTGTGTACGAGTCCCAAGAGCTCGCTCGCTCTTACTCCGTGTCCAGTGAACGGAGTCTTTGTCATCTTTCCTTTGAGACAGGATTGACAAGTTGCATACGATTGATATTCTAACGGATCCAAATATCCTTCTGCATGTAACTTAGTCAACCTTCTCTCATTGATGTGACCCAGTCTACAATGCCATAAGAAAGTTTTATTGATTTCTGGAGACTTTCTTTTGTGTGTATTCTGGACATTGAAAATCTTTGGTTGGTTTAATACGTATATACCGTTGTTCAATGTACCTGACCCAATCAAAACTTGATTAAGGTGAATGTTCAATACATTACTTACAAATGCAAATTCATAACCTTCTTTAGATAATAAAGATACAGAAATGATATTACAGGTTGCATTTGGTACATAATAACAACTACGCAAAACCAAAAAGTGTCCATCCGATAATCCCAGGTGATAGTCCCCCACGGCCTCAGCATCCATGCTAGCACCGTTTGCAACTCTGAGGGTCATGTCACCTGCCTTCAAAACTCTACGCTTTCTCAACGCCTGCAAAGAATTACAGATATGAGATCCTGATCCGATATCCAATACCCAGGATGTAGAGTTTATTGATAGACAGTTTTCAATAACATACACACCTGAAGCTGAAGCCGCAACTCGCTTCAAATCCTGTGTTCTGGCCTTCCAAGCCTTGCAATCCTGTTTCCAGTGACCACTTTTGTGATAGTAGAAGCATTCTTCCTTCCCCACTAGCTTTCCCGCTACCTTTGTTTCCTTTCCTTTTCCCTTCGTATCCACTTTACTGACACCGCCTCTTGGTTTGGCGGGGGCTTTCTTCTTCTTACCCTTGGCTTTCGCCCTGGATCTAGAAGAGGAAGATCCTCCTACAAACAAAGTGGATGTCTCCCTACCCTTCTGTAGGGTGCCCTCAGCACTCCTCAATATGTTCAGAAGTTCGGAAAGTTCAACCTTCTTTCCTTGCATGTTGAAGTTTAGGATAAACTGGGCATAAGTGGAAGGAAGGGACTGGAGAATTAAATCAGTATAGAGTTCATTCTCCAACGTGGTTCCAAGGTCCGTGAGCTCCTCTATGTAGCCAATCATCTTAAGCACGTGTTCCGCTACCGATGATCCGACGGCCAATCTTGCCGAAAATAGCTTCTTCAACACTTCGTATCTTGCGATACGAGACTGCTCTCCATACAGTTCTTTTGTATGGAGAAATATGGACTCTAGGTCCATATTCTCATGCCTCCTCTGATGTTCGTTGTCCATCGAGGCAAGCATGAGGCATTTGGCCTTCGCGCAATCGATCTCCCATGTCTTACGGATTTCTTTATTCGCGACGCTGGAGGTGGGACCTGGGACAGGGGGAGCTTTGGTGGTAAGGACATACCCCAACTTGTCGTAAGTGATTGCCATCTTGACATTCCTGAGCCAATCTTTGTAGTTTGGCCCTGTCAGTATGTTTTTATCTAGTAATAACTTAAGTCCGGTCATGTTGAATGGTCGCTGCAATTAGGAGAGAGAAAAGAAACACTTTAGCATGATGCTCTTGCAAGTTTAGAGTGGTTTTTAGTTTTTCTAAACTCGATGGCTCCCACTGTCTCTCGAATCCCTTCTCAAACCGTAAAGAAAGAATTAGTTGAGATCAATCTCATCGTACAATACTTGCTTAACCGTTCAGCCAGGCCAGTGTCGGTACTTCGAGGGAGGTTTTCCAACGCTTTCGCGAAGTTCCTTAATTAAGTAACCTCTTTTCCCTGTGGGCGTAGCCCCGCTAACACCTTTCTAGACACCTACTAGGTTTATAGCATTGATCGTTAAGTGAGAGTTTTCCCGAAGAGTAGCATATACTCACAGTAGGATCGGGATCCAAATATCATCGCGTGATAAAACCGAAGGAATCCTACCAGAATTATCACACTCCAAATGGTATGCAGCGCTAGCAAGTTTCAGTGCTTATGAAACTCCCGATGTGGAATTTTGCCCCATACTTTTATGACCTTGACTTTGGCCAAAATATCATAAGTCACATATCAAGTTCTACCCGTCATTCTCCTGGTTAATTTGGACCCACCCGTACCTACCCTTGACTTTGGCCAAAATGGCAGCACGACTGTCCCAAACCAACGCATCTATCTATGCTGCACATGAATACCCAATAGCTACCAATCACTATGCCTTGACTTTGGCCAAAATACATAGCTTGAATACTTTTTGACCATTCATGTGGAATGACGGAGGGCTACGAATGGTTTTGGCGAAACCGTGAATGTAGTGAACTTGATATAATCGATGGAACGAGATAGCTTTTAAAAGGAGTGGTTCAAGCTCCGCGTTTAAAAGTTTAGTTTTGAAAAGAACCGAGTGGTTTTCAAAGTGTTCCAATCGACTTTTACTTGGTTTATTTTCTTGCATTAGTTCTTTTAATGCGTCCCATCATTTAATCCTACCATTGCAGAAAACAACCAAAATATGACGTACGCTTATGCCATTCGCATTCGCCACGGGGCCCCGTCATCACCCGTTAGGTTACTTAACTAACGACAGAGCGGGGGCTGGGCTAGCGCGGCTGTAAAACATAAGCAACGCCTAAATAGTTATAATATATAAATATATAGCAATGATAGACATTACAGATCACAGATGAATACATTGGATATACTAGGAATCCGCAATCCGTTCGAGCCTGCAACGAAGAGCGGATTACACGGTCGCGGTGAATAGCCAATACCCCACCCAAGACCCCTACGGGTGCGGCAAACTACCCGCCAAGTACCCGAAGCGAAGCAACCTCCCTATAGTTATAATTTCTTTTTACTGTTTTTGCCAGGATCACACCGTGTGCGGGTAGTCTATCCTAGGAGCAAAAACAGTAAAAAGAAATATACAATGACGGCTACAACCCCGACCCGGTTGTGCGGCCATACAAATAATATTACATCA
This sequence comes from Agapanthus africanus, assembly GCA_030015575.1. Taxonomy (NCBI): domain Eukaryota; kingdom Viridiplantae; phylum Streptophyta; class Magnoliopsida; order Asparagales; family Amaryllidaceae; genus Agapanthus; species Agapanthus africanus. Next base: position 417,050,458 of record JASDDO010000012.1, read on the forward strand.
ATTTACATATTACAATGAATGAAAGAAAAAGAAACACTCATCTCACATCCACCCCGGCTATTCACCCGCGACAATCCAACGCATTCATATACACAAACCAGCATCAAACACAGATCACAGATATGTATAACCCCCACTAATCGACATATAGCGATTAGCCGACGTTCAATACATATAAACATCACAGATATAACCCTTTAGTCAAAGTGTAGTGAAGTTCGATCAAAAATACGGATTTATAGGCCCCCAAAAACAAAATTCTTTTCTGGAAAACCTGGGCACAAATAAACCATCTTAAAAATCCCAAAACCAAGCCAGAAGAACACTGCACCAAACTCGACCCAGAACCGAGTTAAAACGGCCGCGGTTGCGCGGCAATAGCTTGCTATTACCGCGGAACCGCGGCGCTTTGAACGATTCATTGGATCGTTTTTGGTGGCTTTCTTCACAAAACCCTGAGATGATTTTTGACGTACGATTTATTTTATTTTGAACAGAAAAAAAAAAACAGAAAGTTAGGGTTTTTGTAAACTCGGTTTTGCGATTTTTCCGATTGAACTTCCATACACTTTACTACCTAGCTAGTTTATGTTTAGTTAGGCTCTGATACCACTGTAAGTCGACGTTGCCCACCCCGGTGCTTACGGGGAGGCGGAAAACGGAATAAAAATCAGATTTTTACTACTTTAGGCAACATGGACTATACAAAGGAGGATCTTTGCTAAACAAAAACAAGCTAAAGCTAACTAGAAACTAGCTAAAGGTTAGAATGGTTATACCTAGGGATTTATGTCCTTCTCTCCTTGCTCCTTGGAGTAGTAGAAAGGGATCACCTTTGTCGTCTTCTCACGTCGAAGAAGGATCCACCCGAAAGCCTCAACCTTTGGCTTCAACTCCAAGCTAGAAGTAACTAGGGTGCTAGAAGTGCCAATCCTAAAACCCTAGATGAGAGTAAAGATTATCTAGAAGAGGTTTTCTCTCAAGCTCAAGTGTTTCTCAACACATGAGAGGGGAGAGCTTGAGGAAGAGGAAGAGCAAGAGAGAGAAAGTAAATGATAGAATGAGAGAATAATAAGCCATTCTCACATATATGTGTGAATTATAAAAATAGATAATTAGCTAGATAATTGTCATGGTTAATCAAGACATGACCATTATCATTTCATATTTAATGCTAATTGCAAGGATAAAAAAGTATCTTTTATATAGAATGATGATGGTCAACATGTCAACTATGGTCAACAAGTCAAGTATGGTCAAAATGTCAACAATCCTAACCATGCACAATTAGATATATATATATATATATATATATATATATATATAGCCAATATCTATTAATTATAATACACACATAAATATTAGGGTTAATAAAATGACAATGGTCATTAACCCTAATCAAAGTCCTTTCCCTCTGTCTCAAGCGACTGTGCATACACACCCGTATTCGTGATCCGGGGAACACGAATACAAAGAGATAAAACCAATCCCAAATCATATACTAGGATCTGGCTTAAACCAAAGCCCGCTAGTATAAGCTGTCCGGACAGCAAACGTGCACAAGTGCGCGGATGCGAACGAACCCTGTCGCAAAACCATGCGACCTCTACTCATTTTGCCTAAAAGCGAATAGCTCTCTGTATGGGACTCTAAAGACTCGACACTACGCTGGCAGTGGGTTTAACCACAGACCGCAAGCGGCACTAGCTGTACGTAACGGTCCCCAGGTAGATGCCGATAAGAAGACTGACGAGGTGAACCCCATCTGAACTCCTACTGAGCCTGTATGTGACAGTCTCCGTACAGTCCGGTCTGTTCGTCTGATACATCGCATGGAGGGTCTAGGGGGACGGTGAACGTCAGTCCCCTAATAGCGGTACAAGTCGTGTCAGAGTGTAGCCCAGAACACCCTGAGATAACATTGGAAACCTACCAGTATATCTCGCTTGCCCTGGCCAGGGACTACTTGTGTAATGGCTCTCCTAGACACAGCGTGATGTCAACCCCCAATACCGGGAGAGACGAATCCTGTCTAACCGTCACTGCCTCTAAGTGCTTCGGAACTGCATCCAAAAACTACCTGTTTGCACGACTCCTTTGAGCCGTGGTAGGGTAGCAATCAAAGTGCATTGGGAACACACTCTAGGCGAAGTGACAGTGTCAAGTCAGCGGACTAAGCTGTACTCATGTCACCTAGGAACTGATAACTGACGATAGGTATAATACCAACCAACAGTTCCCGACGAGTCCTGTCCAGTGTACTCGTAACCTAACGAGCACCCGCATACTATCTCAAGTACGACGTACTGACGGCTATGGGACAGACCGTCTCCCACACTAGGATGAGAAGCGCATACGCTAGTCTACTCCGGAGTATCGATGCCCTGTCTCGATAGTCCAACGACTAGGGACCAGTATAAGGATGTGCTTATGGATTACCCAGCCCCCACGAGTGTGAGCGCCATCACAACGCTGGTAATCAAGCAAAGATCCTAAGGGCTCTACTAATATGTATATCAGCGATATGCTAAAAGAAACACATGCACATATTAAAGCAGAGACAAACCAAGTATCATACTACCATTTCGAGCAAGATTGTATATACAACTGTGAATATCCCAAGCTTCTATCAAGTAATATACAAACTAGTATGATACAGTAATGGCCTCTAGGGCATATACACTAACAAGAACAAGTCGAGTAATGACTTGATTCTACAGTCCCAACCTTCTACTTACGCCCAGGGGAAGAATGTTATACTTCTAGAAAAGGGCAACCTGAAGGAAACCATGGAAACACCCGTTCTTCTTATTGGAGGATCTTCTTCTTTTGGATCCGAAGCAATAGCCAAGGGTGAGAAGAAGAAAACCTCCGAAAAGCTGATAGGAGGTGTTAGTAAAGTAGAAAGAAAGGGAAGGGCAAAAGTTTCGGGGCTAACAGTAGCAAAGGAGGATTGTTCCTATTGTCACAGGAAAGGGCATTGGCAGAAGGGATGCACAGCTTGGAAAGCCAGAATCCAGGATCCGAAGCACGTTGTAGCTTCGACTTCGGGTGTGTTTATGATTGAAAACTGCATGTCAATTAACTCTACTTCCTGGGTACTAGATACCGGATCAGGATCTCATATCTGTAATTCGTTACAGGCTTTGAAAAACTGTAGAGTTATAAGGGCAGGTGATATGGCTCTCAAGGTTGCTAACGGAATGAGTAGGGGAGTATCACCTAGGATTGACAAGTGGGCAGATATTGATCTTACGTAATTGTTTGTGTGTACCCAGTATGGCTTGTAATATCATATCTGTATCCTTACTTTCTAAGGAAGGATATGATTTTACATTTGTAAGCGATGTGGTCTACATCCACCTAAATCAAAGTTTGATTGGGTCAGGTACACTAGATAACTGTTTATACGTATTAAATCAAGCTCAGGTTTTCAACGTCCAGCACACACTTAAAAGAAAGACTCCAGAAGTAAACAAGGCTTTCTTATGGCATTGTAGACTGGGTCACATCAATGAAACAAGGTTGACGAAGTTACATAGAGAGGGATATTTGGATCCTTTCGAATATCAGTCTTATGCTACTTGTCAATCATGTCTCATGGGAAAGATGACAAAGACTCTGTTCACTGGACACGGAGTAAGAGCAAGCGAGCTCTTGGGACTCATACACAGCAACGTGTGTGGTCCAATGTATACACTTGCACGAAGTGGTTATTCCTATTTCATTACTTTTACGGATGATTTCTCTAGGTATGGATATGTCTTCTTGATGAAACATAAATCCGAGGCCTTTGAGAAATTCCTGGAATATAAGAATGAAGTGGAAAAACAAACATGAAAAGTATCAAGACACTAAGATCTGATCGAGGTGGTGAATACTTGAGTGCCGAGTTCCTGGATTACCTAAAAGAGAATGGTATTCTCTCTCAGCTTACTCCTCCATACACACCCCAACACAACGGTGTATCGGAAAGGCGGAACAGAAATCTATTAGATATGGTTCGTTCCATGATGAGTAAGGCTGAGTTACCGCGACCCTTCTGAGGTTATGCATTAGAACCAGCTGCATCTATTTTGAACCAGGTTCCTACTAAGTCATTGCCTACCACACCATATCAGATGTGGAGTGGGAAGAAACCCTGTCTTAAACACTTTAAAACATGGGGATGTCCAGCTTTTGTTAAAAAGCAGCATGCGGACAAGCTCGAGGCACGCTCAGTACTGTGTAAGTTTGTGGGATACCTAAAGAAATCCAAGGGGTATCTTTTCTATTACGCAGAGGAACAAAAGGTCTTTGTTTCTCGTCATGCCCGCTTCTTGGAAACTGAATTTTTAGAAAATCAGATAAGTGGGAGCGCAATAGAACTGGAAGAAATTCCAGAAACACAAGCTATTACTGAAAGCATAGTGGAACCAGAAATTTCAGAAGAACCGGACATCCCAGCGCTACTCCGCAGATGTAGTAGGCAGTCTCATCCGCCCGAGAGATACTACGGTTTTCTCATAGACGGGGATAGAGAGGATTGCATCATTGACAATGATGAGCCAACTTGCTTCCAGCAAGCCATTCAGAGCGACGACTCGGTAAAATGGCTAGATGCAATACGGGCCGAGATGGAGTCCATGTACACCAACAAAGTATGGACTTTTGGACTTTGCTCCAGAAGGGGTAAAACCTGTAGGCTGCAAATGGATCTTCAAAAGGAAGATTGGTGTATATGGACAAGTTGAAACCTATAAGGCTAGACTTGTTGCAAAAGGTTTTCGTCAAAGCCCTGGTTTGGACTATGATGAAACCTTTTCTCCAGTGGTTATGCTCAAATCCATTCAGATCCTTCTTGCCATTGCTGCCTACCACAATTATGAGATCTGGTAGATGGACGTAAAGAAGACTTTCCTAATTGGATATTTGGAAGAGTGCGTCTATATGGATCAGCCAGAGGGTTTCAATCAGAGTGAGAGCAGCGGGAAAGTGTGCAAGTTGCTTAAGTCCATTTATGGACTAAAGCAGGCATCGCGGAGTTGGAACATTTGTTTTGATGAGACAGTCAAAGAGTTCGACTTTATCAAAAATCCAGATGAACCATGCATATATAGTATGATTGTAGAGAGAACTGTGGTATTCCTCGTCTTGTACGTGGAGGGCATTCTCTTGATAGGAAATGACATTCCTATGCTACAATCAGTCAAGGGATTCTTATCACAAAAGTTCTCCATGAAAGACCTGGGTGATGCCTCCTACATTCTGGGGATCCGGGTCTATCGTGATAGATCCAAAAGGATGTTGGGTCTTTCACAGTTCAGGTACATTGACACCATACTAAAACGATTTAGTATGGAAGATTCCAAGCGCGGTAATCTACCGGCTTGTCACAGAATCACCCTCTCCAAAGAGATGTCTCTCAAGACTGATTTGGAAAGGGCTCGCATGATATTTATACTCTACGTTTCTGCGGTAGGCTCTATAATGTATGCGATGTTGTGTACCAGACCAGATGTTGATTACGCACTAAGCGTGGTAAGCCGGTATCAGTCGAACCCAGGGGAGAAGCACTGGATAGCAGTAAAGAACATTCTCAAGTACCTGAGAAGGACTAAGGAGATGTTTTTAGAGTATGGCGGAAAAGACCTCCAGATCGAGGCCTTTGCTGACTCCAGCTTCCAGAGTGACAAGGATGACTCCAAGTCCATGTCAGGTTATGTATTTACCCTCAATGGAGGGGAGATCTGTTGGAAGAGCTCCAAGCAGGACACTATTGCACACTCGACGATGGAAGCGGAGTATATCGCTGCTTGTGACGCCGCAAAAGAAGCTGTCTGGGTAATGAAGTTCCTAACAGAACTTCAGGTGGTTCCGTCCATTGTAAATCCAATACCTCTGTATTGCGACAACAATGGCGCTATAGCTTTGGCGAAGGAACCCAGGTCCCATCAGAAGTCTAGACATATTTTGGGGCGCTACCACCTGATCAGGAAGATCGTTGATCGCCAGGAGATCGAGGTGTGGAGAGTAGATACGGAGAACAACACTGCAGATCCACTCACGAAGGCCATCCCTCAGACACAGTTCAAGAGGCTAATCGAGATGATAGGTCTGCGATATTGTAACGCTTCGAAATTCGTTTAGGATAATTTCACATTATTTTGTAGCGATGCGTGTTTTTCATAAAAACCCGTAAAACTTAATTCTTTTGTAAACTAGTGCCAAATTTTGATAAGGTGTTTTTATATATAAATAGGGTTTATAAATTTAAAATTTAGCTTGTGTGCACCTTATATGGAAATTTTTCCTTAATTATTTCTTAAGCAAGGTTTAGTGTAGTGTGTTGGATATATGTATGCCCTAGAGGCCATTATGTGATAGTGGATGTATTTATACATGTGTGTATATATATATATATATATATATATATATATATTCAGTGTACATTCTTGCTCGACATGATACTATGCTATCTGGTTATTCTTTATCTGACATGTTGATTTGACCATGCTTTTATTCATTCATACATGTTGATAAAGCCCTGAGGATATTGACTTGACTACTGAGATTATGATAGAGATCATACTAGTGGGACATTAGTAGTTTATAAGCATATCCTGGAATGTCCCTAGTCGTAGGTGTATCGAGACGGGGCATTGATATACCGGAGTAGACTAGCGTATATGACACTAGACCCATATGATGGGTGATGGATGTTCCCACATTCATCGATGTTTGACATCGAGATCGTATACGGGTGCTCAGTGGTGACTGGGTACACTGGACGGACTCGCCGAGAACTCCTATATGGATTATATCTATCGTCGGATAGCAGTTCTCAGGTGACACTGGTGCAGGTTAGTCTGTAGACCCGAGATCGTCATAGAGTCTTGTGTGTTCTCCCATTGTACTTTGATTACCACCCTACCACGGCTCTACTAAGTCGTGCAAACAGGTGGCCGTTGGGTACAGTCCCGAGACACACGAAGGCGATGAGCGATAGGAGGGGTTTCGTCTCTCCCGGTATTGGGAGTTGATGCTGTGTTGTGCTCGACTGGCTATATCAGTAAGTCCCTGGCCAGGGCTGTTGAGATTTGCTGATAAGTGTTATCAGTAGTTTCTCGATCTGTTATAGACCTTTCATCGGCACGACTTATTGAGTTATTGGGGTCGACGTTACCATCCCTAGACTTGATATGCAGCATATCTGACGAAGAAACCGGACTGTACGGTAGTGTTGCCGGTTGGCTCGATGGGAGTTGTAGCAGGTTCGCTTATTTTCTTCTGATCGCTCAATACCCGGGTGGCCGTTACGTTTAGCTGACCGCTTGCGGCTTGGGGGTGCTTGATATGATCATCACCCACTGCCGGCGTATTGACGAGTCTTAGAGTCCCACAAAGGAGTTACCTAGTCCAGGCGAAACGTTGTGGTGTGCATATGCGATATGCGCATGGACCCGGTTAAAATGCGCGTTTGAGATACCGTATATTAATCGGGCGGCTTGCTTTTGGTTAGGTCGTATGTGATATGACCGGATTGCTAAATCAAGTGTTGATTTATCATTTGACCATTATTTTCTCACTAGAAATCCTTTCTTGTCCTTTTAGATGTATGCATGCATGTTTGCATTCATTCTTGTTCATGCACATATGGATGTGCATGCACACATACATACATACATCATTCTATCATCGTTGTATATACATAGAAGATGGTGGCAATATAAGACTCACACCTTATGATTATATATGGATTTTTATTTGTATTTGTGTTAAAACAAAAGAAAAAGAAAAAGGTTAATTCATGGTTAAGTTTCTACACTCTTCTTGGAACTAACCTTGTTCACCCACTTTTTAACCATGAGTTAACTTTCCTTTTGTGTTTTAACTCAAATACAATAATATCTTTATAATGTAACCATGGTTTGAAATGAAGAGTGGAAAATATATATACTTATATTTTCCATTTTTGAAGTGAGATTATCATTTCTCTTGTTTTTAAAAAGCCATCATCTTCTTCCTCCTTGCTCTTTGCTCACTAGATTTCTCAAGTGAGCAAAATACTCACCAAGTTAGGATTTTGAAGTGAGAAAAGTAACCACATCACCATTCTACACTAGTCTTGCCCATTAGTGGAGAGTGTTAGCTTCCATTTTCTTTTCTTGATCTTGCGAAGTTACAAGCTTGGACAAAGCGGACTCCGGGTGGATCATCGTGGACCTAAAGGAGTTCAAGTAGACATTTTCCAAACCCCAAGTAGCCGAGGAGTCTAGCGTAGGGAGCTACAAAGGTTGTACTCTCAAAACCCTAGCTTTATCTACTTGTGATGATGTGTTGTTTTAGAAACCCTAAAATTGTAGTGATGATTCTTTGCATGTTCACTTAGCACCTTAAAAATTTAATTTTGAGACATGTGATGCTTGCAAACCCTTCATGAGCTGCTAGGTAAACCTAACATTGGTATCAGAGCCGTGCTAGAACTTTAGGCGACACTTTAACGAAGTTAAAACTCCGATCGAACCGAAAAATACGGTTTTTTAGCACTCTCTGGACATTTTTTCAAAACTGTTATTTTTCAGAATTAAAAATACTTAAAAAATTCAGCAGGTAAATCTAAGACAAACTGTAAAATACGAAGCCGTGAACAGTAAACCCTACCGCGGAACCGCGGCCGTATAGATGATTCACTGCCTCGTTTTTGTATAGTGTTTTTCCTACCTGCATGTGTATTTTTTTTGGGTATGTTTAATCTGAATCTAGTGTTGAATGTTCTGGAGATGGTTTTGGATTCTACGATTCGATCGGAATTTTAATTTCGTGCTTTTTTCCGGGTAATTTAGAAAGTATTAAAATGTTCGAACGAGTATCATTAACTCACCTTTTCACGGGGTTTAAATCTTTCGGAAATATGTGTAAATTAAGTGGTGGACCCTCTAGAAGACAACAAACCTTAACTCGATTATGTGACCGTCTTGAACTGCCTTTTGAACCTTAGGGTTTGAGGCAGTACGGTGTGCCACATGTGAGGCGTTGGCTTGACCCTTCTACGGCTGGACCGCTGCTACTGTGACACACTCCGGGACTTTTGAACTCCGCTCAAGTGTTGAGCTTTAGGGAATTTTGGGTATTTGATCATTCAATCGAAAACTTTAATACTGTCTATTTATCTGGAATGTGATACAATATGTAGAATTCATATGGTTAGGCATGAAATACGAAGTATGCGATATTTCGCATTTACGATGTCTAAAGAGAATGCGGATTCCAAATATTGTAGTTTTACACTTTCTTTTCTTTGACCGTAAGTGTAGTATGTCGCTTATCGCCGGTTTCGTTGCTATACATCAACGACAATCGGGGTACTCATACTTACTTATGTTGATGATATATGATATTATGTGTTGCTGAGATATGAAGTGCAGGATTGTCGCGATTGAATAGCCGGGTTTTTTTTTATGTGAGATGAGAGTTTTATTTTCATTCATGTAAAATTCAAATGTAATGTAATATTCTTTTATTTGGGGCACTTCCGGGTTGAGGTTGATGTCACCAGTGTTGTATATTATTTACTTTTCTGCATTAGGATAGACCCAAAGAGGGGAGCACAAGTGACCGGGTTCTGGGGTTCAGTGGGAGGCCATCTCGAGGAGTCGAGACCGGGTCTCCTAAACTCCAGGATTGGTAGGGTCGCTTGCCGCTCTCGTAGGGGTCTAGGGGTGTGGGCTTGGCTATTCGTCGCGACTGTGGAATCCGTATTTTCTATTGTTGGCTAAATACTAAATACGGACGTCCTAGTATATCCCACATTATATATATGTTTCTGCTGCCTGTGTTCTGTGATATCTGAGACGAATGATATATTATATATGAGATATATAGTAAACGTTGCTTATGTTTTGTACCTGCGCTAGTCCCGTCCCGGTATGCCGTTAGTTAAGTAACCTAACGGTGCATAACGGAACATTGCGGCGAATGCGGATGGCATAAGCGTACGTGTTATTTTCGTTCCTTTTCTGTGATTGGATTAAGGACTTAAATGATGGGACTACATTAATATGATTAATGTAAAGAAAATAAACCTAAAAAGATGTTGTAGAATAAGATTTGAAAACCACTCGGCTCTTTATGAAAAAGCTATATTTCAAAACTGCGGAGAATAAGCCACTCCTTTTGAAAACCATTCGATTCTACGACGATATCAAGTTCAAAGCGTTAAATATTTTCTTAAAAATCATCCGCAACCCTTCGTCATTTTAGGAAGTAGAGTACTTAGTATTCGTGCTACGTTTGTTGACTTTAGTTAAGGCGCAGTGTACGGTAGCTAAGTGATGTCTTCCTACACTGCATATGATACAGATTAATTAGGACATTCATACGACTTTGTTGACCATAGTTAATGGTCATATGGGTAGGTCTAATTGATCAAGAAATGACGGGTAGAACTTGACTGGTACTTATGATTTGTTGACCATAGTTAAGGTCATAAGTACTAGGGGTAAAAATCATATCGGGAATTTCAAGTGTTGAGATTTGCAATGAGATTGCATACCTTCCATTTGATGGTTGGATCCCGATCCCACTGTGGGCAATAGTTGCTCCTAGGAGAGTTTTGCAGTTTACAATTAGCTAACTCATTAGGTGTCTAGAAAGGTGTTAACGGGGCTACGCCTCTGGGAAAACGAGGTTTACTTTAATTAGGTCCGTGAGAAAGCACGGGGAACCTCCCTCAAGTACCGACACTGGCCTGGCTGAACAGTTAGCGAAGTTGTAGACTGTAATTAATCCTGGCTAGTTTTCTTTTTAAGGTTTGAAAGAAAAACTTGATTAAAGCAGTGGGAGACATCGATTAGACAAGATAATAACCAATCTGATCTTTGCAAGAGCTTTCGCTGAGTGTATTCTTTTCTCTCTCTTAATGGCAGATACCAATGACTGGACTCAAGCTTCTACTAGATAAAAACAAACTGAATGGGACCAATTATAAAGACTGGCTGAGGAATCTGAAAATAGCCTTGACTTATGATAAAGTATCATATGTCCTCACGGCTTCAGCCCCGCCCACCCCAGGTCCAAAATCCTCAGTTGCGGACATTGAAGTCCGCTAGACATGGGACGCTGACTGTGCCACGGCCAAATGCCTCGCGCTTGCATCGATGGACAATACACATCAAAAGCAGCATGAGAATATGGACATTCAAACCATATTCCTCCATACAAAGAAGTTGTATGGAGAGCAATCCCGCGTATTACGATACGAAGCATCAAAGAAATTGTTTCAAATGCGAATGGCCCCTGGCACATCAGTAAGAGACCATGTTCTGAAGATGATAGCTCTTATAGAAGAGCTTGAGGACCTTGGATGGACGATGGACAATGAACAATATACGGATATTATTCTGCAGTCCTTCCCCTCCACCTTTGCTCAGTTCATAGTTAACTTCAACATGCACAACATGGAGAGGGAACTACGTGAACTCCTTAATATGTTAAGGAGTGCATAGAACACACTGAAATCAGTGAAAACTCCCGTTATGACTGTTGGAAAATCTTCCTCTTCTCGCCCAAAGGCTAAGGCCAAAGGAAAGAAAAAGAAGAAGCCCACCGATCCTAAGGGTGGAGTTAAAAAAGTGAAGGGAAAGGAAAAGTCCAAAGCTGGAGACTCGGGGAAAGGTGAATGTTTTCATTGCCACAAAGCAGGACATTGGAAGCGCAACTGTACGGAGTACTTAAATCTCAAGAAGAAGCATGGGGATGCTTCCGCTTCAGGTGTGTTTGTGACAGAAAACTGTTTTTCAATAAACTCTGCTTCCTGGATATTAGATACCGGTTCAGGTTCTCACATTTGCAATTCTATGCAGGGGCTGAGAAATAGCAAAGTTTTGAAGACATGTGACCATACTCTCCGCGTTGGAAATGGTTCCAATGTACATACAGTCGCAGTGGGAGAGTATCACTTGGGGTTGCCATCTGGGTGTATATTGGTTTTGAACCCATGTTATTTTGTACCAAGTATGCTTTGTAATATAACTCTGTTTCTTTGTTAGACAATGAAGGATATAATTTTGTATTACAGAACAATGTTATGAACATTCACCTAAATCAAATGTTGGTTGGGTATGGTACACTTAATAACGGGATATACTTCCTAAATCAACACACAGTTTTCAGCATACAACACACTAATAAAAGAAAACTTTCAGAAATAAATGAAGCTTTTCTTTGGCACTGTAGACTTGGTCATATTAACGAAACAAGACTAAACAAGTTACACAAAGATGGATATTTAAACCCTTTTGAATATAAATCTTATGCGACTTGCCAGTCTTGTATCAAAGGTAAAATGACCAAAACTCCGTTTACCGGACACGGAGAAAGAGCTACCGAGCTCTTAGGACTCATACATAGTGATGTATGTGGGCCAATGTCTACACAGGCTAGAGGCAGTTTTTCTTACTTCATTACTTGCACTGACGATTTCTCGAGATTCGGTCATGTATTTTTATTAAAGCACAAATCCGAAGCTTTCGAGAAATTCACTGAATATAAACAAGAAGGTAGAAAAACAAACCGGCTTGAGTATCAAAATGCTTCGATCAGATCGAGGTGGGGAATACCTCAGTACAGAATTTGCAAACTTCCTAAAAGAGAATGGGATTCTCTCTCAGCTCACTCCTCCTTACACACCACAGCACAACGGTTTGTCTGAACGACGGAATAGGACCCTATTAGATATGGTCCGATCCATGATGAGTGATGCTGAGTTACCTGTCTCATTTTGGGGGCATGCATTGGAGACTGCAGCGTTTCTTTTGAACAGGGTTCCAACCAAAACCGTATCTACCACGCCATATGAGATATGGCATGGGAAAAGACCATCTCTTAAGAGAATTAAGATTTGGGGTTGCCCGGCCTATGTTAAAAAGAAGAATCCGGACAAACTCGAGACATGGTCAGTCATGTGTAATTTGTTTGGATATCCAAGGAACTCTTATGGATATCTATTCTACCACAAAGAGGAACAAAAGGTGTTTGTTTCTCAGTATGCCACATTCTTAGAAAAAGAGTTTTTCACAGATAAAGATGATGGCAATGTGGTGGATCTAGAAGAGGTTCTAGAGACACAAACTACAAATAACCACTTGGTTGAACCGGCTGTTGCAATAGAAACTAAGGAACCTCGGCCACTCCGTAGGTCTGGTAGGACTTCTCGCCCACCGGAGAGGTACTACGGTTTCCTCATTGATGGTGACAGAGAAGACTGCATCATAGAGGATGATAATCCTACCAGTTTTCAGCAAGCTATCACGAGTGGTGACTCTGTGAAGTGGCTGGATGCCATGAGATCCGAAATGGAGTCTATGTACACCAACAAAGTTTGGACTTTGGACGTTGTACCCCCTGGGGTAAAACCTGTGGGATGCAAATGGATATTTAAAAGAAAGATTGGTGTAGATGGGCAGGTAGAGACCTACAAGGCAAGACTTGTGGCGAAGGGTTTTCGTCAATGACCAGGTTTGGACTATGACGAGACTTTTTCGCCCGTAGCCATGCTTAAATCCATTCAGATCCTACTTGCTATTGCTACTCACTATGACTATGAAATCTGGCAGATGGACGTTAAAACGATATTTCTAAATGGGGATTTAGAAGAATGCGTTTATATGGATCAGCCGGAGGGCTTCATTGACAGTGGGAGCAGCGGAAAAGCATGTAGATTGCTTAAATCCTGTCACGACCCGAGAATTCGACTCGTGACCGGCACTTAACCACGCAACGTCTACAGGCGTAACGCAGCTAAGTAAGCCGAACCCAGAAATCAAAACCAATAAATATAGAGTGATTTTAAAACATTTGTAAAAGCAATAGTAAATGTCTGAAAAACTTCCATTTATTTAGTAGAAATCCCTTTCAAGTTCAAAAGTTATGAGTTTTATAATTTTGGTAACATTTCCTCTTTAAAACATTAGCCCCGAAAGTCGGGTAAAAGTAAGGTGTGGCGGAAATAACAAGTGACGAGAATAAAGCATCACAATATGATATACGACGCCGTAGCGAAGAATACACAGTAAAACAAGGGCAATATCATAAAAGATAAGACTGCATAAAGTAATGTCGGCTCACATGCGAGCTCGACACCAGAATATAAAATCATACATATCGTCCTCACAACTGTCTCTAAGTCAATACATAAGGTAGATGGAGAGTACTAGATACATCAATATACAACTGAAAGATAACAGATACCGTACAAAACCCACCTATCAGCAAAAGACTATCTCTGCTCAAAAGGGGTAACTGTGCCAAAAGATGAGATAACAGCCAGCCGTGACTACTCCCAAGGGCAACCTGCAAACACTGTGGCACAACGGGGGTGAGTTGCCAACTCGTGAATAGAGATAACATATAAAGGTGATCGCAGGCATGCACGTATAGCGTGGCTCTACTAATGCCAGCAGATGATATCAATGCATGTCAACAGTGGATACAATAGTAATGCATGTACTCTAACAGGTAAATGCCACAGGATGAGATGTATAGTAATCAATACTGAGTATGGGATAAATAATATCTACATGGACTATGTCAACATGGAAAGCAATGATCGGTGCCTCAAACTGCACCCAAATCCCACATATACTCAGGCCCCGGCACATCCATCGGCCCTCAAATCCTGTATATCTCGGAGGAATCACGAGTGCCCAACATCGGCACCCAAAACATCATAAAATACCCGTGTCCAGCATCGACACGTAAATCCTCAAATATCGGGCGCCGTCAATCTGGACCGGCCCCACGGGGTCCGTCTGCGGTATCGGCCCTCGGCCCCGGCAGCACGGTCATCCCGCATCCATCACTCGACTCTGGTCAGTATCCTCCGGACAACTGCCAGGTCCAACCAATCACCGGTAGGTACTCGCCCGCCTCCAGGCTCAATCGGCAAATCCCATCGATCGTCTCGCCGAGGGGAACCATACCGGGCCCACCACGAACCCGCAAACGGAACATCCACTCCTCGAATCGGGTTTCAAGCACACGTCTCAGCACCGAGAAAACGCGTGGTGGACTCACCAAAATATCATATCACGAGGTACCGGGTTTTCAAAATAGCGTATCTTTCCTTAAATAATTCCACGGTCCTCAAAACAGAAATCACATGAAAATCCAATACCAATAGTAAAATCCAATGTGAGGTACAATATACATCAATCCATGGTATGGGTATAAGGGGAAAACCGCTTTTTAAAGTAGTTTCATTTCCGGTTTTAAAAGATGTCATGCGGCTCCCAATATACATGAAAATCATATCAATCACATGTAAGATGAACTACAGCAATAATACAACAGTATAATCATGGCAGTTCTACAGTGAGTGTGGCATGGCAATTACTAACGGTGTGTGTGTAGCATGTAAATAGTGCTCGTGCAACATAAACCGTTAGTAATAGTGTGGTGTTCTATCAGTTCTAGCATATATCAATAACACATAGCAGGGAAATGCAATATGAGATGGCAGTCCATAGGTAAATACAATATGTAATACTAAGATCCTATCAGCCCTGACGCATAACGCCATGCGGGCGATATCCCCGTAGATGTGAAATCTACTCACCGTGTCTCGCGCTAAGTGTATCCAACCACTTGCTTGCCCTTCTTCGCAGCGTCCGTCTCACTGGCCTGCGAACCTAGAATCACATACACATATCACATATAAGCTTAAGTCACAAAACGCGACATTATAATCCAACGAGAAACCTGTGTCGCAAACCAATCGCGCGTGTGCGCGATACGCTAAAACGTGTACTCACGCGCCACAAAACTACCCCGACACGCCGCGATACGCAGAACCCAAACCTACTCACGTATCACGCGTGTCGCGAAGGTTTAGAAAAACGGCAAAACAGGTATTTGGTCCCAGATTTTCCTACAGAAATGATCTTAAAAATATATATATACCAAAACACTACCCACAGTAGCAGACACCCACTGGACCAAACCCCAACCCAAACCCTACCCATCTGGCCGCAATTGGCGGCCAGAATGAGGAAATTGGCGGCCTACTGTAGCTGTATGGGGGTCGGGTTTCACCTGGTGCATCATCTCTACTCCACTACACTACAGTCTTCCCAAAATCAATCTGCACTCACCGAGTTGATAGCAGTTCCAGAAAACTCACATTTTGCCCAAATACGACATTTTGCATCACACAAGAAACTGGTGGTATTTTAGTGTAATCGGGGTTCGACTAAGTTACAATGGCCTCAACAGACCACAATCATCCTACTGGAACTAATCTACACCTCATTAGCACAAAGTTCACACTAAACACCCCATATCGCACTAAAACGCACCAATATCCAATAACCGATGCAAAACTACACTAACAAGGCAAACTAGTGAAGCAAGCTAGGGATTATACCTCACTCTCGACCCTAGGGAGCTGCAGGAAGGAGAAGAAGTGAAGGGAAGTCGCTGCACAGGGATCTGGGGCTGCTGCTGCTGCTCACTGCCTCTGCTGCTGCTGTTGCTGAATGTTGCTGCTGCTGCTTGTGCTTCTGCTGCTGCTTCTGTTGCTTTTGCTGCTGCTTCAGTTGCTGAAGGTAAGTGTGTGTGTGAGTGTGTTGGTGTGTTGTGAGAGTGTGAGAGAAAAACACAAAAAGAAATGAGAGGCTACCTCAATCATCACACACAAAAGTCACCCCTCACTCTCTCTCACCTCATTAATGGCAAGCATGGCTTGAGCCATGATGCCCTCTCTCTCTCTCTCACAAGTCAACACTTAACCCTAAAATTCAAATTAAAGTAATCTTTTAGTTTAACTAATTAATTAAACCCATTTAAGAATCCAAAAGAATTAATCCTACAATTAACCCACCATGGTTAATAATTATGGTATTTCCTTGATTTAAAAACCCTAGTTTACATGCACATGTGTGTGCAAGCCTAGGAAAATTTTGGAAAAATGTTTATTAAATTAGGAAAAATATTTAAAACACAGTTTGGTAAACTTTTTATTAAAAATCATTATTTAATTATAATTATCCACTAAACCTTATCCTAAGGTGTTACAATCTCTCCCCCTTAAAGAAATTCGTCCCCGAATTTCAAAAATCTATCTAAGGTTACCTTCAAAAAGATGGGGGTACGTCTTCATCATCTCGCTTTTGGTCTCCCAAGTGATCTCTTCACGGTTCTGACCACGCCAAAGTACTTTAACTGATGGAATCTCCTTCGATCTCAATTTCTTCACTTGTCGATCCAAGATCATCACCGGCTGCTCTGCATAGGAAAGATCACGCTCAAGCTGGATCGTCGGATGCTGAATCGCGTGCGAAGGATCATGTAGATATCTGCGGAGCATCGAAACATGGAATACGGGGTGCACGTCTGGAAAGCTGGGCGGAAGGGCTAACCGGTAAGCTACTGCACCAACACGCTCGAGGATCTCGAAGGGGCCCACATATCGGGGGCTAAGCTTTCCCTTCTTCCCAAACCTCATCACACCTTTCATTGGGGAGACCCTCAAGAAAACATGATCACCAACAGAAAACTCAAGTCTGCGTCGCCGACGGTCCGCATAAGATCTCTGCCTACTCTGCGCTGCCCTCATCCTATCGCGAATCAACTGGATCTTCGCTGTCGTCTCCTCAACGATCTGTGGCCCTAAGATACTGCTCTCACTGAGCTCTGTCCAACAAGTAGGTGACCTGCATCTCCTCCCGTAAAGAGCTTCAAACGGTGCCATCTGAATAGTCTCCTGGTAGCTGTTATTGTAGGAGAACTCTACCAAGGGCAAATGATGATCCCAGCTACCTCCGAAATCTAGTACACAAGCTCGGAGCATGTCCTCGAGAGTCTGGATGGTCCGCTCTGACTGTCCGTCGGTCTGCGGATGAAAAGCCGTGCTGAAACTCAAACGAGTGCCTAAAGCCTCCTGAAGCCTCTGCCATAGTCTACTAGTAAACTGGGTGCCTCTGTCGGACACAATGCACGTCGGGACTCCGTGTAGTCGCACTATCTCGTCAATATAGATCTGGGCATACTGAGTAAATCCGAAAGTCGTCTTCACCGGTAGGAAGTGAGCCGCTTTCGTTAAACGATCCACGATCACCCAGATGGAGTCATACCCCCTACTAGTCCTGGGTAGACCCACCACAAAGTCCATCGAAATCTGTTCCCATTTCCACTCCGGAATGGGTAACGGCTGTAGCTCTCCCGCGGGCCTCTGGTGCTCAGCCTTGACTTGCTGACAAGTCAGGCATCTCGATACAAAATCTGCAATGTCCCTCTTCATTCCGTCCCACCAGTAAACATCTCTCATATCATGATACATCTTGGTGGAACCGGGATGGACGCTATACACCGATCGATGTGCCTCCTCAAGAATCTCACGCCTCAGTCCCTCAGCATCAGGTACGCACAGTCTGACTCCAAACCGTAGTATCCCCTGATCATCGATCACGAACTCGGAAAATCGGTCCTGTCCCATCTGTGCCATGATCTCTGAACATCGGTCATCACTGAGCTGTGCCTCACGTATACGATCAATCAACTGTGGGCGTGCACGGACATGCGCTATCTGTCCTCCAATCGGCGTGAACTCGAACTGTACTCGACTGTCGCATAATATCTGCCAATCTGCGGATGACTGCTCCTGTACTGCGCTCAAACAAGATAAACTACTCCCGGGCCTCCTGCTCAAAGCATCCGCCACCACATTTGCCTTGCCCGGGTGATATAAGATCTCGCAGTCGTAATCCTTCACTAACTCCATCCATCGACGCTGTCGAAGGTTCAGGTCCCGCTGCTGGAATATGTATTTCAGACTCTTGTGATCCGTAAATATCTGGCACGACTCACCGTATAAGTAATGTCGCCAGATCTTAAGTGCGAAGACCACTGCTGCCATCTCCAAATCATGAGTGGGGTAGTTCTGCTCGTGCTTCTTCAATTGTCGCGAGGCATACGCGATCACCCTATCATGCTGCATCAGAACGCATCCCAATCCCACTCGAGAAGCATCACAAAAGACCACAAATCCACCCGATCCGGAAGGTAGAGATAACACCGGTGCCGTCGTCAGCCGTATCCGTAACTGCTGAAAACTGTGCTCGCACTCCTCCGTCCAATCGAAGGGAACTCCCTTCCGGGTCAACCCGGTCAACGGTGTAGCAATACGTGAGAAGTCCTGCACAAAACGCCTGTAGTAACCGGCCAATCCCAAAAAGCTGCGAATCTCCGTCACCGATGTGGGTCTGGGCCAACGCTGAACGGCCTCGATCTTCCTCGGGTCTACACATATACCGTCTCGTGAAATCACGTGACCCAAGAAGTCCACGCTGTCTAGCCAAAAAGCACACTTGGAGAATTTCGCATAAAGCTGGTGCTCCCTCAATGTCTGCAATGTAACCCGCAGGTGCTGCTCGTGCTCCTCACTACTCCGGGAATACACCAAGATATCGTCGATGAAGACTATGATGAACAGATCCAAATAAGGCCGGAAAATACGGTTCATCAAATCCATGAAGGCTGCTGGCGCATTGGTGAGTCCGAACGACATCACCAAAAACTCGTAATGGCCATAGCGCGTACGGAAAGCTGTCCGGGGAATGTCCTCCTGTCGAACCCGCAGCTGATGATAGCCTGATCGTAAATCGATCCTCGAAAAGTACCCTGCCCCCTGAAGCTGGTCGAACAAATCGTCGATACGCGGCAAAGGATACCTGTTCCGCACTGTCACCCTGTTCAGCTGGCGGTAATCGATACAAAGACGCAAGCTGCCGTCCTTCTTCCTGACGAACAGGACTGGAGCACCCCAAGGAGAAACACTGGGTCGAATAAGTCCCTTGTCCAGCAAATCCTGTAACTGACCCTTCAGCTCACGAAGTTCCGCCGGGGCCATCCGATAGGGCGGTATAGAAATAGGCCCCGAACCAGGAACCAAATCAATACAGAAAGAAATGTCGCGCTCGGGCGGCAACCCAGGAAGCTCGTCAGGGAACACATCAGGAAACTCGCTAACAACCGGAACCTGATCCAATGGAACCTCTGTAGCGCGAGCATCGCGAACATAAGCGAGAAATCCCTGACATCCCTTCCTCAAAAGCTGTCCAGCGCGAAAAGAAGAAATCACACTGTGAGGGGCGGCACTACGGTCCCCCAACACAACAAAAATCGACTCACCGGGGAAACAGAATCTAACTGTCTTCTCACGGCAGTCCAAAGAAGCATAGCACGTGGCTAACCAATCCATGCCCAAAAGAACGTCGAAGTCTAACATCTCCAGAAGGATCAAGTCGACAGGTAACTCTCTCTCGCCAATACAGACGATACAGGATCGGAACACGTGCCTAGCCACAAACGACTCTCCCACAGGAGTAGTCACCACAAGCGGCTGATCAAGTAAGCCGGACTCTCTACCCAACCTCGGCACGAAGTGTGTGGATACGTACGAGTGTGTGGATCCGGGATCGAACAATACATGTGCATCAACTGAACATACAGGGAGGATACCTGAAACCACTGCATTGGACGCCTGCGCGTCCTGATGAGTCAAAGCAAAGACCCTCGCCTGTCCACCACCTGTAACTGACTGACCTCTGCCTCGGTCATCTCGTCCTCTCTGAGCAACTCCTCCATGCCCGCGACCTCTCTGAGCATAAGTCTGGCGCGGAGCAACGGTAGGCACAACGGGCAACGCCCTTTGGGATGGTGAAGGTGGTAAGGTAACATGCGGTGCTGCCGCCTCCCTCCGGTGTGTCTCTGGACAATCTCGAACGAGGTGAAATAGGCTGCCACATCTGTAGCAACCCCGCGGCGACTGCTGACCGTCCTGGGGATACGAACTAAACATCCGACCCCGTCCCGAATCTCTGCTACCCCTCGTACCGGAACGATACCTGTCGCGTCGTCTGAATGACTGCCTCCGTGCGGAAATACTGGTACGAGCTCTCTTCGGCTCTGGAAATACCGAAGTCTCAACAAGGTGCTCCTCGACCACTAGGGCTGCGTCCACAGCTGCTGCATAGGTCTCGTAGTGCTGCGCGCTGATCGCGAGGAACACTGGTGAAATCAAGCCTCGAACAAATCTCCGGACTCGCAACTCCTCGGTGGCCACTAGATGTGGGGCGTAGACTGCTAGCTCTGTAAACAGTACGTCATACTCTGCCACTGTCATCCCTGGCGTCTGGCGCAAAGACTCAAACCTGCGTGCTCGGGCATCTCTAACACTCCGGGGAAGGAAACGGGCTAGAAATATAGTCACGAACTCCGTCCAGGTCATAGGAGGAAGACCTGCTGCTCTGCCCTTCTCCACTGAATCACACCACTTCTGCGCAAGACCTTCCAGGCGAAAGCTCGCGAACTCGACCCATCTCGCATCTGCACATCTGAGGGAACGGCATATCCTGGCCATCCTGTCTATGAAAGACTGTGGGTCCTCGGCTGTATCGGTGCCTGTGAAAACTGGAGGCTTCAGCCTCATGAACTCTGATAGCGATACAGTAATCACCTCCGTAGCTGCAGGGGCAACTGGCTGTGCGGTAGGCACCATCGCGGTCTCTGGAACTGGTGGAGCTACCTCTGGTCGCTGCGCTCGAAGCGTCTCAACTAGCGATCCTATCATCTGGCGCATCTCCTGCATACCAGCCCCTAACGATGCGATCTGCTCGGTCACGGCAGGAACAGCCTGCTCAGGTACAACCGGCGTACTGCCCGGATCAGTCCTCGTCTCAGACGAGTCAACACGAATCTCGGCCCTCGCGGCCGCTCTCTGTGCCCTCGTAGTCTTAGGCGGCATATTGGCTGAAAGAAAAGTTGGATTCGATAAGAACACGGAAATCGAATCACAAGAATATAAGGAGGAATCAAATCAACAAGTCCTAAGGTCGCGTAAGCGGAGTACCGTGTCGTGAGTATGCCGCGGAACATACGCACGCTACGCTACCCTGCTGCAGCTACCTACTCCATCATACCAGGGTCATCCTACACTCCGAAGGTAAAACCTATGCTCTGATACCAACTTTGTCACGACCCGAGAATTCGACTCGTGACCGGCACTTAACCACGCAACGTCTACAGGCGTAACGCAGCTAAGTAAGCCGAACCCAGAAATCAAAACCAATAAATATAGAGTGATTTTAAAACATTTGTAAAAGCAATAGTAAATGTCTGAAAAACTTCCATTTATTTAGTAGAAATCCCTTTCAAGTTCAAAAGTTATGAGTTTTATAATTTTGGTAACATTTCCTCTTTAAAACATTAGCCCCGAAAGTCGGGTAAAAGTAAGGTGTGGCGGAAATAACAAGTGACGAGAATAAAGCATCACAATATGATATACGACGCCGTAGCGAAGAATACACAGTAAAACAAGGGCAATATCATAAAAGATAAGACTGCATAAAGTAATGTCGGCTCACATGCGAGCTCGACACCAGAATATAAAATCATACATATCGTCCTCACAACTGTCTCTAAGTCAATACATAAGGTAGATGGAGAGTACTAGATACATCAATATACAACTGAAAGATAACAGATACCGTACAAAACCCACCTATCAGCAAAAGACTATCTCTGCTCAAAAGGGGTAACTGTGCCAAAAGATGAGATAACAGCCAGCCGTGACTACTCCCAAGGGCAACCTGCAAACACTGTGGCACAACGGGGGTGAGTTGCCAACTCGTGAATAGAGATAACATATAAAGGTGATCGCAGGCATGCACGTATAGCGTGGCTCTACTAATGCCAGCAGATGATATCAATGCATGTCAACAGTGGATACAATAGTAATGCATGTACTCTAACAGGTAAATGCCACAGGATGAGATGTATAGTAATCAATACTGAGTATGGGATAAATAATATCTACATGGACTATGTCAACATGGAAAGCAATGATCGGTGCCTCAAACTGCACCCAAATCCCACATATACTCAGGCCCCGGCACATCCATCGGCCCTCAAATCCTGTATATCTCGGAGGAATCACGAGTGCCCAACATCGGCACCCAAAACATCATAAAATACCCGTGTCCAGCATCGACACGTAAATCCTCAAATATCGGGCGCCGTCAATCTGGACCGGCCCCACGGGGTCCGTCTGCGGTATCGGCCCTCGGCCCCGGCAGCACGGTCATCCCGCATCCATCACTCGACTCTGGTCAGTATCCTCCGGACAACTGCCAGGTCCAACCAATCACCGGTAGGTACTCGCCCGCCTCCAGGCTCAATCGGCAAATCCCATCGATCGTCTCGCCGAGGGGAACCATACCGGGCCCACCACGAACCCGCAAACGGAACATCCACTCCTCGAATCGGGTTTCAAGCACACGTCTCAGCACCGAGAAAACGCGTGGTGGACTCACCAAAATATCATATCACGAGGTACCGGGTTTTCAAAATAGCGTATCTTTCCTTAAATAATTCCACGGTCCTCAAAACAGAAATCACATGAAAATCCAATACCAATAGTAAAATCCAATGTGAGGTACAATATACATCAATCCATGGTATGGGTATAAGGGGAAAACCGCTTTTTAAAGTAGTTTCATTTCCGGTTTTAAAAGATGTCATGCGGCTCCCAATATACATGAAAATCATATCAATCACATGTAAGATGAACTACAGCAATAATACAACAGTATAATCATGGCAGTTCTACAGTGAGTGTGGCATGGCAATTACTAACGGTGTGTGTGTAGCATGTAAATAGTGCTCGTGCAACATAAACCGTTAGTAATAGTGTGGTGTTCTATCAGTTCTAGCATATATCAATAACACATAGCAGGGAAATGCAATATGAGATGGCAGTCCATAGGTAAATACAATATGTAATACTAAGATCCTATCAGCCCTGACGCATAACGCCATGCGGGCGATATCCCCGTAGATGTGAAATCTACTCACCGTGTCTCGCGCTAAGTGTATCCAACCACTTGCTTGCCCTTCTTCGCAGCGTCCGTCTCACTGGCCTGCGAACCTAGAATCACATACACATATCACATATAAGCTTAAGTCACAAAACGCGACATTATAATCCAACGAGAAACCTGTGTCGCAAACCAATCGCGCGTGTGCGCGATACGCTAAAACGTGTACTCACGCGCCACAAAACTACCCCGACGCGCCGCGATACGCAGAACCCAAACCTACTCACGTATCACGCGTGTCGCGAAGGTTTAGAAAAACGGCAAAACAGGTATTTGGTCCCAGATTTTCCTACAGAAATGATCTTAAAAATATATATATACCAAAACACTACCCACAGTAGCAGACACCCACTGGACCAAACCCCAACCCAAACCCTACCCATCTGGCCGCAATTGGCGGCCAGAATGAGGAAATTGGCGGCCTACTGTAGCTGTATGGGGGTCGGGTTTCACCTGGTGCATCATCTCTACTCCACTACACTACAGTCTTCCCAAAATCAATCTGCACTCACCGAGTTGATAGCAGTTCTAGAAAACTCACATTTTGCCCAAATACGACATTTTGCATCACACAAGAAACTGGTGGTATTTTAGTGTAATCGGGGTTCGACTAAGTTACAATGGCCTCAACAGACCACAATCATCCTACTGGAACTAATCTACACCTCATTAGCACAAAGTTCACACTAAACACCCCATATCGCACTAAAACGCACCAATATCCAATAACCGATGCAAAACTACACTAATAAGGCAAACTAGTGAAGCAAGCTAGGGATTATACCTCACTCTCGACCCTAGGGAGCTGCAGGAAGGAGAAGAAGTGAAGGGAAGTCGCTGCACAGGGATCTGGGGCTGCTGCTGCTGCTCACTGCCTCTGCTGCTGCTGTTGCTGAATGTTGCTGCTGCTGCTTGTGCTTCTGCTGCTGCTTCTGTTGCTTTTGCTGCTGCTTCAGTTGCTGAAGGTAAGTGTGTGTGTGAGTGTGTTGGTGTGTTGTGAGAGTGTGAGAGAAAAACACAAAAAGAAATGAGAGGCTACCTCAATCATCACACACAAAAGTCACCCCTCACTCTCTCTCACCTCATTAATGGCAAGCATGGCTTGAGCCATGATGCCCTCTCTCTCTCTCTCACAAGTCAACACTTAACCCTAAAATTCAAATTAAAGTAATCTTTTAGTTTAACTAATTAATTAAACCCATTTAAGAATCCAAAAGAATTAATCCTACAATTAACCCACCATGGTTAATAATTATGGTATTTCCTTGATTTAAAAACCCTAGTTTACATGCACATGTGTGTGCAAGCCTAGGAAAATTTTGGAAAAATGTTTATTAAATTAGGAAAAATATTTAAAACACAGTTTGGTAAACTTTTTATTAAAAATCATTATTTAATTATAATTATCCACTAACCCTTATCCTAAGGTGTTACAAATCCATATATGGGTTAAAGCAGGCATCACGGAGTTGGAACATCTGTTTCGATGATGTTATCAAAGAGTTTGATTTCATCAAAAATCCAGATGAACCTTGTGTTTATAAGAAGGCTGTAGGGAGAGCTATCACATTCCTCGTATTGTACGTGGATGACATTCTTCTGATAGGAAATGATATTCCTACGCTACAGTCGGTCAAATCTTTCTTATCACTAAGGTTCTCTATGAAGCACCTGGGTGATGCCATATACATTCTGGGCATAAGGATCTATAGGGATAGATCCAAAAGGTTATTGGGATTGTCCCAAAGCAAGTACATCAACACCATCCTAAAAAGGTTTAGTATGAAAGACTCCAAGCTGGGTGCCTTACCCGCTTGCTATGGGGTCACTCTCTCCAAGGATTCTTGTCCAAAGACCGATGAAGAGAGAGCTCGCATGAGCATTATACCCTATGCTTCGGCAGTAGGATCTATAATGTATGCGATGTTATGTACACGCCCATATGTAGATTATGCACTTAGTGTTGTAAGCAGGTATCAATCCAACCCAAGGGAGAATCACTGGATAGCTATGAAGAACATTCTTAAGTACTTGCGAAGGACTAAAGAATTGTTCTTGGTGTATGGTAATGGAGATCTCCAAATGGAGGCTTTTACCGATTCGAGCTTCCAGAGCGATAAGGACGACAACAAATCTATCTCAGGGTTTGTATTTACCCTCAATGGAGGGGCGGTAAGTTGGAAGAGTTCCAAACAGGATACCGTTGCAGACTCTACGATGGAGGCTGAGTACATTGCTGCAAATGATGCCGCCAAGGAAGCAGTCTGGATGAGGAAGTTCGTCTCGGAGCTAGGAGTAGTTCCAACCATTATTGATCCAATACCATTGTATTGTGATAAT
Source organism: Agapanthus africanus (assembly GCA_030015575.1). Taxonomy (NCBI): domain Eukaryota; kingdom Viridiplantae; phylum Streptophyta; class Magnoliopsida; order Asparagales; family Amaryllidaceae; genus Agapanthus; species Agapanthus africanus. The sequence continues at coordinate 417,076,710 of JASDDO010000012.1, forward strand.
AATAGGGCTATGGCATTAGCCAAGGAGCCCAGGTCCCATCAGCGGTCCAGACACATCCTGAGGCGCTTTCATTTGATCTGGGAGATTGTAGATCGCCGCGAGATCGAGATTAAGAGAGTAGACACAAAGAATAACGCCGCGGGTCCACTCACCAAGGCCCTCCCTCAGCCGCAGCATGAGCGACTTTTTGAGATGTTGGGTATGAGATACGCCAATAACTGGCCTTAGTGCAAGTGGGAGATTGTTGGATATATGTATGCCCTAGAGGCCATTATGTGATAGTGGATGTATTTATACATGTATATATATATATTTAGTGTACATTCTTGCTCGACATGATAGTATGCTATTTGGTTATTCTTTATCTGACATGTTGATTTGACCATGCTTTTATTCATTCATACATGTTGATAAAGCCCTGAGGATATTGACTTGACTACTGAGATTATGATAGAGATCATACTAGTATGACATCAGTAGTTTATAAGCATATCCTGGAATGTCCCTAGTCATAGGTGTATCGAGACGGGGCATCGATATACCGGAGTAGACTAGCGTATATGACACTAGACCCATATGATGGGCGATGGATGTTCACACATTCATCGATGTTTGACATCGAGATCGTATACGGGTGCTCAGTGGTGACTGGGTACACTGGACGGACTCGCCGAGAACTCCTATATGGAATTATATCTATCGTCGGATAGCAGTTCTCAGGTGACACTGGTGCAGGTTAGTCTGTAGACTCGAGATCGTCATAGAGTCTTGTGTGTTCTCCCACTGTACTTTGATTACCACCCTACCACGGCTCTACTGAGTCGTGCAAACAGGTGGCCGTTGGGTACAGTCCCGAGACACACGAAGGCGATGAGCGATAGGAGGGGTTTCGTCTCTCCCGGTATTGGGAGTTGATGCTGTGCTGTGCTCGACTGGCTATATCAGTAAGTCCCTGGCCAGGGCTGTTGAGATTTGCTGATAAGTGTTATCAGTAGTTTCTCGATCTGTTATAGACCTTTCATCGTCATGACTTATTGAGTTATTGGGGTCGACGTTACCATCCCTAGACTCAATATGCAGCATATCTAACGAAGAGACCAGACTGTACGGTAGTGTTGCCGGTTGGCTCGACGGGAGTTGTAGCAGATTCGTTTGTTTTCTTCTGATCGCTCAATACCCGGGTGACCGTTACGTTTAGCTGACCGCTTGCGGCTTGGGGGTGCTTGATATGATCATCACCCACTGCCGGCGTATTGACGAGTCTTAGAGTCCCACAAAGGAGTTACCTAGTCTATGCGAAACGTTGTGGTGCGCATATGCGATATGCGCATGGACCCGGTTAAAATGCGCGTTTGAGATACCGGATATTAATCGGGCGGCTTGCTTTTCGTTAGGTTAAAATGCTCGTTTGACCCGGTTAAAATGCGCGTTTGAGTCCCACCATCTTCTATGTATATACAACCATGATAGAATGATGTATGTATGTATGTGTGCATGCAAAGGTTGTACTCTCAAAACCCTAGCTTTATCTACTTGTGATGATGTTTTGTTTTAGAAACCCTAAAATTCTAGTGATGATTCTTTGCATGTTCACTTAGCACCTTAAAAATTTAATTTCGAGGCATGTGATGCTTCCAAACCCTTCATGAGGTGCTAGGTAAACCTAACATAGTGCACATGCACACTTATCACATTTTGGACTTAGGTTAAAAAGTGTTGCATGTAACCCATTTTATTTCTCTTGCATGGTTCATTTTTCCTCCCCATACAACTAAGTCAAACCCTTTTCTTTTTAAATTTTAAACGAGGGAATGGAGGCATGGTGCTTAGGTGAGAGAATTGACTTTGTTTAACCATTGTTTTCTCTCTCATTTCTCTCTTTTCCTCTAATTTCTGAGTTCCAGCAGCAAAGCAGCAGAAACAACAGCACTTTCATCATTTTCTTTTCTCTTTTCACTTCTCTCTTGATCCATTTACAAACCCAACACCAAAAACCCATTTTTCTTCACAAAAACACTTGGAAAGGTGGCTCTTTTGAGGAGTTGATGGCAAGTCAGTGCACTTGAGGCCAAGAACAGAAATTTTTGGGTTTCTTTAAGGTCTTTTGAAGGTATATAACTCACACTTAACACCCTTTTTTATAACTTGTAGTATTTTAGCAAAAAAAATCATGTTTTATGTGCATGTTTGGTGGTATTGAAGGGATCTAGTGAAGTTTCTGTTACATTAACATTTTTATGGCTTACTTAGCTTGGTGATGCGTTATTTGTGTGGTTTTAAGCTGGGGTTTGCTTCAGGTTTCACAAGTATACCCTAATGTATCCATTTAGTGTCAAAATGGGTTATTTTAACTAGTTTGTGGCTCTGTTGGATTCTGCTAGTACCCCGATTGTTTCAGAACAATTTTGTAATTACTGTAGCATGTACATAGGGTGTAGAGAACACACACGAAGCACGGGAGCCAGACTCCTTACTGTGGCCGCCGAAAAATGCATTCTGGCCGCAAATTGCGGCCAGATGGGGGACCTGGGGATTGGGGTTTGGGTGATAGGTGTCTTCTGCTATGTGGAGTCTTATGGTATGTTTAGTTTTGTAAAACTCTTACTGTATCAAAATCTGGGATCTATTACCCTATTTCTCATATTTTAAACCTTCGCGACACGTGTGATACGTGTGTGGATTTGGGTTTTCTGCGTATCGCGACGTGTCGGAGTAGATTCAGGAGCGTAATCACACGTTTTAGCGTATCGCGTACGCACGCGCTTGGTTCGCGACGCGGGTTACTAGTTTGACTTTAATGTCGTATTTTTATGGATTTGAGCTTATGTGTGATAATTGGTGAAATTCTAGTTTCGCAGGCAGGTACGACGGACGCCGCGAAGAAGGGGAAGCAAGTCGTCGGCCACACTTAGTGCGAGACTACGGTGAGTAGATATAACATCTACGGGGAAATCACCCGCATGGCATTATGCGTCAGGGCTGATAGGACCTTGTAGCAGCATATTGCATTTTCATATATTGACTGTTCATGGATACTATTTGTTGCATACTGCATTCCCTGCTATATGTATATGAACTTAGAATTGATAGAACACCGCACTGTTACTAACGGTTCATGTTGCACGAGCACTAATCTGCGTGTTACACACACACCGTTAGTAATTGCCATGACACTCACACTGTAGAATTGCCATGATCATTATAATGTAGCTCATCTTCTATGTGATTTGACATGATTTTATTACTTGTGCACGTACCCATTGGCTTATCTATACTCAAGCATTTTCAACTGTACCTACCTAGATAAGCTGATTTTGGTAGAAACTGGGAACCGCGTGATACCTTTTGAAAACTGAATCTATTTTAAAGAGCGGTTTTCCCTTTTACTTATAGTATGACTTTGATGCATATATTACATCGCATGGATTACGCATTGGCTTTGGTTTTCATGTGATTTCTGGATTTGAGGACCGTGGGGTTATTTAAGAAAAGATGCACTGTTTTGAAAACCCGGTTCCTCTTGATATGATATTTCAGCGCGTCCACCATGTGTTTTCTCGGTGTTAGAGTGACATATGAAACCCGATTCGAGAAGTGGACGAGGCCGATTGCGGGTACATGGTGGACCCAGTATGGTACCCCGGGGCGAGAACGGATCTGTCGTGCAGGAGGCGATGAGCCTGGCAGTGGGACCACTACCCACTGGTGATTGGTTGGACCTGGCGGTTATCCGAGGGATACTGACTAGAGTCGATAGATGGATACGGGACGACTCGTACTGCCAGGGCCGAGGGCCGATACCGCAGACGGAGCCCGTGGGCTGATCCGGACTGACGGAGCCCGATATATAAGGATTTGCGTGTCGATACTGGACACGATTATTTCATGATATTTTGAGTGCCGATGTTGGGCACTCGTGATTCTCTGAGATTACAGGATTTTGAGGGCCGATGAGAGTGCCGGCGCCTGAGTTTATTGGGATTTGGGTGCATTGATGGGCACCGATTATATTTTCCATGCTGACATTCTGTGTAGATGTTATATTTCCCAAGCTCAGCATTCATTATTTTGCATCCCATCCTGTAGTTATATTACCTGATAGAGCACTTGCATGATTATGCACATACTGCTTATCGCATATAGATATCATCTGCTGGCATATGATAGAGTAGCGCAGTACGTGCATGCTTGCGATTACCTTTATATGTTATCTCTATTCACGAGTTGGCAACTCACCCCCGTTGTGCCACAGTATTTGCAGGTTGCCTATCAGAGTAGTCGCGGCAGGCTGTTTCCTTGTACCTTTTGGCTACAGATACCACTACAGTTGGTGCGAGAGCTGTTTTGCTGTTAGGTGGGTTGTGGTATCTGGTTATTTTATTGTACACTCTTTTGTATCTAGTATTCTCCATCTATCTTATGTATTGACTTAGAGACCAGTGTGAGGACGATGATGTAATTATTTGTATTCTGGTGTTGAGCTCGTGTGAGCCGACTTTACTTATGTAGTTTATCATTCTATGATGTTTTTCACTTATTGCTCATTTCTTCGCTACCGTGTCGTATATTACTCTTATGGTGTTTGTTTTCCGCCGTGTGGCGTGATTGCTCCCGTTTGGGATGCTTTATTTTATCCTGTATCATTTTCACTTATATCCTGTTTTTACCCGATTTCGGGGATTAGTTTTACAAAGGAAATGCTGCCAAAATTATTAAGATGATAACTTAACCTTAAAGATTGTTATTAAACTACTTAAGGTTTTCAAAATGTTTTAAAAAAATGTTTTCAACACTCACTACTTTTAAATGGTTTTGATTTCTGGGTTTGGCTTACTTAGTCGCGTTAGCCTGTAGACGTTGCGTGGTTAAGTGCCGGTCACGAGTCGAATTTCGGGTTGTGACAAAGTTGGTATCATAGCGTAGGTTTTACCTTTCGGAGTGTAGGATGACCCTGGTATGATGGAGTAGATAGCTGAAGCAGAGTGGCGTAGCGTGCGTATGTTCCGCGGCATACTCACGACACGGTACTCCGCCTAAGCGACCTTAGGACTTATTGATTTAATTTTCCTTCATGAGTATATACATTCTTGTGATTCAATTTCCATGTCCTTATCGAATCCTATTTTCCTTTCAGCCATTATGCCGCCAAAGACTACGAGGGCGCAGAGACCGGCCGCGAGGGCCGAGATTAGAGTTGATTCGTCTGAGACGAGGACAGATCCGGGCAGTACACCCGTTGCACCAGAGCAGACTGTTCCTCCTCCGACAGACCAGATCGCTATGTTCGGGGTTGGTATGCAGGAGATGCGACAGGTGGTGGGGTCCAGTATGCAGGATATGCGCCAGATGATGGGATCTCTAGTTGAGACACTTCGAGCGCAGCGACCAGAGGTAGTTCCACCTGTTGCAAAGACCGCGGTGATACCCACAGCACAGGGAGTTGCCCCTACAGCTACAGAGGTCATTATGGCATCGCTGTCAGAGTTTATGAGGCTGAAGCCTCCGGTCTTCACAGGCACCGATGCAACCGAGGACCCACAGTCTTTCATTGATAGGATGGCTCGGATATGCCGTTCCCTCAGATGCGCAGATGCGAGATGGGTTGAGTTCGCGAGCTTTCTCCTGGAAGGTCTTGCGCTGAAATGGTGCGAATCAGTCGAGAAGGGTAGAGCAGCAGGTCTTCCTCCTATGACCTGGACAGAGTTCGTGGCGCTATTCCTTGCTCGCTTTCTTCCACTGAGTGTCAGAGACGCTAGAGCACGCAGGTTCGAGTCCTTACGTCAGACTCCGGAGATGTCAGTGGCAGAGTATGACGTGCAGTTCACAGAGCAATCTATCTATGCCCCGTATTTAGTAGCTACTGAGGAGATGCGAGTCAAGAGGTTTGTTCGAGGCTTGCTTACCCCGTTATTTCTTGCGATCAGTGTAAGTGCACGACGGCGCCCCGGCCGTCAATCCGACGCCGGAATGCGGAAGCGGTGATAAACTTTAATTTTGCGAACTTAGCAAACCGGCACCACCGCGCACTAAAACCCGGATCAAACCATTAACTAGTCCTAGCTAACTACAAGATAGGGAATAGAGATATACCGACTGATCCGAGTCCTCCGGTCTTCTCGTCATCGTCCCGATCTCTCGCGGAATGTCCTGTCTCCACCTCATCGCCGGAAGTGCACCACATCTCCTACATCTTTTACGGGCTCCCACCTCAATACCGAGGCAACTCGGGCATGAAGCTGGCTAGTCGACGTGCTCAAGGTTTGCTGTAGAATGTGTAGTGCTTAAGTCTCATTTGGGGTTATGGAATTGCCTTTTGGTGGAGGGATGAACTATGGAGTTTGGAGATGGAACTTGTGGGAATTTTGCAAAGCTAGATGAACAAAACCCCACACCAAAATGAATTGGGCAGCCCCTCCCTCAAAGTGGCCGGCCTCCTTGGGTGGGAGAGGAGAGAATGAGAGAGTGAGAGAGTGATCAATGAAAGATAGAACCACAACCATCATGCAAGGGGGAGAGAGAAAGGTCATGATATCAAGAAATGATTACAACCAAGATCCTCACTCAACTACAACCATCATCAACAACCATGATGACAAACAAAAGGCCAACACTCCACCACAACCATCATCTCAAGCATGATGACATCAAAAAGTCAAGCCATCATGAAGAAGTCAAGAAGTCAAGGTCAATGGATGGTGCAACCATCATGACACAAGAATATGCAAAAACCCCCTTCCAAATTGCTTATTTGCACAAATGCAAATAAGCCCTCCTCCACCAATCTTCGGCCATTGAAAGATACAAATGAAAATGGCCGAAACTGAAAACAAACTGGCAACTCCAGAAAACTGGTCCCGTAATAAATTACAGGAAAACCCCGATACTGTGTATACACACCCGCATCTGTATTCAGACCGAAATACAAATGCAATGAGACAAAATCTACACTGTACTATACTAGGATCCGGCTTATACCAAAGCCGGCTAGTAAAATCCATTCGATCCTGATTCGTGCAATACCGCACGTATCTGATCGAACCCTGCCATATATCCATACGGCCTATAGTACAAACTATCCGATCCTGATCCGTGCAATACCGCACGTATCTGATCGGACCCTGCCATATCTCCATACGGCCTCTACAGCTTTTCGCCCGAAAGCTTGAGTAACTGAATGTGGGGGACTCTAAAGACTCGTCAACACCTTGGTTGTGGATTTAACCACTAGTACGTCAGAGGTATAAGCCAATACGTAACGGGCTACCAGGTATGGACTAAAAGGGACGTCGATGAGCGAACTCATCCTGACACCCTACTGAGCCTGACAGTGACAATATCCGTACAGTCCGGTCCGTTCGTCTATGAGCATCGCATGGCGGGCCTAGGGGGTTGGTAAAAGTCAGACCCCCAAAAGCGGTACAAGTCATGTCGGAGTGTAGCCCAGAACACCCTGAGATACTACTGGAATACCTACCAGTAAATCTCCTTGCCTCGGCCGAGGGCTTCGTGTAATGGCTCTCCTAGACACAGCGCGACCTCACCCCCAATACCGGGAGAGACGAACCCCTGAAGATGCGCTCACTGCCTCCATGTGGCTCGGGACTGTACCCAACTAAAACCTGTTTGCACGACTCCTTTGAGCCATGGTAGGGTAGTAATCAAAGTACAGTGGGAACTCACACGAGACAAATGACGATCCCCAGGTCGATGAACTAACCTGTACACATGTCACCAGGGAACTGCCATCTGACGTCTGGTATATGACCAACTAGCATGTTCCCGGCGAGTCCTGTCCGGTGTACTCATAACCCAATGAGCACCTGTATACATCTTAGGTGAACCAACTGACACCAGTGGCTTGTGAGACCGGCCACCGCCCCTCGTCGGGGTCTCGAATGTACACACTAGTCTACTCTGTAGTATCGATGCCCTGTCTCGAAACTCCCACGACTAGGGACCTTTTAATGATGTGCTTATAGACTACCAGCTCCCACGTATATGATCGCCCTCATACTGCTGGTGGTCAAGCAAGAATCCTAGGGGCTCTATCAACGTGCAATAGTGACCTGTCAGGTCACCTAAAGCAGTACACGATGATAAAGATAAACCAGATAGCATACTATCATCATGAGTAAGACTGTCCTATCGGGATAGGTCCTCCATCAATCATTGTAATCACGTGCCTGTGATCGAATAATTGAATCTGAGGGCACTATCTCCAACAATCAGCGCACAGCATTACGAGACCTATGCAGCAGCTGTAGATGCAGCCTTATTGGTTGAGGAGCGCCTTGCTGAGACTTCGGCAGTTCCAGAGTCGAAGAGAGTTCGTGCGGATACATCAGCACAGAGACAGCCTTTTCGGCGCCGTGATAGACGTCTTGCAGGAGGCAGAGATTTAGGGCGAGGCCGTTTGTTCAGTTCCTATCCCTAGGAGGGTCAGCGGTCATCGTCGAGATGTTTTCGCTGCGGGAGTTCTTATCATCGTGTACGAAATTGTCCTGAGATACCCTTGAGGGAGGCAGCAGCACCGCATGTCACATTACCACCTTCACCACCCCAGAGGGCGTTGCTTATTGTACCTACTGTTACTCCGCGTCAGACTCATGCACAGAGAGGTCGTGGTCGCGGAGGATTTGTTCATAGAGGACGAGGTGACCGAGGCAGAGGACAGCCAGCTGCCGGCAAGGGACAGTCGGTCGCAGGTGGAGGACAGGCATGGGATTTTGCTTTGACGCATCAGGACGCGCAGGCGTCTAATGCGGTGGTCTCAGGTATCCTTCCAGTATGTTCTGTTGATGCACATGTGTTGTTCGATCCCGGATCCACGCACTCGTACGTTTCCACACACTTTGTGCCGAGTTTGGGTAGAGAGTCCGGTTTGCTTGATCAGCCGCTTGTTGTGACCACTCCTGTGAGAGAGTCGTTTGTTGCTAGGCACGTGTTCCGATCCTGTATCGTCCGTATTGGCGAGAGAGAGTTTCCTGTCTTCATGAGATGTTGGACTTCGACGTTCTTTTGGGCATGGATTGGTTAGCCACGTGCTATGCGTCTGTGGACTGCCGTGAGAAGACAGTTAGATTTTGTTTTCCCGGCGAGTCGGTTTTTGTTGTGCTGGGGGACCGTGGTGCCTCCCCTCACAGTTTGATTTCTTCTTTTCGTGCTGGACAGCTTCTGAGGAAGGGATGTCAGGGTTTTCTCGCCAATGTTTACGATACTAGAGCCACAGAGGTTCCGTTGGATCAGGTTCCAGTTGTTAGCGAGTTCCCTAATGTGTTCCCTGACGAGCTTCCTGGGCTACCGCCTGAGCGTGATATTTCTTTCTGTATTGATTTGGTTCCTGGCACGGGGCCTATTTCTGTACCGCCTTATCAGATGGCCCCGGCGGAACTTAGAGAATTGAAGGGCCAATTGCAAGATCTGCTGGATAAGGGACTCATTCGACCCAGTGTTTCTCCTTGGGGTGCTCCAGTCCTGTTTGTCAAGAAGAAGGAAGGCAAATTGCGTCTGTGTATCGACTACCGTCAGCTGAACAGGGTTACAGTGCGGAACAAGTATCCTTTGCCACGCATCGATGACTTGTTGGACAAGCTTCAGGGGGCAGGGTACTTTTCGAGGATCGATTTGCGATCAGGCTACCATCAGCCGCGGGTTCGACAGGAGGACATTTCTATGACGGCTTTCCACACGCGCTACGACCATTATAAGTTTTTGGTGATGTCGTTCGGACTCACCAACGCGCCAGCAGCATTCATGGACTTGATGAACCGTATTTTCCGGCCGTATCTTGACTTGTTCATCATCGTATTCATTGACGATATTCTGGTATATTCCCGGAGTAGAGAGGAGCATGAGCAGCACCTGCGGATTACACTGCAGACTTTGAGGGAGCACCAGCTTTTCGCAAGATTCTCCAACTGCGCATTTGGCTGGACAGCGTAGACTTCTTGGGCCATGTGATTACACGAGATGGTATATGTGTGGACCCGAGGAAGATCGAGGCCGTTCAGCGTTGGCCCAGACCCACATCAGTTACGGAGATTCGCAGCTTTCTAGGGATGGCCGGTTACTACAGGCGATTTGTGCAGGACTTCTCTCGTATTGCTACACCTTTGACCGGGTTGACCCGGAAGGGAGTTCCTTTCGTTTGGACAGAGGAGTGCGAGCACAGTTTTCAGCAGCTAAGGACTCTACTGACTACGGCGCTAGTGTTATCATTGCCTTCAGGATCAGGCGGATTTGTGGTCTATTGTGATGCTTCTCGAGTGGGGCTAAGGTGCGTATTGATGCAGGATGGCAGGGTGATCGTGTATGCTTCACGACAATTGAAGCAACATGAACAGAACTACCCCACTCACGATTTGGAGATGGCTGCAGTGGACTTTGCACTTAAGATCTGGCGACATTACCTATATGGCGAGTCATGCCAGGTATTCACTGATCACAAGAGCTTAAGTATATATTTCAGCAGCGAGACCTGAACCTTAGACATCGCCGTTGGACGGAGTTAGTGAAGGACTATGATTGCGAGATCTTGTACCACCCGGTTAGGGCTAATGTAGTGTCGGATGCTTTGAGCAGGAGGCCCGGGGGTAGTCTATCTTGTTTGAGCACAGTACAGAGGAAGTCGTCGGCAGATTGGCAAATTTTATGCGGCAGCCGGGTACAGTTCGAGTTTACGCCGATCGGAGGAGAGATTGCGCATGTTCGTGCACGCCCACAGTTGCTTGACCGTATACATGAGGTACAGTACGGAGATGACCGTTGTTCAGAGATTATGGCACAGATTGGACAGGCAGATTTTCCGAGTTCGTGATCGATGATCAAGGGATACTGCGATTTGGGACTAGACTGTGCGTACCAGATGCTGAGGGACTGCGGCGTGAGATTATTGAGGAGGCACATCGATCTGTGTACAGTGTTCATCCAGGTTCCACCAAGATGTACCATGACATGAGAGATGTTTACTGGTGGGACGGAATGAAGAGGGACATCGCAGATTTCGTGTCGAGATGCCTGACTTGTCAGCAAGTCAAGGCCGAGCATGTCACGACCCGAAAGAGCACGTGACTGGCCCTTGAACCATATGAAGTCTATAGGACTCCATCTGATCCAAGTAAGCCAAAAGCCCAGAAATCTAAAACCATTTTAAGGATAAATGAACATACAAGCAATATACTATACAACGCCGAATGGCGAGGATCAAAATTCAAAAGGGAACCCAGATAAGCATGAAAACTGTAACACTACTAAGCGCGACTCTAAGGTCGAAATAATACATCACTAGTGTCTGAGTCTGAAACAATATACAAGTTTTTGGTTGATGGAATTTCTAGATATAATGAATAATACATGTACAACGGCGATTCTGATATAAAGAACCCACATACCAAGCAAATCACCCGCAAAGGAAAGCAGTGTGCCAGAAATGCCGCTATGGAACCTGTACGGCAAACCCTGTAAGAACTGTGGCACAACGGGGGGGAGTTGCCAACTCGTGAATAGAAAATATCTACAAGCAGAAATCGAATGTAAGAAATAATCCTAGGTCAAACAATCAGTATAATAATAAAACCCTCAAGAGTAAGTCTGAAGCATGATAAAGTGGCAATGTAACATCTAATCATGTAGGTAGTGCCAAGTACTCGTGCCAGTGCCTCAGATAATAACATGCCATCAGTATAAGGTATGTCTGCATGAAGTATGATCAATGTAAATCCAGTCTGTATGTGATCAAGTCTATATAAACGTGGAACCCATCCACCCGTCACCCAATGACAATAAGCATCATGCATGTAAATGTGAGGATATAATCAAATCATGGAAAACATCATGAAACACGTGCCTAGCATCGACACGTAAATCCTCACCTATCGGGCTCCGTCAGTCCGGATCAGCCCACGGGCTATGTCTGCGGAATTGGCCCTCGGCCCCGGCAGTACGCCCATATCCATTTATCGACTCTGGTCAGTATCCTCTGGATAACCGCCATGTCCAACCAATCACCGGTAGGTAGTAGTCCCTCTGCCAGGCTCACTGTCTACTGCACAGCGAAACCGTTCTCGCCCCGGGGTATCATACTGGGTTCACCATGTACCCGTAATCGGCCTCATCCAACTCCTCGATTCGGGTTCACATATATCACTCTATCACCGAGAAAACACATGGTGGACGCACCGAAATATCATATCAAGGGAAACCGGGTTTTTAAATAATTAACTATTCTCTTTTGAAATATCCACGGTTCCCCAAATCCAGAATTAACATGGAAACAACATATCTCAATGCGTAATCTAAGCAAGTATGAAGATATCAATGTATGATGTATGTGTACAAGTATGGGTATGTGACATATAATGAAATGCAAATATAACAGTATATCATGCAACATGGAAATAATAGTATCCACATACAAGGTCATATCCTGATGCAATAATGCTACTGTGTAGTGACATGGCAATTATCGATGATGAAGTGTGTGAGCCGGCAAGCAAGTGTACGTGGAACATACGCATCATCGATAATGGTGCTGGTGCCCTAGCAACATGATAGTAATATAGCAATAAACATATGCAAAGCAATGTGAATAGCATGAATATGCGGAAATCGAATAATCAACGTAACAGTAAAGAATCTACACCCATATGTATATGTCATGCAGTTATGCCACTTGAAATAAGAATGACTCGGGTCTAGTCTAACATCTATTATGCAAACTACAGATCTAAGTATCAAGTCAATCGGGAGGGGTATGGAAACCACCTAAATCTGAGTCGATATATAGATATAATAATCGGTGATCCCGCCTCAATAGTATCGCGTACGATACAACATATCATATGACATCCTCAAATCATGAGTGCGGATCTATCATCAATATAAAGCTCGTACGGTAAATCGTAGTACGGCATCCCAATAGCTAGGTACGGGTCAGTATCACATTCCTCTCATCAAATATCAGGTATCATTATCATCATATCATATAATCTAGGGTACAGATCTAAGTCTAGTACAAATCAATACCATCTATATAAGTATGGAAGCGGGGGTAAAACACATGCCCAACGTCCCGCTAAGATCACATGTCGTATCGCAAGTACGAATCACATCACATCACCGATCTCACGGCACAATGCCCAATATCATCGACTCATCTTTAATGTCATCCAATATCATCATCAACACAGTGTAAGTATAGTGAATATGCAAGGGTGCGCGTGTGGGTGTAACCCTATTCTAGGGTTCGCGACTATGAACTCTACTAGTTTACTTCTAACCCTAAGCTATCCATAATACACCTAACACCATATCCACGACACACTATAACTATCAAGCATAATATATAGTATACCAACTACGGACTGCGGGGGTGCTATACGCCATCCACCCGACTTCCCCCAGTAGATATAATCTACTCACCTTGCGTCTTCATTTGTCGACGTCTCCACACGCTTTACTTGTCGTCCCGAAGTTTTTATGCGGTACCTACACGTCATAGTATCGTAAATGCGTATTAAAACCAAATCAAAGCTAAAACGGCACACGAAACCCAAAACGATACGATAAGGGGCCTATAGGTTAGAACCTATGGGCAAACCTTCAAAACCATCAACAAATCTTCGATATTGTCGTATAAACGCCAAATAGTCAAGGTAAAACACAATACACAATTTCAGAACTAAAAATACGGAATACGGAAACACGAATCCAAAACAGCAACTAAGGAAATAGGCTCCAGATTTCACCCTAGGTCAAACAAGACAAATCTACACATACCAGGGGCCTAATCTACTGATGAGGGAAGACCAAAACCAAGATGAACCAAAATGGGGTAGGTCTGGCCGCAAATTGCGGCCAAACAGGATAAATTTGCGGCCGGGTCTAGGAGTTAGGGGATAGGGTCTTGGGGTTAGCTTCCTGGGTGCCTGCACATCTCACTGTCCAATCAATTTTATTTTAGGATGTCTCGGGTGATAGCAGATCTCATATAACCTTCACAGATTCCACAAGCTTTCCGATATCGGTTTCTAAATCCGTATTCCGGGCCTTAAGTCTCAGGTTAGGGTCTCAATTCATGCACTAGAGTGTTGGTGTAGCCTCTACTGAACTCAATTTCACATTTCAACTCATAATTTCCTCAAACCCTAACTAGGTTTTCCTTAACTCCACAATATCAAACAATATCGGTTCAATCTAAACATGGGGGTATAAGTAATGATAAAACTAAGCTAATAGTCTAGAAAATACCTCATTTGGAAACTCAAGAATTTTCTTGAGTTGCTCCAGTGGCCAAAATCCTTACTTCCTTGGTCCAATGTGTAGATCTTGAGCTTGTGCACACTTTTAATGAAATGAGAGTGGGGTTTTGGAGTTGTTTTAGAGGTGATTTGAGGAGTTGAAAAGGGGAGGGAGGGGAGGAGCAGGAGCAGCAGCAGCAGCAAGAGGGAGAGGGAGAAAAATGAGTGAAGGTTGAAGAGGAAATGGCTAAGTCTTTAGTCAAAGAAGCCCATACCTCTCTCTCTCTCACCAACTACTAAATTCTTTAATATAAACCCCTTTTCTATTTCTTTTCTTATTCTCTCAAAATCCTTCTCCCAAGAATAGTAAACCCAAAGTGAGAAACCATGATAGAAAATGCACAAGTGTAGGAAAATGATATGTGCATGTTTTGCACAAAATTACCAAAAAACCGATTAGCGATTTTTAATCGCGATTAGCACTAAATTAGCATATAACTAATCAATTAAACTTAGAAATGGCATAATTCTCTAATTTACCCTATTTTAGAATTTTCCATAATTTTCCAAAAATTTCCCCCATTTATTTGTATTTAATTATACCGAATTATTAAAATATTCAATAAAATAATATTAAATTATAAATTTCCCAAAAATAATATTTTTTATTATTTCGAAATGTTACAATCTACCCCCCTTAAATAAATTCGGTCCCCGAATTTAAATTTAAACCCCCAACTACAAAAACATTCAGTCAAAATCCAAGTTGTCGGATACGTGATAATCGAAGCACAAAATCACAATCGTCAATACCGTCATCGGTAGTCCCTCCTTCAAAGTCGAGAAGGTGTCAGTGCATCCAATGCTAGCAGCGCAAGATATCTACTTATCCCTTACTCACGGTCTGGCGTCCTCTGTCTCTGGGTCCTTATCTTCTCTGTGGATTACCAATCTCACAATCGATCGGCTCATCGGCCCTGTCAGGTGTGCTAACGGGGACGATTCCGTTCTGGCACTTATCTGGTCATCTCTCGGTCAATCCTCACGACCACTCGTAAAGCAGCATGTCACTGGCGTCGGCCTCTGGCTCTCTAAATGCACATCACCCATCTGATCCTGGGTGCAAACATCATTGCAGCAATGTCCTGGAAGGAATCCTACTTAAGGTCTCTTCCGATCTTGCCTATGCCGAACTGTACTGAGGCTGGCTCTCTTGCATAATCTCTTCTCACTCGATGGACATCTGTGTCCTCAGCACAACATTTTCTCGAAAATTGGTCGCATCCCAATGCCTCTGTAAGCATATCAGGTCTCTAGTCTCGACGGGAAGTAATGACAGCTCGTCAGCGTCTCGCACGAACCTCTGGTTCCACTTGTCTCTATCGTCGTCCACTATGACGTCACGCTATGCTATCTACGCACTGCACTGTTCTCGGCCATGGTCAATCCGAAGTCTCTCGCACGGACTCGAAAGCGCGTACTCTGTAGCTTTATCATTCTATAGAAGATGTCTGGCCGAACAGGTCCTCGGGAACACGTCCCAACCATCGGAGGAATACTCAATACTCGTCCGTCCTTGATCAATTCGCAACACATCTGGGTAAGGTCATTTATCCGAACCTGGTCAACTACCTCGTCGACGATGCCGAACTCTGGCCTGCTGGGTCTGCGCAATATGACCACTCCTGGGTCTAGGTCTTCTCGTATCGTATTCCAGAAAGGTCCTGTCGAGGTCTCTCTCTCAAATCTCATTCCTACCGGATTGCCCGGAAGTCATCATCCATTGCTGAAGCTAATTTTTAATCTGGAACGGCTGCATACTTATCGTGCCTCTTTCTAGAAGATATATCCATATACAACGCCTCTGCGTGCGTATCGCATCTCTGATGTCAGCGGAGTGGGACGTCATCTCATCGAAATCTCTTGCGAACTCTTTACTTCACTCTTCTTCAATGTCGACTGCTTCGGACTCGTCTCATCGTGGCTGCACGGACTGCACTCCAACGACTATCCTCTTATCTGGAGTCTCCCAAGAAATGCATCTCACCACCTAGCATCCGAAGGAAGTCGAACCATTCGATCGATTCGTCAAAACCTCATAATCCCCTAAGAGCTCAACATCTTGGGTACAGTTTAACAGCATCGAGTACATACCACAGCATCAATGATCCCGCCGTAGAAGGGCAAACCCAAGCCTCACTAATGGCGCCGCAGAACTGCCGCAAACCCTAAGGTTCAAAGGCTTTCACACGGTCATTATGTCGAGTTAGGGTTTCATTCTTCTAGAGGGTCCATAGAATTGCCTGCATGTCTTTCCGAATACTTTAAACTTGGAATAGCAGGTTTCTGACATTCGATCATCTCTGTCGACTCTCAACGTCTCCGCGTGAAGTCGTCTCTAGCTGGAAGCAACCTATCTGATGACCTCGCATCGGTAAGCGAACGAATCGCACGCCCTAGTCATCCACCCTCGGTGACTAGCGACCGTCCATCATATCTCTAAGTATATACTCATGCTGCAGTAGCTCCAATCATCTGGGCGATATCTCGTCATTTGCAGCAACAACTGGCTCATTCGTCTGTACGCTGAACAACGTCTCAATCCTCCAGGAAAGGCAATACATTGGCGGTCATCTCTAAATCGGTCTGCTCTGGATCTGAGTGAAACTCTCCGCACAGGAAATCTTCAAATCAACTGGGCCTTCTCTGGCGCATAAATCGGATGAATCACCTTCGTCTCTCAAATCGGGTAGACTAGCTATCATCTGTCTCATATCTGCCTGGAAGCTCCGGCGATCTCAGCTCGTAAGCTCCGGAAGCGACATCCTATGAATCTCAGCAACAGCTGGTCCATCTGTCTGCACGGTAGGTGACATCATAATCTCTGAGGTATGCTGTACATCAACAATCCTCTCTCAACTGGCAGCTCTAACAATAGCCCGATCACCCGGTGCAAGACCAAGAACTCGCCTCCACTAGAGGTCACAGTCACCAATACTAACTCGAGACGTTCCCATGTCACCAGAAAACACAATGGTCGGACCTCGTACCAGACGAGCTCGCACTGACCGTAACCCTAGCAGCAGCCCAAACTGCGCTCAACATGGCGACAGGAACCTCAATCGAGTATCGAAGAGAGCAGATCAATGGCAAGAAAAAGAACAACAGATCCAGAGTGAATACATGATCATAAGAAGGAACAACATCAATAAAGGTATGATCATGAAACTAATAGAATCGAGGATCTCAAATGGATGTAATGTCATGGATATGAAGAGAATCACTGATCTCGAAAATATGTACATCCTAAGGTTCCTTAAGCGGAGTGGCGTGTCGTAAGTATGCCGCGGAACATACCCACGGTACGTCACTCTACTTTAGTCACCTATTCTATCAACCAAGGGTCATCCTACACGACGAAAGTTCGGGTCTAATACCCCCTCGACTAAGTCTAAGTTCCGTAAGGTCAAGCCTAAGTTCCGTATATATATAGACGCCCTAGGCTCCACATAGTCAAACTTAGACTCGAACCAAGGTCAACCTAGCGCTCTGATACCAACTTTGTCACGACCCGAAAGAGCACATGACTGGCCCTTGAACCATATGAAGTCTATAGGACTCCATCTGATCCAAGTAAGCCAAAAGCCCAGAAATCTAAAACCATTTTAAGGATAAATGAACATACAAGCAATATACTATACAACGCCGAATGGCGAGGATCAAAATTCAAAAGGGAACCCAGATAAGCATGAAAACTTTAACACTACTAAGCGCGACTCTAAGGTCGAAATAATACATCACTAGTGTCTGAGTCTGAAACAATATACAAGTTTTTGGTTGATGGAATTTCTAGATACAATGAATAATACATGTACAATGGCGATTCTGATATAAAGAACCCACATACCAAGCAAATCACCCGCAAAGGAAAGCAGTGTACCAGAAATGCCGCTATGGAACATGTACGGCAAACCCTGCAAGAACTGTGGCACAACGGGGGTGAGTTGCCAACTCGTGAATAAAAAATATCTACAAGCAGAAATTTAATGTAAGACATAATCCTAGGTCAAACAATCAGTATAATAATAAAACCCTCAAGAGTAAGTTTGAAGCATGATAAAGTGGCAATGTAACATCTAATCATGTAGGTAGTGCCAAGTACTCGTGCCAGTGCCTCAGATAATAACATGTCATCAGTATAAGGTATGTCTGCATGAAGTATGATCAATGTAAATCCAGTCTGTATGTGATCAAGTCTGTATAAACATGGAACCTGTCCACCCGTCACCCAATGACAATAAGCATCATGCATGTAAATGTGAGGATATAATCAAATCATGGAAAACATCATGAAACCCGTGCCTAGCATCGACACGTAAATCCTCACCTATCGGGCTCCGTCAGTCCGGATCAGCCCAAGGGCTATGTCTGCGGAATCGGCCCTCGGCCCCGACAGTACGCCCATATCCATTTATTGACTCTGGTCAGTATCCTCTAGATAACCGCCAGGTCCAACCAATCACCGGTAGGTAGTAGTCCCTCTGCCAGGCTCACCGTCTACTGCACAGCGAAACCGTTCTCGCCCTGGGGTACCATACCGGGCCCACCATGTACCCGTAATCGGCCTCATCCAACTCCTCGATTCGGGTTCACATATATCACTCTATCACCGAGAAAACACATGGTGGACGCACCGAAATATCATATCAAGGGAAACCAGGTTTTTAAATAATTAACTATTCTCTTTTGAAATATCCACGGTTCCCCAAATCCAGAATTAACATGGAAACAACATATCTCAATGCGTAATCTAAGCAAGTATGAAGATATCAATGTATGATGTATGTGTACAAGTATGGGTATGTGACATATAATGAAATGCAAGTATAACAGTATATCATGCAACATGGAAATAATAGTATGCACATACAAGGTCATATCCTGATGCAATAATGCTACTGTGTAGTGACATGGTAATTATCGATGATGAAGTGTGTGAGCCGGCAAGCAAGTGTATGTGGAACATACGCATCATCGATAATGCTGCTGGTGCCCTAGCAACATGATAGTAATATAGCAATAAACATATGCAAAGCAATGTGAATAGCATGAATATGCGGAAATCGAATAATCAACGTAACAGTAAAGAATCTACACCCATATGTATATGTCATGCAGTTATGCCATTTGAAATAAGAATGACTCGGGTCTAGTCTAACATCTACTATGCAAACTACAGATCTAAGTATCAAGTCAATCGGGAGGGGTATGGAAACCACCTAAATCTGAGTCGATATATAGATATAATAGTCGGTGATCCCGCCTCAATAGTATCGCGTACGATACAACATATCATATGACATCCTCAAGTGCGGATCTATCATCAATATAAAGCTCGTACGGTAAATCGTCGTACGGCATCCCAATAGCTAGGTACGGGTCAGTATCACATTCCTCTCATCAAATATCAGGTATCATTATCATCATATCATATAATCTAGGGTACAGATCTAAGTCTAGTACAAATCAATACCATCTATATAAGTATGGAAGCGGGGGTAAAACACATGCCCAACGTCCCGCTAAGATCACATGTCGTATCGCAAGTACGAATCACATCACATCACCGATCTCACGGCACAATGCCCAAAATTATCGACTCATCTTCAATGTCATCCAATATCATCATCAACACAGTGTAAGTATAGTGAATATGCAAGGGTGCGCGTGTGGGTGTTACCCTATTCTAGGGTTCGCGACTATGAACTATACTAGTTTACTTCTAACCTTAAGCTATCCATAATACACCTAACACCATATCCATGACACACTATAACTGTCAAGCATAATATATAGTATACCAATTACGGACTTCGGGGGTGCTATACGCCATCCACCCGACTTCCCCCAGTAGATATAATCTACTTACCTTGCGTCTTCATTTGTCGACGTCTCCACGCGCTTTACTTGTCGTCCTGAAGTTTTCATGGGGTACCTACACGTCATAGTATCGTAAATGCGTATTAAAACCAAATCAAAGCTAAAACGGCACACGAAACCCAAAACGATACGATAAGGGGCCTATAGGTTAGAACCTATCTAACCTATAGGCACGCCTTCAAAACCATCAACAAATCCTCGATATCGTCGTATAAACGCCAAATAGTCGAGGTAAAACACAATACACAATTTCAGAACTAAAAATACGGAATACGGAAACACGAATCCAAAACAACAACTAAGGAAATAGGCTCCAGATTTCACCCTAGGTCAAACTAGACAAATCTACACATACCATGGGCCTAATCTACTGATGAGGGAACACCAAAACCAAGACGAACCAAAATGGGGTAGGTCTGGCCGCAAATTATGGCCAAACAGGATAAATCTGCGGCCGGGTCTTGGAGTTAGGGGATAGGGTCTTGGGGTTAGTATCCTGGATGCCTGCACATCTCACTGTCCAATCAATTTTATTTTAGGATGACTCGGGTGATTGCAGATCTCATATAACCTTCACAGATTCCACAAGCTTTCCGATATCGGTTTCTAAATCCGTATTCCGGGCCTTAAGTCTCAGGTTAGGGTCTCAAGTCATGCACTAGAGTGTTGGTGTAGCCTCTACTGAACTCAATTTCACATTTCAACTCGTAATTTCCTCAAACCCTAACTAGGTTTTCCTTAACTCCACAATATCAAACAATATCGTTTCAATCTAAACATGGTGGTATAAGTAATGCTAAAACTAAGCTAATAGTCCAGAAAATACCTCATTTGGCAACTCAAGAATTTTCTTGAGTTTCCCCTAGTGGCCAAAATCCTTGCTTCCTTGGTCCAATTTGTAGATCTTGAGCTTGTGCACACTTTTAATGAAATGAGAGTGGAGTTTTAGAGTTGTTTTAGAGGTGATTTGAGGAGTTGAAGAGGGGAGGGAGGTGAGGAGCAGGAGCAGCAGCATCAACAAGAGGGAGAGGGAGAAAAATGAGTGAAGGTTGAAGAGGAAATGACTAAGTCTTTAGTCAAAGAAGCCCATACTTCTCTCTCTCTCACCAACTACTAAATTCTTTAATATAAACCCCTTTTCCATTTCTTTTCTTATTCTCTCAAAATCCTTCTCCCAAGAATAGTAAACTCAAAGTGAGAAACCATGATAGAAAATGCACAAGTGTAGGAAAATGATATGTGCATGTTTTGTACAAAATTACCAAAAAAACCGATTAGCGATTTTTAATCGCGATTAGCACTAAATTAGCAAATAACTAATCAATTAAACTTAGAAATGGTATAATTATCTAATTTACCCTATTTTAGAATTTTCCAAAAATTTTCCCTATTTATTTGTATTTAATTATACCGAATTATTAAAATATTCAATAAAATAATATTAAATTATAAATTTCCCAAAAATAATATTTTTTATTATTTCGAAATGTTACAGAGCACCAGAGGCCCACGGGATAGCTACAGCCGTTACCCATTTCGGAGTGGAAATTGGAACATATTTCTATAGACTTCATTGTGGGTCTACCCAGGACCAGTCGAGGGTATGACTCCATCTGGGTGATCGTGGATTGTTTGACGAAAGCGGCTCACTTCCTGTCAGTGAAGTCGACTTTCGGATTTGCTCAGTATGCCCAGATATACATCGACGAGATTGTATGACTGCATGGAGTTCCGACATGTATCGTGTCCGACAGAGGCACCCAGTTTACCAGCCGACTATGACAGAGGTTTCAGGAGGCTTTGGGCACCCGCTTGAGTTTCAGCACAGCATTTCATCCGCAGACCGACGGACTGTCAGACTGGACTATTCAGACTCTCGAGGACATGCTCAGAGCATGCGTATTAGACTTCGGAGGTAGCTAGGATCATCATTTACCCTTTGTAGAGTTCTCCTACAACAACAGCTACCAGGAGACCATTCAGATGGCACCGTTTGAGGCTCTTTATAGGAGGAGATGCAGATCGCCCGCCTGTTGGATAGAGCTCAGTGAGAGCAATATCTTAGGGCCGCAGATTGTGGAGCAGACGACCGCGAAGATCTAGTTGATTCGCGATAGGATGAGAGTAACCCAGAGTAGGAAGAGATCTTATGCGGACCGTCGTCGGCGCAGACTTGAGTTTTCTGTAGGTGATCATGTTTTCTTGAGGGTCTCCCCAATGAAAGGTGTGATGAGATTTGGGAAGAAGGGGAAGCTTAGTCCTAGATATGTGGGCCCCTTCGAGATCCTCGAGCGTGTGGGTGCAGTTGCGTATCGGTTAGCCCTTCCGTCCAGTTTTCCAGATGTGCACCCCGTGTTTCACGTTTCGATGCTCCGCAAGTATCTTCATGATCCTTCGCATGCGATTCAGCACCCGACGATCCTTCTTGAGCGCGACCTTTCCTATGCAGAGCATCCGATGATCATCTTGGATCGACAAGTGAAGAAATTGAGATCGAAAGAGATACCGTCCGTCAAGGTACTTTGGCGTGGTCCGAGTAGCGAGGAGGTCACTTGGGAGACCGAGAGCGAGATGAGGAAGAGATATCCCCATCTCTTTGAAGGTATGTGTTGTTAGATTTTTAAATTCGAGGACCGAATTTCTTTAAGGGGGGTAGATTGTAACGCTTCGAAATTCGTTTAGGATAATTTCACATTATTTTGTAGCGATGCGTGTTTTTCATAAAAACCCGTAAAACTTAATTCTTTTGTAAACTAGTGCCAAATTGTGATAAGGTGTTTTTATATATTAATAGGGTTTATAAATTTTAAATTTAACTTGTGTACACCTTATATGGAAATTTTTCCTTAATTATTTCTTAAGCAAGGTTTAGTGTAGTGCACATGCACACTTATCACATTTTGGACTTAGGTTAAAAAGTGTTGCATGTAACCCATTTTATTTCTCTTGCATGGTTCATTTTCCCCCCCATACAACTAAGTCAAACCCTTTTCTTTTTAAATTTTAAATGAGGGAATGGAGGCATGGTGGTTAGGTGAGAGAATTGACTTTGTTTGACCATTGTTTTCTCTCTCATTTCTCTCTTTTCCTTTCATTTCTGAGTTCCAGCAGCAAAGCAGCAGAAACAACAGCACTTTCATCATTTTCTTTTCTCTTTTCACTTCTCTCTTGATCCATTTACAAACCCAACACCAAAAACCCATTTTTTTCCCACAAAAACACTTGGAAAGGTGGCTCTTTTGAGGAGTTGATGGCAAGTCGGTGCACTTGAGGCCAAGAACAGAATTTTTTGGGTTTCTTTAAGGTCTTTTGAAGGTATATAACTCACACTTAACACCCTTTTTTCATAACTTGTAGTATTTTAGCAAAAAAATCATGTTTTATGTGCATGTTTGGTGGTATTGAAGGGATCTAATGAAGTTTCCGTTAGATTAACATTTTTATGGCTTACTTAGCTTGGTGATGTGTTATTTGTGTGGTTTTAAGCTGGGGTTTGCTTCAGGTTTCACAAGTATACCCTAATGTATCTATTTAGTGTCAAAATGGGTTATTTTAACTAGTTTGTGGCTCTGTTGGATTCTGCTAGTACCCCGATTGTTTTAGAACAATTTTGTAATTACTGTAGCATGTACATAGGGTGTAGAGAACACACACGAAGCACGGGAGCCAGACACCCTACTGTGGCCACCGAAAAATGCATTCTGGCCGCAAATTGCGGCCAGATGGGGGACCTGGGGATTGGGGTTTGGGTGATAGGTGTCTTCTGCTATGTGGAGTCTTATGGTATGTATAGTTTTGTAAAACTCTTACTGTATCAAAATCTGGGATCTATTACCCTATTTCTCGTATTTTAAACCTTCGCGACATGTGTGATACGTGTGTGGGTTGGAGTTTTCTGCGTATCGCGACGTGTCGGAGTAGCTTCAGGAGCGTAATCACACATTTTATCATATCGCGCACGCACGCGCTTGGTTCACGACGCGGGTTACTAGTTTGACTTTAATGTCGTATTTTTATGGATTTGAGCTTATGTGTGATAATTGGTGAAATTCTAGGTTCACAGGCAGGTACGACGGACGCCGCGAAGAAGGGGAAGCAAGTCATCGGCCACAATTAGCGCGAGACTACGGTGACTAGATATAACATCTACGGGGAAATCGCCCGCATGGCGTTATGCGTCAGGGCTGATAGGACCTTGTAGCAGCATATTGCATTTTCATATATTGACAGTTCATGGATACTATTTGTTGCATACTGCATTCCCTGCTATATGTATATGAACTAAGAATTGATAGAACACTGCACTGTTACTAACGGTTCATGTTGCACGAGCACTAATCTGCATGTTACACACACACGTTAGTAATTGCCATGACACTCATACTGTAGAATTGCCATGATCATTATACTATAGCTCATCTTCTATGTGATTTGGCATGATTTTGTTACTTGTGCACATACCCATTGGCATATCTATACTCATGCATTTTCAACTGTACCTACCAAGATAAGCTGATTTTGGTAGAAACTGGGAACCGCGTGATACCTGTTGAAAACTGAATCTATTTTAAAGAGAGGTTTTTCCCTTTTACTTATAGTATGACTTTGATGCATATATTACATCGCATGGATTACGCATTGGCTTTGGTTTTCATGTGATTTCTGGATTTGAGGACCGTGGGGTTTTTTAAGAAAAGATGCACTGTTTTGAAA
Organism: Agapanthus africanus; assembly: GCA_030015575.1. Classification (NCBI taxonomy): domain Eukaryota; kingdom Viridiplantae; phylum Streptophyta; class Magnoliopsida; order Asparagales; family Amaryllidaceae; genus Agapanthus; species Agapanthus africanus. The sequence goes on from JASDDO010000012.1 coordinate 417,101,600, forward strand.
GCCCGGTTCCTCTTGATATGATATTTCAGTGCGTCCACCATGTATTTTATCGGTGCTAGAGTGACATATGAAACCCGATTCGAGGAGTGGACGAGGCCGATTGCGGGTACATGGTGGACCCGATATGGTACCCCGGGGCGAGAACGGATCTATCGTGCAGCAGGCGATGAGCCTGGCGACGGGACCACTACCTACCGGTGATTGGTTGGACCTGGCGGTTATCCGGGGGATATTGACCAGAGTCGATAGATGGATACGGGACGACTCGTACTGCCGGGGCCGAGGGCCGATACTGCAGACGGAGCCCGTGGGCTGATCCGGACTGACGGAGCCCGATATATGAGGATTTGCGTGTCGATGCTGGACACTATTATTTCATGATATTTTGAGTGCCGATGTTGGGCACTCGTGATTCTCTGAGATTACAGGATTTTGAGGGCCGATGAGAGTGCCTGTGCCTGAGTTTATTGGGATCTAGGTGCATTGATGGGCACCGATTATATTTTCCATGCTGACATCCCGTGTAGATGTTATATTTCCCATGCTTAGCATTCATTATTTTGCATCCCATCCTGTAGTTATATTACCTGATAGAGCACTTGCATCATTATGCATATACTGCTTATCGCATATAGATATCATCTGCTGGCATATGATAGAGTAGCGCAGTACATGCATGCTCGCGATTACCTTTATATGTTATCTCTATTCACGAGTTGGCAACTCACCCCCGTTGTGCCACAGTATTTGCAGGTTGCCCATCAGAGTAGTCGCGGCAGGCTGTTTCCTTGTACCTTTTGGCTATAGATACCACTACAGTTGGTGCGAGAGCTGTTTTGCTGTTAGGTGGGTTGTGGTATCTGGTTATTTTATTGTACACTCTTTTGTATCTAGTATTCTCTATCTACCTTATGTATTGACTTAGAGACCAGTGTGAGGACGATGATGTACATTATTTGTATTCTGGTGTCGAGCTCATGTGAGCCGACTTTACTTATACAGTTTATCATTCTATGATGTTTTTCACTTATTGCTCATTTCTTCGCTACGGCGTCGTATATTACTCTTATGGTGTTTGTTTTCCGCCGTTGAGCGTGATTGATCCCGTTTGGGATGCTTTATTTTATCCTGTATCATTTTCACTTCTATCCTGTTTGTACCCGATTTCGGGGATTAGTTTTACAAAGGAAATGCTGCCAAAATTATTAAGATGATAACTTAACCTTAAAGATTGTTATTAAACTACTTAAGGTTTTCCAAATGTTTTTAACAAATGTTTTCAAAACTCACTACTTCTAAATGGTTTTGATTTTTGGGCTCGGCTTACTTAGTCGCGTTACGCCTGTAAACGTTGCGTGGTTAAGTGCCGGTCACGAGTCGAATTTCGGGTCGTGACAAATATGCCAATACATGGCATTAGTGCAAGTGAGAGATTGTTAGTGTATATGCCCTAGAGGCCATTATTGTATCATACTGGTTTGTATATTACTTAATGGAAGCTTGGGATATTCACAGTTGTATTAACTGTCTTGCTCAAAATGGTAGTATGCTACCTGGTTTGTGTAAGTCGATGTCGCACATCCCATGTGTTCGCGGGGAGGCGGAATTTGCAAAAAACTATTTTTACGAGCTTCGCAACACCGACTAGAACCAAGGATCGTTCATAAACTTTAGCTAGCAAACTACTTGAGGTTTAACTACTCGGATACGAAGTTATACCTCACGATACATGTCCTTTGGGTTTTCATCGCTGTCCTCCTCATCTACGTAGGCTCCAAGGATCGATCCGGATCGTAGCTTCTTCGATGGCCTCCTCGAGTCAAAGACGATCCACCCGAGAGTCTATAGTCTGAGCTCCACCTTAAAACCGAGTAATTTAGGGCAACAAGCTTGCTAAACTTGATGTCCTAGGTGATGTAGAGTATGAAGATGGATTTATTTGTCTCTTGAAACCCTAGGATTCTCAAATCATGAGAGATTTTAGGGTTTTGTAGTGAGGAAGAAGAAGAGAGCTAGCATGAGAGCTCACTTGAGGAAAGAGAAAGTATTTTGATAAATGATCATCACAAATGAATATTGAGATGGCTACCTTGACATGAACACCATCATGGCATCAAAATATCTCATCAACATATCTCACAAAAATATCTAGGTCAAATAATCAAACCAAGTCAAGTGGTCAAGCCAAGTCAAAAGGTCAAACAAAGTCAAGTAGTCAAAACTAGTAGCCATGTTTCAATAATCATTTACAAAAATAACAAATACTTTCCTCCACCTCATAATTGTTTTAATTAAGTCAATGGTCAAAACCCTAATGAGGTGTCTCCTTCTATGCCCCTCTCATCCGTATATACATACCCGCATTTGTGTTCCGTGAAACACGAATACAAAGAGAAGAAACTGATCCATAAATATAATACTAGGATCCGGCTTAAACCAAAGCCCACTAGTATTATCCGTCCGAACATCATATGCGCACAAGTGCACGTAAGTGATCAAAGCCCTGCCGTAAAACCATACGGCATCTACACCTTTTGCCCAGTGCAGGGAAACTCTCTGTGTGTGACTCTAAAGACTAGACACTACGATGGCAGTGGGTTTAACCACAGGCCAGAAGCGGTACTAGCTGCACGTAACGGTCCCTAGGTAGATGTCGATAAGAAGGCCGATGAGGAAAACCCATCCGAACTCCTACTAAGCCTGAATGTGACAATCTCTGTACAGTCTGGTCTGTTCGTTTAAGAGTATCATATATTGTTCCTAGGGGGTGGTAATCATTAGACCCCTAATAGCGCAATAAATCGTGTCGGAGAGTAGCCCAATACACCCTGAGAAACTACTGGAATACCTACCAGTAAATCTCGTCTGCCTTGGCCAAGGACTTTGTGTAATGGCCTTCCGAACACTGCGCGATATCAACCCCCAATACCGGGAGAGACGAATCCTATCTAACTGCCACTGCCTCCAAGTGCTTCGGGACTGCACCCAACTACTACCTGTTTGCATAACTCCTTTGAGCCGTGGTAGGGTAGTAATCAAAGTACAGTGGGAACACACTCGAGGCGAAGTAGCAGTGTCAAGTCGACGGACTAAGCTGTACTCATGTCACCTGGGAACTGCTACCCGACGACAGGTATAATACCCACCAACAGTTCCCGACGAGTCCTGTCCAATGTACTCATAACCTAATGAGCACCTGCATACTATCTCCAGTACGACGTACTGATGGCTGTGGGACAGACCATCTCCCCTGCTGGGATGAGAAGCTTATACACTAGTCTATTGTGGAGTATCGATGCCCCGTCTCGATAATCCTATGACTAGGGACCTATATAGGATGTTCTTATAGAGTACCCAGCCTCCACTAGTGTGACTGCCATCACAACGCTGGTAATCAAGCAAAGATCCTAAGGGCTCTACCAATATGTATAAGCAATATGCTAAGAAAACACATGCACATATTGAGGTAGAAACAAACCAGGTAGCATACTACCATTTTGAGCAAGACTGTTACTATATCCGTGTATATCCCAAGCTCCCATTAAGTAATATACAATCCAGTATGATACAATAATGGACTCTAGGGTATATATCACTAACAATCTCCCACTTGCACTAAGGCCATATACTGGCATATCGCAAACCGAAGGTCTCGAATAGCCTCTCGAACACTATCTGAGGGATGGCCTCTATGAGTGGATCTGCAGTGTTGTTCTCCGTATCTACTCTCCTCACGTTGATCCCCTGGGGATCAACCATCTCCCTGATCAGGTGGTACCACCTCAAGATATGTCTGGATCTCTGATGGGACCTGGGTTCCTTCCCTAAAGCTATAGCGCCGTATGTTGTCACAATACTAAAGTATTGGACCAACAAATGGAAGGAACCACCTGAAGTTCGATTAAAAACTTCCATAACCAGATTTCTTCTTTTTCGGCGTCTCATACAGCGAACTACTCCGTTTCCAACATCGAGTTTGCAACGGTGCCCTTCTTGGAGCTCTTCCAACAGACCGCCCCTCCACTAAGGGTAAAGCCATAACCTGACATGGAATTGGAGTTATTCTTATCACTCTGGAAGCTGGAGTTAGCAAAGGCCTCGATCTAGAGGTCCTTTTCCGCCATACACCAAGAACATCTCCTTAGTCCTTCTCAAGTACTTGAGAATGTTCTTTACTTCATCCCAGTGCTTCTCCCCTGGGTTTGATTGATACCGGCTTACCACGCTCAGTGCGTAAGCTACATCTGATCTGGTACACAACATCGCATACATTATAGAGCCTACCGCAGAAGCGTAGGGTATAATCGATATGCGAGCCCTTTCCAAATCAGTCTTGGAAGACATCACTTTGGAGAGGGTGATTCCGTGACAAGCCGGTAGACTACCGCGCTTAGAATCGTCCATACTAAATATTTTCAGTATGGTGTTGTTGTACCTTGACTGTAAAAGTCCCACCATCCTATTTTATCTATTACGATAGATCTGGATCTCCAGAATGTAGTTTGTATCACCCAGGTCTTTCATGGAGAACCTCTGTGACAAGAATCCTTTGACTGATTATAGCATAGGAATATAATTTCCTATCAAGAGAATGTCATCCACGTACTCAACGAGGAATTCCAAAGTTCTTGCTACAATCTTACTATAAATGCATGGTTCATCTGGATTTTTGATAAAGTCTAATTCTTTGTGACTATCTCAATAAAACAGATATTCCAACTACGCGATGCCTTCTTTAGTCCATAAATGGACTTAAGCAACTTGCACACTGTCCCGCTGCTCCCACTCTGATTGAAACCCTCTGGCTGATCCATATAGACGCACTCTTCCAAATTACCATTTAGAAAAGTCGTCTTTACGTCCATCTGCCAGATCTCAAAATCTTGGAAGGCAGCAATGGCAAGAAGGATCCGAATGGATTTGAGCATAGACACTGAAGAAAAGTTTCATCATGGTCCAAATCAGGTTTTTGACGAAAACCTTTTGCAACAAGTCTAGCCTTATAGGTTTCAACCTATCCATCTACACCAATGTTCTTTCTGAAGATCCATTTGCAGCCTACGGGTTTTACCCATTATGGAGCAATGTTCAAAGTGCATACTTTGTTGGTGTAGATGGACTTCATTTCGGTCCGTATTGCATCCAGCCATTTTACTGAGTCACCGCTCTGAATGGCTTACTAGAATCTAGTTGGCTCATCATTATCAATGATGCAATCCTCTCGATCCCTATCTATGAGAAAACCGTAGTATCTCTCGGGTGGATGAGACTGCCTACTAATCCTGCGGATTGGCGTAGGGATGTCCGGTTCTTTTGAAATCTCTGGTTCTACCATATTTTCAGTAATAGTTTGTGGTTCTAGAATTTCTTCCAGTTCTATTGCGCTCCCACTATTTCCTTTTACAAAAAAATGATTTTCCAAAATGTGGGCATGACGAGGAACAAAAAACCTTTTGTTCCTCTGCGTAATAGGAAAGATACCCCCTGGAGTTCTTTGGGTATCCCACAAACTTATACATTACTGAGCGTGCCTCGAGCTTGTCCGCATACTTCTTTTCAACAAAAGCTGGACATCCCTATATCTTCAGATACTGAAGATAAGGTTTCTTCCCACTCCACATCTGATATGGTGTTGTAGGCACAGTCTTGGTAGGAACCTTATTCAAAAGATATGCAGCTTATTCTAGTGCATAACTTCAGAAGGATCGCGGTAACTCAGCGTTACTCATCATGGAATGAACAATATCCAATAGTGTTCTGTTCCGCCTTTTTTATACACCGTTGTGTTGTGGTGTGTATGGAAGAGTAAGCTGAGAGAGAATTCCATTCTCTTTTATGTAATCCAGGAACTCGGCAATTTAAGTATTCACCACGTCGATCAGATCATAGCGTCTTGATACTTTTTCCTACTTGTTTTTCCATATCATTCTTATATTCTCGGAATTTTTCAAAGCGTCTCGGATTTATGCTTCATCAAGAAGACATGTCCTAACCTAGAGAAATTATCCGTAAAAGTAATGAGATAGGAATAACCACTTCGTGCATCTATAGATATTGGACTACACACGTCGCTGTATATGAGTCCTAAGAGCTCGCTTGCTCTTACTCCGTGTCCAGTGAACGGAGCCTTTGTCATCTTTCCTATGAGACAAGATTGATAAGTTGCATAAGACTGATATTCGAACAGATCCAAATATCCCTCTTTATGTAACTTCGTCAACCGTGTTTCATTGATGTGACCCAGTCTACAATGCCTTAAGAGATCCTTATTTAATTCTGGAGACTTTCTTTTAAGTGTGTTCTGGACATTTGAAAACCTGAGCTTGATTCAATATACACTGTCTTCTAGTGTACCCGACCCAATCAAATTTTGATTTAGGTGTATGTGAACCACATCACTTACAAACTAGACTTGGTACACACAAACAGTTACGTAGAATCAATATCTGCCCACTTGTCAATTCTAGGTGATATACCCTACGGATACAGCGTCGACGCTCATTCTGTTAGCAACCCTGAGAGTTATATCACCTGTCCTGATAACTCTACGATTTCTCAAAATCTGTAATAAATTACAGATATGAGATCCTGATCCGGTATCTAGTACCCAGAAAGTGGAATTAATTGACATACCGTTTTCAATCACAAACACACCCGAAGTCGAAGCCACAACATACTTCGGATCTTGGATTTTAGCTTTCCAAGCCCTGCATCCCTTCTGCCAATGCCATTTCCCGTAACAATAGGAGCATCTCTCCTTCCCTACTGTTAACCCCTAAACTTTTGCCCTTCCCTTGTAACATTTCGGAAAAATAAAATATTATTTTTGGGAATTTTTATAATTAAATAATAAACATTATGAATATTTTAATATGGCGGTATAATTAAATACCGATAAATTGGGGAAAATTTGGAAAATTATAAGAATTACTGAAATAGGGGTGCTTTATGTGATTTAGGAAAATTATGAATTTTTATAATTAATTATATACAATTTTAATGCTAATCGCGATTAAATATCACTAATCGTGTATTAAGCTTATTTTGTGCATGTGAGATGCACCATGTCCTATTTCACATTTTTACATTTTTTTCTACCATGGTTTTCCTTTTCTTTGGATTTGATTTGTTTTAAAATGAATTGAAAAGAAAAGAAAAGAAAGAAAAAGGAAAATATTAGAATAAGGGGTATGTGCAAGAGAGAGAAAGAGAGAGAGATGTGAGGGGTCAAGTTTACCATGGGCTTTTTCTCCTTGCATATTCTTCTTGCATCTTCTTCCTCTTTCAAACCCCATGGATGCCCTTTTTCCTCCACCATCTCCACCTCTTCACACAACCCCAAATCAACACAAAAATATCATCCCCCTTTCATTAAAAATGTGCACAAGACCATTACAAGCATTTTGGACCAAGAAAAATCGGATTTTGAGCACTTGGGGCAACTCAAGAATTTTCTTGAGTTGCCAAATGAGGCAATTTCATCACCATTAGTATTGAATTTCATTTACTTTAGCACCCATACAAGATTAAAAGTGTTTTAATGCGGTTTAGTGAACCTTGAAAATTCCAAGTTATGGTTTGAGGATTCTTGAGTTGTGAAAGTGTAATTGAGGTTAGTAGAGAGTATACAACCCCTGTAGTATTAGTTTAGTAGACTAAACCAGAGAATAGAACCCTAAACCCCAAACTTAGAAACCTCGATATCGTATTTTGTAAACTTTGGTGATGGTTTATTGAGATCTGCTAACACCCGGGTACTCTAGGATATATTTAGCAAACACAGTGATACATGCAGGTGACCTAGAAGCTACCCTGGAGACCAGAGACCTAAACCCCTTACCCAGGCCACAGATTTAAGCATTTGCGCCGCAAACTGTGGCCTTGGTACTTCTAAATCGGTTCGTGTTTGGTTCATGTCTCCATCTCCAGTAAATTAGACCCTCCACATGTGCAAATTTGGCTAATTTCACCTAGGGTAAAATCTGGAAGTGTTTTGCATCGTTTTTGATTTCGTTTTGTGAATTCTGTTAATTTGAAGTTTTGATATTTGTGTTTGCCTCGATCATTTGATGTTTGTACGACGATATCGAGAGTTGTTTGGTTGATCTTGCATGTGTAGACCATAGGTTTTAACCTATGTGTGATTCGTGCGAGGTTTTGGTTTTCGTGCGTGAATTCCGTTTACAATGCTATATGTGTATTTATGTAGGTACCCCACGTGGACTTCGAGACGACAAGCAAGCGTGTGGTGACATCGGCATCGGCAAGTGAAGATCATGGTGAGTAGATATATATCTACGGGGGAAGTTGGATGGATGGCGTATAGCACCCCCGCAGTTCGTAGTGTAGCCCTTGATATATATATATATATTATAGTTATATATATGATTACGTGTTGTGAAACTTAGGTGGTTAATAAGTACGACCTTAGAAGATCAGGGGTTAGTTGTAGTATAATTGGATGATAGTGTCGTTAGTTAGTTTAGTTGCGATCCCTAGAATAAGGTTTACACCCACACGCACACACATGCTTACTTTGTTTTACTTGTGCGTATATGGGGATATGTATATATACACACACATAGGTATGGGACTATGTATATATATACGTATACCTATACATGGATGATGAGGATTGTACATGGTACTTGGAGACGAGTCGATGAGTTTAGGCATGATGCTATGGGATCGGTGATATGTGTCGATTTGTATTATGAGATACGACATGAGATTTTAGCGGGCCTTTAGGCGTGTGTTTTCATACACGCATATATATGCAGATGGTATCAGTTTGTACTAGACTTAGATCAGTACCCCCAATTCATGAGATATGATGATAAGGATACCAGATAATTGATGAGATAAATATGATATTTGACCCGTACAAAAATTGGGATGCCGTACGATGGATTTACCGTACGAGCTTTATATTGATGATAGATCCGCACTCTTGACTCGAGGATGTCATGTTATATATTGTATCGTATGTGATACTATTGAGGTGGGATCACCGACTATTATATTTATACGTATCGACTCAGATTTAGGTGGTTTCCATACCTTTTCGATTAGCCTGTTAGTTTAGTCCTGTAGTTACTTGTAGATGTTAGCCTAGACTCGATTCATACCTATTTCAAACTAACGAATCGTGAGTATTTTAAAGACAGGACAAAGGATTCTACGGATATTTCAAAGGACGTACTTTTTCTTTTAAAAAAAACACCGTAGACCCTATTTACCAAAAACACCACGATTCGTGTTATTTCAAATGTCAAAACCGTGTGACTCACATATATTGATGTAGATCCCTTATTGTTGCGTGTATTATTCATTTTTTCGCATATTCTTACTACTCGCGGTACATTGCATGTTTAAATGTGTTTATTGTTATATTGAACCCATGTTATCAGGACACCATCACCATTATCGATGATGCGTATGTCTACGAACACTTACTTGCCGGCTCACACACATCATTATCGGTAATTGCCATGTCACTACAAAGTAGGATTGCTGCATCATGATATGACTCCTTGCTCAATTTACTTGCTATAGTTACATATGCACCTTTTTACGATACTGCATTTGACTTTGGAAAAGTTGGGAACCACAAGATATATTTTAAAACTGGATTCATTTGAAAGAGAGGTTTTCCCTTGATATGTGCATATTACTGTTCCATGTTGCATGATATACGGATATGCTTACAGTTCTGTTATATGTCAATGCTTTATGATTATACGCATTAAGATATGCTGTTTTCATGAAATTTCTGGATTTGAGAACCGTGGGTATTTCAAAGAAAGTAAGTATTGTTTTAAAAACCCGGTTTCTTTTGATATTATATTTCAGTGTGTCCACCATGCGTTTTCTCGGTGCTGAGACGTGTGATATGTGAAACCCGATTCGAGGAGTGGACGATCCATTTGCGGGTTCATGGTGGACCCGGTATGGTACCCCGGGGCAAGAAAGGGATGTTGTGCAGTAGACGATGAGCCTGGCAGAGGGACTACTACCTACCGGTGATAATATTTGGGCTCGGTGGATATCCGGAGGACACTGACCAGAGTCGAGAGATGATATGGGCCGATTCGGACCGACGGAGCCCGAGAGCCGATCCGGACTGACAGAGCCCGAGATATGAGGATTTACGTGTCGATGCTGGACACGGGTTTCATGATGTTTCGAGTGTCGATGCTGGGCACTCAGGTTCCATGATTTTGATGTGTCGCAAGGGACACACGTTGATTTATATCCTCATACTTTCATGCATATGCTTTTATGACATTTACATGCATGATATTGTTGCGTCATTGGTCGACACGTGGACGGGATCCACATGCATACATGCATTGATTACATAGTTGGATGATATCCACATACTTATAGACTTGAGTATATTGTTGACACTGATTTCATGTAATTACATTGATCATACCTCATATTTATGATATGTTGCTACCTGAGGCACTGACACGAGCACTTGGTATTACACTTTTGTATAGATGTTTAACCTTGCCACCTTATCATGCTTCAGACTTTATCATATTGAGGATATATATTACTGATCGTATTGACCTAGGATTGAGTCATACATACGATTTCTGCTCTGTGATGTTTTCCACTCATGAGTTGGCAACTCACCCCCGTTGTGCCACATTTTCTTACAGGTTTTGCCGTACAGGTTTTTCCCATGGCGGCTTTGCTGGCACACTATTTCATTCCGGGTGATTTGCTTTGGTAGGTGGATTCACTTGCATCGTGACCACCATTGTACTTTATTTGCATTCAGTTGTATCTAGTAAAACTCCATCAACCAGACTTGTATATTATTTCAAACTTAGAAAATCAGTCGTTTATTCTTTCGACCTTAGAGTCGCGCGTTGTACTATTATGGGTTTTCTTGATGTTTTGAGTTTCCTTTTGAGTTTTGATCCTCGCCCTTGGCATTGTATATTATTTTGCTTGCGTGGTTGTGACCGTCAATTGACGAAGAGCTAGCTCCCGCTTAGGGATGCCTTTATTCACATTATGCATGTTGTAAGGGCCAGTTTTTACAAAGGAAACTCTGCCGAAATTTTCAGAAAAGACTTGAGATTTTTTTAAAATGCATACTTCGGCTTATGCTATTAAAACCACTTGCTTAAAAAAAAGTTTTTCTTCACTTCTTCTTCAAAATGGTTTAGATTTCTAGGATTCTTGGCTTACTTGAATTAGATGGGGTCCTATAGACTTCATATGATTCAAGTGCCAGTCACGTGCCATTTCAGGTCGTGACATACCTTTTCTTCTACCTTATCGACACCGCCTATCGGCTTTGTGGAGGTCTTCTTCTTCTCACCCTTGGCATCCGCCTTAGATCCAGAAGAGGAAGATTCCCCAATAAGCAGAGCGGGTGTCTCCCTGGTTTCCTTCAGGATGCCCTCAACTGGAAGTATTACTTTCTTCCCCTGGGCGTAAGTAGGAGGTAAGGACTGTAGAATCAAGTCGACATATGACTCGTTCTCCAACGTGGTCTCTAGGGCCGTGAGCTTTTTAATATGGCTAATCATTGTAGGGACTTTGTCCCCTACAGATGACCCGACAGCCAACCTCGCTTGAAGCAATTCCTTCGAGGTCTCATATCTTGCGATACGAGATTGCTCTCCATATAAAACTTTATTATGGAGGAAGATAGAAACTAAGTCCATCTTCTCGTGCTGCCTCCAGTATACACCATCAACTAAGGCCAACATGAGGCACTTGGCATTCACACAGTCTTTTTACCTTGTCTTATGGATATCCATATCCGCGACAGTGGAAACTGGACCTGGGACGGAGGGGGCTATGAATAGTAATGAGGTGGTCCAGCTTGTCATAGGTAATGGACATCTGGAAAAACCTTTGCCAGTCAATATAGTATAACTCAGTCATTTTATTATCTATTTGTAACCTAATCTGGTCACCATATCGCTGCAATTAGGAGAGAGAGATGAATACACTCAGCATGATGCTCTTGCAAGTTTAGATTGGTTTTTAATTTATCTAAACAAGATGGCTCTCACTATTTCTTGAATCCTTCCTTAAACCATAAAAGAAGAATTAGTCAGGATTAATCTCACCGTACAATACTTACTTAACCGTTCGGCCAGGCTAGTGTCGATACTTCGAGGGAGATTTTCCAACGCTTTCGCGAAGTTACTTAATTACAAAACCTCTTTTCCCTGGAGGCGTAGCCCCGCTAACACTGTTATAGACACCTACTTGGTTTATAGCATTGATCAATAAGTGAAGAATCTCCCGAGGAGTAGCGGATACTCACAGTAGGATCGGGATCCAAATATCATTGTGTGATAATCCTGAAGGAATCCTACCAACATTATTACACTCCAAATGGTATGCAACGTGAAAGTTTCAGTTTCTTTAGAAACTCCCGATGTGGATTTTTGCCCTATGCTCTTATGACCTTGACGAAGGCCAACATATCATAAGTCACATGTCAAGTTCTACCCGTCATTGTCCAGGTTAATTTGAACCCACCCGCACATACCCTTGACGAAGGCCAAAATAGTAGTACGACTGTCCCAAACCAACATATCTATCTATGCTACAGATGAATATCCAGCAGCTACCAATCACTATGCCTTGACAAAGGCCAACATACATAGCTTGAATACTACTGACTATTCATATGAAATGACGGAGGGCTACGAATGGTTTTGGCGAAACTGTGAACGTAGTGAACTTGATATAATCGAAGTAACCTGATAGCTTATAAAAGGAGTGGTTTAAGCTCCGCATTTAAAAGTCTGCTGTTTTAAAATAACCGAGTGGTTTTAAAGTTTGTTCCAATGATTCAGCTTTGGTTTGTTTGCTTTACATTAATGTAATGTAGTCCCATCAATTAACCTACCATTGCAGAAAACAACTAAAATACAACGTATGCTTATGCCATCCGCATTCGCCACGGGCCTCCGTCATCACCTGTTAGGTTACTTAACTAACGACAGAGCGGGGGCTGGACTAGCGCGGATGTAAAACATAAGCAACGTCTATTATATAATACATATATAATAATATCCATTCATCAGACGCAATGATAGGCATTCCAGATCACAGATGAACACATTGGATATACTAGGAATTCCGCGTTTCGTTTGAGCCTGTAACAAAAGATGGATTCCACGGTCGTGATGAATAGCCAAAACTCCACCCTAGACCCCTACGGGTGCATCAAACTACCCACCGAATACCCGAAGTGAAGCAACCTCCCTCAATAAAGTGAGTAGGTCACTCGGCACTTCAAAGAACCCGGTAGTTTGTGCACCCCACCTTGGGTCTATCCTAGGAGCAAAAACAGTAAAAGAAATAATACAACGGTGGCTACAACCTCAACCCGGATGTGCCCCGCAAAAATAATATTACATCACTTTACAAATTTTACATCGAATGAAAGAATGAAAACCCTCATCTCACATCCCCGGCTATTCATCCATGACGTTCCAACAAGTTCATATACATAAACCATCACAACAACATCACAGATATGTGCAACCCCGACTAATCAACGTATAGAAATTAGTCGACGTTTCCAAACACATATATACAACACAGAGCTTGTAAAGTAACTAAGACATTAGAATTCCGCACGCAATTAGCAAACTTAACCAATTTTCCAAGACATTAAAATCCAGTGAGCTAAAGTTCCAAAACTTAATGTTTTTTAGCCAATTCGGGAGTTGAAACAAACTTGAAACCCGCCCGAATCTTAGAGAAGGCTAAGACACATGATAAACCGTTGAATAGGGGGCCTTGGGGAGGTACCCACCCCTGGGGGCCACCATGAGGTGGCCGACAAAGGAAGGCAGACCGGAGAGCACCTGTTTCTGGTGCTCTCGGGTCACCAGCCCCCAAGGCCACCAAGTGGTGGTCTTGGGGGGTGGTCCCGGCCGTTGGTTCCCCCGGAGTATCCTCAGTGTGTGTACGCTTCACCCCGCGGCTTCTCGGTTCAAACCGTGAGCCCGCGGGGTGTGCAAACAACTCAAAACCTCACTTTTGAAAACTGGTTTTGTCGACAGTTTTTCCGCGACAAAAACGGCGGAATTCTAATATCGCTACAAGCTATCTAAGGTTTATGAGAGGCTCTGATACTACTTTAAGTCGATTTTTCGCACCCCACGTGTTCGCGGGGAGGCGGAATTTGCAAAAAAACTATTTTTACGAGCTTCGCAACACCGACTAGAACAAAGGATCGTTCATAAACTTTAGCTAGCAAACTACTTGAGGTTTAACTACTCGGATACGAAGTTATACCTTACGATACATGTCCTTCGGGTCTTCATCTTTATCATCCTCATCTACGTAGACTCCGAGGATTGATCCGGATCGTAGCTTCTTCGACGGCCTCCTCGAGTCAAAGGCGATCCACCCGAGAGTCTATAGTCTGAGCTCCACCTCAAAACCGAGGTAACTAGGGCAACAAGCTAGCTAAACTTGAAGTCCTAGGTGATGTAGAGTATGAAGATGGATTTATTTGTCTCTTGAAACCCTAGTATTCTCAACTCATGAGAGCTTTTAGGGTTTTGTAGTGAGGAAGAAGAAGAGAGCCAGCATGAAAGCTCACTTGAGGAAAGAGAAAGTATTTTGATAAATGATTATCACAAATGAATATTGAGAAGGCTACCTTGAAATGACCACCATCATGGCATCAAAATATCTCATCAACATATCTCACAAAAATATCTAGGTCAAATAGTCAAACCAAATCAAGTGGTCAAGCCAAGTCAAAAGGACAAACAAAGTCAAGTAGTCAAAACTAGTAGCCATGTCTCAATAATCATTTACGAAAATAACAAATACTTTCCTCCACCTCATAATTGTTTTAATCAAGTCAATGGTCAAAACCCGAATGAGGTGTCTCCTTCTATGCCCCTCTCATCCGTATATACATACCCGCATTTGTGTTCCGAGAAACACGAATACAAAGAGACGAAACCGATCCATCAATATAATACTAGGATCCGGCTTAAACCAAAGCCCACTAGTATTATCCGCCCGAACATCATACGCGCACAAGTGCACGTAAGTGATCAAAGCCTTGCCGTAAAACCATACGGCCTCTACACCTTTTGCCCAGTGCAGGGAAACTCTCTGTGTGGGACTCTAAAGACTCGACACTACGTTGGCGGTGGGTTTAACCATAGGCCGCAAGCGGTACTAGCTGCACGTAACGGTCCCTAGGTAGATGTCGATAAGAAGGCCGATGAAGAAAACCCATACGAAATCCTACTGAGCCTGAATGTGATAATCTCTGTACAGTCCGGTCTGTTCGTCTAAGAGTATCGCATATCGGGCCTATGGGGGAAGTAATCGTCAGACCCCTAATAGCGCAATAAGTCATGTTGGAGAGTAGCCTAATACACCCTGAGAAACTTCTGGAATACCTACCAGTAAATCTCGCTTGCCTTGGCCAAGTATTTTGTGTAATGGCCTTCCGAACACAGCGCGATATCAACCCCCCAATACCGGGAGAGACGAATCCTATCTAACCGCCACTGCCTCTAAGTGCTTCGGGACTGTACCCAACTACTACCTATTTACACTACTCCTTTGAGCCGTGGTAGGGTAGTAATCAAAGTATAGAGGGAACACACTCGAGCCGAAGTAGCAGTGTCAAGTCGACAGACTAAGCTGTACTCATGTCATCTGGGAACTGCTACCCGATGACAGGTATAATACCCACCAACAGTTCCCGATGAGTCTTGTCCAGTGTACTCATAACCTAATGAGCACCTGCATACTATCTCCAGTACGACGTACTGATGGCTGTGGGACAGACCATCTCCCCTGCTGGGATGAGAAGCATATACACTAGTCTACTGTGGAGTATCGATGCCCCGTCTCGATAATCCTACGACTAGGGACCTGTATAGGATGTGATTATAAACTACCCAGCCCCCACTAGTGTGACTGCCATCACAACGCTGGTAATCAAGCAAAGATCCTAAGGGCTCTACCAATATGTAAAAGCGATATGCTAAGAAAATACATGCACACATTGAGGTAGAAACAAACCAGGTAGTATACTACCATTTTGAGCAAGACTGTTAGTATATCCGTGTATATCCCAAGCTCCCATTAAGTAATATACAATACAGTATGATACAATAATGGCCTCTGGGGCATATATCAGTAACAGTTTGTTTCTACTTAAATATGTGCATGCGTTTCTTTTAGTATATCGCTTATACATATTGGTAGAGCCCTTAGGATCTTTTGCTTGATTACCAGCGTTGTGATGGCAGTCACACTAGTGGGGGCTGGGTAGTCTATAAGCACATCCTTATACAGGTCTCTAGTCGTAGGATTATCGAGATAGGGCATCGATACTTCAGAGCAGACTAGTGTATACGCTTCTCATCCCAGCAGGGGAGATGGTCTGTCCCACAGCCATTAGTTTGTCATACTGGAGATAGTATGCAGGTGCTTATTGGGTTATGAGTACACCGGGCATGACTCGTTGGGAACTGTTGGTGGGTATTATACCTATCGTCAGGTAGCAGTTCCCAGGTGACATGAGTATAGATTAGTCCGTCGACTTGACACTGCTGCTTCTCCTCGAGTGTGTTCCCACTGTACTTTGATTATTACCCTACCATGCTCAAAGGAGTCATGCAAACAGGTAATAGTTGGGTGCAGTCCTGAAGCACTTGGAGGCAGTAGCAGTTAGATAGGATTCGTCTCTCCCGGTATTGGGGGTTGATATCGCGCCGTGTTTGGAGAGCCATTACACAAAGTCCCTGGCCAAGGCAAGCGATATTTACTGGTAGGTACTCTAGTAGTTTCTCTGGGTGTAATGGGCTATGCTCCAACATGACTTATTGCTCTATTAGGGGTCTGACGCTTGCCGCCCCCTAGGACCGATATGCGATACTCTTAGACGAACAGACCGGACTGTACGAAGATTGTCACAGATAGGCTCAGTTGGAGTTCGGATGAGTTATTCTCATTGGCCTTATCATCGGCATCTACCTTGGGGCCGTTACGTACAGCTTGTACCGCTTGCGGCCTATGGTTAAACCCACTGCCAGCGTAGTGTCGAGTCTTTAGAGTCCCACATAGATGGTTTCCCTGCATCGGGCAAAAGATGTAGAGGTCGTATGGTTTTACGAAAGGGTTCGGTCACGTACGTGTACTTGTGAACGAATGATGATTCGGACGGACAATACTAGTGGGCTTTGGTTTGAGCCGGATCCTAGTATTGTATTGATGGATAGTTTTTCGTCTCTTTTGTATTTTTATTTTTCGGAATACAGATACAGGTATGTATATACGGACGAGGGGCGTTTTTGTAATTTATTCAAAGATACTTCTAGAAGATGACACATCATAATTTGTATTAAACATTTTGGATTAAATGTTTATTGAATTATGCATGTTGGAAATGAGGTGGATTTTTGCATAGAATTGGACACGGCTTAAAGTTCTACTTGTAGGGTTTTTATCCCATGAGTCACTTGATTAAATTTGAACCTTAATTCATTTTCCTAAATGATTTATTCATAAGGAAAAAGGTTTTGGTTCAGTTCAGATCACAACAAGAAAGTTCATTCTCATTCTTATGCAAAAACTTCACCAGCTTTTCCAAAACCTATCATCTTCTTCCTCATGCCCTAGAACACTCATGTGTTGAGTAACCTAGGATGAAAAGAGACATCCCAATCCATATTCATACTCTACATCGTCTACGACATCTTGTGTAGCGAACATGATGCCCTAGTAGCTTCGGTTGAGGTAGGAGCTTGATGCACAATCTCTCGGCTGGATCATCTTCGATTTGAGAAGGCCGATGAGAAAGCGACGATCCGATACGATCCATAGAGTCAATGACGAGGTGGAAGACAGCGAGGAATGAAGACCCGGAGGACATGAACGTGATGTATAACTTCTGTACATGTAGTTAGATCTCATGTTCTTGTTGTTAGTAAAGGTTTAGCAACGATCTCAGCGTATAGTCTATGTCACAAGATTTTGAAAACAGTATTTTGAAAATTCCGCCTCCCCACGATCATCCGGAGGATACCGACCGGAGTTATGTGATTTGACAGATTTGAGGGCCGATCTGAAAGACGGCTACCGAGATTTGACATATATATATATATATATATATTGTGTCGATATTGGCACAGTTTTCTGTCGATTTCATTTGATGATACCCTAGTTTTCTATACAAAAGTTTTACTAAGATAAGAGCATAGATTTTTCTCATACCAGATATATAACCAGATTTCGTGCTTTATCATTCATTCATGTTGCATTCATATTGGTGCATAGCATCATTGTGGTACACATAGGCTGCGACGCGTTTGCGTGCATGCTTATGATAGCATTATTAGATGTTACTTACTACTCACGAGTTGGCAACTCACCCCCGTTGTGCCACAGTATCTTGCAGGTCTGACCCGTCAGCATAGTAGCGGCATGCATACTTCTTCTTCTGCTCCTTTGCATCGACTTGCGACTTTTGCGCATAGGTGGTTTTGGGGAGGATATTATTTTGTTCCCACCATGTATATTTATTTTGTATCTAGTACACTCCATCGACCATATGTATATATTACTTAGACTGTAAGTTTGTGAGATTTGTATTTTTCTCTCTGGTGTCGAGCTCAAGTGAGCCGACGTGGTGCTTTCTTATTCTCTTGCTTTTATATGTTGATTCCATATTATGATGATATATCTTGCATGTGGTTTTGTTCCGCCGTTCGGCGAAAAGCTAGCTCCCGCTTGGGGATGCCTTTATTCACTACTTATGTATATTCATGTGTTGTACCCATTTGGGGCCTGTTTTTACAAAGGAAACTCTGCCGAAATTTTTACAAAAACTTGAGCTTATTATAAAGAATTCCCAAATGACTTTTCTATGTTAACTTAACTTTAAACAAGTTTTCTTTCAATCTATTCCTTTAAATGGTTTAGATTTCTGGGCTTTGGCTTACTTAGATTACGTTACGCCTTTAGACGTTGCATGATTTAAGTGCCAGTCATGTTCCATACTTTTGGGCCGTGACAAAGTTGGTATCAGAGTCGGTCCCTCAAAAGCCGGTCTGTGGTTCGAGGACGAACCATTGTTCTAAGTAGGGGGAATGTAATACCCCAGGTGGAGTTGGGGATGAATACCATCTACCCCGTGAGAAGTGAGATGTTATCCGGTATCAAGGTGGGGATGTAACAGATACGGAACACACGGGGACCCACTGTAGAACAATGGGGAGTATCGAATTCCATTCCGAAAGAGGGAACGATCAGAACTATTAATGGAATGATACCACTCCTATAATATGGATGCGCCTTTTGGATGAATCGAAACTCCGGAGTTTGAAGAACTCCATAGTTAAACGTGCTTGAGCTAGGGAAATTCTGGGATGGGTGGCCTACTGGGAAGTAGCTCCCTTCTTGAGTTCGGTACATTCAAAGGGACAAACCGTGCGGTTTTGACCAGAGCGGACAATACCATCTGTGTTTGGGGGTAGGTCGTGACAGGTAGCTAGCCGGATGAGTATGGGTCGGTCTATGGAGAGATGGGAATCTTTTTCTTAGTGTTTTAACGAGTTAATTCCAAATTGTCCAGGTTTGTTCAAGATTAACTATGTGCTAAATATGTATGATAAAAGAGCTTGTTAGGGTTATGATTAAGTTAGTTTGAGTTAGGAGTTCGCTCACTTCTTTCGTTTTCCACTCTTAATATCTATGTTACGGTAATCGGCAACAACAGGGATTAGCACGACTAGGAAGGAAACTTGCGAGTATAAGTTAGGCTTTCCAACGCTTAGTTCCTTCCTTTTGATCCTTGTCCATCCGTTCTTGGCTCTTAGCCATAACCTTCGGTCAATTCAACCACAACCGGTCTCACTAGGATGTCACCGCTATCATGTAGGATAGGGTGCCGTAGGGAGCGGATTGTGGTTGCCTTAACGGGAGTTCGAATTAAGATGTTGGGCAAAGAAAAGAGTGAGGGAGATTTCCTTCTCTCAAACTTTCCTTATCCTACTCTAACAAGTGAGAAACTACTCACCCATTATAAAAGAAAAAGAAAATAAAACAAACAAAGATGATGAAAGAAATGAGGTAGAAAATTACAACTAGCTATTTAGGACCTCACTTAGGCAAGGATCACACTTAAGCATCATTGTTGCAAGGATAAAAGAAAAGAGAAAAAGAATAAACAAACAAACAAACAACAACTACTTTAACAAAGAGAATTACAAGCAACAAATATAAGAACTAAATTATAAGACATGCATATGAAAAGAACTTTTCTTTATTCATCATTCACTCAAAAGCTCACTACAATGTTAATGGAGGAAAGATGGAGAAGGAAAAGAAGTTACAAACTAAACTTGTCTAATCCTAACAAAAGAAATAAGTATCCTCACTTGGCTTGAAACTGAGCTATTTATAGGCAGATAGATAAAACCCTAGGGCCAAAATCTGAGCCCTTACACAATTACAAAATTACCCTAAAAATATCTTCTAACTCCGAGTTGACTCGGCCGCAGAACCGCCACATAAGTGCCACATCGGCCGCGGTTCCGCGGCGCTTTGGGTGAGTTTCTGTCTCGTTCTTTCCGGGGTATTCCATGTTGCTATTCTTCTCTGTTTGGTACACTTGGTTTTTCAGAATCACTCCATTTTTTCCCAGATTCTCAACAGTCCAAAGAGATGAAAGAATGTGGACTTTTGCTTTGATTTTCTTGAGCTTCGCGTTATCATCTCGATTCTTATGCTGCCTCTCTTGTGCTTTGTGCATGAATGACCCTTGATTGACATTTGACTCTCGAACTGGTAGGTGGCACCTGACGGATTGTGAGTGGAGACCCGTATTTTTATCTATTGTTGGCAGCTGTCCTGAATTTGTCGCGACTGCTCCTGATTTTCATTGTTTCGAACTAAGAATCTGTAACCTGCAACTATGTAGCAAACACGGATCAAAGGTACCTACCTATATGCAATGCGATCAAGAATGGGTGGTATAAAAGTGCAAAATTCTGATATGAACAGAACCACAGAAAAAATTAAGAGCATGCAGGGTTCCCTAGTGCCCACGGCGCAGCGGAGGCGTGAATGGAGAACAAAAATTTCAAGCAAACACAAAGGAACACCGAACCTAGAATCGATCCAAACTCCTAAACTAGCAAACCAAGCATGCAAAGATACGGAATACTACCTTCGACGCATGTCCACCCAATCGTGGAAGACCCCTCCAAGCTCCGTGTATGCTGTTCGGATCTTGCTTGAGTGGTGACCGCCCTTACCAAAGAAGATCCACCTGAGGGAAACCGATCCAAGCTCCGGCTTCACCTAGTGAAGCGACCGACGCTTCAAGCACGCTATGAATGGAGAGTGGGGATGTAGGAATTTTCTCACTATCTTTTTATCTCTTTTTTAAGCTCAAGTGAGCTACCTAGAAGAAGGAGGAGGTGAAGAAGAAGAAGAAGCCATGGAGAAAATGGTTAAGTCTTTTGTGTGAAGAAAAACTAGCAAGCATAGAATAGAATGGCTTGATTTTTGCAACCATGGAAGAATTGTGTATCCAAATGAAATATATCATATAATAACAAGCCATAGCTCTCTACACCATGCTTCTTTACACCTCATCCTCCACCTCATTTTTTATTTTCAATAAAAGAAAAATCAAGAAATGAAGTGTCCATCTTCTAGAACAAATTTCGTATAAATACGGAATACAACCCTGTATATGTACCGAAATACATGTTAGGAATATGTATACCCTAGAGGCCATTATTTTATGATATAATGAATGCTTGGACACACACACACACATACACACACACACACATATAGGACTTTCTTGCTCGACATGATAATATGCTATCTGGTTGCTCTTTATCTTAATATGTATACTTGTATTATTATACTATCTCTCTGATACATGTTGATAAAGCCTTTAGGATGTAGACTTGACTACCAGGACTATGATGCAGATCATACTAGTGGGGCCTGGATAGTCCACAAGCACATCCTTTAATAGTTCATAGTCGAGGGGATATCGAGACAGGGCATCGATATTCCAGAGTAGACTAGTGTGTACGTTTATTAAACCTGTATGGGGCGATGGTTGATCCCATAACATTGGTGTTTGACATCAAAGATTGTACACAGGTGCTCATTAGAGAATGGGTACACCGAACTGGACTCGCTGAGAACTCCTAGATGGTACCATACCTATCGTCAGATAGCAGTTCTCTGGTGACACTGGTACATGTTAGTCCGTAGACCTGAGATCGTCATAGTGTCTTGTGTGGTTCCCACTGTGCATTGATTTCCTCCCTACCACGGCTCAAAGGAGTCGTGCAAACAGGTGGATTTTAGGTACAGTCCCGAGTCACATGGAGGCAGTGAGCGATAGGAGGGGTTTCGTCTCTTCCGGTATAGGGAGTTGATGTTGTGCTGTGCTCGATTGGCTATAACAACAAGTCCCTGACCAGAGTTGATGAGATTTATTGGTAAGTGTTATCAGTAGTTTCTCGAACCGTTATGAGCCACACATCGGCATGAATTATCAAGTTACTGGGGTCTGACGATTCCACCCCTAGACTTGATATGCGACATATCAGATGAAGAGACCGGACTATACGGTAAGTGTTACTTATAGGCTTCATGGGAGTTTGTACAAGCTTTCTTGTTGATCTTCTAATCGCTCAATACCTGGGTACCGTTAGTCCAGCTAGTACCGCTGACGACTTGTCGGTAACTGATGTGATCATTACCTACTGCTGGCGTATTGACGAGTCTTTAGAGTCCCACACAGAGGTTTTATAGTTCAAGAGAAATGATGTAGGGCACATATGCTGATATGTACGGGAGCCTGATTAAATACGAGTATGTGATACCGTATTCTAATCTGGCGATATTTGATATCGGTTAGATTATATGTGATATAACCGGATTATGGAATCAAGTGTTGATTTGATAATATGATATACAGATAAATGATATTAGTCGGTTATATATGATATAACCGGATTATTAAATCAAGTGGTTATTTAATAATTTGATATAATTATATATTAACTAATATTATTGCTCACTAATTATTTTCTTTTCTTTATATATATATATATATATATGTGATATATATATATGTGTGTGTGTGATTGATATATATATATATGTGTGTGTGATATATATATATATATATATGTGTGTCACGACCCGAAAGTACGGAACGCTCAAAAGAAAACAAAACCACCAGATCTGAATAACACATGCGCGACTCTAAGGTCGAAATAAACAACTGGTCCAATAAACTTATCAAGTAATACAAATATGGTTGATGGAGCTTACTAGATACAAATGAATGAATAAAAGTACAATGGTGGTTCGGATACAAGTGAACCAACCTACCGTGCAAATCACCCTGAAGAAAAGATGTGCCAACAAGCTACCACGGAAACCTGTACATCGAACCTGTAAAGAATTTGGCACAACGGGGGTGAGTTGCCAACTCGTGAGTAGAAGACATCTACGAAAAGAAATCGAATGCACGACGCTATCCTAGGTCATAATAATACACTACTATATCCCAAACATCTACTAATAGCAGGGTAATACTACGTGTAAGTGCAAATACTCCGTGTCGTGTCAGTGCCTCATATAGTACTATGTCATATGAATGAAATGCATGCACCATGAATGTAAAGTAACAAATCCTGAAATCCAGATATGTATGTATGTGAATCTTTAGCTGTTCTCATAGTAGAATGTGTATAAGAATCTGAAATCTCAATAATGAAATCCATGAAAATCCGTGTCAAACATCGACACAAAACATGAAATATCAAGCCTCAATATCTCGGGCTCCGTCAGTCCGGATCGGCCCATATCATCAAATCTCACGACAACGGTCGGTATCCTCCGGATATCCGCCGCGCCAGACATCACCGGTAGGTAGCCTTCCCCTGCCAGGCTCATCGTCCACAACTCGATCTTCTTGCCCTGGGGTACCATACCGGGCCCACCATGTACCCGAGACGGTTCATCCACTCCTCGAATCGGGTCTCGAAATCCATCAGAAAACACGAAATCTCATGGTGGACGACACATACATCACGAGAAAACCGCATCTTATTTAAAAAGAAAGGAGGAGAGAGAGAAAAGTTTTTATATATATTCTTGCGGTTTTCCCCAAAAAAATCCAGAAATCTCAAAATCATGAGTAGTATATGATAAATGTCGGCATATGCTCATAATACTGTGCGATAACATGAAAATATGAATGCAGGAATGTCTAAGTTATGAATATCATGTCTATACTAACATCAGAGAGTAATCACAATATTATATCGGTTTAGTTGTTAACTGATTCTATCAACAAAATATAATATGATCTAAAGTGTACGTGACATAGCAATTACCGATGATGATGTGTGTGAGCCGGCAAATAAGTGTGCGTGGAATATGCGCATCATCGGTAATGGTGCTGGTGTCCTAACAGGTAAGGTTTATACTGTTTATAGCAACATATGTATGAACATGCAACATTATGATTACAGTGTGAAGGTAAAGACGAATGTGTGTTATCCACTCATTTAATATACTAATACTACTACCACTATATGACTCAACCCTAACCTAGTGTCCATCTAACCTCCTAAGGAAAAACTAAACCTAAGAACTAGTCAATAAAAACTAGAGTCTACCTAAGGTCTGAATCAATATCTCTAATAGTCGGCGATCCTGCCTCAATAGCGTCACGTACGTAGTACGGCTTCCTCGAATCAAGAGTGCGGATCAATCATCATATCTATGTCTCGTACGGTAAAATCCATCGTACGGCATCCCAATATCGGGGTACGGGTCAAGTATCTCATAGGTGTCTCATTATTAGTATAATGTTATTCTCAGGAATGTCATGTCCTATGTATCATATTGTGATTAAGTCATACTTATGTGATATCGGCATCATGTCACACCAATATAATGTTGTAATCAAGTTATACATATATCATATCGTAATCAGTCACAAGTTACAGTCCGGGTACTATTCTAGCATCCCATGTACATCAATATCACACCACTCTTTATAATTTATATGTTCATGTTCATTATATCATTCTCTAATGATCCGCTAACACTTTATTACGACTGTCTAGTCAAGAATCACGGCATCAAGCCCAGTTATACTGTTTCATCATACCTCGGATATCATATCACATCAATGAATCCCATATACGTGTGGTGTATATATATACACCTATACCTAGTTTTATATATATACACACATATACGTATACGCCAAGTCAAGTTTTAGTGTGTGCGTGTATGTTTCTATCAGAAACCTACGAACCTTTCCCAAAGTATTCATCCTCAGGTATGGTTTTCCTAAATCAGTCTAGTCCCGCCTAGGGTCATTACTAGGGTCCTGCTCGGTAAGAATCTAGGGTTACATCGGGTTTCCTAATGTCACTAAGTACTATTCCTATTCTACGTTGCGGGGGTGCTAAACGCCATCCACCCGACCTCCCCCCGTAGATATACATCTACTCACCTGGTCCATATCTGCCGAAGACAGTGTCGCCATCCTCCTCTTCATCTCCCGCAGTCTATGTGAGTGGTACCTAGACGCAAACATTTAAATAGCATCGTAAACTGAATCACATACAAAAGTCAAACGATACAAAGAACAAGCATAGGTTAAAACCTATGTCCCGTCCACGCAAAAGAACCAAATACCGCTCGATATCGGCGTACAAACTCCGATGGATCGAGATAACATCATCAAACAACTTGTAGTTTAAAATCACATTACTTATACCATAGAACACGATTAAATCCATCGAAACCCTAAAATCTATCAAACTGTCCAATTTCGCAAAAACCCGAAAATGCCAATATACCGTTTTTCATCAAAACTTGACATTTAAATGAAACTAATGGTCATACAACTCATTAAATAGCATTACTAGACTATACAAACCATTACTATATTTTTATTACACAAATTTATATAAATTTGAAATTTCTAGTTTACAACATTTAACAATTTTCAACATTTTCCAAGCAAAATACCACAATTCCACCTCAAAACATGATTTTGCATAAATTAATGACTTAAACCACAATTTTTGATGATAATGATATAATGAAACCAATATTATATTTTAAATCCCTTTTATTTAGAATTTTCCAAAATCTAGTTAATAAAATAATAGCATTTTATTACTATTTTCCAATTATCAATTGAATCTAGTGATCAAACTAAGTTTTTCTTCCCATTAACATGTTAATATGCTCACTAAAACTACAATCTAATGATAGAAATCTTAATTGGAATTTTATATAACCCATAAACATATTTTATAAAAAACTAGTTAGCTAAAAAGTATAATTAAATCAATTTTAGTTTAACAATTTACAACATATCATCCCTATAAGAATTTCCACTTCTAAATATGTTAAACTAGTGATTATAACCCTCATTAATTAATAAAAATCACAACTTGATTTTTCAAACCCTAACTTGAATTTTAAAAGTAGTAAATAGAATTAATAGATTAAATCTAATTAAACTTTAAAAGAAATATCTAATAGAAATAAAATAAAAGAGAAGGATTTATACCTCCACAACCTCATGTCCAAACTTGAAAATGAGCCTCAAAAATACATGCTTTCCCACTCCAAATTCCATGTAAAGAAGAGTAGAGAATAAAGGGTATGAAAATATATATGATTTTGTGGAATTTTAATTGAATTTTTGATGTATTTTTGATGATTTTTGAATAAAAAAGAGGTGGAAAATGGGGGGGGGCTGCCATGGATGAGTTGTGGCCGGCCATGGGGAGGGAGAAAGAGAAAAGAGTGAAGAAAAGTGTGGAAGTTTCAAGAAAGAATCATCATCTTTATGTCTTTTCAACCTTTATGCATTTTCCTTTTCTTTTATTTTCAAAAAAACAAATTTCTAGAAGGCACTTGAAGAATGAAGTGAGAGGGGCTGCCAAGATCAGCCAAAAATAGTGTGAGGGAGTAAAATATAGTGTGGTTTGGTTTGGGAACAGATAAAAGTTATACCGCACTCCGTTTGCACTAATTTCACCGAAAAAAAAGCCTTTTTCTTCGATATTTTCTATCACCGGATAACAACCCTATTTCAATTCAAAAACCACATGATAAAATTTTGTTTAATGTATAATGATGCACAAAATTTGTTTGAACTCATTCCAGTTTGTAATTTTCCTGAATTAAATGTATTAGTGACGGCTTAAAATAATATTAAAATAATTAATTTCGGAAAAATTTTTAGAAATTTTGAAATCTCACCAGTGGCTCAATAAACACCAAATACTAGCAATTACATAATTAGAATATTTATATTTAATTTTAAAATAAAGATATTTGTATTTTGACTTTTTACAGAAAACCCCCTTATTTTGCCGATTTTCCGAAATTTCACCAAAACGATTTTCACAACGTTACAATGTGATATATATATATAGAGAGAGAGAGAGAGAGAATAATGGAGGAAAGATGTCATAGGAGGGAATTTCTACCTATGGCGTCGAAAAAATACACCCTCCCTCAGATGTCATAGGAGGGAATTTCCACCCATTGCGTCGAAAAAATACACCCCCTCTCATTTTTTCCGCCGATCGGCACCCACCATCTTCATCATTATCATCTAAAATGTGGGTACACCAAATTTCATGTGATTCTATAACCATTTCACCGTTGATTTAGCAATGTAAAAAGTTTTATTGTCGGTAACCACTGAATCAATGGTGAAAAAGTTGTAGAATCACATGAAATTTGGTGTACCCACATCTCAGATGATAACGATGAAGATGGTGGGTGCCGATCGTCGGAAAAAATGAGGGAGGGTGTATTTTTCGACGCAATAGGAGGAAATTCCCTCCTATGGCCTCTTTCCTCCATTAACCTCATATATATATATATATATGTGTGTGTGTGTGTGTGTGCGCGCGCGCGCGCGCGCGCACATGAAGCATGAATTTTCTATTTTGAGAAAATAGAAAAAAGAGGTGAAAAATGAGAAGATATTTTGGGTATGGGTGAAGCATGGCTTTTACATTAGTTTATTCATTTGCCATTACTATTGAAGCATGGTTGTGTATTTTTTTATTAAAATGAAATTCATGCTTCAATAAGTGAAGTGAAGGGTGAGCCATTCTTTACTTGATTTTTATTCACTTGGTTTTGAGAAAAACCCTAGCTCTTCTCTTTCACTCTCTCCATTTTTCATCTTCTTCTTCCTCCAAGTTCTAACCCTCACATGAGTTGTGAACCCTAGGGCTTAAGAGAATTCTAAGTGAGCCAAAACCCCTACTTCATCAACCTACACTAGATTAGTCATTTAGTTTAGGTTGTTTCCTTCACTAATACTTGATTAGTAAAGAGGTAGCTTGAACTAGAGAAGCTTCAAGCTGGATCATTTTCGGCCTAGAAGATCGCGAAGCAAGCTCGAGCATTTTTCAAGTGGAGCCAAGAGGAGACGTAGGGACTACTATCTGGAGCAATAGAAGTGAAGGACTTGGTCTATAAAGGATGTATTCTCTTTCACTTAGTGTAGTTTTTGTTATATCATTGCTTAAACCCTAATACTCTAGTTAGATCCTAGGATAGTGTAGCTCAGCACCCAAGAATTTTTAAAATTGCATGCTTGATGCTGGTAAAAACCTAGTGGTCGTGCTAAGAAACACTTTCATGGTATCAGAGCCAGGCTAGAGTATTAGACGATGTTAGCTGAATTACGAAATCAAAACAACTCCGAAAACCGTAAACCCAAAACCTAGTTTCTGTCGATTTTAAAATGTCCTCTAAATTTTTTTTAAACAAGTGCAGAATGTTACATGTGATGTAACTAGAACACTGAAGAAAAACGAGACCATGAATCAACTTTTTGGCCGTTGAAAACCTCCAAATGCCCGGCCTGGCCGGCCCCACTTTCCATTTTTGGTATCGTATTTTTTTGGTGTTATGGTAGCTTGGGTTTAGGGTTTCCGGTTATGTTAGTTTTTTTGCCAAGATTGCATGTGATGTTATTTTTCTGTTAGGGCAATTCAGAGTGTTTCGTATTCGCAATTTTAACATCGTTTCGGGTTTAATTTTGATATGTAATACAATAGTTGGAATCCACATTAAATTAGTTTTGTGAAAACTAGTTTATAATTGGTAAATCTTTCGTTTTAGTCTCGGTTCATCGATTGCTATGGAGTTTCGATTCGGATCAAAACTCCGTCGCAATCGCGTATAGTACGCGAACACTTGCCGGGTAAAACTACTAGATAGCCACGCCCCATAGCTCCGACCAAGTGACTATAGGAGAACCCCGTTGCCAAAAGCATTCACTCGGGTGCTTGCGGCCATGGTGTTCCGCCTAAGTGCACTTTGTCGGCATCGGGGGTGCGGCCATCTACTAAAGTTCCCGACGAGCATTCGGTCAGATAGTCGGAAATCTTGTTGAATTATCTGACTGCTTATTGAAAAGAGTTTTCAATTTGAGACTTCAATGCAAGGTTTATAGGGTTAGGCATGAAATTCGGAATATGAGATATTACGGGTTTATGATGTTTAAGGTAAATGCGGATTCTGATTATTGTAGTTTTCATTTCTTTTCTGCAACCGTAAGTGTAATATGTGGGGTATCCCCGATCTCGTTGCTATATGTTAACGACATTCAGAATACACATATTTACTTATGTTGATGACATGTGTTGCTGTGATATGTTATATTGGATCGTCGTGATTGAATAGCCGGTTTTTTTCATGTGAGATGAGAGTTTTTCTATTTTTATTCATGTAAAAATTGTATGTAATATTCTTTTATTGGGACACTTCCGGGTTGAGGATGATGTCACCATTGATGTATATTATTTACTTTTCCGCATTAGGATAGACCCAAGGCGGGGAGCATAAGTAACCGGGTTCTAGAGTCCAGTGGGAGACCATCTCGAGGAGTTGAGACCAGGTCTCCTAATTCTAGAATTGGCAGGGTTACTTGCCGCTCTTGTATGGGTCTAGGGACGTGGGTTTGTCTATTCATCACAACTGTAGAATCCGTGTTTTTCATTACTGGCTTAATTTAAAACACGGACCTCCTAGTATATCCAATATTTCATATGTCTGTTTCTGCTGCTTGAGTTCTGTGATGTGATCATAAAACTGTGTGAGATGAATGCTATATATATGATATATATATATAATAAACGTTGCTTATGTTTTGCACCCACGCTAGTCCAGCCCCCGCTCTGCCGTTAGTTAAGTAACCTAACGGTGCATGACGGGGCCCCATGGCGAATGCGGATGGCATAAGCGTAGGTTCTATTTTCGTTTCTTCTGTGATGTTTAGGAAACATAAATGACGGGACGTCATTAATGAGATTAATGAAAAGATAAGAAACCTAAAGATGTTATAGAATCAAATTTTTCAAAAAGATAGCTCTAGTTCTTGCTTTGCATAGTGGTATTCCTTGATGAATATCAAGTACCTCATTCGATGAGGAAAGAGCCTAGATCCCTTCACCGGAAGTGACCTCTTTAGCGAAACTAGCAAATGCTACAACCCACTTGGTTTGTTTTGAAAACTACTCGATTTTAAAAGCGAAGCATAAACCACTCCTTTTCAAATCACTAGATTCTACAACGATATCAAGTTCATTACGTTAAAAGGTTTTCTCCAAAACCAAACGTAGCTCTCCGTCATTTCAGATAAGGACCATTTAATATTCATGCTGCGTTTGTTGACCTTTTCAAGGCGTAGTGTGCGGTAGATGATTAGTGCTTATCTGCAGCATGTGATGCGATTGGATTAGGGTAGTCGTACGGCATTGTTGACCTTGTCAAGGGTCGTGCGGGTGGGTTTAATTCAATCACGAAATGAACGGGTTGAACTTGACTTGCGGTTTATGGTTTGTTGACCTTGTCAAGGTCATAAACCGCTTGGGGGTAAAAACAGATATCGGGAATTTCAAGTGTTCAAATTTGCAATGAGATTGCATACCATCTATGAGATAGTTGGATCCCGATACCCACTGCGAGTAAGAGTTACTCCTGAGAGAGTTTTCTACTTTACAATTAGCTAATCCAGTAGGTCTCTAAGAAAGGTGTTAACGGGGTTATGCCCCTGCGGAAACGAGGTTATTTTAATTAGTTCCATGCGAAAGCATAGGGAGACTCCCTCAGAGTACCAATATGTTACGACCCGAAGCTCGTGACCAACACTTAAATCACGCCACGTCTAAAGGCGTAACGTAATTCAAGTAAGCCGAAACCCAGAAATCTAAACTTTTTTAAGAAAATAAAAGAGGTGAAGTTTTGAAAATAAGGTATGAAGAAATCAAAAGTTTTCCTAAATACATAAACAATGGAACATAAAAAAGCATGTGGGTGTTACTAGTTGAAAACACGTTTTGACTTTTTTAAAATTTGGGCAGCACCTCTTTTGTATTTCTTTTGATCCAAAACCACAATACATGATAATATAAAGGCATCCCCAAGCGGGAGCTGGCTCTTCGCCAATTGGCGGATCCACAACCACGAAAAGCATAAATATAAGTATACGACGCCCAACGGCGAAGTTCACCACCAAAGATAAAGAAATAAGCAAGACATCAAAACCACAAGTAGCGGAAAATCCCTCGCTCTAAGTCTCGCAACCACAAGTCGCACTAAGTCTCATTACTTATACAAATACTAGCTTGATTGATGGAGTTGACTAGATACAATATGAATAATGAATACAATAGTGGTACGATCTAACATGTACCACCTACCAAACAAATCACCCAAATGCAGCTGTGTGCTAACGATGCCGCTACTGATCCATGTGGTCAACCTGCAAGAACTATGGCACAACGGGGGTGAGTTGCCAACTCGTGAGTAGAAAAACATCAACAAGTAGGAATCGAATAAAATAACGATTTCCTAGGTCAACTATATCATAAAGGTAACACTATGATATCTAGGGTGACCGTAATTGTATATGTGCCAACAATATAATCAATGCCTATGAGCATGTGGATAACATCCAACAGTATAATAAATGCCTGCAAGCATGTGGATCTCGTCCACGTGTCAACCGATGACACAACAACATCATGCATGCAATATGATAAAAGCATATGCATGAAAATATGAGAATATAAATCAACATGTGTCCCTCGCGACAGCTCAAAATCATGGAACCTGAGTGTCCAGCATCGACACTCGAAACATCATGAAACCTGTGTCCAGTATCTACACATAAATCCTCATATCTCTCGGGCTCTGTCAGTCCGGATCGGCCCATATCATCTCATGACTCCGGTCGGTATCCTCCGGATAACCTCCAGGTCCAATCAATCACCGGTAGGTACTAGCCACCCTGCCAGGCTCATCATCTACTCCACGAAAAACATTTCTCGTCCCGGGGAACCATACCGGGTCCACCATGAACCCGCAAACGGATCATACACCTCCTTAAATCGGGTTTTTATCATCGTCTTAGAACCGAGAAAACGCATGCTGGACGCACTGAAATATCATATCAAGAGAAACCGGGTTTTTAAAACAATACATACTTTCCTTTGAAATATCCACGGTTCTCAAATCCGGAAATCTCATGAAAACAGCATATCTCAATGCGTATAATCGTAAAGCATGGTGTACGCGACATATAACAGAATGTAATCATATCCGTATATCATGCAACATGGAACAGTGATGTGCACATAACGAGGGAAAACCGCTCTTTTAAATGAGTCCAGTTTTAAAATATATCCTGCGGTTCCCAAATTCTCCAAAGTCAATTGCAACATCGTATAAAGGTGCATATGTAACTATAGCAAGTATATTATGCAAGGAGTCATATCATGATGCAGCAATCCTACTGTGTAGTGACATTGCAATTATCGATGATGAAGTGTGTGAGCCGGCCAATCAGTGTAAGTGTAACATATGCATCATCGATAATGGTGTAGGTGTACTAGCACAGGTATATGTAATGCAATGAGAGTGACATGAGCGTAGCATAAAGTAAATCGTATGCAAATGCTGATAGGTATACGTATCTAACATGACCGGGTCAGTGAATCTATCAATCGGCATCCAGCCTCACAACATCATGTACGGTATAATCCATCGTACGACATCCTCTAGTCAAGGGTATGGATCAATCATCAAGTCAAACTCATCACGTACGGAAAATCATCGTACGTCGGCATTAAACCATTAGGGATCCTATCATCCAATGTGATAATGAGGGGTACGGACCTAACGTCTCGCACGACAATCACTCACGATTCACAACATATATAAATATATCTATATACCTATGTCCCAGGTCACATCCACAACAATCTCATAATAGGGGACCGACAAGGTATCAATCATCTCAATCGACTCACATCCGTATACCAACATATCATTAAATCATCATATCACGTCATATATTCTTTTCATCGCATTTATATCCCACATCCAGTCAATTTTACATATACATTCTACCTTTACTATAAGCATACGTCTCTAATCTAACATACACATCCGAACCATACATTCAGTTTTTAAAAGATGCGAATCGTAGTTTTGAAAGTAGGGGCTACGGTGTTTTTTAGGAAAAAATATCATTTGAAAATCCGTAACGTTCCTCAAGGTATCTGTTTAAAAGATGCATACGATTCTTCAGTTTGGAAATATGTATGGTTCGGATAACACATTTAGATCGGCTATCTAGTCTTATAGTACACAAAATGACAATATCGTCAAACATCATCCTCAAATCCCGTCATCACATATTAGTCATATCATATCACTTCTAACTATTCTTTAGTTTCTAATATGGTTTATCTAACTATATTTTAACTCTATATATAGTTTTCTATTAAAGTTTCCCTTAACCATATTCTATTTATAAATCGGTTTCCATCAAAGTTTGCGGGGGTGCTATACGCCATCCACCCGACTTCCCCCGTAGATATAGATCTACTCACCTGCTCTTGCTTGCCGATGTCGATGTTGCCATCCTCTTCTTCATCGTCTCGAAATCCACGTGGGGGTACTTACAGCCAATTCACAATCGCAAAACCTTATTAAAACCAAGTCGGAAAACCAAATACGACACACGTTACGCTCATAGGTTAAAACCTATAGCTTCGCATGCAAAATACGACAAATAACCCTAGTCGTTGACGTTCGAACGCCACACGACGGAAATCTAAATATCAAATACCAAAAATCAAGTTAAAACGAACCTGCAAAATAAAGCATCAACTCAAGAAAACACCTCCAGATTTTACCCTAAGTGAAATTAGCCAATTTTGCATATGTAAGGGGTCTAGATTACAGATACTGGAGCCATGAAACAAGAACGAGACCAGGACTTCAAGGTCTGGGCGCAATTTGCGGCCAAAAGGATTAAATTTGCGGCCAGGAATTGGTTCTGGGGGCTGGGGTCTCAGGGGTAGTCTTCTGGTCACTTGCACAACTCTCAGTCTTCGCTAAATAATTTTCCAGGTCCCCGAATCACTCCAGATTCCTAAATACCATCACAATTCTCACAATTTTCCGATGTCGGGGTTTCTAAGTTCATGTTCCGGGGTTTAAGTCTCTGGTTTTAGTCCAATATACAATCATTACAGGGGTCTAAGGTCACTATAAAGCCTCAATTTCATCTTTGGATTCAAATCAAACCCTAATCCTCAACTTAGAATTTTCAAAGTTCACAAGACATCACTTAATCACTTCTAATCATGCATGGACATTAATTTGAATGAAATACTATACTAATGGAAAAGAAAGTACCTCATTTGGAAACTCAAGAAAATTCTTGAGTTGCCCCAAGTCTCCAAAATCACAACATTCTTGGTCTAATGTGCTTGCAGTGAGCTTGTGCACAATTTTTGGGAAATGAAGATGATGTTTAGATGATGATTTGGGGTTGTTTTGTGAGGTGTTTGAGGAGAGGGAAAGAGGAGGGCAGCCAAGGGTTGAAGGAGAGGGAAGATGAAGAAGAAAAAATGAAGAAACACAATGAGCACTTGGTCAAATGACCCCTCACCTCTCTCTTCTCTCTCATGCCCATCCCTCATTCTTTATTCCTTTTCTTTTCTAGTTTTTTCTTTTCTCTTCTCATTAAAACCCAAATCATGCTTGAAAATGAAGAAAAAAGCCATGTTAGAAAATGTAACAAATGTGTAAAATGACTTGGTGCATATCGTGTGCACAAATCGAGCTTAATACGCGATTAGAGATATTTAATCGCGATTAGCATTGAAATGGAATAAAATAAATCATAAGAATTATAATTTGATTAAATCATATAGAAGACCCTCATTTCCATAATTCCTATAATTTTACAAATATTTCCCAATTTATCGGTATTTAATTATACCATATTATCAAAATATTCATAATATTTATTATTAAATTATAAAAATTCCCAAAAATAACATTTTATTTGTTTGAAATGTTACAATCTTCCCCCTTAAAGAAATTCGGTCCCCGAATTTAAATTTAAACCCCCAAATACTAAAACATATCAAAATTCAACTCCAACAAAGGGGCTCCGAAATCACGGAAGATATAGAAATACCACAGCGCATCGCGTGCGTATGAAAACAAGTACGAAACTCAAAATCGAACTCCGTCAAGCGTCATGGAAACCATCGGATTTGCACGCATACTATCGGAGTTACAATGGAGATACAGATCTCGAAATCCACTACTGAAATCTAATATACACTAGTCAAATACTATAATACATATATAGTACGCATCCCTGGAAAAATCCTTTAAACTGAATAAAACACACACAAAATCTTTTCTGAATCGCCGTGTGATGCGTAACTCACAACACAAGTGACGGACGCTCATTTGTACAGTAATAAATATATGCTCATATTAGTTTTGCTAAACATACGTTCCACCCTTTTTGCAATATCCCAAAAGGTTTTCCTTGTAAATATTCGTGTCGCTCACGGACACGTAGAAAATAGCGATACTATAGCTCCTTTTTGAAAACCTGTGGTTAAACATTTAATGCATGCAAAATACTCGGGTACTGTCCTCAGATCAGTCCTGTTCGGTTACTACATAAAATAGTACCCCTTATGAAAACAAAGTGCCTCAAAGCAAAATCAGCCTCAAAAGGCATATCCAATAATTACGTGCATCTGGTGCGCGCGGGAATCAAATCCAAATACAAGTGCTACGATCGTGCACAAAATAAAAACTAAGTGCAATGGGTGTGCACGAAAGCATCTGTCCAGTGCAACGGGTGTGCACGACAACAACATCTAGTGCCTCTATAGTGCACGAAAATCTCAATCAGTGCAACTAACATGCACGAATGAAATCCCAAATCGAGTGCATCTGGTGTGCACTAAATCCAATATCGAGTGCCGAATATGCACAAAAATTCAATCCAAGCACGTCAGGTTCGTAAAAAGCATCTAGTGCAGTAGCATGTATGAAAACCCACAACAAGTGCCAACGCGCACGAAAACCGCAATCTGATAACGCAAATGCTCAAAGACATAAATCGGGTGCAACCAAGGCACGGAGTATAAAGCCGGTGCAACTAATGCAAAAAATACCAAGATGGTGCAACAATGCACAAAATACGAATCTGGTTCAACAAATGCATAAAACACAAATCGGGTGCATCCAGTGTACGAAATACAAATCCAGTGCATGCAAATGCACAAAGTACAAATCTGGTGCAATAAATGCACAGAAACTCATCAATAACTCAAATGCGTATAAAAGCAACACCGAGTGTACCAAGGTGAATGAAATCATAAACATGTGCAACCGCGTGCACAAAACATGTATCAATGCACTGCAAGCGTATATGAGCTATACCGAGGGCAAAATCAAATCGAGTGCACACCACATGCACAAAATCGAATCAACCGTATGAAATCCATGAAATCATAACCACGTGCTACCAAAGCATAAAACCGATATCAATTGCAATAAATATGCACAAATCATAAACCAACACAACGGTGTATAAAGCATATCTAAAGTGCAATAACTGCACCAAAAATAAATACCCAGTAGGTGCAGCCATGGTGCACGAAAACAATATCATGAAACTCAATCATCAAAACTCAAATCCAAGCGATATAAGCGTGATACTCGGATCACAAACGCAAATCGCAAAAAATGACATTGAGGCACACCTCCTACAATGTCTAAAAATGTCGGTGCGCCCCAGAACTGGCAGAGTAAGAACATCTGCCTGCCTTCTGCCCACGGTCTGGCGTCCTCTGTCTCTAGGTCCTCATTTCTCTGTGGATTACCAATCTCGAAATCCATCGGCTCATCGGCCCGGTCGGGTGTGCTAACGGGAACAATTCCGCTCTAGCACTTCTCAGGTCACCTCTCGGCCAATTATCATGACCACTCGTAAAGCAGCACGTCACCGGCATCGGCCTCTGACCCTCTGAATACACGTGACACATCTGATCCTCGGTGAAAATCTCATCGCAGCAGTGTCCTGGAAGGAACCTACTCAGGGTCTCTTCCGATCTCTCCTATGTCGAACTGTACGGAGGCTGGTACTCTTGCATAACCTTTTCTCGTTTCTTGAACATCTGCGTTCTCAGCACTGCATCTCCTCGGGAACTGGCCATATCCCAACACCTCTGCATGCATATCTGATCTATAATCTCGATGGGAGTAACAACGGCTTGACAGCATCTCGCACGAACCTCTGCTCCACTCATTTTTTATTATTGTCCACTTCGACATCACGTCATGCTATCTGCGTACTGCAAATGTTCTCGGCTACAGTCAATCCGGAGTCTCTCACACAGACTCGAAATCACGAACTCGGTATCTTCATCACTCTGTAGAAGGTATCTAGCCGAACACGTCCTCGGGAACTCGTCCGAACCATCGGAGGAATACTCAATACTCGTCCGTTCCTGATCAACTCACAACGCAACTGGGTGAGGCATTCTATCCGAAGCTGGTCAACTTGCTGGTCCCCTATCACATAGTATCTGGACGACGTTAAACCTTTTGATCGAGTCATCAAAGTCCCAAAATTTCCGAAAGCTCAACACCTGAGCACAGTTTAAAAAAATATATTTGGTACATACCACAATACCTACGGACCGGCCGTAGAAGGGAAAACCCAAGCCTCACTGATGGCATCGCTAAACTGCCTCAAACCTTAAGGTTCAAAAGCTGTTCCATGGTCATCATGTCGAGTTAGGGTTTCATTCTTCTAGAGGGTCCACAGAATTACTTGCATGTTCCTTCGAATACTTTAAGCTTGTAAAAATGGGTTTCTGAGAC
Organism: Agapanthus africanus; assembly: GCA_030015575.1. Classification (NCBI taxonomy): domain Eukaryota; kingdom Viridiplantae; phylum Streptophyta; class Magnoliopsida; order Asparagales; family Amaryllidaceae; genus Agapanthus; species Agapanthus africanus. The sequence continues at coordinate 417,139,901 of JASDDO010000012.1, forward strand.
TCGTTCGAACTTTTTAGCTTCGCCTAGCCGACATGTTAATATCCTTCGTCTCTCAACCCAAGGTAGACTAGCTATCATCTGTCGTATCTCTGCCAGAAAGCTCCAGCGATCTCAGCTCGTAAAGTCTGGAGGCGTCATCCTATCAATCTCAGCAACAGCTGGGTCATCTGTCTGCACGGTAGACGACATTACAATCTCTAAGGAAGGCTGTACATCAACGGTCCTCTCGCAACTGGCAGCTCTAACAAAGGCCCGATCATCCGGTGTAAAACCAAACACTCGTCTCAACAAGAGGTCGCAACTCAAACACTACATCGAGACGTTCCCATGTCACCAGAAAACACAAAGGCCAGTCCTCATCCACGACGAGCTCGCCATGACCGCATCACTAGAAGCAGCTCAATCTGCGCTCAAACCATAGTGACAGGAACCTCAATCTTGTGTCGACGAAAATAGATCAAGGGTATGAAAGGAAACGACAGATCCAGAATGGATACATGATCATAAGAAGAAACAACATCAATGAAAGTATGATCATGGAAACGAACAAAATCAAGGATCTCAAATGGATGTATAATCATGGGTACGAAGAGAATCACAGATCTCAAAATATGTACATGCTAAGGTTTCTTAAGTGGAGTATCGTATCGTAAATATGCCGCGGAACAAACGTACGGGACATCACTCTACCCAAGCTACCTACTCCATCAATCAGGGTCAGCCTACGTAACGAAAGTTTAGGTCTAATACCCCCCGTTCAAGTCTAAGTTCCGTAAGGTCAAGCCTAGGTTCCGAAATATACATACGCCCTAGACTCGGCATAGTCAAACATAAACTCGAACCAAGGTTAAACCTAGCGCTCTGATACCAACTTTGTCACGACCCGAAATATTAGCTCGTGACCGACACTTAAATCACGCCACGTCTAAAGGCGTAATGTAATTCAAGTAAGCCGAAACCCAGAAATCTAAACCTTTTTAAGAAAATAAAAGAGGTGAAGTTTTGAAAATAAGGTATGATGAAATCATAAGTTTTCCTAAATACATAAACATTGTAACATAAAAATGCAAGTGGGTGTTACTAGTTGAAAACATGTTTCGACTTTTTAAAAATTTGGGCAGCACCTCCTTTGTATTTTTTTTTATCCAAAACCACAATACATGATAATATAAAGGCATCCCCAAGCGGGAGCTAGCTCTTCGCCAATCGGCGGATCCACAACCACGCAAAGCATAAATATAAGTATACGACGCCCAACGGCGAAGTTCACCACAAAAGATAAAGAAATAAGCAAGACATCAAAACCACAAGTAGCGGAAAACCCCTCGCTCTAAGTCTTGCAACCACAAGTCTCACTAAGTCTCATTACTTATACAAATACTAGCTTGATTGATGGAGTTGACTAGATACAATATGAATAATGAATTCAATAGTGGTACGATCCAACATGTACCACCTACCAAGAAAATCACCCAAATGCAGCTGTGTGCCAACGATGCCGCTACTGATCCAAGCGGTCAACCTGCAAGAACTGTGGCACAACGGGGTGAGTTTCCAACTCGTGAGTAGAAAAACATCAATAAGTAGAAATCGAATAAAATAACGATTTCCTAGGTCAACTATATCATAAAGGTAATACTATGATATCTAGGGTGACCGTAACTGTATATGTACCAACAATGTAATCAATGCGTAAGAACATGTGGATAACATCCAACAGTATAATAAATGCCTGCAAGCATGTGGATCTCGTCCATGTGTCAACCGATGACACAACAACATCATGCATGTAATATCATAAAAGCATATGCATGAAAATATGAGGATATAAATCAACATGTGTTCCCCGCGACACCTCAAAATCATGGAACCTGAGTGTCCAGCATCGACACTCGAAACATCATGAAACTCGTGTCCAGCATCGACACGTAAATCCTCATATCTCTCGGGCTCCGTCAGTCCGGATCGGCCCATATCATCTCACGACTCCGGTCGATATCCTCCAGATAATCGCAAGGTCCAACCAATCACCGATAGGTACTAGCCACCCTGCCAGGCTCATCGTCTACTCCACGAAAAACATTTCTCGCCCCGGGGAACCATACCGGGTCCACCATGAACCCGCAAACGGATCATCCACCTCTTCGAATTGGGTTTCTATCATACGTCTCAGAACCGAGAAAACACATGGTGGACGCACTGAAATATCATATCAAGAGAAACCGGGTTTTTAAAATAATACATACTTTCCTTTGAAATATCCACGTTTCTCAAATCCAGAAATCTCATGAAAACAACATATCTCAATGCGTATAATCGTAAAGGATGGTGTACGCGACATATAACAGAATGTAAGCATATCTGTATATCATGCAACATGGAACAGTGATGTGCACATAACGAGGGGAAACCGCTCTTTAAATGAGTCCAATTTTAAAATATATCCGCGGTTCCCAAATTCTCCAAAGTCAATTGCAACATCGTATAAAGGTGCATAAGTAACTATAGCAAGTATATTATTCAAGGAGCCATATCATGATGCAGCAATCCTACTGTGTAGTGACATGTCAATTATCGATGATGAAGTGTGTGAGCCGGCCAATCAGTGTAAGTGTAACATACGCATCATCGATAATGGTGTAGGTGTACTAGCACAGGTATATATAATGCAATGAGAGTGACATGAGCGTAGCATAAAGTAAATTGTATGCATATACTAACAGGTATAAGTATCTAACATGACCGAATCAGTGAATCTATCAATCGGCATCCAGCCTCACAACATCACGTACGGTATAATCCATTGTACGGCATCCTCTATTCAAGGGTATGGATCAATCATCAAGTCAAACTTATCACGTACGGAAAATCATCGTACGGCGGCATTAAACCATTAAGGATCCTATCATCCTATGTGAAAATGAGGGGTACGGATCCAACGTCTCGCACGGCAATCACTCACGATTCACAACATATATAAATATATCTATATACCTATGTCCCAGGTCACATCCACAATAATATCATATCAGGGTACCGGCAAGGTATCAATCATCTCAATCGACTCACATCCGTATACCAACATATCATCAAATCATCATATCACGTCATATATTCTTTTCATCGCATTTATATCCCACATCCAGTCAATTTTACATATACATTCTACCTTTACAATAAGAATACGTCTCTAATCTAACATACACACCCGAACCATACATTCAGTTTTTAAAAGATGCGAATCGTAGTTTTGAAAGTAGGGGCTACGGTGTTTTTTAGGAAAAGATATCATTTGAAAATCCGTAACGTCCTTCAAGGTATCTATTTAAAGATGCATACGATTCATCAGTTTGGAAATAGGTATGGTTCGGATGACACATTTACGTCGGCTATCTAGTCTTATATTACCCAAAATGGCAATATCGTCAAACATCATCCTCAAATCCTGTCATCACATATTAGTCGTATCATATCACTTCTAACTATCGTTTAGTTCCTAATATGGTTTCTCTAACTATCTTTTAACTCTATTTATAGTTTTCTATTAAAGCTTCCCTTAATCATATTCTATATATAAATCGGTTTCCATCAAAATTTGCGGGGGTGCTATACGCCATCCACCCGACTTCCCCCGTAGATATAGATCTACTTACCAGCTCCTGCTTGCCGATATCGATGTCGCCATCCTCTTCTTCATCATCTCAAAATCCACATGGGGGTATCTTCAACCAATTCACAATCGCAAAACCTTATTAAAACAAAGTCGGAAAAACAAATACGGCACTTGTTTCGCTCATAGGTTAAAACCTATTGCTTCGCATGCAAAACACGACCAATAACCCTAGTCGTTGATGTTCGAACGCCGCACGACGGAAATCTAAATAACAAATACCAAAAATCAAGTTAAAACAAACCCGCAAAACAAAGCATCAACTCAAGAAAACACCCCCAGATTTTACCCTAAGTGAAATTAGCCAATTTTGCATATGTAAAGGGTCTAGATTACAGATACTGGAGTCATGAAACAAGAACGAGACCAGGACTTCAAGGTCTGGCCGCAATTTGCGGCCAGAAGGCTTAAATTTGCGGCCAGGAATTGGTTCTGGGGGCTGGGGTCTCAGTGGTAGTCTTCTGGTCACCTGCACAACTTTCAGTCTTCGCTAAAAAAATTTCCAGGTCCCCGAGTCACTCCAGATTCCTAAATACCATCACAATTCTCACAATTTTCCGATGTCGGGGTTTCTAAGTTTATGTTCCGGGGTTTAAGTCTCTGGTTTTATTCCAATATACAATCATTACAGGGGTCTAAGGTCACTATAAAGCCTCAATTTCATCTTTGGATTCAAATCAAACCCTAATCCTCAACTTAGAATTTTCAAAGTTCACAAGACATCACTTAATCACTTTTAAATATGCATGGACACTAATGTGAATGAAATACTATGCTAATGGAAAAGAAAGTACCTCATTTTTCAGCTCAAGAAAATTCTTGAGTTGCCCCAAGTCTCCAAAATCACAACTTTCTTGGTCCAAAGTGCTTGTAGTGAGCTTGTGCACACTTTTTATGAAATGAAGATGATGTTTAGATGATGATTTGGGGTTGTTTTGTGAGGTGTTTGAGGGGAGGGAAAGAGGAGGGAAGCCAAGGGTTGAAGGAGAGGGAAAATGAAGAAGAAGAAAAATGAAGAAACACAATGAGAACTTGGTCAAATGACCCCTCACCTCTTTCTTCTCTCTCATGCCCATCCCTCATTCTTTATTCCTTTTCTTTTCTTTTTCTTTTCTAATCTTTTCTTTTTATCTTCTCATTAAAACCCAAATCATGCTTGAAAATGAAGAAAAAAGCCATGTTAGAAAATGTAACAAATGTGTAAAATGACTTGGTGCATGTCATGTGCACAAATCGAGCTTAATACGCGATTAGTGATATTTAATCGCGATTAGCGATATTTAATCGCGATTAGCATTAAAATGGAATAAAATAAATCATAAGAATTATAATTTGCTTAAATCATATAGAACACCCTCATTTCCATAATTCCTATAATTTTCCAAATATTTCTTAATTAATCGGTATTTAATTATACCGCCGGTATTTAATTATACCGCATTATCAAAATATTCATAATATTTATTATTAAATTATAAAAATTCCGAAAAATAACATTTTTTCCTGAAATGTTACAATCTTCCTCCCTTAAAAAAATTCGGTCCCCGAATTTAAATTTAACCCCCCAAATATTAAAACATTTCAAAATTCAACTCCAACAACGGGCTTCGAAATCACGGAAGATATAGAAATAACACAGCGCATCGCGTGCGCATGAAAACAAGTACAAAACTCAAAATCGAACACCGTCAAGCGTCACGCAAACCATCGGATTTGCACGCATATCATCGGAGTTACAATGGAGATACAGATCTCGAAATCCACTACTGAAATCCAATATACACTAGTCAAATACTATAATACATATATAGTACGCATCCCTGGAAAACTCTATTAAACTGAATAAAACACATGCAAAATCTTTTCTGAATCACCGTGTGATGCGTAACTCACGACACAAGTGACGGACTCTCATTTGTAAAGTAATAAATATATGCTCATATTGGTTTTGCTAAACATATGTTACACCTTTTTTGAAATATCCCAAAAGGTTTTCCTTGTAAATATTCATGTTGCTCACAGACACGTAGGAAATAGCGAGACTATAACTCCTTTTTGAAAACCTCTGGTTAAACGTTTAATGCATGCAAAATACTCGGGTACTGTCCTCAGATCAGTCCTGTTCGGCTACTACATAATATAGTACCTTCATGAAAACAAAGTGCCTCAAAGCAAAATTAGCCTCAAAAGGCGTATCCAATAATCACGTGCGTCTGGTGCGCACGGGAATCAAATCCAAATACAAGTGCTACGAACGTGCACAAAAGCAAAACTAAGTGCAACGAGTGTGCACGAAGTATCTATCCAGTGCAACGGGTATGCACGACAACAACATCTAGTTCGTCTATAGTGCATGAAAATCTCAATCAGTGCAACTAACATGCACGAATGAAAATCCCAAATCGAGTGCATCCGGTGTGCATAAAATCCAATATCGAGTGCCGAATATGTACAAAAATCTAATCCAAGCGCGTCAGGTTCGTAAAAAGCATCTAGTACAGTAGCATGTACGAAAACGCACAGCAAGTGCCAACGCGCATGAAAAACGCAATCTGATAACGCAAATGGTCAAAGACATAAATCGGGTGCAATCAAGGAACGGAGTATAAAGCCGGTGCAACCAATGCACAAAATACCAAGATGGTACAACAATGCACAAAATACGAATCTGGTGCAACAAATGCACAAAACACAAATCGGGTGCATCCAGTGCACGAAATATAAATCCAGTGCATGCAAATGCACAAAGTACAAATCTGGTGCAATAAATGCACGGAAACTCATCAATAACTCAAATGCATATAAAAGCAACACTGAGTGTACCAAGGTGTATGAAATCATAAACATGTGGAACCGTGTGCACAAAACCCGTATCAATGCATTGCAAGCGTATATGAGCTATACCGAATGCAAAATCAAATCGAGTGCATACCACATGCACAAAATCAAATCAACCGTATGAAATCCACGAAATCATAACCACGTGCTACCAAGGCACAAAACCGATATCAAGTGCAATAAATATGCACAAATCATAAACCAACACAACGGTGTATAAAGCATATCTCAAGTGTAACTATGCACCAAATATAAATACCCAGTAGGTGCAACCATGGTGCACGAAAACAATATCATGAAAATCAATCATCAAAACTCAAATCCAAGCGATATAAGCGTGATACTCGGATCACAAACGCAAATCGCAACAAATGACATTGAGGTACACTTCCTACAATGTCAAAAAATGTCGCTGTGCCCTAGAACTGACAGAGTTAGAACATCTGCCTGCCTCCTGCCCACAGTCTGGCGTCCTCTGTCTCTGGGTCCTTATTTCTCTGTAGATTACCAATCTCAAAATCCATCGGCTCATCGGCCCGGTCAGGTGTGCTAACGGGAACGATTCCGCTCTGGCACTTCTCTGGTCACCTCTCGGCCAATTATCATGACCACTCGTAAAGCAGCACGTCACTGGCGTCGGCCTCTGGCCCTCTGAATATACGTGACACATCTGATCCTCGGTGCAAATCTCATCGCAGCAGTGTCCTAGAAGGAACCTGCTCAGGGTCTCTACCGATCTCGCATATGCCGAACTGTACGGAGGCTGGTACTCTTGCATAACCTTTTCTCGTTTCCTGGTCATCTGCATTCTCAGCACTGCATCTCCTCGGGAACTGGCCATATCCCAACACCTATGCATGTATATCCAATCTCTAATCTCGACGGGGAGTAACAACGGCTCGCCAGCATCTCGCACGAACCTCTACTCCACTCGTTTTTTTATTATTGTCCACTTCGACGTCACGTCATGCTATCTGCGTACTGCAAATGTTCTCGGCTATAGTCAATCCGGAATCTCTCACACGGACTCGAAATCACGAACTCGGTATCTTCATCACTCTGTAGAAGATATCTAGCTGAACACGTCCTCGGGAACTCGTCCTAACCATTGGAGGAATACTCAATACTCGTCCGTTCCTGATCAACTCACAACACAACTGGGTAAGGTCCTCTATCCAGAGCTGGTCAGCTTGCTGGTCCCCTATCACATGGTATCCGGACGACGTTGAACCTTTCGATCGAGTCATCAAAGTCCCAAAATTTCCGAAAGCTCAACACCTGAGCACAGTTTAAAAAAATATATCTGGTACAAACCACAGTACCTACGGACCGGCCGTAGAAGGGCAAACCCAAGCCTCACTGATGGCACCGCTAAACTGCAGCAAACCCTAAGGTTCAAAAGCGGTTCCATGGTCATCATGTCGAGTTAGGGTTTCATTCTTCTAGGGGGTCCACAGAATTACTTGCATGTTTCTCCGAACACTTTAAACTTGGAAAAATGGGTTTCTGACACTCGTTCGAACTTTTTAGCTTCTCCTAGCCGACATGTGAATATCCTTCGTCTCTCAACTCAAGGTAGACTAGCAATAATCTGTCGTATCTATGCCTAAAAGCTCCAACGATCTCAGCTCGTAAAGTCTGGAGGCGTCATTCTATCAATCTCAGCAACAGCTGGGTCATCTGTCTGCACGGTAGACAGCATTACAATCTCTAAGGAAGGCTGTACATCAACAGTCCTCTCGCAACTAGCAGCTCTAACAATGGCCCGATCATCCGGTGTAAAACCAAACACTCGCCCCAACAAGAGGTCGCAATTCAATCACTACATCGAGACGTTCCCATGTCACCGGAAAACACAATAGTCAGTCCTCGTCCACGACGAGCTCGCCAAGACTGCATCACTAGCAGCAGCTCAATCTGTGCTCAAACCATGGTGATAGGAACCTCAATCGTGTGTCGACGAAAACCGATAAAGGGCATGGAAGGAAACGATAGATCCAGAATGGATACATGATCATAAGAAGAAACAACATCAATGAAAGTTTGATCATGGAAATGAACAGAATCAAGGATCTCAAATGGATGTATAATCATGGGTATAAAAAGAATCACAGATCTCAAAATATGTACATGCTAAGGTTTCTTAAGTGGAGTATCGTATCGTAAATATCCCGCGGAACATACGTACGGTACGTCACTCTACCCAATCAACCTACTCTATCAATCAGGGTCAGTCTATGTAACGAAAGTTCGGGTCTAATACCCCATCCCGTTCAAGTTTAAGTTCCGTAAGGTCAAGTCTAGGTTCCGAAATATACATACGCCCTAGACTCCGCATAGTCAAACATAGACTCGAACTAAGGTTAAACCTAGCGCTCTGATACAACCTTTGTCAGGACCCGAAATATTAGCTTGTGACCGGCACTTAAATCATGTCACGTCTAAAGGCGTAACGTAATTCAAGTAAGCCGAAACCCAAAAATCTAAATCTTTTTAAGAAAATAAGAGAGGTGATGTTTTGAAAATAAGGTATGATGAAATCAAAAGTTTTCCTAAATACATAAACAATGGAACGTAAAAATGCAAGTGGCTGTTACTAGTTGAAAACATGTTTCGACTTTTTAAAAATTTGGGCAGCACCTCCATTGTATTTTTTGATCCAAAACAACAATACATGATAATTTAAAGGCGTCCGCAAGCGGGAGCTAGCTCTTCGCCAATCGGCGGATTCACAACAACGCAAAGCATAAATATAAGTATACGACGCCCACTGGCGAAGTTCACCACAAAAGATAAAGAAATATGCAAGACATCAAAACCACAAGTAGCGAAAAACCCCTCGCTCTGAGTCTCGCAACCACAAGTCTCACTAAGTCTCATTACTTATACAAATACTAGTTTGATTGATAGAGTTGACTAGATACAATATGAATAATGAATACAATAGTGGTACGATCCAACATGTACCACCTACCAAGCAAATCACCCAAATGCAGCTGTGTGCCAACGATGTCGCTACTGATCCAAGCGGTCAACCTGCAAGAACTGTGGCAGCACGAGAGTAAATTGCCAACTCGTGAGTAGAAAAACATCAACAAGTAGAAATCGAATAAAATAATGATTTCCTAGGTCAACTATATCATAAAGGTAATACTATGATATCTAGGGTGACCGTAACTGTATATGTGCCAACAATGTAATCAATGTGTAAGAGCACATGGATAACATCCAACAGTATAATAAATGCCTGCAAGTATGTGGATCTCGTCCATGTGTCAACCGATGACACAACAACATAATGCATGTAATATCATAAAAGCATATGCATGAAAATATGAGGATATAAATCAACATGTGTCCCTCGCGACACCTCAAAATCATGGAACCCAAGTGTCCAACATTGACACTCGAAACATCATGAAACTCGTGCCCAGCATCTACACGTAAATCCTCATATCTCTCGGGCTCCGTCAGTCCGGATCGGCCCATATCATCACACGACTCCGGTCGGTATCCTCCGGATAACCGCCAGGTCCAACCAATCACCGGTAGGTACTATCCACCCTGCCAGACTCATCGTCTACTCCACGAAAAACATTTCTCGCCCCGGGGAACCATACCGGGTCCACCATGAACCCACAAACAGATCATCCACCTCCTCGAATCGGGTTTCTATCATACGTCTCAGAACCGAGAAAACACATGGTGGACACACTGAAATATCATATCAAGAGAAACCGGGTTTTTAAAATAATACATACTTTTCTTTGAAATATCCACGGTTCTCAAATACAGAAATCTCATGAAAACAGCATATCTCAATGCGTATAATCGTAAAGCATGGTGTATGCGACATATAACAGAATGTAAGCATATCCGTATATCATGCAACATGGAACAGTGATGTGCACATAACGAGGGAAAACCGCTCTTTTAAATGAGTCCATTTTTAAAATATATCCTGCGGTTCCCAAATTCTCCAAAGTCAATTGCAACATTGTATAAAGGTGCATATGTAAATATAGCAAGTATATTATGCAAGGAGTCATATCATGATGCAACAATCCTACTGTGTAGTGACATGGCAATTATCGATGATGAAGTGTGTGAGCCGGCCAATCAGTGTAAGTGTAACATACATATTATCGATAATAGTATAGGTGTACTAGCACAGGTATATGTAATGCAATGAGAGTGACATGAGCGTATCATAAAGTAAATCGTATGCAAATGCTGACAAGTAAACGTATCTAACATGACCGGGTCAGTGAATCTATCAATCGGCATCCAGTCTCACAACATCACGTATGGTATAATCCATCGTACGGCATCCTCCAGTCAAAGGTATGGATCAATCATCAAGTCAAACTCATCACGTATAGAAAATCATCGTACGGCGGCATTAAACCATTAGGGATCCTATCATCCTATGTGACAATGAGGGGTACGGACCTAACGTCTCACACGGCAATCACTCACGATTCACAACATATATAAATATATCTATATACCTATGTCCCAGATCACATACATAACAATCTCATATCAGGGGACCGGCAAGGTATCAATCATCTCAATCGACTCACATCCGTATACCAACATATCATCAAATCATCATATCACGTCATATATTCTTTTCATCGCATTTATATCCCACATCCAGTCAATTTTACATATACATTCTACCTTTACTATAAGCATGCGTCTCTAATCTAACATACACACCCGAACCATACATTCAGTTCTTAAAAGATGCGAATCGTAGTTTTGAAAGTAGGGGCTACGGTGTTTTTTAAGAAAAAATATCATTTGAAAATCCGTAACGTCCCTCAAGATATCTGTTTAAAAGATGCATACGATTCTTCAGTTTGGAAATATGTATGGTTTGGATGACACATTTACTTCGGCTATCTTGTCTTAAAGTACCCAAAACGGCAATATCGTCAAACATCATCCTCAAATCGCGTCATCACATATTAGTCGTATCATATCACTTCTAGCTATTCTTTAGTTTTTAATATGGTTTCTCTTACTATATTTTAACTCTATTTATAGTTTTCTATTAAAGGTTCCCTTAACCATATTCTATATATAAATCGGTTTCCATCAAAGTTTACGGGGGTGCTATACGCCATCCACCCGACTTCCCCCGTAGATATACATCTACTCACCTGCTCTTTCTTACCGATGTTGATGTTTCCATCCTCTTCTTCATCGTCTCGAAATCCATGTGGGGGTACCTACAACCAATTCACAATCGCAAAACCTTATTAAAACCAAGTCGGAAAACCAAATACGTCACACATTTCGCTCATAGGTTAAAACCTATAACTTCACATGCAAAACACGACCAATAACCCTAATCGTTGACGTTCGAACGCCACACGATGGAAATCTAAATATCAAATACCAAAAATCAAGTTAAAACAAACCCGCAAAACAAAGCATCAACTCAAGAAAATGTTAGTGTATATGCCCTAGAGGCCATTACTCTATCATACTAGTTTGTATATTACTTGATGGAAGCTTGGGATATTCACAGTTGTATAGACAATCTTGCTCGAAATGGTAGTATGCTACTTGGTTTGTTTCTACTTTAATGTGTGCATGTGTTTCTTTTAGCATATCGCCTATACACATTAGTGGAGCCCTTAGGATCTTTGCTTGATTACCAGCGTTGTGATGGCAGTCACACTAGTGGGGGCTGGTAATCTACAAGCACATCCTTATACAGGTCCCTAGTTGTAGGATTATCGATACTCTGGAGTAGATTAGCATATGCGCTTCTCATCCCAGCAGGGGAGACGGTCTGTCCTACAGCCGTCAGTACGTCGTACTTGAGATAGTATGTGGGTGCTCATTAGGTTACGATTACACTAGACAGGAATCGTCGGGAACTGTTGGTCGGTACTATACCTATCGTCAGTTATCAGTTCCGAGGTGACATGAGTACAGCTTAGTCCGCTGACTTGACACTGTCAGTTCGCCTCGAGTGTGTTCCCACTGTACTTTGATTACTACCCTACCACGGCTCAAATGAGTCATGCAAATAGGTAGTAGTTGGGTGCAGTCCCGAAGTGCTTGGAGGCAGTGACGGTCAGATAGGATTCGTCTCTCCTGGTATTGGGGATTGATATCGTGCTGTGTCTAGGAGAGCCATAACACAAAATCCATGGCCAGGGCAAGCGAGATATACTGGTAGGTTTCCAGTGTTATCTCAGGGTGTTCTGGGCTACACTCCGACACGACTTGTACCGCTATTAGGGGACTGACGTTTACCACCCCCCTAGGCCCGCCATGCGATATTCTCAGACGAACAGACCGGACTGTACGGAGATTATCACATACAGGCTCAGTAGGAGTTCGGATGGGTTCACCTCATCAGTCATCTTATTGTTAGTTGTATGTATGCCCTAGAGGCCATTACTGTACATAGGATGTATATTGTAGTGGATGCTGGGACATATATAGGGAGGACTTTCTTGCTCGACATGATAGTATGCTATCTGGTTACTCTTTACCTTAACGTGTATGCTGATTGTCTCTCTGTTACATGTTGGTAAAGCCCTTAGGATGTGTACTTGACTACCTGGACTATGATGCGGATCATACTACTGGGGACATGGTAGTCCATAAGTACATCCTTCAAAGTCCCTAGTCGTGGGTGTATCGAGACAGGGCATCGATATACCAGAGTAGACTAGCGTATACCTTCTCGACCCATACAGATGGGCGATGGATGATCCCATATCCATTGATGTTTGACATCGGAGATGATATACGGGTGCTCAAATGAGACTGGGTACACTGGACGGACCCGCCGAGAACTCCCAGATGGTATTATACCTCACGTCAGATGGCAGTTCTCTGGTGACACTGGTACAGGTTAGTCTGTAGACCCGAGATTGTCATAGAGTCTTGTGTGATTCCCACTGTGCTTTGATTTCCACCTTACCACGTCCAAGAGGGCGTGCAAAACGGTGGCTTTTGGGTACAGTCCCGAATCACATGGAGGCAATGAGCGATAGGAGGGGATTCGTCTCTCCCGGTATAGGGAGTTGATGTTGCGCTGTGTTCGATTGGCTATAACCGGAAATCCCTGGCTAGGGTTGCTGAGATTTACTGGTAAGTGTTACCTGTAGTATCTCGAACTGTTATAGACCTCATATCGACACGACTTATCGAGCTATTGGGGTCTGACGTTTACCACCCCTAGGCGAGATATGCGACATATCAGACGACGAGACCGGACTGTACGGTAAGTGTTACTGGTTGGATTCACAGGAGTGTGAGCGGGCTTGCTTGTCGATCTTCTGATCGCTCAATACCCGGGTGGCCGTTACGTTTAGCAGACCGCTTGCGGCTTGTGGGTGTTTGATATGATCATCACCTGCTGCCGGCGTATTGACGAGTCTTTAGAGTCCTACTCAGAGGTTTCCTGGCTCAAGCGAAACGAAATAGGAGTGCATATGAGATATGTGCGGGACCGAGAATAATGCGTGTATGAGATACCGTATTCTATTCTCGCGATGAATGTATCGATTGGTTGTATGCGATATAACCTAGTTATCGAATCAAGTATTGATTCGATAAGTCGATATATAGGATACTGGTCGGTTATATGCGATATGACCAGATCGTTAAATCAAGTGTTGATTTAATGATTTAATGTATAATTATATATTTGATATATTACTTTGCATTAACTAGTATTGGTTCACTTTAAATGGATTTTCTCACTTACATGTACAAGTTGTATATGTGATATACTTTTTGTACAAATGATTGTATCATGTTTGATGATACATGTTTACTTGGTTAAGTGTAAATAATTAAACCATGGTTAAACTAATGATTAGGGTTTTGTTTATCCATTACTTATTTATTCATTTATTTATTTGTTTATTCTTTTTTGGAAAATAAATGGCATAAAGAGAAAATGGTGGCTTTCTTTGTTTGCATCTTGAAGCTTCATGAAGCTTTGACTAAGTGACCATTTTGTCTCATGCTTAACCCTAACCACTCCTTTTAACCCTAGTCAATTCTCTACACTTGACCATGGTTTGCTTATGATAAGAATTGATTTTCTTTTCTATTATTATTCTTATCATAATATTATCATCTTCTTCTTCTTCTTCTTCTACATAAGAAGAAAAGCTTGCTTCATCAATGGTGATTTGATGAAATCAAGTGAGAAATCCAATTCTAAAGTGAACCCACCTCCTATTTCTTCATCCTCTACCTCTTGCCAAGTAGTATAGGGTGTTTTCTTCACAAGTTTCATGACTTGGTGAAGTGGGAGCTTGATCTTGTGATGCCTCGACGTAGATCATCTTCGGCATCGTTGTCGATGACCTAGCCCGCCCATTTCTCCAATGAAGCCGACGCTAGAGCCCGGGATTCCATTTGGACAGCGAGGAGACTTCATTGCGGAGCTATGGAGGTAGAGGACCGGATCTACAAAGGTTGTATTTCCGTTCTTTTAGTTAAGTTGTTAACTAGTTTCATTTGTCGCCTAAAAATCTAGTTAACGATCCGTATTAGGGTTTCTCGGCACCCGTAAAATTAGAAATTGGCATGGTTGATGCCTTGTGAGACCTCCTTGGCATGCCTAGGAACCCTACAGTGGTATCAGAGCCTAGCTAGAGCCTTAGGCGACGCGTAGACGGAGTTAGAAGTCCGATCGAACCAAAACCTAACCCGGAAAATGCTCTCTGGACTTTTTTCAAAAACTGGGATTTTTCCAGATTAAAAATTCTTAAAAAATTCAGCAGGAAATTCTAAGAATTACGATGCAAAATTTATCGAGTGATGCTGCTACAGTGCGGCGGAACCGCGGCAGAAGCTTGGCTTCTACGGCCAATAAATGTGATCACTGTTTAATTTTTGCACAGTAATTCATGTTTTCAGGTGCTGAGTTTTCTGGGAATTTTTAATATTTATTCAAAAGTTGAATTTTCTGGGGTTGTTTTGGGGATTCGATAACTCGATCTGATTATCTGATTTTGTCTATGTGGATTCCGGATAATTTTTGAATATGTTAAAAAGTTCGACCGGATATAAATACCCAATTTTTCCCTGTCGGGAAATTTCCAAGTGTTGGATTTTTCCGTGGTTTAATAACGTTCTAAGTATTGCAAGTAACGCAATGGACCCTCTAGAAGACAACAAACCTTAACTCGATTATGTGACCGTCTTGAACTGCCCTTTAAACCTTAGGGTTTGGGGCAGTACGGCGTGCCACATGTGAGGCGTTGGCTTGACCCTTCTACGGCTGGACCATTGATACTGAGGCGTGAACTGAATGTTTTTAGACTTATTTCATGTGTTGAGCTGTATCGGGAAAACTTGGGTGTTCGACTGTTCGATCGGAAAGTTTAACATTTTCTGTTTATCTGGAATGTGATACAATAATTGGAATTCACAAATAGTTATGAGATAACTGAATGAATGTTATAAATCTAGCGGTTTAGTCTCACTTGATCGGTTGCCACGGAATTTTGATGTGATCAAAAGTCCGTCGCAATCACGTAGCGTACGCGCATACTCGCCAAGTAAACTTAATAGACAGCCTCACTCCATAGCCCCGACCAAGTGACTGTAGGAGAACCCCGTCGCCGAAAGCATCCGTCCGGATGCTCGCGGCAGCGGTGTTCCGCCTTGGTGCACTTCGTCGACGGTATCAGGGGTGCGGCCGCCTACTAAAGTTTGCGACGAGCATTCGATCAAATTTTCGGGAATCTTATTGAATTGCCCGACTTGATATTGAAAAGAGTTTTCGATAATGAGACTAAAATGTGGGGTTTATAATTGTTAGGCATGCGATGTCTAAGTAATTCATTTGATTAGGCATGCGATGCCTAAAGAGATTGCGGATTCCAACTGTTGTAGTTTTACACTTTCTTTTCTGTGATCGTAAGTGTAATATGTGATATCGCCGGTTTCGTTGCTATATGTCAACGACAATTGGGATGCGCATGTTTACTTACGTTGATGACATGTGATGTTATGTGTTGCTGGATATGTTATATTGGATCGTCGTGTTTGAATAGCCGGGGTTTTTTATGTGAGATGAGTGTTTTTCATTTTCATTCATGTAAAAACTTGTATGTAATATTCTTTTATTGGGGCACTTCCAGGTTGCGGAAGTTGTCACCGTTGATGTATATTATTTACTTTTCCGCACTAGGATAGACCCAAGGAGGGGAGCACAAGTAACCGGGTTCTGGAGTCCAGTGGGAGACCAACTCGAGGAGTCGAGTCCGGGTCTCCTAACTCTAGAATTGGTAGGGTTGCTTGCAGCTCTCGTAAGGGTCTAGGGGTGTGGGTTTGGCTATTCATCACGACCGTGGAATCCGTGTTTTATACTGGCTCGTATTGAAAACACGGACGTCCTAGTATATCCAATATTTCATATGTTTCTTCTGCTGCGTTATCTGTGATGTGATCATGTGATGTTCTGTGATAAATACTGTATATAGTATATATGATATATTATATAGATGTTACTTATGTTTTACACCCGCGCTAGCCCTGCCCTGCTCTGCCGTTAGTTACCTAACCTAACGGTGCACGAGGGGACATCGAGGCGAATGCGGATGGCATAAGTGTACGTCGTATTTATCTGTGATGTTTAGGTACTTAAATGATGGGACTTCATTAATACGATTAATGAAATAAAAGAAACCTAAGATGTTGTAGAATCGAATTTCAAAAATAAAACAGGTAGCTACAGTTCTTGCTTTGCACAGCGGTATATATGATATATCCTGCACCTTATTCTATAAGGAAAGGACCGAGATCCCTTCACCGAGAGTGACTCCTTTAGCAATAACTGGCAGATGCTACACACTCGGTTTGTCTTTTGATCGCTTTTAAGAGTTCTTCTTTGCACAGTGATATATATGATATATCCCGCACCTCATTCGATGAGGAAAGGACCGACGATCCCTTCACCGGGAGTGACTCCTTTAGCAAAACTAGAAAAGCCTCAAAAACACTCCATTTCAAAATTCATTCGATCCTACAACGATATCAAGTTCATTACGCAAAAGGTTTTCTTAAAAACCTGTCGTAACGCTCCGTCATTTCAGATAAGTACTATTTAGTATTCGTGCTGCGGTAGTTTGGCATTCGTCAAGGCGTAGTGTACGGTAGCTAACTAGTATTTATCTGCTTATGCATATGATGCAGATTAGATTAGGGTATTCGTACGGCGTTGTTTGGCATTCGTCAAGGGTCGTGCGAGTGGGTTTAATTCAATCAAGAAATGTACGGGTTGAACTTGACTAGTGGACTATGGGTTGTTTGGCATTCGTCAAGGTCATAGAACACTAGGGGCAAAATATTATCGGGAATTTCAAGTGTTGAAATTTGCAATGAGATTCCATACCTTCTATGAGATAGTTGGATCCCGATACCCGCTGCGAGTAAGAGTTACTCCTGGGAGAGTTTTACACATTACAATTAGCCGATCAAGTAGGTGTCTAGAAAGGTGTTAACGAGGTTACGCCTCTGGGAAAATGAGGTTTACATTAATTAGGTTCGTGCGAAAGCACGGGGGACCTCCCTCAAAGTACCGACACTGGCCTGGCTGAAAGATTGGCGAACTTGTAGTGTGTAATTAATCCCGGCTAGTCTTTCCTTTTAGGGTTTGAAGGAAGATTTGATAAAAACAGTGGGAGCCTTCCTGATTAGATAAGATAAAAACCAATCTATTCTTGCAAGAGCGCACGCTGAGTGTTTTCTTCTCTCTCTCTCCAGGTAGCGACCATATCACGCCTTAATCAAGATAATAAAATGGATAAATTGACCGAACCCGCTTGTTATACTGAGCTGGGGAACGTTGGTCCCGCTCCAACTTATAATTGTTATAAGATAGAGCAGGAAATTGGGGAATACCAGATTTCCCATGCCGCCCAAACGAAGAGAGTACATGCTGATGCATCATCTTCGGGTGTGTTCATTTTACAGAACTGTTTCTCATTGTCCTTTACGTCCTGGGTATATGATACCGGATCAGGATCCCGCATATGTAATATGTTACATGGGCTACAGATAGGTAAAGAACTGAGAACGGGTGATAAGTTTCATGAGGCAGAAAACGGGGCAAGAGTTGCAGCCAAGTCTGTCGGTCACTGTCACCCTGTATTACCAATACATTGATTCTGAAAAAATGCTATTAGATACCGAACCTGATATACAAAATCATATCAGTCTCTTTATTAGTAAAGAAATGATAAAATTTTGTATTGATGGATAATGTTTTGAACATTTCCTATATCAAAAGTTGATCGGTTCAGGCACGTTATCTAAAAGCATTGATGTTCTAAATCAAACTACGGTTCTTAGTATATAGAACACACACAAAAGGAAGAGTTCAGAAATGAACGGATCCTTCTTGAGGTATTGTAGACTAGGTCATATCAATGTGACCCGACTAGCTTGAGTTACATAAAGATGCATATTTAAATTAGTTTGAATTTACATCTTTTGAAACTTGCCAGTCATGTCACAGAGATAAGATGACCATAGCTCTGTTTACTAGAAACAGAGAAAGAGTTAGTAAACTCTTGGGATGATACATGTTGATGTATGTAGGTCCCCAGTCTACACATGCCAAGACCGGTTCTTTTTACTTCATTACATTCTCTGATGATCTCTTTAGATTCGGACATATGTTCCTGTTGAAACACAAGTCCGAACCTTTTGAGATATTCACGGAATATAAGTTAGAAGTAGAGAACCAAAATACGGGTATAAGTATTATGTCCTATGATGAGATCAGGGAGGAGAATACTTGTGCATGGAATTCCTGGACTATTCTAAAGGTGAATGAGATTCTCTCTCAGCATTACTCCTCCGTATACATCATAGCACGATGGTATATCGGGGCGGAGCAGATACACCCTATTTGATAAGGTGTGCTCTATGATGAGTACTACTGAGTTACCTATTTCCTTTAGGGAGTTATGCACTTGAGAAGCTGCATACCTATTGAATTAGGTTCGAATCAAATCAGATGCCTACCACTTCATATGTGATATGGAAAGGGAAGAGCCCATATTTTAAGTTAGTTAAGATTTGGGGTAGTCCGGCCTATGTCTAAAAGCAAAATCCGGACAAGATCGAGGCAAGGTCAGTTCTGTAGAACTGGAAACGTTCCAGCTATACAAACTACTGCAGATGATTTGATAGAACCAAAGGATTCAGTAGATTCCAACGAACCTCAGCCTCTCCGCCGATCTAGTAGGGTTCCTCACCCACCTGAGAGATACTTCGGTTTCTCTATGACAGTGGGAGAGAAAGGAATGCATCATAAGATGATGACCCAACTAGTTTCGAGCTGGCCATCAAGAGTGGGACTCTGTAATAATGGCTGGATGCTTAGCGATCTGAGATGGAATCCTTATACACCAACAAAGTATGGACTTTAGTTGCTATGTCTGAAGGGTTAAATCCCCATCAGGAGCAAGTATATCTTGAGAAGATTACTTGGTGTACATGGAAAGGTTGAGACTTTCAAAGCTAGACTTGTTAAAGGTTTGCATCATTGACCAGGTATTGATTATGTTGAAACCTTTTCTAAGGATCTATGCTTAAGTCCATCCAGATCCTACTTGCCACTGCTACATACCATGACTACGATATCTGGCGGTTGGGTGTCATGACAGCTCTTCTAAATGATGTTTTGGAAGAAAAAGTCTATAAGTACACAGCCAGAGGGTTTCGTAGACAGTGGGAGCAGCGGAAACGTGTGCAAGATGTTTTATGTGATAAAGCAGGCATCGCGGAGATGGAACATCTGTTTTGATGACTTAGTCAAACAGTTTGACATCATCAAAATGGTAGGTGAACCTTGTATATATACAAAAAGGTAGTAGGGAGTATGGTTGTGATCCTCGTAGAGTATGTGGATGACATACTCTTAATAAGAAAGGAGTTTCCTATGCTACGCTCGGTCAATCTCCGCTTATCACGTGGATTCTCCAAATAGGATCAAAGTGATACCTTCTAAATCCTGAGTCTTCATCTATGAGATAGATGTTATTTGGGTGTTAGGATACTTACTAGTTGTAGTGAGATGGTATCAATTGGTCCTGGGGAGAATCACTGGAAAGGTTCTATGGTGATAAGGACGACTGGATGTCAGTCGCAGGCATTGTCTTTACCCTCAGTAGAGGGACGGTATGTTGGAAGAGTTCCAAGCTAGATACCGTGGCATACTAAACGATAAAGGCTGGATACATCGCTACTTAAGATGCTACCAAAGAGGCAGTCTAGATGTATATTTGTTCATAATATGAACTAAGTTCCCCCCCATTGTGTGACATTGGAGTTGTGGCTTATGCAGAGGAACGTCCGTCCCATCATTGATCCAGACATATTCTAAGGCAGTATCACCTGATCATGGAGATAGTTGATCTCCAAGGTGATCGAGGTTAGGAGAGCAGACTCAGAGGATAACACGGCGGATCCACTCACGAAGGGCCTATTCCCAGAGAGAGGCTTTTATGGGATGGTTGAGTATGAGATACTACAACCACTGCTACAGATGGCCCTAGTGCAAGTGGGAGATTGTTAGTTGTATGTATGCCCTAGAGGCCATTACTGTACATAGGATGTATATTGTAGTGGATGCTGGAACATATATAGGGAGGACTTTCTTGCTCGACATGATAGTATGCTATCTGGTTACTCTTTACCTTAACGTGTATGCTGATTGTCTCTCTGTAACATGTTGGTAAAGCCTTTAGGATATGTACTTGACTACCTGGACTATGATGCGGATCATACTAGTGGGGACATGGTAGTCCATAAGTACATCCTTCAAAGTCCCTAGTCGTGGGTGTATCGAGACAGGGCATCGATATACCAGAGTAGATTAGCGTATACCTTCTCGACCCATATAGATGGGCGATGGATGATCCCATATCCATTGATGTTTGACATCGGAGATGATATACGGGTGCTCAGTGGAGACTGGGTACACTGGACGGACTCGCCGAGAACTCCCAGATGGTATTATACCTCACGTCAGATGGCAGTTCTCTGGTGACACTGGTACAGGTTAGTCTGTAGACCCGAGATCGTCATAGAGTCTTGTGTGATTCCCACTGTGCTTTGATTTCCACCTTACCATGTCCAAGAGGGCGTGCAAAACGGTGGCTTTTGGATACAGTCCCGAATCACATGGAGGCAATGAGCGATAGGAGGGGATTCGTCTCTCCCGGTATAGGGAGTTGATGTTGCGCTGTGTTCGATTGGCTATAACCGGAAATCCCTGGCCAGGGTTGCTGAGATTTACTGGTAAGTGTTACCTGTAGTATCTCGAACTGTTATAGACCTCATATCGACAAGACTTATCGAGCTATTGGGGTCTGACGTTTACCACCCCTAGGCGAGATATGCGACATATCAGACGACGAGACCGGACTGTACGGTAAGTGTTACTGGTTGGATTCACAGGAGTGTGAGCGGGCTTGCTTGTCGATCTTCTGATCGCTCAATACCCGGGTGGCCGTTACGTTTAGCAGACCGCTTGCGGCTTGTGGGTGTTTGATATGATCATCACCTGCTGTCGGCGTATTGACGAGTCTTTAGAGTCCTACACAGAGGTTTCCTGGCTCAAGCGAAACGTAATAGGAGCGCATATGAGATATGTGCGGGACCGAGAATAATGCGTGTATGAGATACCGTATTCTATTCTCGCGATGAATGTATCGATTGGTTGTATGCGATATAACCTAGTTATCGAATCAAGTATTGATTCGATAAGTCGATACATAGGATACTAGTCGGTTATATGCGATATGACCGGATCGTTAAATCAAGTGTTGATTTAATGATTTAATGTATAATTATATATTTGATATATTACTTTGCATTAACTAGTATTGGTTCACTTTAAATGGATTTTCTCACTTACATGTACAAGTTGTATATGTGATATACTTTTTGTACAAATGATTGTATCATGTTTGATGATACATGTTTACTTGGTTAAGTGTAAAGAATTAAACCATGGTTAAACTAATGATTAGGGTTTTGTTTATCCATTACTTATTTATTCATTTATTTATTTGTTTATTCTTTTTTGGAAAATAAATGGCATTAAGAGAAAATGGTGGCTTTCTTTGTTTGCATCTTGAAGCTTCATGAAGCTTTGACTAAGTGACCATTTTGTTTCATGCTTAACCCTAACCACTCCTTTTAACCCTAGTCAATTCTCTACACTTGACCATGGTTTGATTATGATAAGAATTGATTTTCTTTTCTATTATTATTCTTATCATAATATTATCATCTTCTTCTTCTTCTTCTACATAAGAAGAAAAGCTTGCTTCATCAATGGTGATTTGATGAAATCAAGTGAGAAATCCAATTCTAAAGTGAACCCTCCTCCTATTTCTTCATCCTCTACCTCTTGCCAAGTAGTATAGGGTGTTTTCTTCACAAGTTTCATGACTTGGTGAAGTGGGAGCTTGATCTTGTGATGCCTCGACTTAGATCATCTTCGGCATCGTTGTCGATGACCTAGCCCGTCCATTTCTCCAATGAAGCCGACGCTGGAGCCCGGGATTCCATTTGGACAGCGAGGAGACTTCATTGCGGAGCTATGGAGGTGGAGGACCGGATCTACAAAGGTTGTATTTCCGTTCTTTTAGTTAAGTTGTTAACTAGTTTCATTTGTCACCTAAAAATCTAGTTAACGATCCGTATTAGGGTTTCTCGGCACCCGTAAAATTAGAAATTGGCATGGTTGATGCCTTGTGAGACCTCCTTAGCGTGCCTAGGAACCCTACACTTATCGGCATCTACCTGGGGACCGTTACGTACAGCTAGTGCCGCTTGCGGTCTGTGGTTAAACCCACTGCCAGCGTAGTGTCGAGTCTTTAGAGTTCCACAGAGAGGGTTATTCTCCTTTGGGCAAAATAGAGTAGAGGTCGCATGGTTTTGCGACAGGGTTCGTTCACATCCGCGCACTTGTGCACGTTTGGTGTCCGGACAGTTATTACTAGCAGGCTTTGGTTTAAGCCGGATTCTAGTATATGTTTTGGGACTAGTTTTATCTCATTGTATTCGTGTTCCTCGGAACACGGATGCGGGTGTGTATGCACAGTTGACTGAGGCAGAGGCAGAGGATTCTCATTAGGGTTGATGACAGTTGTCTTTTTCCAAACCCTAATGAATATGTGAAATATAATTAATAATGTTAATTAAAAGGAAATTGAGTTATGGTTAGGGTTGTTGACCTTTTGACCAAGGTTGATTTGTTGACCAAGGTTGAAACTTTGACCATAATCATTTCACACAACGATGCTCTTTGATCTTTGCAAAAACCATTAAATGTGAAATGATAATGGTCTTATTAAACCTACCATCACCTTTTTCATTTTTATTAATATTGTTAATTAGTAATTCACATATATGTGATATGGTTGCAAAATCCATTGATTCTCATTTGCATCTTCTCTCATCATTTTGCTCTCCCTCTTCCTCTAGCTCAAGGCAAAAATCTCTAATGTGTTGAGAACCATATGCCTTGGAGATAAAACTCCAAAACTCATCTCTACTCATCCTAAGGTTGAAGGTTTGGCAAACCTAATACTTTAGTTACCTCAAGTTCGAGGAAGGAGCTCAAGGTAGAGGCCCTCGGGTGGATCTTTCTTCGGCAAGAGAAGGCGACGAGGAGAACCATCCAACCCACTCCAAGGAGAAGAAGAGAAGGAGTTCAAGACTAGGTATAACCCTCTAACCAAGTAGGTAAAGCTCGTAGTTAGTTTCTAGCGTGTTGTTTAGCAAAGATCCGGTTTCTAGTCCATGTTACCCTCTCCCTGAAAAATCGTTTTTCACCGTTTCCGCAACCCCGAAAGAACCGGGACAGGTAACGTGGACTTACAGTGTTATCAGAGCCTAGCTAAACACACACTAGCATGTTAGCAAAGTATCTAGAATTTCGATCGGAGAAAAAAACCGCAAAACACGCCAAAAATATCAACTTTCTGCCGATTTTTATTTCTGTTCAAAAAATAATTAATCATACACTAAAAATCGGCTCAAGGTTTTTAAAGAACAATCAAGAAAAACGATCTTGTGACTCGGTCAAAGCGCCGCGGAACTGGGGCAAGAGCATGCTCTTGCCGCGGATCCGCAGCTGAGTTGACTCGGCCGTGGGTCATTTTTCTTGCAGTGTTCTTATAATGGTGTTTTGGGATTTTTAGGATGGTTTGTTTCTGCCCAGAATTTCCAGAGAACAAGTTTGTATTTGGGGTGGTTACAAATCCGTATTTTGATCGAACTTCTCTAGACTTTGGCTAATGGGTTATATCTGTGATGTGATATATGTATTGAACGTCTGCTAATCGCTATACGTCGATTAGTGGGGGTTATACATATCTGTGATCTGTAATGTTGATGGTTTGTGTATATGAATTCGTTGGATTGTCGCGGATGAATAGCCGGGGGGTTGTGAGATGAGAGTTTTCTTTATCTTTCAATTCATGTAATATATAAATTGATGTAATATTATTTGTATGGCCGCATATCCGGGATGAGGTTGTAGCCGCCATTGTATAATTTCTTTTTACTGTTTTTGCTCCTAGGATAGACCCAAGGTGGGGTGCACAAACTACCGGGTATCTCGAAGTGCCGAGTGGCCTACTCACGTTGTTGAGGGAGGTTGCTTCGCTTCGGGTACTTGGCGGGTAGTTTGCCGCACCCGTAGGGGTCTAGGGTGGGGTATTGGCTATTCATCGCGACCGTGTAATCCGCTTTTCGTTGCAGGCTCGAACGAAACGCGGATTCCTAGAATATCCAATGTGTTCATCTGTGATCTGGAATGGCTATCATTGCATCTGAGAAATGTAAATATCTATATATGATATCTATTTAGGCGTTGCTTATGTTTTGCATCCGCGCTAGTCCACCCCCCGCTCTGTCGTTAGTTAAGTAACCTAACGGGTAATGACGGGGCCCCGTGGCGAATGCGGATGGCATAAGCGTACGTTATATTTTCGTTGTTTTCTGCAATGGTAGGATTAATTGATGCGGCGCATTAAATTAATGCAAGAAAATAAACCAAGTAAAGTCGGTGGAACAATTTCAAAACCACTCGGTTCTTTTCAAAAACCAACTTTTAAACGCGGAGCTTGAACCACTCCCTTTAAAAGCTATCTCGTTCCATCGATTATATCAAGTTCACTACGTTCACGGTTTTGCCAAAACCATTCGTAGCCCTCCGTCATTTCATATGGATAGTCAATAGTATTCAAGCTGTGTTTGTTGGCCAAAGTCAAGGCACAGTGATTGGTAGCTATTGTATATTCATATGCAGCATAGATAGATGCGTTAGTTTGGGACAGTCGTACTGCCTTGTTGGCCAAAGTCAAGGGTAGGTACAGGTGGGTTCAAGTTAACCTGGAGAATGACGGGTAGAACTTGACATGTAACTTATGATTTGTTGGCCAAAGTCAAGGTCATAAGAGCATGGGGCAAAAATCCACATCGGGAGTTTCAAAAGAAACTGAAACTTGCTAGCGCTACATACCATTTGGAGTATGATGATTCTGGTAGGATTCCTTCAGTTTCGTCACGCGATGATATTTGGATCCCGATCCTACGGTGAGTATATGCTACTCCTCGGGAAATTTCTCACTTAACGATCAATGCTATAAACCAAGTAGGTGTCTAGAAAGGTGTTAGCGGGGATACGCCCCGAGGGAAAAGAGGTTATTTAATTAAGGAACTTCGCGAAAGCATTGGAAAACCTCCCTCGAACTACCAACACTGTCCTGGCTGAATGGTTAAGCAAGTATTATACGGTGAGATTGATCCTGACTAGTTCTTCCTTTTTGGTTTGAGGAGGGATTCGAGAGACAGTGGGAGCCATCCTGTTTAGACAAATTAAAAACCACTCTAAACCTGCAAGAGCATCATGCTAAAGTGTTTCTTCTCTCTCTCCTAATTGCAGCGACCAAGTATCATGACCGGACTTAAGTTACTACTAGATAAAAACATTCTGACAGGGCCAAACTATATTGATTGGCTCAGGAATGTCAAAATGGCAATCACTTATGACAAGTTGGGTATCTCCTTACCACCAAAGCTCCCCCTGTCCCAGGTCCCACCTCCAGCGTCGCGGATATAGAAATCCGTAAGACATGGGAGATCAACTGCACGAAGGCCAACTGCCTCGTGCTTGCCTCTATAGACAATGAACATCAGAGGAGGCACGAGAATATGGACATAGAATCCATATTTCTTCATACAAAAGAACTGTATGGAGAGCAATCCCGTATCGCCAGATACGAAGTCTCGAAAAAGTTGTTTTCGGTGAGATTGGCCATCAGATCATCCATAGAGGAACACGTGCTTAAGATGATTAGCTACATTGAAGAGCTCTTGGACCTAGGGACCACGTTGGAGAATGAACTCTATATTGACTTGATTCTCCAGTCCCTTCCTCCCACTTACGCCCAGTTTATCCTGAACTTCAACTTGCAAGAAAAAGAAGTTGAACTTTCAGAACTCCTCAACATGCTGAGGAGTGCAGAGGGCACCCTACAGAAAGGTAGGGAAACATCTACTTTGTTTGTTGGAGGACCTTCCTCTTCTAGGTCCAAGGCGAAAGCCAAGGGAAAGAAGAAGAAAGCCCCCACCAAACCAAGGGGCGGTGTTAGTAAAATGGAAACGAAGGGAAATGCAAAAGCAACAAAGGTAGCGGGAAAGCTTGTGGGAAAGGAAGAGTGCTTTTACTGTCACAAGAGTGGACACTGGAAGAAAGATTGCAGGGCTTGGAAGGCCAGAAACCAGGACCCGAAGCAAGTTATGGCTTCGGCTTCAGGTGTGTATGTTATTGAAAACTGTCTATCAATAAACTCTACTTCCTGGGTATTGGATACCGGATCAGGATCTCATATCTGTAATTCCTTGCAGGCACTGAGAAAGCGTAGGGTTTTGAAGGCAGGTGATATGACCCTCAGACTTGCAAACGGAGCTAGCATGGATGCTGAGTCCGTGGGGGACTATCACTTGGGAATGTCAGATGGACATGTTTTGGTTTTGCGTGATAGTTATTTTGTACCCAATGCAACTTGTAATATTATTTCTGTATCTTTAATATCTAAAGAAGGTTATGAATTTGCATTTGTAAGCAATGTTGTAAACATTCGCCTTAATCAAGTTCTGATTGGGTCAGGTACATTAAACAATGGAATATACGTATTAAACCAACCACATATTTTCAATGTCCGGAATACACACAAAAGAAAATCAGGCTTTCTTATGGCATTGTAGACTGGGTCACATCAATGAGAGAAGGTTGACGAAGTTACATACAGAAGGATATTTGGATCCGTTCGAATATCAATCATATGCAACTTGTCAATCCCGTCTCAAAGAAAAGATGACAAAGACTCCGTTCACTGGACACGGAGTAAGAGCGAGCGAGCTCTTGGGACTCGTACACAGTCTTGTGTGCGGTCCAATGTCTACACATGCGCGAAGCGGTTATTCTTACTTCATTACTTTTACGGATGATTTTTCAAGGTACGGATATGTCTTCTTAATGAAACATAAATCTGAAGCCTTTGGAAAATTCCAGGAATACAAGAATGAAGTAGAAAAACAAACAGGCAAAAGTATCAAGACACTGAGATCTGATCGAGGTGGTGAATACTTGAGTGCCGAATTCCTGGATTACCTAAAAGAGAATGGAATTCTCTCTCAGCTTACTCCTCCATACACTCCACAACATAACGGTGTATCGGAGAGACGGAACCGAACCCTATTAGATATGGTACGTTCCATGATGAGTAAAGCTGAGTTGCCACGATCATTCTGGGGATATGCACTAGAATCAGCTGCATACCTTTTGAACCGAGTTCCAACTAAGACTGTGCCTACCACACCATATCAGATATGGTGTGGGAAGAAACCCTATCTTAAGCACATTAAGACATGGGGATGTCCAGCTTTTGTCAAAAAGCAGCATGCGGACAAACATGAGGCACTCTCAGTACAGTGCAAGTTTGTGGGATATCCAAAGAACTCCAAGGGATATTTCTTCTATTGCGAAGAGGAATAAAAGGTTTTTGTTTCTCGTCATGCCCACTTCTTGGAAACTGAGTTTTTGGAAAATCAGATAAGTGGGAGCGTAATAGAACTGGAAGAAATTCCAGAACCACGAGCTATTACTGAAAGCTTAGTAGAACCAGAGGGTTCGAAAGATCAGGACATTCCTACGCCGCTCCGCAGAAGTAGTAGGCAGTCTCATCCGCCCGAGAGATACTACGGTTTTCTCATAGACGGGGATCGAGAGGATTGCATCATTGGTAGTGATGAGCCGACTAGCTTCCACCAGGTCATCAAGAGAGTTGACTCGGTAAAATGGCTGGATGCAATGCGGAACGAAATGGAGTCCATGTACACCAACAAAGTATGGACTTTGGACATTGCTCCAGAAGGGGTAAAACCTGTGGGATGCAAATGGATCTTCAAGAGGAAGATTGGTGTAGATGGACAGGTTGAGACCTATAAGGCTAGACTTGTTGCAAAGGGTTTTCTTAAAAGACCTGGTTTGGACTATGACGAAACCTTTTCTCCAGTGGGTATGCTCAAATCCATTCGGATCCTTCTTGCCATTGCTGCCTTCCACGATTATGAGATTTGGCAGATGGACGTAAAGACCGCTTTTCTAAATGGAAATTTAGAGGAATGCGTCTATATGGACCAGCCAGAGGGTTTCATTCAGAGCGGGAGCAGCGGAAAGGTGTGCAAGTTACTTAAGTCCATTTATGGACTAAAGCAGGCATCACGGAGTTGGAACATCTGTTTTGATGAGACGGTCAAAGATTTTGGCTTTATCAAAAATCCAGATGAACCATGCATCTATAGTAAAATTGTAGCACGAATGTCGTATTCCTCGTTTTATACGTGGATGGCATTCTCTTGATAAGAAATGACATTCCTATGCTACAATCTGTCAAAGGGTTATTGTCACACAGGTTCTCCATGAAAAACCTGGGTGATGCCTCTTACATTCTGGGGATCCGGATCCATCGTGATAGATCCAAGAGGATATTAGGACTTTCAAAGTCCAGGTACATCGACACCATACTGAAAAGATTCAGTATGGAAGATTCTAAGCACGGTAATCTACCGGCTTGTCACGGGATCACCCTCTCCAAAGAGATGTCTCCCAAGACTGATTTGGAAAGGGATCGCATGTCTATTATACCGTACTCTTATGCGGTAGGCTCTATAATGTATGCGATGTTGTGTACCAGACCAGATGTTGCTTATGCACTGAGTGTGGTAAGCCGGTATCAGTCAAACCCTGGGGAGAAGCACTGGATAGCGGTAAAGAACATTCTCAAGTACCTGAGAAGGACTGACGAGATTTTCTTGGTGTATGGCGGAAAAGACCTCCAGATCGAGGCCTTTGCTGACTCCAGCTTCCAGAGTGACAAGGATGATTCCAAGTCCATGTCGGGATATGTCTTTGCCCTCAATGGAGGGGCAGTGTGTTGGAAGAGTTCCAAACAGGAAACCGTTGCTGACTCGACGATGGAAGTGGAATATATCGCTGCTTCTGATGCCGCAAAAGAAGCCGTCTGGATGAGGAAGTTCTTGAAAGAACTTCAGGTGGTTCCGTCCATTGTTGATCCAATACCTCTGTATTGCGACAACAACGGGGCTATAACTTTAGCGAAGAAACCCAGGTCCCATCAGAAGTCCAGACACATCTTAAGGCGGTATCACCTGATCGGGGAGATCGTGGATCACCAGGAGATCAAGGTTCGGAGGGTTGCTTCAGAAGATAACACTGCAGATCCACTCACCAAGGCCTTACCCCAGACTTAGTTCGAGCGGCTGATCGAGATGATAGGTCTTCGATACGCCAGTATATGGCCTTAGTGCAAGTGGGAGATTGTTAGTGTATATGTCCTAGAGGCAATTACTCTATCATACTAGTTTGTATATTACTTGATGGAAGCTTGGGATATTCACAGTTGTATAGACAATCTTGCTCGAAATGGTAGTATGCTACTTGGTTTGTTTCTACTTTAATGTGTGCATGTGTTTCTTTTAGCATATCACCTATACACATTAGTGGAGCTCTTAGGATCTTTGCTTGATTACCAGCGTTGTGATGGCAGTCACACTAGTGGGGGCTGGGTAATCTACAAGCACATCCTTCTACAGGTCCCTAGTCGTAGGATTATCGAAATGGGGCATCGATACTCCGGAGTAAACTAGCGTATGCGCTTCTCATCCGAGCAGGGGAGACGGTCTGTCCTACAGCCGTCAGTACGTCGTACTTGAGATAGTATGCGGTTGCTCATAAGGTTATGAGTACACTGGACATGACTCGTCGGGAACTGTTGGTTGGTACTATACCTATCGTCAGTTATCAGTTCCCAGGTGACATGAGTACAGCTTAGTCCGCTGACATGACACTGTCACTTCGTCTCAAGTGTGTTCCCACTGTACTTTGATTACTACCCTACCATGGCTCAAAGGAGTCGTGCAAACAGGTAGTAGTTGGGTGCAGTCCCGAAGCACTTGGAGGCAATGACGGTCAGATAGGATTCGTCTCTCCAGGTATTGGGGGTTGATATCGCGCTGTGTCCAGGAGAGAAATTACACAAAGTCCCTGGCCAGGGCAAGCGAGATATACTGGTAGGTTTCCAGTGTTATCTCAGGGTGTTCTGGGCTACACTCCGACATGACTTGTACCGCTATTAGGGGACTGGCATTTACCACCCCCTAGGCCCGCCATGCAATATTCTCAGACGAACAGACCGGACTGTACGAAGATTGTCACATACAAGCTCAATAGGAGTTCAGATGGGTTCACCTCATCAGTCTTCTTATCGGCATCTACCTAAGGATCGTTACGTACAGCTAGTGCCGCTTGCGGTCTGTGGTTAAACCCACTGCCAGCGTAGTGTCGAGTCTTTAGAGTCCCACACAGAGTGTTATTCGCCTTTGGGCAAAACAGAGTAGAGGTCGCATGGTTTTGCGACAGGGTTCATTCACATCCGCGCACTTGTGCACGTTTGGTGTCCGGACAGTTATTACTTGCAGGATTTGGTTTAAGCCGGATCCTAGTATATGTTTTGGGATTGGTTTTATCTCATTGTATTCGTGTTCCTCGGAACACGGATGCGGGTGTGTATACACAGTTGACTGAGGCAGAGGCAGAGGCAGAGGCAGAGGATTCTCATTAGGGTTGATGACAGTTGTCTTTTTCCAAACCCTAATGAATATGTGAAATATAATTAATAATGTTAATTAAAAGGAAATTGAGTTATGGTTAGGGTTGTTGACCTTTTGACCAAGGTTGATTTGTTGACCAAGGTTGAAACTTTGACCATAATCATTTCACACAAAGATGCTCTTTGATCTTTGCAAAAACCATTAAATGTGAAATGATAATGGTCTTATCAAACCAACCATCACCTTTTTCATTTTTATTAATATTGTTAATTAGTAATTCACATATATGTGATATGGTTGCAAAATCCATTGATTCTCACTTGCATCTTCTCTCTTATCATTTTGCTCTCTCTCTTCCTCTAGCTCAAGGCAAAAATCTCTCATGTGTTGAGAACCATTTGCCTTGGAGATAAAACACCAAAACTCATCTCTACTCATCCTAAGGTTGAAGGTTTGGTAAATCTAATACTTTAGTTACCTCAAGTTTGAGGAAGGAGCTCAAGGTAGAGGCCCTCGGGTGGATCTTTCTTCGGCAAGAGAAGGCGACGAGGAGAACCATCCAACCCACTCCAAGGAGAAGAAGAGAAGGAGTTCAAGACTAGGTATAACCCTCTAACCGAGTAGGTAGTGCTCGTAGTTAGTTTCTAGTGTGTTGTTTAGCAAAGATCCGGTTTCTAGTCGATGTTACCCTCTCCATGAAAAATCGTTTTCACCGTTTCCGCAACCCCGAAAGAACCGGGACAGGTAACGTGGACTTACAGAAAACACTCCCAGATTTTACCCTAAGTGAAATTAGCCAATTTTGCATATGTAAAGGGTCTAGATTACAGATACTGGAGCCATGAAACAAGAATGACACTAGGACTTCAAGGTCTGGCCGCAATTTGCAGCTATAAGGCTTAAATTTGTAGCAAGGAATTGGTTCTTGGGGCTGGGGTCTCAGGGGTAATCTTCTGGTCACCTGCACTACTCTCAGTCTTCGCCAAATAATTTTCCAGGTCCCCGAGTCACTCCAGATTCCTAAATACCATCACAATTCTCATAATTTTCCGATGTCCGGGTTTCTAAGTTCATGTTCCGCCGTTTAAGTCTCTTGTTTTAGTCCAATATACAATCATTACAGGGGTCTAAGGTCACTATAAAGCCTCAATTTCATCTTTAGATTCAAATCAAACCCTAATCCTCAACTTAGAATTTTCAAAGTTCACAAGACATCACTTAATTGTTGGATATATGTATGCCCTAGAGGCCATTATGTGATAGTTGATGTATCTATACATGTATATATATTCAGTTTGCATTCTTGCTCGACATGATAGTATGCTATCTGGTTTCTCTTTATCTGACATGTTGATTTGATCATGCTTTTATTTCATTCATACATGCTGATAAAGCCCTAAGGATATCGGCTTGACTACTCTGATTATGATGGAGATCATACTAGTGGGACATCTGTAGTCTATAAGCATATCCTGAAATGTCCCTAGTCGCAGGTGTATCGAGACGGGGCATCGATATACCAGAGTAGACTAGCGTATATGATACTAGACCCATACGATGGGCAATGGATGTTCCCACATTCATGGATGTTTGACATCAAGATCATATACGGGTGCTCAGTGGTGACTGGGTACACTGGACGGACTCGCCGAGAACTCCTATATGGAATTATATCTATCGTCGGATAGCAGTTCTCAGGTGACACTGGTACAGGTTAGTCTGTAGACCCAAGATCGTCATAGAGCCTTGTGTGTTCTCCCACTGTACTTTGATTGCCACCTTACCACGGCTCTACTGAGGCGTGCAAACAGGTGGCCGTTGGGTACAGTCCCGAGACACACGAAGGCAATGAGCGATAGGAGGGGTTTCGTCTCTCCCGATATTGGGAGTTGATGCTGTACTGTGCCCGACTGGTTATAGCAGCAAGTCCCTGGCCAGGGCTGCTGAGATTTGCTGATAAGTGTTATCAGTAGTTTCTCGAACTGTTATAGACCATTCACCGGCACGACTTATTGAGTTATTGGGGTCGACGTGACCATCCCTAGGCTCGATATGCAGCATATCTGACGAAGAGACCGGACTGTACGGAAGTGTTACCGGATGGCTCGACGGGAGTTGTAGCAGGTTCGCTTGTTGTCTTCTGATCGTTCAATACCCGGGTGGCCGTTACGTTTAGCTGACCGCTTGCGGCTTGAGGGTACTTGATATGATCATTACCCTCTGCCGGCGTATTGACGAGTCTTAGAGTCCCACAGAGGAGTTATCCAGCCCAGGCGAAACGTTGTGGTGTGCATATGCGATATGCGCATACACCCGATTGAAATGTGCGTATATGATACCGAACATTGATCGGGTGAATTGCTTTTGGTAGGGTCATATGAGATATGACCGGATTGATAAACCAAGTGTTGATTTATCATCTAACCATAAGTTATCTCACTTGAAACCTTTCTAGGGTTTGATGGATGTATGCATGCATGCATATGCTTCTTTCTTCTTTTCTAGTTTCATGCACATGTAGATGTGCATACATGTATACATACATACATCAAACCATCATGGTTGATTATATATGGAAATGGTGGCAATATAAGCTTCACACCATAGATTATACAATGGATAATTATTTAATTTTGGTTTAAAAAGAAAATGAAAAGGAAAGGATAATTATGCTAGTTTCTACATGCTTCTTTTAACCTAACCATGTTCACCTACCACTAAACCATGGTTATCCTTTCCTTTATCATTCTAAACCCAAGTTAAATTAATCATCCATCTTTTAATCATGGTTGGAGTCAAGAAGGATTAAATATATATATTGATATTTATTTTCTTTTGAAGTTAACCTTATGGTTATCTTTTATCTCTTGAAAAAGAAAAGGGCCACCATTTTCATCCTCATTCATCTTCTTCTCTCTAGCTCTTTTCTAGTGAGTGAAATACAATCAAAGAAAGGATTTTGAAGTGAGATCCAAAGCCACAACACCATTCTATTCAAGCCTAGCCGACTTGATTAGAGTGTTTACTTCGATTTCACAAAGTAGCGAGCTTGGACGGAGATCTCCGCGGTGGATCATCGTGGACACAAGAGGACACCAAGAGGACCTCATCTCAACACCAAAGAGCCTAAGGAGCGAATCAAAAACGGGAGCTACAAAGGTTGTAGCATTCAAACCCTAACTTTCGTTAGCTTGAGTTTTGTAAACCCTAATTTTCTAGGATCTTTCCTTTGCATGTTAGTCTAGCACCTTAAAAACTAAAACTTTGGGTCATGTGATGCTTCAAAACTCTTCATTGGGTGCTAATCTAACCTTACATTGGTATCAGAGCCGACCTAGAACGTTAGGCGACCTTTTTGCGAAGTGAAAAGTCCGATCGAAACATAATACGGAAATATGGGATGCTTTCTGGAAATTTTTTTAAAACTGATCTTTTTCAGAATTAAAAATTCTCAAAAAATAGAGCAGGTAAAAATTAAGAGATCTGGAAAATTCGTACCCATGAACAGTAAAGTTGACCGCGGAAGCGCGGCACAAGCTTGCTTGTGCCGCGCTTCCGCGGCGAAGTGAGGGGCTCTCTGGTAATTTTTTGCACAGTAATTTTCTTTACCTGCTACAGTACATTTTGAGAGTATTTAATCTGAATCTGATGTTGAAAATTCTGGAGGTAGTTTTGAATTCGTCGTTTCGATCGAAATTTTCATTTCGTATTTCTTTTCCGGGTAAACTAGAAAGTATTGAAATGTTTGAACGAATATCATTTACTCAATATTCACGGGGTTTAAATAGTTTGGAGATGTGTGCAAGTCTTTTTGCGGTGGTCCCTCTAGAAGACAACAAACCTTAACTCGATTATGTGACCGTCTCGAACTGCCCTTTGAACCCTAGGGTTTGGGACAGTACGGCGTGCCACATGTGAGGCGTTGGCTTGACCCTTCTACGGCTGGACCGCCGCTACTGTGTCACACTCCGTACTTTTGAACCCTGCTCAAGTGTTGAGCTTTAGTGAATCTTGGGTGCTTGACAGTTCGTTCGAAAACTTTAATACTGTCTGTTTATCTGGAATGTGATACAATATGTGGAATTCATATAGTGTAGACATGAAATACGAAATATGTGATATTTCGCATTTATGATGTCTAAAGAGAATCTGGATTCCAAATATTGTAGTTTTACACTTTCTTTTCTGCGACCGTAAGTGTAGTATGTTAGATATCGCCGGTTTCGTTGCTATACATCAACGACAATCGGGGTACGCATACTTACTTACGTTGATGATATGTGTTATTATGTGTTGCTGAGATATGATGTGCAGGATTGTCGCGATAGAATAGCCGGGGGTTTTTGTGAGATGAGAGTTTTGTATTTTCATTCATGTAAATTCAAATGTAATGTAATATTCTTTTATTTGGGGCACTTCCAGGTTGCGGTTGTGTCACCAGTGTTGTATATTATTTACTTTTCCGCATTAGGATGGACCCAAGGAGGGGAGCACAGGTGACCGGGTTCTGGGGTTCAGTGGGAGGCCATCTCGAGGAGTCGAGACCGGGTCTCCTAAACTCCAGGATTGGTAGGGTCACTTGCCGTTCTCGTAGGGGTCCAGGGTGTGGGCTTGGCTATTCATCGCGACTGTGGAATCCGTATTTTCTATTCTGGCTATATACTAAATACGGACGTCCTAGTATATCCCACGTTATATCTATATTTCTGCTGCCTGTGTTCTGTGAAATCTGAGACGAATGACTTATTATATATATGATATATAGTAGACGTTGCTTATGTTTTACACCCGCGCTAGTCCCGTTCCGGTATGCCGTTAGTTAAGTAACCTAACGGTGCATAACGGAACACTGCGGCGAATGCGGATGGCATAAGCGTACGTGTTATTTTCGTTTCTTTTCTGTGATTGGCTTAAGGACTTAAATGATGGGATTACATTAATGTGATTAATGTAAAGAAAATAAACCTAAAAGATGTTGTAGAATCGGATTTAAAAACTACTCGGCTATTTATGAAAAAGCTATATTTCAAAACTGCGGAGCTTAAGCCACTCCTTTTGAAAAACTTTTGATTCTACAACGATATCAAGCTCAAAGCGTTAAAGAATTTCTTAAAAATCATCCGCAACCCTCCGTCATTTTAGGAAGTAGAGTACTTAGTATTCGTGCTACGTTTGTTGACCTTAGCCAAGGCGTAGTGTACGGTAGCTAAGTGATGTCTTCCTACAAATGCATATGATGCAGATTAGTTAGGACGAGCATATGACTTTGTTGACCTTAGCCAAGGGTCATGTGAGCGGGTCTAATTAATCAAGAAATGACGGGTTGAGCTTGACTAGTGCTCGTGATTTGTTGACCTTAGCCAAGGTCACGGGTATTAGGGGTAAAAACAACATCGGGAATTTCAAGTGTTGAAATTCCCGATGAGATTGCATACCTTCCATATGATGGTTGGATCCCGATCCCACTGTGGGCAATAGTTGCTCCTAGGAGAGTTTTACAGTTTACAATTAGCTAACTCATTAGGTGTCTAGAAAGGTGTTAACGGGGCTCCGCCTCTGGGAAAACGAGGTTTACTCTAATTAGGTCCGTGCGAAAGCACGGGGAACCTCCCTCAAAGTACCGACACTGGCCTGGCTGAACGGTTAGCGAAGTTGTAGACTGTAATTAATCCTGGCTAGTTTTTCTTTTTAAGGTTTGAAAGAAAACTTGATAAAAAGCAGTGGGAAACATCGATTAGACAAGATAATAAACCAATCTAATCTGTGCAAGAGCTTTCGCTGAGTGTATTCTTTTCTCTCTCTTAATGGCAGATACCAATGACTGGACTTAAGCTTCTATTAGATAAGAACAAACTGAATGGGACCAACTATAAAGACTGGCTAAGGAATCTGAAGATCGCCTTGACATATGATAAAGTATCATATGTCCTCACAGCTTCAGCCCCGCCCGTCCCAGGCCCAAAATCCTCAATTGCGGACATTGAAGTCCGCAAGACATGGGACGCTGACTGTGCCACGGCAAAATGCCTCGCGCTTGCATCGATGGATAACACACATCAAAAGCAGCATGAGGACATGGACATTCACGGGATATTACTCCATACAAAGGAGTTGTATGGGGAACAGTCCCGCGTATTACGATACGAAGCATCAAGGAAACTGTTTCACATGCGGATGGCCCCTGGCACACCTGTAGCGGACCATGTATTGAAGATGATAGCTCTTATAGAAGAGCTTGAGGACCTCGGATGGACAATGGACAATGAACAATATACAGATATTATTCTGCAGTCCCTCCCCTCCACCTTTGCTCAATTCATAGTGAACTTTAACATGCACGGCATGGAGAAGGAACTCCCTGAACTCCTTAATATGTTAAGGAGTGCAGAGAGCACTATGAAGTCAGCAAAGACTCCCGTTATGACCATTGGACAGTCTTCTTCTTCTCGCCCAAAAGCTAAAGCCAAGGGAAAGAAAAAGAAGAAGCCCACTAATCCTAAGGGCGGAGTCAAAAAGGTAAAGGGGAAGGGAAAGTCCACGGCTGGAGACCCAGGGAAAGGCGAGTGTTTTCATTGCCACAAGACAGGACACTGGAAGCGCAACTGCACAGAGTACCTAAGTCTCAAGAAGAAGCATGGTGATGCTTCCGCTTCAGGTGCGTTTGTGACTGAAAACTGTTTTTCTATAAACTCTGCTTCCTGGGTATTGGATACCGGTTCAGGTTCTCATATTTGCAATTCTATGCAGGGGTTGAGAAATAGCAAGGTTTTGAAGACAGGTGACCATACTCTCCGCGTTGGAAATGGTTCCAATGTACATACAGTCGCAGTGGGAGAGTATCACTTGGGGTTGCCGTCTGGATGTATTTTGATTTTGAATCCATGTTATTTTGTACCTGATATGCTATGTAATATAATATCCGTTTCTTTGTTGGACAATGAAGGATATAATTTTGTATTGCAAAACAATGTTATGAACATTCACCTGAATCAAATGTTGGTTGGGTATGGTACACTTAATAACGGAATATATGTCCTAAATCAACACACAGTTTTCAGTGTACAACACACTAATAAAAGAAAAATTTCAGAATTAAATGAAGCTTTTCTTTGGCATTGTAGACTTGGTCATATTAACGAGACAAGACTAAACAAGTTACAAAAAGATGGATATTTAAATCCTTTTGAATATAAATCTTATGCGACTTGCCAGTCTTGTATCAAGGGTAAAATGACCAAAACTCCGTTTACCGGACACGGAGAAAGAGCTACTAAGCTCCTGGGCCTCATACATAGTGATGTATGTGGGCCTATGTCTACACAGGCTAGAGGCGGTTTTTCATACTTCATTACATTCACTGACGATTTCTCAAGATTCGGTCATGTATTTTTATTAAAGCATAAGTCCGACGCTTTCGAGAAATTCATTGAATATAAACAAGAAGTAGAAAAACAAACCGGCTTGAGTATTAAAATGCTTCGATCAGATCGAGGTGGTGAGTATCTCAGTGCAGAATTTGCAAACTTCCTAAAAGAGAATGGGATTCTCTCTCAGCTCACTCCTCCTTACACACCACAGCACAACGGTGTGTCAGAACGACGGAATAGGACCCTATTAGATATGGTCCGGTCCATGATGAGTGACGCTGAGTTACCAGTCTCGTTTTGGGGGCATGCATTGGAGACTGCAGCGTTTCTGTTAAACAGGGTTCCAACCAAAGCCGTGTCTACCACGCCATATGAGATATGGCATGGGAAGAGACCATCTCTTAAGAGATTTAAGATTTGGGGTTGCCCGGCCTATGTTAAAAAGCAGAATCCGGACAAACTCGAGACACGGTCAGTCATGTGTAACTTTGTAGGATATCCAAAGAATTCTTATGGATATCTATTCTACCACAAAGAGGAACAAAAAGTATTTGTTTCTCAACATGCCACATTCTTGGAAAAAGAGTTTTTCACAGATAGAGATAATGGCAAGGTGGTAGATCTAGAAGAGGTTCTGGAGACACAAACTACAAATGACGATTTGGTTGAACCGGCTGTTGCAACAGAAACTGAAGAACCTCGGCCACTCCGTAGGTCTGGTAGGACTTCTCGCCCACCGGAGAGGTACTACGGTTTCCTCATTGATGGTGACAGAGAAGACTGTATCATGGATGATGATGATCCTACCAGTTTTCAGCAAGCTATCACGAGTGGTGACTCTGTGAAGTGGCTGGATGCCATGAGATCCGAAATGGAGTCTATGTACACCAACAAAGTATGGACTTTGGACGTTGTACCCCCTGGGGTAAAACCTGTAGGGTGCAAATGGATCTTTAAAAGAA
Source organism: Agapanthus africanus (assembly GCA_030015575.1). NCBI lineage: Eukaryota > Viridiplantae > Streptophyta > Magnoliopsida > Asparagales > Amaryllidaceae > Agapanthus > Agapanthus africanus. The sequence continues at coordinate 417,179,962 of JASDDO010000012.1, forward strand.
AGATTGGTGTGGATGGGCAGGTAGAGACCTATAAGGCAAGACTTGTGGCGAAAGGTTTTCGTCAAAGACCAGGTTTGGACTATGACGAAACTTTTTCGCCCGTAGCCATGCTTAAATCTATTCGGATCATACTTGCTATTGCTGCTCACTACGACTATGAAATCTGGCAGATGGACGTTAAAACAGCATTTCTAAATGGAGATTTAGAAGAATGCGTTTATATGGATCAGCCAGAGGGCTTCATTGACAGTGGGAGCAGCGAGAAAGCATGTAGATTGCTTAAATCCATATATGGGTTAAAGCAGGCATCTCGGAGTTGGAACATCTGTTTCGATGATGTTATCAAAGAGTTTGATTTCATCAAAAATCCAGATGAACCTTGTGTTTATAGGAAGGCTGTAGGAAGAGCTGTCACATTCCTCGTATTGTACGTGGATGACATTCTTCTGATAGGAAATGACATTCCTATGCTACAGTCGGTCAAATCATTCTTATCACTGAGGTTCTCCATGAAGGACCTGGGTGATGCCACATACATCCTGGGTATTAGGATCTATAGGGATAGATCCAAAAAGTTATTGGGATTGTCCCAAACCAGGTACATCAACACCATCCTAAAGAGGTTTAGTATGGAAGACTCCAAGCGGGGTGCCTTACCCGCTTGCCATGGAGTCACTCTCTCCAAGGATTCTTGTCCAAAGACCGATGAAGAGAGAGCTCGCATGAGCATTATACCTTATGCTTCGGCAGTAGGATCTATAATGTATGCGATGTTGTGTACACGCCCAGATGTAGCTTATGCACTTAGTGTTGTAAGCAGGTATCAATCCAACCCAGGGGAGAACCACTGGACAGCTGTGAAGAACATTCTTAAGTACTTACGAAGGACTAAAGAATTGTTCTTGGTGTATGGTAACAAGGATCTCCAAATGGAGGCCTTTACCGATTCGAGCTTCCAGAGCGATAAGGATGACAGCAAATCTATCTCAGGGTTTGTATTTACCCTCAATGGAGGGGCGGTAAGTTGGAAGAGTTCCAAACAAGATACCGTTGCAGACTCTACGATGGAAGCTGAGTACATTGCTGCAAATGATGCCGCCAAGGAAGCAGTCTGGATGAAGAAGTTCGTCTCGGAGCTAGGAGTAGTTCCAACCATTATTGATCCAATACCTTTGTATTGTGACAATAATGGGGCGATGGCGTTAGCCAAAGAACCCAGATCCCATCAGCGGTCCAGACACATCCTGAGGCGCTTTCATTTGATCCGGGAGATTGTAGATCGCCGCGAGATCGAGATTAAGAGAGTAGACACAAAGAACAACGCCGCGGATCCATTTGTTAGTGTTTATGCCCTAGAAGGCCATTACTGTATCATACTAGCTTGTATATTACTTAATGGAAGCTTGGGATATTCACATGTATATAACAGTCTTGCTAAACATGGTAGTATGCTACTTGGTTTTTCTATCTTAATATGTGAGTATACGTATTGATAGAGCTCTTAGGATCTTGCTTGGCTACCAGCGTTGTGATGGCAGTCACACTAGTGGGGGCTGGGTAGTCTACAAGCACATCCTTATTCAGGTCCCTGGTCGTTGGATTATCGAGACAGAGCATCGATACTCCGGAGTAGACTAGTGTGTACGCTTCTCATCCCAGTTGTGGAGATGGTCTGTCCCACAGCCATCAGTACGTCGTACTGGAGATAGTATACAGGTGCTCGTTAGGTTACGGGTACACCGGACAGGACTCACAGGGAACTGTTGGTTGGTTTGATACCAGTCGTCAGTGAACAGTTCCCAGGTGACATGAGTACAGCGTAGTCCGCAGACTTGACACTGCTACTTCGCCTCGAGTGTGTCCCACTGTTCTTAGATTGCTACCCTACCACGGCTCAAAGGAGTCGTGCAAACAGGTAGCAGTTGGGTGCAGTCCCGAGCACTTGGAGGCAGTGGCGGTTAGACAGGATTCGTCCCTCCCGGTATTGGGAGTAGATATCGTGCTGTGTCAGAGAGCCATTACGCAAAGTCCCTGGCCAGGGCAAGCGAGATTTGCTGGTAGGTTCCAGCAGTTTCTCAGGGTGTAATGGGCTTCACTCCGACACGACTTATACCGCTATTAGGGGACTGACGCTTGCCGCCCCCCTAGGCCCGATATGCGATAGTCATGGACGAACGGACCGGACTGTATGGAGATTGTCACATCAGACTCAGTAGGAGTTCGGATGGGTTTACTCATCGGCCTTCTTATCGACAACTACCTGGGGACCGTTACGTACAGCTAGTGCCGCTTGCGGTCTGTGGTTAAACCCACTGCCAGCGTAGTAGTCGAGTCTCTAGAGTCCCACACAGAGAGTTTCCTACTCCAGGCGAAACGATATAGAGGTTGCATGGTTTTGCGACAAAGGGTTCGGACGCATACGTGCGTTTACGCGCGTACGACTTTCGGACAGATTTTACCAGTCGGCTTTGGTTTAAGCCAGTTACTGGTATCCGGTTATTGGATTTTTACAGTCTAAAGTTTTTCCGTATTTTTACGGATCGGAGGGGCGTTCTCGTAATTACTCGAGAAGCTTCTAGAAGATGTGACTAAGGAGGTTTGTTTTGGAAAGAGAGTGAGTCATAGTGGTGATTCATTCACTTCATTAATGCACATTTATTGCTTAATGACTCATGTTAATGAATCATCACAAGATATTTTGTGAAGCATGCTTATTCATTTCTTTTTATTCATTTGTTGAAAATAAGAATGCTTCATATTATTATGATACACTCTCTCTCTTCTCTCATTATCATATTACACATTCTCTCTCCTCAAGCTCTCATCTTCTAAACCTAATCCTTAATCCTCATGTGTTGAGATCAAAGGATTAGTTAGACTAAACAATCCATAACCTATACTCTTTATCATCCTATCATCTTTGATTAGCAATCAAAGTTGATTAGTTACCTCAAGTTAGAGGTTTAGCTTGGAGTTTCGCTCTCGGGTGGATCGTCTACTACCTAGAGAAGGCCGAGGAGAACCAAGGAGGACATAAAGAAGAAGGACCGGTTCATTAGGTATAATCCCTAATCACTTATGTAAAGTAACTCATAAGAATACGGTTTTTAGGGTTTAGCTTCGATTCAAGCGGTTAGTCGATGTTTGTTGTTTAAACTTGATAAGTTTTTGTAAATTCCGCCTCCCCATAAGTACTGGGGTGTACTACATCGACTTACACCATTCACCAAGGCCCTCCCTCAGCCGCAGCATGAGCGACTTTTTGAGATGTTGGGTATGAGATACGCCAATAACTGGCCTTAGTGCAAGTGGGAGATTGTTAGATATATGTATGCCCTAGAGGCCATTATGTGATAGTTGATGTATCTATACATGTATATATATTCAGTTTGCATTCTTGCTCGACATGATAGTATGCTATCTGGTTTCTCTTTATCTGACATGTTGATTTGATCATGCTTTTATTTCATTCATACATGCTGATAAAGCCCTAAGGATATCGGCTTGACTACTCTGATTATGATGGAGATCATACTAGTGGGACATCTGTAGTCTATAAGCATATCCTGAAATGTCCCTAGTCGCAGGTGTATCGAGACGGGGCATCGATATACCAGAGTAGACTAGCGTATATGATACTAGACCCATACGATGGGCAATGGATGTTCCCACATTCATGGATGTTTGACATCAAGATCATATACGGGTGCTCAGTGGTGACTGGGTACACTGGACGGACTCGCCGAGAACTCCTATATGGAATTATATCTATCGTCGGATAGCAGTTCTCAGGTGACACTGGTACAGGTTAGTCTATAGACCCAAGATCGTCATAGAGCCTTGTGTGTTCTCCCACTGTACTTTGATTGCCACCCTACCACGGCTCTACTGAGGCGTGCAAACAGGTGGCCGTTGGGTACAGTCCCGAGACACACGAAGGCAATGAGCGATAGGAGGGGTTTCGTCTCTCCCGATATTGGGAGTTGATGCTGTACTGTGCCCGACTGGTTATAGCAGCAAGTCCCTGGCCAGGGCTGCTGAGATTTGCTGATAAGTGTTATCAGTAGTTTCTCGAACTGTTATAGACCATTCACCGGCACGACTTATTGAGTTATTGGGGTCGACGTGACCATCCCTAGGCTCGATATGCAGCATATCTGACGAAGAGACCGGACTGTACGGTAGTGTTACCGGATGGCTCGACGGGAGTTGTAGCAGGTTCGCTTGTTGTCTTCTGATCGTTCAATACCCGGGTGGCCGTTACGTTTAGCTGACCGCTTGCGGCTTGAGGGTACTTGATATGATCATTACCCTCTGCCGGCGTATTGACGAGTCTTAGAGTCCCACAGAGGAGTTATCCAGCCCAGGCGAAACGTTGTGGTGTGCATATGCGATATGCGCATACACCCGATTGAAATGTGCGTATATGATACCGAACATTGATCGGGTGAATTGCTTTTGGTAGGGTCATATGAGATATGACCGGATTGATAAACCAAGTGTTGATTTATCATCTAACCATAAGTTATCTCACTTGAAACCTTTCTAGGGTTTGATGGATGTATGCATGCATGCATATGCTTCTTTCTTCTTTTCTAGTTTCATGCACATGTAGATGTGCATACATGTATACATACATACATCAAACCATCATGGTTGATTATATATGGAAATGGTGGCAATATAAGCTTCACACCATAGATTATACAATGGATAATTATTTAATTTTGGTTTAAAAAGAAAATGAAAAGGAAAGGATAATTATGCTAGTTTCTACATGCTTCTTTTAACCTAACCATGTTCACCTACCACTAAACCATGGTTATCCTTTCCTTTATCATTCTAAACCCAAGTTAAATTAATCATCCATCTTTTAATCATGGTTGGAGTCAAGAAGGATTAAATATATATATTGATATTTATTTTCTTTTGAAGTTAACCTTATGGTTATCTTTTATCTCTTGAAAAAGAAAAGGGCCACCATTTTCATCCTCATTCATCTTCTTCTCTCTAGCTCTTTTCTAGTGAGTGAAATACAATCAAAGAAAGGATTTTGAAGTGAGATCCAAAGCCACAACACCATTCTATTCAAGCCTAGCCGACTTGATTAAAGTGTTTACTTCGATTTCACAAAGTAGCGAGCTTGGACGGAGATCTCCGCGGTGGATCATCGTGGACACAAGAGGACACCAAGAGGACCTCATCTCAACACCAAAGAGCCTAAGGAGCGAATCAAAAACGGGACCTACAAAGGTTGTAGCATTCAAACCCTAACTTTCGTTAGCTTGAGTTTTGTAAACCCTAATTTTCTAGGATCTTTCCTTTGCATGTTAGTCTAGCACCTTAAAAACTAAAACTTTGGGTCATGTGATGCTTCAAAACTCTTCATTGGGTGCTAATATAACCTTACATTAATCACTTCTAAACATGCATGGACACTAATGTGAATGAAATACTATGCTAATGGCAAAGAAAGTACCTCATTTTGCAACTCAAGAAAATTCTTGAGTTTCCCCAAGTCTCCAAAATCACAACTTTCTTGGTCCAAAATACTTATAGTGAGCTTGTGCACACTTTTTGTGAAATGAAGATGATATTTAGATGATGATTTGGGGTTGTTTTGTGAGGTGTTTGAGGAGAGGGAAAGAGGAGGGCAGCCAAAAGTTGAAGGAGAGGGAAGATGAAGAAGAAAAAAATGAACAAACACAATGAGGACTTGGTCAAATGACCCCTCACCTCTCTCTTCTCTCTCATGCCCATCCCTCATTCTTTATTCCTTTTCTTTTCTTTTTCTTTTCTAATCTTTTCTTTTCTCTTCTTATTAAAACCCAAATCATGCTTGAAAATGATGAAAAAAGCCATGTTAGAAAATGTAACAAATGTGTAAAATGACTTGGTGCATGTCATGTGCACAAATCGAGCTTAATACGCGATTAGTGATATTTAATCGCGATTAGCATTAAAATGGAATAAAATAAATCATAAGAATTATAATTTGCTTAAATCATATAGAACACCCTCATTTCTATAATTCCTATAATTTTCCAAATATTTCCCAATTTATCGGTATTTAATTATACCGCATTATCAAAATATTCATAATATTTATTATTAAATTATAAAAATTCCCAAAAATAACATTTTATTTTTCCGAAATGTTACACAATGCCTTCCTGGCTGACCGATTGGCAAACTTGTAGGTGTAATTAATCCCGGCTAATTTTATCTTTTAGGGTTTGAAGGAAGATTTGATAAAACTAGTGGGAGCCATCCTAATAAGATAATAACCAATCTAATCTTGCAAAGAGCGCATGCTAAAATGTTTTCCTCTCTCTCTCCAGGTAGTGACCATGACACGCCTTAATCAAGATAATGATATGGATGTATTGACCGAACACACTTATTATACTGGGTTAGGGAACATTGGTTCTGCTCTATCTTATGACTGTCATAAGTCTGAGCAAGGAATATGGGACTATCAGGATTCCCAAGCAATCCGAATGAAGATAGATCATGAAGATGCATCTTCTTCAGGTGTGTTCGTTACCGAGAACTGTTTCTCAGTATGCTCTATGTTCTGGGTAATAGATACCGGATCAGGATCCCATGTTTGTAATTTGTTATATAGGTTAAGAAGAGGTAAAGAATTGGGAAAAGGTGATATGTCTCTCAAAGTAGGGAATGGTGCAATTATTGCAGCCAAAGCCGTTGGCGAATATCACATAGTATTACCAAATGGTAATACATTGATTCTGAACGACTGTAATTACGTACCAAAAATGATGTGCAATATTATATCAGTTTCTTTATTACATAAAGAAGGATATGACATTGCATTAGAGGATAATATTATAAACATTTTCCTAAATCAAGTATTGATTGGGTTTGGTACGCTGTGTAATAGTATATATGTTCTAAATCAAACTACAGTTCTAAACATACAGAACACACACAAGAGGAAAAGTTCAGAAATGAACGAAGCCTTCTTATGGCATTATAGACTAGGTCATATCAATGCGACAAGACTAGCTAAGTTGCATAAAGATGGATATTTGAATCAGTTCGAATTTACATCTTATGAAACTTGCGAGTCATGTCTCAAAGGCAAGATGACCAAAACTCCGTTTACAGGACACGGAGAAAGAGCTACTGAACTCTTGGGACTGATACATAGTGATGTATATAGTCCTATGTCTAAACATGCCAGGAATAGTTCCTCATACTTCATTACATGACCGATTATCTCTCAAGATACGGACAAGTGTTCCTGATGAAACACAAATCTGAATCTTTTGAGAAATTCAAGGAATATAAGTGCGAAGTAAAGAACCAGACGGGTAAAACTATTAAAATCCTTCGATCTGATCGGGGAGGAAATACTTAAGTACGGAATTCTGAGATTATTTAAAAGAGAATGGGATTCTCTCTCAGCTTACTCCTCCGTATACATTACAACACAACGGAGTATCAGAGTGGAAGAATCGCACCCTATTAGATATGGTGCACTCTATGACGAGTACTGCTGAGTTACCTATTTTCTTTTGGGGTTATGCACTTAAGACAGCTGCATACCAATTGAATCAAGTTCCATCAAAATCTGTGGCTAAAACACCATATGAGATATGGAGTGGAAAAAGACTATATCTTAAACGAGTTAAGATATGGGGTTGTTTGACCTATGTTCAAAAATAGAATCCGGACAAACTCGAGGCACGATCAGTTCTTTGCAAGTTTGTGCGGTATCCAAAGAATTTACATAGATATCTATTCTACCACAGTGAGGAACAAAAAGTGTTTGTTGCTCAACATGCTACCTTTTTAGAAAAGGAATTTCTTGTAAAAGAAATTAGGGGTAATGAGGTAGAGCTGGAAGTGTTAGGAATATGTATGTCCTAGAGGCCATTATTGTTGATATAGTAGATGCTTGGACATATATATAGAGGAATTTCTTGCTCGACATGATAATATGCTATCTAGCTGCCTTTATCTTAACATGTAGACTGGTATCTTTATACTGTCTGTCTCTTACATGTTGATAAAACCCTTAGGATATGTACTTGACTACCAGGATTATGATGAGATCATACTAGTAGGGCCAGGGTGGTCCAAAAGAATATCCTTTAACAGTTCCTAGTCGAGGGAATATCAAGACAGGGCATCGATATTCCAGAGTAGACTAGTGTGTACGTTTCTTGTCCCTTGGAGGGCGATGGTTGATCCCACAACCATTGATGTGTGGCATCAAAGATTGTACACAGGAGCTCATTAGAGAATGGGTACACCGAACAAAGACTCGCCGATGACTCCTAGTTGGTAGTATACCTATCATCAGATAGCAGTCCTCTGGTGACACTGGTACAGGTTAGTCTGTAGACCCGAGAACGTCCTAGAGTCTTGTGTGGCTTCCACTGTGCTTTGATTTCCTCCTTACCATGCTCAATAGGAGTTGTGCAAAAAGGTAGATTTTGGGTACAATTCCGAGTCACATGGAGGCAATGAGCGATAGGAATGGTTTCGTCTCTCCTAGTATTGGGGGTTTATGTTGTGCTATGCTCGATTGGCTATAACTGGAAGTCCCTGGCCAGGGCTGCAGCTGAGATTTACTGATAAGAGTTATTAGTAGTTTCTTGAACCGTTATAGGCCAGACATCGGCATGACTTATCACGTTACTGGGGTCTGGCGTTTACCACCCCTAGACATGATATGCGACATATCAGGCGAAGAGACCAGACCGTACGATAGTGTTACTGATAGGCTTCATAGAGGGTATGGACAAGCTTGCTTGTTGATCTTCATATTGCTCAATACTCGGGTAGCCGTTATGTCCAGTTAGTACCGCTAACGGCTTGTAGGTGACTGATGTGATCATCACCTACTGCTGGCGTATTGACGAATCTTTAGAGTCCCACACAGAAGTTCCATGGTTCAAGCGAAACGAAGTAGGACACATATATGATATGTGCATGGTGTAGGGTTCCTAGGCACACTTGTGAAGGTTCATAAAACATCAAACATGCCCGAATAAAATTTTACATGTGCCGAACAACCCAAAGACGGGATCTTTGCTAGATTATTAGGGTTTAGCATGCAAGATAACATCTTTAAAGCTAAGTGTGAGGGATTACAACCTTTGTAGTCCGCTCCTTCGCTTCACAAGCTCCGAGTAGAAGTCCCTTCGCCGCGATCCACGATCTCCCGGACTCAAGAGAGGCACCACGACTCGAACGATCCATGCTAGATTGAAGTGTTCCGATTCTCCGATGATCTACGTCGAAGTTGCTATAACCCAAGCTTTCTCACTCTAAAGAGATGAACACCCTAATCTAATGGTCTAGATTAGATGAGGATGATGGAGTAGTATTTATGCTATCTTTTTAATTCACTTTCTCACAAGAAATCATCACAAAAAGAATTTCTAGTGAGCTCTCTCTCAAAAACTAAAGAGAGAAGAAGATGAAGAATGAAAAGAATAATCCTTTTGTGATGAATAGTAGTCAACAGTATATGATTGATTATAGAACCATGGTCAAGGATGAGAGGCTAAAACTTGTAGAGAATAAACTAGAGTTAGGGTTTGGTTAGGTTAAGGATAAGGATCAACCATAATATCTTAACCAAGACAAAAGAGAATCCTTCTAGAAAATGCAAGAAAGAGATAACCCTAATCAAACCCTAATCCCTTTTTATCATCCTTAAACATGTTTCAAAATAAATCATATCATGTCACAATAATATATATCACATATATATTATATATTTGCAACAAAAGAAAATAATACAATTAACATATATCGCATATATATCAATGTATTAATCCGGTGAGAAAATGAAATAATAAAGAGAGCCAATATTAGATAATGTAATACAATATATCATATATATCATTATACATTAAATCATCGAATCAACACTTGATCCGACGATCCGGTTATATCGAATATAACCGACTAATATATCATGTACCGATTCATCGAATCAACACTTGATCCGATGTCCCGATTCATATCTAAATATCACGAGAATATAATACGGTATCTCATATCGCATTATTCTCGGTCCTGCACATATCACATATGTGCCTCTACTCCGTTTTGCTTGAGCCAAGAAACCTCTGTGTAGGACTCTAAATAATCGTCAATACGCCGGTAGCAGGTGATGATCATATCAAACACCCACAAACTGCAAGCGGTCAGCTAAACGTAACAGCCACCCAGGTATTGAGCGATCAGAAGATCAACAAGCTAGCTTGTCCGTTCTCCTATGAATCCAATCAGTAACACTCCCGTACAGTCCGGTCTGTTCGTCTGATATGTCGCATATCAAGTCTAGGGGTGGTTTACGTCAGACCCCAGTAACCGATAAGTCATGTCGATGTGAGGCTCATAACAGGTCGAGAAACTACTGGTAACACTTACCAGTAGTTCTCTATATCAGCCCTGGCCAGGGACTTCCAGTCATAGCCAATCGGACACAGCACAACATCAACTCCCTATACCCGGAGAGACGAATCCCCTCCTATCGCTCATTGCCTCCATGTGATTCGGGACTGTACCCAAAAGCCACCGTTTTGCACGCCCTCTTGGACGTGGTAAGGTGGAAATCAAAGCACAGTGGGAATCACACAAGACTCTATGACGATCTCGGGTCTACAGACTACCCTGTACCTGTGTCACCGGAGAACTGCCATCTGACGTGTGTTATATTACCATCCGGGAGTTCTCGGCGAGTCCGTCCAGTGTACCCAGTCTCCACTGAGCACCCGTACACCATCCTTGATGTCAAACACCGACGGATATGGGATCATTCATCGCCCAACATATGGGTCAAGATGCATATACGCTAGTCTACTCTGGTGTATCGATGCCCTGTCTCGATATACCCTCGACTAGGAACATTTATAGGATGCACTCATCGACTACCGTGGCCCCACTAGTATGATCTCATCATAATCTCAGTAGTCGAGTACAGATCCTAAGGGCTTTATCAACATGTGAGAGAAAGACAGTAAACCAATACGAGTCAACATGTTAAGATAAAGTGAAACCAAATAGCATACTATCATGACGAGCAAGAAAGTCCTCTCTGTATATATCCAAGCATCCATCATAAATATACATCATATGTACAACAATGGTCTCTAGGGCATATACATAACTAACAATCTCCCACTTGCACTAAGGCCAGCTGCTGTATTATCTCATACCTAGCATCCCGAATAATCTCTCAAACTGTATCTGGGGAATGGCCTTCGTTAGTGGATCCGCAGTGTTGTCCTTCGTATCTACTCTCCTGACCTCGATCTCCCGGTGATCAACTATCTCCCTGATCAGGTGATACCACCTCAGAATATGTCTGGACTTCTGATGGGATCTGGGTTCCTTGGCCAAAGCCACAGCTCCATTGTTATCGCAATACAGAGGTATTGGATGTTCAATGGATGGAACCACACCAAGTTCACTAATGAACTTCTTTATCCAGACAGCCTCTTTGGCAGCATCGTTGGCAGCGATGTATTCAGCCTCCATCCTCGAGTCTGCAACGGTATCCTGTTTGGAACTCTTCCAATATACCGTCCCTCTATTGAGGGTAAAGACAAATCCCGAGTGCGACTTAGAGTCATCCTTATCACTTTGGAAGCTTGAATCGGTAAAGGACTCCACCCGGAGTTCTCCGTTACCATACACCAAGAACATGTCTCTAGTCCTTCGCAAGTACTTGAGAATGTTCTTCACAGCTGTCCAGTGACTCTCTCCAGGATCTGCTTGATACCGACTCACTACACTTAGTGAGTATGCAACATCGGGTTTGGTACATAGCATCGCATACATGATAGAGCCTACTGCCGAAGCATAGGGTATCTCTTGCATGCGAGCTCTCTCCAAATCAGTCTTGGGAGACATCTCTTTGGAGAGAGTGAGTCCAGAGATCATGGGTTGGTTCCCACGCTTGGATTCTTCCATACTAAACCTCTTTAATATGGTGTCAATGTACCTGGATTGGGACAATCCCAGTATCCTTTTGGATCTATCTCTATAGATCCTAATCCCCAATATACAGGAGGCATCACCTAGATCTTTCATTGAGAATCTTTGTGATAAGAAGAGCTTGACTGATTGCAGCATAGGAATATCATTTCCTATTAAGAGTATGCCATCCACGTACAATACGAGGAAGACAACCTTACTCTCTGCTACCTTCTTATAGATACAAGGTTCATCTATGTTTTTGATGAAGTCAAACTCTTTGACTACTACATCAAAACAGATGTTCCAACTCCGTGATGCTTGCTTTAACCCATAAATGGATTTAAGCAGTTTGCACACCTTTCCGCTGCTCCCACTATCTACGAAGCCCTCTGGCTGAGTCATGTACACGCACTCTTCTAAATCACCATTTAGAAAGGCGGTCTTAACATCCATTTGCCAGATTTCGTAGTCATGGTACGCAGCAATGGCAAGTAAGATCCAGATGGACTTAAGCATAGCCACTGGAGAAAAGGTTTCGTCATAATCCACACCTGGTCGTTGACGAAAACCCTTTGCTACAAGTCTAGCTTTGAAAGTCTCAACTTTTCCATCTACACCAAATTTCCTTTTAAAAATCCACATGCTCCCAATAGGTTTTACCCCTTCAGGAGCATTTTCCAAAATCCATACTTTATTGGTGTACATGGATTCCATCTCAGATCGCATTGCATCCAGCCATTTCACAGAGTCACCACTCGTGATGGCCTGCTCGAAACTAGTCGGGTCATCATCTTCCATGATGCAATCCTCGCTTCCACCATCAATGAGAAAACCGTAGTATCTCTCAGGTGGATGAGAAACCCTACTAGATCGGCGGAGAGGCTGGGGTTCGTCGGGTACTACTGAATCCTTTGGTTCTACTAAATCTTCAGTTGCAATTTGTGTTTCTGGAACCTCTTCCAGCTCTACCTCTTTGCCACTAATTTCTTTTGCAAGAAATTCCTTTTCCAAAAAGGTGGCATATTGAGAAACAAACACTTTTTGTTCTTCAGTGTGGTAGAAAAAATATCCTTGGGAATTCTTAGGATATCCCACAAACTTGCAAAGAATTGACCGTGCCTCGAGTTTGTTTGGATTTTTCCTTTTGACATAGGCCGGACAACCCCATATCTTAACTCGTTTAAAATATGGTCTCTTCCCACTCCATATCTCATATGGTGTGGTAGGCACAGATTTAGATGGAACTTGATTAAATAGGTATGCTGCTGTCTCAAGCGCATAACCCCAGAAGGAAATAGGCAACTCAGCCTCGCTCATCATAGAGCGCACCATATCTAATAGGGTGCGATTCCTCCGTTCCGATACACCATTGTGCTGTGGTGTATAAGGAGGAGTAAGCTGAGAGAGAATCCCATTCTCTTTTAGATAATCTAGGAACTCATTGCTTAAGTATTCACCTCCTCGATCAGATCGAAGAATCTTAATACTTTTGCCCGTTTGATTCTCTACTTAGTGCTTATATTCTCTGAATTTCTCAAAAGCTTCAGACTTGTGTTTCATTTGGAACACATGTCCGAATCTAGAGAGATCGTCAGTGAATGTAATGAAGTAGGAAGAACCGTTCCTGGCATGCGTAGACATGGGACCACATACATCACTATGTACCAGTCCTAAGAGTTCAGTAACTCTTTCTCCGTGTCCACTAAACGGAGCTTTGGTCATTTTTCCTTTGAGTCATGAATGGCAAGTGTCATAAGATGATAATTCGAAAGGATTCAAATAACCATCCTTATGTAACTTAGCCAGTCGTGTCGCATTGATATGACCAAGTCTACAATGCCATAAGAAGGATTCGTTCATTTCTGAACTTTTCCTCTTGTGTGTGTTTTGTATATTGAGGACTGTATTCTGATATAGAATGAATATGCCATTATGTAACGAGCCTGATGCAATCAACTTTTGATCTAGGAATATGTTCATAACATTATCCTTTACTACAAAATTATATCCTTTTTTACTTAATAAAGAGACTGATATAATGTTGCACATCATGTTCGGTATATAATAGCACTCATTTAGAATCAGTGTATTACGACTTGGCAATACTAGGTGATATTCGCCAACTGCTTTGGCTGCAATACTTGCACCGTTCCCTACTTGAACGGAATGATCACCTTTTCCCAGTTCTCTACCTTTACGTAGCCCATGTAACAATTTACATATGTGGGATCCTGATCCGGTATCTAATTCCCAGGACGTAGGGTGAACTGAGAAACAGTTCTCAATAACTAAAACACCTGAAGAAGATGCATCAACATGCATGTTCTTTTGGGCGGCTTGAGAATCCAGATATTCTCCTATTCCCTGTTCAGTCTTATAACTCTTATAAGAAAGAACGAGTCCAACGTTCCCCTGCTCAGTATAATAAGCGGGTTCAGTCAATACATCCATATTATTATCTTGATTATGGCCTGACATGGTCTCTACCTGGAGAGAGAGAGAGAAGAAAACACTTTAGCGTATGCTCAAGATTAGATTGGTTATTATCTTATCTAATCAGGATGTCTCCCACTATTTTTATCAAATCTTCCTTCAAACCCTAAAAGGTAAGATTAGCCGGGATTAATTACACCCTACAATTTCGTCAATCTTTCAGCCAGATCAGTGTCGGTACTTGACGGAGGTTCCCCGTGCTTTCGCACGGACCTAATTAAAGTAAACCTCGTTTTCCCAGAGGCGTAACCCCGTTAACACTTTTCTAGACACCTACTTGATGGACTAATTGTCATGTGTAAAACTCTCCCAGGAGTAACTTTTACTCGCAGTGGGTATCGGGATCCAACTATCTCATAGAAGGTATGCAATCTCATTGCAAATTTCAACACTTGAAATTCCCGATAATATTTTGCCCCTAGCAATTTATGACCTTAACATAGTCAACAAACCATAATTGCTAGCCAAGTTCAACCCGTCATTTCCTGATTGAATTAAACCCACCTGCATGACCCTTAACATAGTCAACAAAGTCGTATAACTACCCTAATCCAATCACATCTTATGTTTTAGCAGATAAGTACTAATTAGCTACCGCACACTACGCCTTAACATAGTCAACAAACGTAGCACGAATACTAACTAGTCTTTATCTGAAATGACGGAGGGCTACGCAGGTTTTTCAGAAAACCATGAGCGTAATGAACTTGATATCGTCGTAGAATCATGTGAAATTTTGAAATGGAGTGCTTTTGAGGCTTTCATTAGTTTTGCTAAAGAGGTCACTCCCGGTGAAGGGATCTCGGCTCTTTCCTCATCGAATAAGGTGCAGGACATATCATATATATCACTGTGCAAAGCAAAACTCTAAAAGCAATCAAAAGACAAACCGAGTTTTGTAGCATCTGCCAGTTTCGCTAAAGAGGTCACTCCCGGTGAAGGGATCTCGGCTCTTTCCTCATCGAATAAGGTGCAGGGTATATCATATATACCACTATGCAAAGCAAAACTGTAGCTACCCTTTTTATAAAGTTTTGATTCTACAACATCTTTTAGGTTTCTTTTCTTTTTATTAATCTCATTAATAAAATATCCCATCAGCTTATGCTTCCTAAGCATCACAGATAAATACGACGTACACTTATGCCATCCGCATTCGCTTCGATGTCCCCTCGTGCACCGTTAGGTTAGGTAACTAACGACATAGCAGGGCAGGGCTAGTGCGGGTGTAAAACATAAGTAACGTCTATATAATATATCATATATACTATATACTGTATCCATCACAATATATCAAATGATCACATCACAGATATCGCAGCAGAAACATAGATATAATGTGGGATATACTAGGACGTCCGAATTTAGTATTTATCCAACAATAGAAAATACAGATTCCACAGTCGCGATGAATAGCCAAGCCCACACCCTGGACCCCTACGAGAGCGGCAAGCGACCCTACCAATTCTGGAGTTTAGGAGACCCGGTCTCGACTCCTCGAGATGGCCTCCCACTGAACCCCAGAACCCGGTCACCTGTGCTCCCCTCCTTGGGTCCATCCTAATGCGGAAAAATAAATAATATACAACACTGGTGGCATCAACCTCAACCCGGAAGTGCCCCAAATAAAAGAATATTACATTACATTTGAATTTACATGAATGAAAATATAAAACTCTCATCTCACATAAAACCCCCGGCTATTCAATCGCGACAATCCTGCACATCATATCTCAGCAACACATAATATCTCATATCATCAACGTAACTAAGTATGCATACATCGATCGTCGTCGATGTATAGCAACGACAACCGGCAATACAACTACATACTACACTTACGGTCATAGAAAAGAAATTGTAAAACTACAATATTTGGAATCCACAATCACTTTAGACATCGTAAATCCGAAATATCACATACTTCGCATTTCATGCCTAACACAATGAATTCCACATATTGTATCACATTCCAGATAAATAGACAGTATTAAACTTTCCGAACAGATAATCAAATACCCAAAATTTCCTAAATTGCTCAACACTTGAACGGAGTTCAAATAATCCGGAATGTGTCACAGTAGTAGCGGTCCAGCCGTAGAAGGGTCAAGCCAACGCCTCACATGTGGCATGCCGTACTGTCCCAAATCCGAAGGTTCAAAAGGCAGTTCAAGACGGTCACATAATCGAGTTAAGGTTTGTTGTCTTCTAGAGGGTCCACCAAAAAACTTGCATTCATTTGCGAAAGATTTAAACTCGAGAAAAGATTCAACACTTGAAAATTTTTCGTGTCGAGAAAAATTGAGTTAATGATATCCGTTCGAACATTTTAACAGATTCTAAATATCCGGAAAAAATAACGAATTTAAATTATCCGATCGAATCTACGATTACAAAATAAACCCCAGAATTCTCAACACTTGAGTCAGATTAAAAATACCCATAAAAATTAAATCACAGAAAAAGGAGTAACTGTGCAAAAACTAGTCCTTGATTCCTCAATACTGCCGCGGTTCCGCGGCCCAAGCGAGGTACGGCCGCGGTTCCGCGGCGGTTTGTACGGAACAGGGGCTCGTTTTTCACAGAAGTGCTTATGTTTCCCTGCTGATATTTTTAGGTATTTTTAATTCAGAAAAATCCCAGATTTTGAAAAATATCCAGAGAGGGGGTTAACTTTGTCGGTTCGGGTTCGATCGGAGTTTTAACTTCGTTAACACGTCGCCTAATGCACTAGCTAGGCTCTGATACCACTGTAGGTCAGGCAGCCACCCTATCCAATGGGGTCACCGTGGCACCAACGGGACCCTCAGCAGCTACTTTTTACACATGCCCCCTCGCGAGGACTACAACCCGTCGGAACACCATCCGGTCTTGGGACACCCTGGGGGTAAGAGCCTATGCTTCGCCACACTGTCACACAGTGAGAACCCCCCATAGGTCGACATCTAATGCCTAGTAGCTCTGATACCACTGTAGGGTTTCTAGGCACACTTGTGAAGGTTCATAAAACATCAAACATGCCCGAATAAAATTTTACATGTGCCGAACAACCCAAAGACGGGATCTTTGCTAGATTATTAGGGTTTAGCATGCAAGATAACATCTTTAAAGCTAAGTGTGAGGGATTACAACCTTTGTAGTCCGCTCCTTCGCTTCACAAGCTCCGAGTAGAAGTCCCTTCGCAGCGATCCACGATCTCCCGGACTCAAGAGAGGCTCCACGACTCGAATGATCCATGCTAGCTTGAAGTGTTCCGATTCTCCGATGATCTACGTCGAAGTTGCTATAACCCAAACTTTCTCACTCTAGAGAGATGAACATCCTAATCTAATGGGCTAGATTAGATGAGGATGATGGAGTAGTATTTATGCTATCTTTTTAATTCACTTTCTCACAAGAAATCATCACAAAAAGAATTTCTAGTGAGCTCTCTCTCAAAAACTAAAGAGAGAAGAAGATGAAGAATGAAAAGAATAATCCTTTTGTGATGAATAGTAGTCAAGAGTATATGATTGATTATAGAACCATGGTCAAGGATGAGAGGCTAAAACTTGTAGAGAATAAACTAGAGTTAGGGTTTGGTTAGGTTAAGGATAAGGATCAACTATAATATCTTAACCAAGACAAAAGAGAATCCTTCTAGAAAGTGCAAGAAAGAGCTAACCCTAATCAAACCCTAATCCCATTTTATCATCCTTAAACATGTTTCATAATAAATCATATCATGTCACAATAATATATATCACATATATATATTATATTTGCAACAAAAGAAAATAATACAATTAACATATATCGCATATATATCAATGTATTAATCCGGTGAGAAAATGAAATAATAAAGAGAGCCAATATTAGATAATGTAATACAATATATCATATATATCATTATACATTAAATCATCGAATCAACACTTGATCCGACGATCCGGTTATATCGAATATAACCGACTAATATATCATGTACCGATTCATCGAATCAACACTTGATCCGATGTCCCGATTCATATCTAAATATCGCGAGAATATAATACGGTATCTCATATCGCATTATCCTCGGTCCTGCACATATCACATATGTGCCTTTACTCCGTTTTGCCTGAGCCAAGAAACCTCTGTGTAGGACTCTAAAGAATCGTCAATACGCCGGTAGCAGGTGATGATCATATCAAACACCTAAAAGCTGCAAGCGGTCAGCTAAACGTAACAGCCACCCAGGTATTGAGCGATCAGAAGATCAACAAGCTAGCCTGTCCGTTCTCCTGTGAATCCAATCAGTAACACTCCCGTACAGTCCGGTCTGTTCGTCTGATATGTCGCATATCAAGTCTAGGGGTGGTTTACGTCAGACCCCAGCAACCGATAAGTCGTGTCGATGTGAGGCTCATAACAGGTCGAGAAACTACTGGTTACACTTACCAGTATATCTCTATATCAGCCCTGGCCAAGGACTTCCAGTCATAGCCAATCGGGCACAGCACAACATCAACTCCATATACCGGGAGAGACGAATCCCCACCTATTACTCATTGACTCCATGTGATTCGGGACTGTACCCAAAAGCCACCGTTTTGCACGCCCTCTTGGACGTGGTAAGGTGGAAATCAAAGCACAGTGGGAATCACACAAGACTCTATGACGATCTCGGGTCTACAGACTACCCTGTACCTGTGTCACCGGAGAACTGCCATCTGACGTGTGTTATATTACCATCCGGGAGTTCTCGGCGAGTCCGTCCAGTGTACCCAGTCTCCACTGAGCACCCGTACACCATCCTTGATGTCAAACACCGATGGATATGGGATCATCCATCGCCCAACATATGGGTCAAGATGCGTATACGCTAGTCTACTCTGGTGTATCGATGCCCTGTCTCGATATACTCTCGACTAGGAACATTTATAGGATGTACTCATCGACTACCGTGGCCCCACTAGTATGATCTCATCATAATCCCAGTAGTCGAGTACAGATCCTAAGGGCTTTATCAACATGTGAGAGAAAGACAATAAACCAATACAAGTCAACATGTTAAGATAAAGTGAAACCAAATAGCATACTATCATGACGAGCAAGAAAGTCCTCTCTGTATATATCCCAGCATCCATCATAATATACATCATATGTACAACAATGGCCTCTAGGGCATATACATAACTAACACGTGGGCCTGATTAAATATGTGTATGTGATACCGTATTGTAATCTGGCAGTTATTTGTTATATAGTTAGGTTATATGTGATATAACCAGATTATCGAATCAAGTATAGATTTGATAATGTGATACACAGATAAATGATATTAGTCGGTTATATGTGATATAACCGGATTATTAAATCAAGTGTCGATTTAATAATTTGATATATATTATATTTGATATAATTATCTTAACTAATATCATCAGCTCACTAATTATTCTTCATAATATATATATATATATATAATGAAGCATGACATGAATTTTAGTTTGTGAAAATAGAAATTGAGGTGGAAAATGGGAGCATGCTCAGGCATGGCTTTTTTCTTTAGTTTATTCACCTTGACTCACTATTCAAGCATGGTTGCAATTTTATATTGCAATTATCTCCATGCTTGAATGAGTGAGGGTCAAGGGGTTGCCATTCTACACTTCATTCACAACACTTAGCTATTTTTCAAGTATTGCTCTCATGCTTTCATCTTCTTCTTCCTCTTGATCATACTTCAAGCTTCAACCCCCACATGTGATGTGAACCATGAAGCTTGAACACAAATTAGTGAGCTTCCAATCTCCTACTTCACCCTCCCACACCAAACCAGCATATTGGTGTGGCGTGTTTCCTTCACCAATAGGAGATTAGTGAAGAGGTAGCTTGAGCTAGCGGGCTTCGCGTGAATCATCTTTGGCACGAAGGTTATCGGAGGAAGCTCGTCCAAACTCTCAAGTGGAGCCTAGTAGAGTCGTGTGGACTACTACACGGATCCTATGAAGTGATGGAATTGATCTACGAGGGTATAACCATCATCACTTCTCTCTAGTTTAGTACATATCATCATAGTAAACCCTAATCTTCTAGTCACGATCTTGTATAAGTCTACCCTAGCACTCGGAAAATTTAAAATTCGGCATGCTTGATGCCACTAGAACCCCATTGTGGTGCTAGGGTAGACTTTCATGGTATCAGGGCTAAGCTAGAACTTTTGGGTAAGTCGTTACGATGTTAAAGTGTTCAATCGGTTTCGAAAACAGCAAAATCTTGAAGTTTCTATCGAATTTTTCAAACGTTGGAATTTTTTAGATTAAAAATATCCAAAAAAATCGTGCAGGGTTTTCTATAGAGCCCCAAGAAAATTGGAGCCCCAACACCCTTAAAGCGTCGTGGAACCGCGGCCAAATCCCTAGTTTTGCCGCGGTTCCACCGCCATTTTGGGGAGTTGTGAGTCAATTTTTCTTTTGCTGCTCCATGGTTTCATTTAGCACTGGGTATTTTTAATGCTTCTCAAGTTGTTGAGATCTCTGGAATTTGTGGAAGTTTGATAAACCGATCGAAAAGTTTAACGTTGTATAGATCTTGATGATATGTGATACAATTGTTAGAATCCAAATAATCAGTTTTGTGAAAACTAGTTAATATATTATAATCATAGTGTATTAGTCTCGGTTAATCGGTTGCCATGGAGTTTTGATTCGGATCAAAATTCCGTCGCAATCATGTATTGTACGTGAACACTCACCGGGTAACTCTAGTAGACAGCCACGCCTCATAGCCCCGACGAAGTGACTGTGGGAGAACCCCGTTGCCAAAAAGCACCCACTCAGGTGCTTGCGGCCACAGTGTTCCGCCTTAGTGCACTTCATCGACGGCATCGGGGGTGCGACCATCTTGTTGGAGATAGTGCCCTCAGAAACAATTATTGGATCACAGGCACATGATTGCAATGATTGATGGAGGACCTATCCCTATAGGACAGTCTTACTCAAGATGATAGTATGCTATCTGGTTTATCTTTATCATCGTGTACTGCTTTAGGTGACCTTACAGGTCACTATTGCGCGTTGATAGAGCCCCTAGGATTCTTGCTTGACTGCCAGCAGTATGAGGGCGATCATATACGTGGGAGCTGGGGTCTATAAGCACATCCTTAAAAGGTCCCTAGTCATGGGAGTTTCGAGACAGGGCATCGATACTCCAGAGTAGACTAGTGTATACAGTCGAGACCTCGACGAGGGGCGGTGGCCGGTCTCACAAGCCACTGGTGTTAGTTGGTTCACCTAAGATGTATACAGGTACTCATTGGGTTATGAGTACACCGGACAGGACTCGCCGGGAACATGCTAGTTGGTCTTATACCTGACGTCAGATAGCAGTTCCCTGGTGACATGTGTACAGGTTAGTTCATCGACCTGAGATCGTCATTTGTCTCATGTGAGTTCCCACTGTACTTTGATTACTACCCTACCACGCTCAAAGGAGACGTGCAAACAGGTTTTAGTTGGGTACAGTCCCGAGCCACATGGAGGAAGTGAGCGGATCTGCAGGGGTTCGTCTCTCCCGGTATTGGGGGTGAGGTCGCGCTGTGTCTAGGAGAGCCATTACACGAAGTCCTTGCCCAAGGCAGGAGATTTACTGGTAGGTATTCCATTAGTATCTCAGGGTGTTCTGGGCTACACTTCGACACGACTTGTACCGCTTTTAGGGGTCTGACTTTTACCAACCCCCTAGGCCCGCCATGCGATGCTCATAGACGAACGGACCGGACTGTACGGATATTGTCACTGACAAGCTCAGTAGGGTGTCAGGATGAGTTCGCTCATCTACGTCCCTTTTGGTCAATACCTGGTTGCCCGTTACGTATGGCTAATACATCTGACATGCTTGTGGTTAAATCCACAGCCAAAGTGTTGACGAGTCTTTAGAGTCCTCCACAGACCGTTTTCTCAAGTTTCGGGCGAAAAGCTGTAGAGGCCGTATGGAGATATGGCAGGGTTCGATCATATACGTGCGGTATTGCATGGATCATGATCGGATGGATAATACTAGCGGGCTTTGGTTTAAGCCGGATCCTAGTATTGTACAGTGTAGATTTCGTCTCATTGCATTTGTATTCGGTCGCAATACAAATGCGGGTATGTATATACAGTAGCGGGGTTTTCCTGTAGTTTATTACGGGATCGTTTTTCTGAAGTTGCCAGTTTGCTTTCCGTTACGGCCATTTTCCTTTGTTTCTTTCCTTGGCTGAAAATTGGTGGAGGAGGGCTTATTTGCAATTGTGCAAATTAGCATTGTGGAGGGCGGTCTTTGTATATGGTTGTTTCATGATGGTGCACCATCCATTGACTTCATTTGACTTCATCATGGCTTGACTTTTGTGATGACATGGGTTTGATGATGGGTTTATGAGTGTTGGACTTGGTTTGTGATCATGATTCATCATGATAACCTTTTCTCTTTCATGCATTATTAGGGCTCACTCATTTTTGATCCACTCACTCTCTCCTCTCATTCTCTCCTTGATGCATGGTTGGCCACAAGAGGTGGGGGCTGTCCCAAATTTTAGAAGTGGGATTTTTGATCTTTTGGCTTTGCAAAAATCCCATAACTCCATCCCCAAAGTATACTTCATCTCATTCCTCCACCAAATGGCAACTTCAACCCCAAGAGAGACAAAGAGCACTACACTTATTCTACAGCAATTCTTAGACACGTCGACTCGCCAACTTCGTGCCCGAGTTGCCTCAGTCCAGAGGTGGGAGCCCGTAAAAGAACCCGGCGATGTGGTGCCCTTCCGACGAGGAAATGAAGACCGGAGATTCCGCGGGGAGATCGGGACGTCGATGAGAAGACCGAAGGACACGGATCGCTCGGTATATCTCTCTACCCCTTCTCTTGTTAGCTAGGATTAGATTAATGGCCCGATCCGGGTTTATAGTGCGCGGTGGTGCCGGTTTTAAAGAGTAAAGAAAAATATCGTTTCCGCATTTTGGCCTCGGATAGACGGCCGGGGCGCCGCCGTGCACTTACAATGCTATCAGAGCCACGCCATTAACCTATTCTAGCTTGCTCTAACGTGTTTACAAGTTCGATCGAACGAATTTTCCGAAACCGCATTTTCAATGTAACAGTTTCTGTCGATTTTATTTTGTGCTCCAAAAATTTTTCTGAGCATGTCAAAAAATCGTGTAGGCTTTTTTTAGTATTCTGTGATATTTTTGTTCACTGATGTTCCTGTAGCACTGCGGAACCGCGGCCATACCTCTGTTCTGGCCGCGGTTCCGCCGCAGTATTAAGGAAACAGTGCACCAAAATTTGCAGTTTTGTCTCTGTCTTGGAAATGGGGTTTTTGGAATATTCTGTTTAGGCCCAGATTTTCTTTAAGTGCTACAGTTGTGCTTGGGGCCCACTTGGGTAAATTTGATCGATCGAAAATTTTAAACATGTTAGTTCACAGTATTTACATTATATCTGTGACCGTGAATGTCATTTGATCGGTAAATCCTGTCTAACTGCTATAGCTCTTTTAGACGGATTTGCGAACGTGACATTCACGTTGATGTTCTGTGTTGTACTGTGATGTTGCGGATTGTCGTGGTGGATAGCCTAGATGCAATGGTAGTACAGTTTGGTTTATTATGTACATTTGATATTGCGGGCGAGCGTCCGACATGTGGACTGCCGTCACTGCCTGTTTGTATATTATTCTTTTGGGGCACGACCGGGGTGAGGTCGATGTACCCGTTGTATGTATATTTTACTTTCTGTACTAGGATTACCCCAAGGTGGGGTGCATGGATAGCCGGGTTCTAGAAAGCAACGGGCCCGCATCTCATGGCGTTGAGACGGAGGGAGCTTCACTCTAGAATTGGCGGGCTATTCGCCGCACTCGTAGGGGGTACAGGTTGACCCAGGAGGGGTGCCCAAGTTACCGGATTCCGTGAAGTGCTGGGTGGTCCATTCACGTTGCTGAAGGGGGCTGCCTCGCTTCAGGTTTTGGCAGGTAACTTGCCGCGCCCGTAGGGGTCTAGGATTTCATTGCACAGGCTATCCACACGACCAGGGGAACGTCGGGTTTCAGTAGCGGCTCTATGAAACCCGGGGATCCTAGATATCTGTATTGTTCTGTGATGCTTATTACATTTCTGTGATGTTGCATTTTATCACGCCTAGAGCGAATATTATATATTGATATATATACTAGTAGATGGTGTATATGTTTTGCATCCACGCTAGTCCAGTCCCCGCTCTGTTGTTAGTTAAGTAACCTAACAGGTAATGACGGGACCCAGTGGCGAATGCGGATGGCATATACGTACATCATTATTTTCGTTCTTTATTGGTGTGATCAATTGATGGGACTGCGTTGATTCGGATCAATGCAAACTAAACAAACCTATTCTGATGTTGTTGGAACATTTTTCAAAAAGCCGTTATTGCAAGGACGTTCTCTTTTGTTTTTCACAGTGGTATTCAGTTGGAATATCCTGCACCTCAGTCGACGAGGCAAGGGCCGAGATCCCTTCACCGGGAGTGACCCCTTGGACAGAAGTTTGCGTCAGGGCAATAACTTCACTATAGTCGTTTACTTTTTCTTTGCATCGTGGTATTCAGTTGGAATATCCTGCACCTCATTCTACGGGGAAAGAGCCGAGATCCCTTCACCGGGAGTGACCTCTTTAGCAATGGTTTTCGTCACTATATTTTTATAAAGCTATCCGGTTCCTTCAACGATATCAAGTTCATTACGTTAAAGGTTTTTCACCAAAAACCATTCGTAGCCCTCCGTCGTTTCATATGGATAGTCAATAGTATTCAAGCTGTGTTTGTTGGCCAAAGTCAAGGCACAGTGTTTGGTAGCTATTGGGTATTCATATGCAGCATAGATAGATGCGTTGGTTTGGGACAGTCGTACTGCCTTGTTGGCCAAAGTCAAGGGTAGGTACGGGTGGGTTCAAATCAACCTGGAGAATGACGGGTAGAACTTGACATGTGACTTATGATTTGTTGGCCAAAGTCAAGGTCATAAGAGCATAGGGTAAAAATCACATCGGGAGTTTCTAAAGAAACTGAAACTTGCCAGATATGCGCATACCTCCTGGAGTGTGATAACGTGAGCGGATTCCATCACGTTATCATGCGATGATAGTTGGATCCCGATTCCCACTGATTAATTTGTTTACTCCTCGGGTGATCCCGACTAATTCTCCTTTCAGGTTTGGAGGAGAATTTGACGATACAGTGGGAGGTTTCCAGATTAGATAAAGTGAAAACCATTCCGATCTAGGTTAGAGTGCACGCTGAGTGTTTCTTTTCTCTCTCTCTTTGGCAGCGACCATGACCCGACCTTTGACTATGACTCAGTGACCAACATTAACCGAACCATCTTAAACACTGGCTTTTGGATTGTCAGAGTTGCAAACCTCATTGCCACTTCTACTTTTACCCTTTTCTCCAGGACACCCCGTATTACTACGAACGTCCACTTACATTTGATAAAACCATCGTATGGTTATATACGAACTCGAAGGAATTTATTCGAGGATGGTTTCCATTTCTGGAGAAAACGAATAGGACTATTCAATTGTCTTTTCCTTTTACCTTCTCTCAGGTTGCGAGTACTCCTTGGTTTAGGAGATAGCACACCTATTACGCAAATTGGATAGTCTTCTTCCAAACCTTAGGCTGGTGCCGAACGGTGGGGAATGAAGAAAACCAATTAGCATAACGATGGTGTACAGAAGGTATTAAGTAAAGACATATCAAGGGATTAGTAAGAGGGCAAAGTAAATTGCGACTGCTATTCACGACCAGACCAAGTATTTCTTCGCCAATCCTAAATCACCTTTGTATTTCTCCAGGACACTCCGTATCACTACGAAGATCCACAGTTTATTGGATACTCCATCGTATGGTTATATACGAACTCGAAAGGAACTTGTTCCAGTTCGGGGATGGATTCTGGTTCAGGAGAAATATGAATAAGGTTTATTCGGTTGTTTTTTATCTTCATCTTCTCTCGCATTGCGAGTGCTCCTAGGATTAGGACAGTACACCCATTATGCTTATTGGATAGTCTTCTTCCAAACCATAGGCTGGTGCCGAACGGTAGGGAAGGAAGAAAACTATTTGGCCTAAAGGGGTGTACAGAAGATAGTGACTAAAGACATATAAAGGGATTTGGAGAGATGACAAAGAATTATACGGTTACAGTTGTGAATCTGGATAATAGAAGAGGCATTATTAGGAATACCCGGATACCCCTACGAAACATTTACATGTTTCAGTTTCATTATGTATTGTTAAAAGAAAACTGATTTCCCAATTAGCCCTTGCTCCAGGGTATGTATTTACCAGGTATGATTCTCACATCTGTATTGTTTTTACAGATGATGAGTGGGAGTAAGTTATTGGGAATTAGGTGATCATCCTCATTATATCGGATTTCATTGTAATTGGTGATATTTGAGGAAATCGCCTGGGCTATTTTCCGGTCGGCAAATATTTGGTTTTGAATATCCGTTGTTATGCACCAATTTCAAATTGATATATCTGTATGTCTATTTTTATAGAGTGAGATATACCTTTTTGAAATTATGTCTATGACATTTACCTATATCAGTGGATGGTTAGGTAAGGAGCAATGAACAGCGGTGTAATTCTTCTTAACCATAAGTATAGTTTTCAACCTACGACACACAGGGAATGAGTTATTAGACTCAAAGGACTTATACAGAGTATTGTATGTTGTCCAGTGTCCATTAGGACAGAGGGGTTGGTCCTTGCACGATATTCTGTTTACTTGTGACTTCTCTAGTTCTTAGACATGTGTTTCGTGGAAACACAAGGTCTGAGTTTTGAGAAGTTATAAGTATAAGATTAAAGTAGAGAACCAGGTATTGCAAGTATCGGGATTCTTTAAGGTGATCGAAGATGTAGATACTTGTGAATGGTATTCAGTTGATAGTAATGATTAAGAGAACTTCCTTCTCTTTCGGGTTACTCATATCTGGATGCATTCCTAAGTTGAGTAACGCTGATCGGCCTCCTTCCATTTAGTTAACATGCACTGGAGACAGCTGCATGATTTGAATCTGGTTCAATTAAATCAGTGCCTCTGGTTCTATATTGGATATAGAACAGTTCATATCTTAACGATGTTAAGGTACGGGGAGTTGTCCGGCTTATGCTTAAAACCAGACTCTGGATAACTCAAGGCATGTTTCTGTAATGGCTGTTTGTGGGTTGACCCAGGCTATGACGAGGGTTGACTTTCTACCATCTGGAAGATCAATAGTAATATTGTTCTTAACTCGCCACAGTTTTAACAAAAATGGATTTTTTTCCAGAAAACAGTAGTGGGAGTATGGTAGAACTGGAAGTGATTCCAAAACCGCAGACGATTACTGAAAATTTGATAAGAACCTAAAGATTCAATTTGGTTTGACATTCCATTGGCCACTCCGCAGATACGGTGGGTAACCTCAAGCACCCGAGAGGTACTCCGGTAGCCTCAAGGACGGTGACAGGGAGGTTCTTGTTTACCCAGACTTGTCATTGCTATTGTTCCAGGCTGCGAGACCCGGCAGGAGGATGAGTATAGCGTCGTTCTAAACTAGCTTTAGAAGTGTACGTGTATATGACTCTGCCAGAGGGTTGTCGTAGTCATTGGGAGCAGCGGAAGCATTGGTGGACAAGTGGCTTATGTCTATTTATAGACTAAAGCAGTTGTAGCGGAGATAGATCGTCTATTTCTGATATGACAGTCATAGGTTTGACTTCATCAGAATAGCGGATAGATCTGTTAAGAAGGTAGTAGGGTGTGATGTCCTGGTATTTGGATGACATACACAGAGTAGGAAGTGATGTTCCTATACTACGATCGGTTATACTTTGGTTGTCACACAGTGGTTTCTCCACATGGGACTTGGATATAATATCAAGACATTCTGGTTACTGGATATATGGCTTTAGATCTGGATTTGGGTAGTTTCCCAATCAGGGTACTTAGACAGCATTCTGAAGGTGTTTTAGAATGGACGACTCCAGGCATGGTAGTGTACCTGCAGGTGATGGAGTCACCCTCTCTAAAGGTGTCTTACTGACAAAAGGGGAGAGGGATGTGCATGATTGGCAGATCACTTGCTTAGGCAATTGAGTCAATCATGAGATGTCAAGTACCACACCAGATGTTGTTTTTGCAGTGGATGCAATAAATTGATATTAATCTAATCCTGGAGAAACGGTCGGAAGCAGTTTTAGAACATAAGTGGATGTTCTAGGGATATGATAACGATAGCCCCATTCGGGAGACAGTTATCAGGCTTCCAAGGTGACCTGGATGACAGAGAGGTTGCCAGAGTTATAGTTTTCCCTCTGACGAGGGGCGGTATTTTGGACAGGTAGTCCAAGAGGATACTGAGGGAGGAATGACGCAGGATACTGATTAAGTTCAGTTGACGATACAGTCTAAGAAGTTTGAATTTGGAGTTCATTTATGAGCTATGTCCCATCAGATATCCAGACATATTCTAAGACAGGTATTGCTCTTTTCGGGAGATGGCTTTCTCCGCGAACTTGAGATAATGAGAGACATAGAAAGAAACATCAAGGCAGATCCACTCACTGAGGCTTTTCCTCGAACACATTAGTTTCGCAAACTGGTTTTGTGAGACTGATCAGTAGAGGAGTTGGGTGTTCGGTATCACACGGGCTGTGAGTATGCGACATCGCAATAATTAGCTTTGAGTGCAAGTGGAAGATTGTTGGAGATAGTGCCCTCAGAGTCAATTATTGGATCACAGGCACGTGATTGCAATGATTGATGGAGGACCTATCCCGATAGGACAGTCTTACTCAAGATGATAGTATGCTATATGGTTTATCTTTATCATCGTGTACTGCTTTAGGTGACCTTACAGGTCACTATTCCGCGTTGATAGAGCCCCTAGGATTCTTGCTTGACTGCCAGCAGTATGAGGGCGATCA
Organism: Agapanthus africanus; assembly: GCA_030015575.1. Lineage (NCBI taxonomy): Eukaryota > Viridiplantae > Streptophyta > Magnoliopsida > Asparagales > Amaryllidaceae > Agapanthus > Agapanthus africanus. Next base: position 417,209,383 of record JASDDO010000012.1, read on the forward strand.
TATACGTGGGAGCTGGGGTCTATAAGCACATCCTTAAAAGGTCCCTAGTCGTGGGAGTTTCGAGACAGGGCATCGATACTCCAGAGTAGACTAGTGTATACAGTCGAGACCCCGATGAGGGGCGGTGGACGGTCTCACAATCCACTGGTGTCAGTTGGTTCACCTAAGATGTATACAGGTGCTCATTGGGTTATGAGTACACCGGACAGGACTCGCCGGTAACATGCTAGTTGGTCTTATACCTGACGTCAGATAGCAGTTCCCTGGTGACATGTGTACATGTTAGTTCATCGACCTGAGATCGTCATTTGTCTCGTGTGAGTTCCCACTGTACTTTCATTACTACCCTACCACGCTCAAAGGAGATGTGCAAACAGGTTTTAGTTGGGTACAGTCCTGAGCCACATGGAGGCAGTGAGTGGATCTGCAGTGGTTCGTCTCTCCCGGTATTGGGGGTGAGGTCGCGCTGTGTCTAGGAGAGCCATTACACGAAGTCCTTGGCCAAGGCAGGAGATTTACTGGTAGGTATTCCAGTAGTATCTCAGGGTGTTCTGGGCTACACTCCGACACGACTTGTACCGCTTTTGGGGGTCTGACTTTTACCAACCCCCTAGGCCCGCCATACGATGCTCATAGACGAACGGACTGGACTGTACGGATATTGTCACTGACAGGCTCAGTAGAGTGTCAGGATGAGTTCGCTCATCGACGTCCCTTTTTGTCAATACCTGGTAGCCCGTTACGTATGGCTAATACCTCTGACGTGCTTGTGGTTAAATCCACAGCCAAAGTGTTGGCGAGTCTTTAGAGTCCCCCACAGACCGTTTTCTCAAGTTTCGGGCGAAATGCTGTAGAGGCCGTATGGAGATATGGCAGGGTTCGATCATATATGTGCGGTATTGCACGGATCATGATCGGATGGATAATACTAGCGGGCTTTGGTTTAAGCCGGATCCTAGTATTGTACAGTGTAGATTTTGTCTCATTGTATTTGTATTCGGTCACAATACAAGTGCGGGTATGTATATACAGTAGCTGGGTTTTCCTGTAATTTATTACGGGATCGTTTTTCTGAAGTTGCCAGTCTGCTTTCCGTTTTAGCCATTTTCCTTTGTTTCTTTCCTTGGCTGATAATTGGTGGAGGAGGGCTTATTTTCAATTGTGCAAATTAGCATTGTAGAGGGTGGTCTTTGTATATGGTTGTTTCATGATGGTGCACCACCCATTGACTTCATTTGACTTCATCATGGCTTGACTTTTGTGATGACATGGGTTTGATGATGGGTTTATGAGTGTTGGACTTGGTTTGTGATCATGATTCATCATGATAACCTTTTCTCTTTCATGCATTTTTAGGGCTCACTCATTTTTGATCCACTCACTCTCTCCTCTCATTCTCTCCTTGATGCATGGCCGGCCACAGGAGGTGGGGGCTGTCCCAAATTTTAGAAGTGGGATTTTTGATCTTTTGGCTTTGCAAAAATCCCATAGCTCCATCCCTAAAGTATACTTCATCTCATTCCTCCACCAAATGGAAACTTCAACCCCAAGAGAGACAAAGAGCACTACACTTATTCTACCGCAATTCTTGGACACGTCGACTCGCCAACTTTATGCCGAGTTGCCTCGGTCCAGAGGTGGGAGCCCGTAAAAGAACCCGGCGATGTGGTGCCCTTCCGACGAGGAGATGGAGACCGGAGATTCCGCGGGGAGATCGGGACGACGACGAGAAGACCGAAGGACACGGATCGCTCAGTATATCTCTCTTCCCCTTCTCTAGTTAGCTAGGATTAGATTAATGGCCCGATCCGGGTTTATAGTGCGTGGTGGTGCCGGTTTTAAAGAGTAAAAAAAAGCATCGTTTTCGCATTTTGGCCTCGGATAGACGGCGGGGGCGCCGCCGTGCACTTACACATCTGCTAAAGTTTCCGACGAGTATTGGATAATGTAGTCGGGAATCCTGTTGAATCGACTAAAGTAATTGAAAAGTGTTTTCAATTTGAGACTAAAATACAAGGTTTATAGGTTAGGCATGAAATACGGAATATGAGATATTCCGGGTTTATGATGTCTAAAGATATACGGATTCTAATTATTATAGTTTTCCATTTTCTTTTTTGCGACCGTAAGTGTAATATGTGGGGTATCCCGATCTCTTTGCTATATATCAACGAGTTTTCGGGATACGCATATTTACTTACGTCGATGACATGTGATGTTATGTGTTGCTGTTGATATAATTTATTAGATCGTCGTGTGAGAATAGCCGAGGTTTTTTATGTGAGATGAGATTTTTTATGTAACATTTCAGAAAATATAAAATATTATTTTTGGAATTTAATTTTAAAATAATATATTTCGCGAAAACTACCCGATTTGCAAAATTGGGGTTTTCGTAAAATGGTATAAATATATACCAATATTTGTGAAATAATTGGAGATGAAAATGATTTATTAATTTAAAAATATATTTATCGGATTTTGAATTTTTTATAATTAATTATATGCAGTTTGAATAAAAATTGATTAGTGCATTACTAATCGCGATTAGGTCAAATCCGTGTTCCTACAGTTTTCCATGGCTAGTGCACCATGACATGTTGCTTGTTGTTTCAATTTATTTGTGTTATGTGTTTGGTTTTAATGAGTGGGGGAAAAAGAAAGGAGAAAAGGGAAAAAGAGACAATTATTGGAGAGAGGGAGAGTGAAAAATGAGTTGAGAGAGGATGAGAATAAGAAAAAGAGAGAGAGGGCAGCCATTCATTTCCTCTCCATTATTTTCCTTCATCTTCTTCCTCCTCATCTCCCTCCACCTCCACCTCCAAGAATCATCTCCATTTCTTCACCAAAACCCCACACCCTCTTCATTAAAGTTGATCCCCACCTCATCCTCAACACTTTGGACAAATCAAAGTTGGATTTTGAAGACTTTGGGAAGCTAGGGTTTTTCTTGAGTTTCCTAAATGAGGTATATTTTCTTTCATTTAGTTTAGTTTTAGTTTCTTGCACCCTAGCTTAGTTTAGAATGTGATTTGGTTAGGGTATGTGATGTTTGGAAAATTCAAGAGAAGGGTTTGGGTGTTTGTGTGGAATCATGAGGTGTAGTGAGTGTTTTAAGACCTTAGGGATTGATTTCAAGACCTGGAAATGAATATAGAAACCAAAATACGGACTTAGGAAATTCCCCATGTCGGTTTTGTGACATTTTAGTGGCCTACAGGAAATCTGGAGCAACCCGGGAAGTTTCTTAAAAAAACTAGCAACTCCAGAGACCTAGATAGACCCATAGGAGACCACCCCTGAGAAGACGAACCAGAACGGAGCAGTTTTGGCCGAGCTGGCCGGTTTTCTAGGGCATGTGGCCGGTCAAGTTAGGGTATTTGGTGTCTAGGTTTGGTCTGTAGCTCACTTACCCCTATATAACCCTACTGTACTGCTAGTTTAGCCCAATTTTACCTGAGACTAAATCTGGGACCATTTTCCTAGGTTACTAAATATGGAAATTGTGATTTATGAATTCGTGTTTTGGTATTTGATATTGTATTGGGTCGTTTGATGTTTGTACGTCAACGACGAGTATTGCTTGGAGGTTTTTGCATGCGTAAGCTATAGGTTCTAACCTATGAGCGCACCGTGTGCCGTATTGGTTTTCCGGACTTGATGTTAATAGCATTTGCGATTGTGTATTTATTGTAGGTACCTTCGCCTTGATTCCGAGACGGCGAAGCACATCGATTATGGCTGAACGAGGAGTTCCGCAGGTGAGTAGACTTATATCTACGGGGGAAGTCGGGTGGATGGCGTATAGCACCCCTGCAAATTATGAATGGAAACCGATCTATAGGATACAGTCGTAGAAACCTATATTAGAGAACTAGGGATATGATTAAAAAGATAGTTAGAGAATGATTGAATATATTTATCGAGATATGAGATGAAAGCTTTAGGTATATGACTCTTTGACGTGATATGATAGAAATGATGTCTCGAATTGATTTATATGGATATAAAAAGTGAATGTGAATCACGATGTATAGATATATAGTTGCGCGAGATTAAGTATGAGATTTAGGATAGCATAACATGAGATTTATAAAATAGAATGTATGTGTAAAATGACTTGATGTGAGATATTGATGTGATGAAAAGAGTATACGATGAGATATGATGACCTGGTTTGATAGGTCGTATTATGGATGCGAGTCGATATGATATAAGTGATACCTTTGCTGGTCCCATAATATGAGATTGATACGGATGTGACTTGAGAGATAGGTATATATATATATGGATAATGTTGTGAATCATGAGTGATATGCCATACGATATGTTAGGTCCGTACCCTCATTGTCATATAGGTTGATAGGATCCCTAATGGTTTAATGCCGACGTACGATAGATACCGTACGTGATGAGTTCTACTTGATGATTGATCCATACCCTTGATTAGATGATGTCGTACGATGTATTTACCGTATGTCATGTTGTGAGGCTGGATGCCGATTGATAGATTCACCGACTCGGATATGTGATAGAGACGTATACCATATAGCAACGCGCTCACGAATTACTTTATGCCACGTTTATGTTATTCTCATTGTATTACATATACCTGTGCTACTTCACCTACACCATTACCGATGATGCGTATGTTACACATACACAGATTGGCCGGCTCAGACACTTCATCATCGATAATTGCTATGTCACTTACACAGTAGAATTGCCACATCATTATTATATGTCGCATGATATACTGATATTGTCACATCACTGTTCCATGTTGCATGATATACGGATATGCTCACATTCCTGTTATACGTTCGCATACATCATGCTTTACAATTATATGCATTGAGATGCTGTTTTCATGAGATTTATTGATTTAAGAACCGTGGTTATTTCAAAAGAAAGTAAATATTGTTTTAAAAACCCGGTTTTCTCTTGATATGATATTTTGAGACATCCGCCATGTGTTTTCTCGGTTCTGAGATTGGCATGTGAAACCCGATTCGAGGAGCGTGAGGCGCCGTCTGCGGGTACATGGTGGACCCGGTATGGTACCCCGGGGAAAGAAATGTTTTTCGTGGTGTAGACGATGAGCCTGGCAGAGGGAATACTACTTACTGGTGATATTATTTGGACTCGGCGGTTATTCGAAGGATACCGACCGGAGTCGTGAGATGATACTGGCCGATCCGTTCTGCCGGAGCCCGAGGGCCGATCCGAACAGACGGAGCCCGTGGGCCGATCCTATGTACCAGACCGGATGTAGCTTGCTTACTAGGTGCAGTGAGTAAGTATCGAAAAGATCTTGCGGAAAAGCACTGGACAGCTGTGAAGAATGTTCTTAAGTAATTAAGAAGGACTAAAGAAATGTTCTTGGTGTATTGTAATGGTGAACTCCATGTGCAGTCCTTTACCAATTCGAGCTTTCAGAGTGATAAGGACGACTAAAAGTCAGTCTCGGGTTTTGTTTTCACCCTCATTAGAAGGATTGTATGTTCGAAGGGTTCCAAGCTATATACCGTAGAAGACTCGTTGAGGGAGGCTGATTATATAGCTACCAATGATGCTGCCAAAGAGGCTGTCTTGATGAATAAAGTTCATAAGATGAACTTGATTCCTACCATTGAACATCCAATACCTATGTATTGTGATAACAATCGAGTTGTGGTTTTGGCCTAGGAACCCCGGTCCCATCAGCGATCCAGAAATATTCTTAGACAATATCACCTGATCAGGGAGATAGTTGATCTCCGGGAGATCGAGGTCAGGAGAGTTGACCCAGAGGATAACACAGCGGATCCACTCACTGAGGCCCTTCCCTAGATGCTATTCGAGAGACTTTTGGGACGTTGGGTATGAGATACTGCAACAACTGGCCTTAGTGCAAGTGGGAGATTGTTAGGAATATGTATGCCCAAGAGGCCATTATTGTTGATATAGTGGATGCTTCGACATATATATAGAGGACTTTCTTGCTCGACATGATAGCATGCTATGTGGTTGTCTTTATCTTAACATGTAGACTGGTATCTTTATACTTTCTGTCTCTTACATGTTGATAAAGCCCTTAGGATATGTTCTTGACTACCGGGATTATGATGAGATCATACTAGTGGGGCCAGGGTGGTCCAAAAGTACATCCTTTAATAGTTCCTAGTCGAGAGAATATCGAGACATGGCATCGATATTCCAGAGTAGACTAGTGGTATGTTTCTTGTTCCTTAGATGGCGATAGTTGATCCTACAACCATTGGTGTGTGACATGAAAGATTGTACACATGTGTTCATTAGAGAATGGGTGCATCGAACAGGACTCGCCGAGGACTCCTAGTTGGTAGTATACTTATCGTCAGATAGCAGTCCTCTGGTGACACTGGTACAGGTTAGTCTATAGACCGAAGATCGTCATAGAGTCTTGTGTGGCTCCTACTATGCTTTGATTTCCTCCCTACCATGCTCAAGTGGAATTGTGCAAACAGGTGGATTTTGGGTACAGTCCCGAGTCACAAGGAGGTAATGAGCGATAGGAGGGGATTCGCCTCTCTCGGTATTGGGGTTGATGTTGCGTGATTGCACGCTTTTGGCGTGTCGAGTTTTAAAATTCTAAAGTTAACTGCAATCAGGATGGTATTGCTTTGCAGCTAGCCGCGATGAGTACGGGTCATCCGCAGGGAGACGGAGCGTTTTATGTTTTTTTTCACGAGTTAATGTGCGAGGCGGAATTGTTCGTATCTAACCTATGTGTATATATGCAAAGTAGAAGTTGTTAGGGTTAGATTGGTTAGTGTAAGTTAAGGAAATCCGTATTCAGTCCTTTGTACCGAACTTAACCGTTGAAGCTAGATCAATCGCAACAACGTGGATTAGGGTACTTAAGCACGGTATTAGTGAAATCCGGCTTATTGACCCTTGTCCGTCCGTTCTTGTCGCTTGCTTTCGCATCCGGCCAAACCAAACGCAACCGGTCGCGGTTAGGAATCACCGATACCTTGGTAGAGTAGGCTGCCTAACGGAGCGCTTGCGTAAGGTTTGGGCGGAGTTCAATTGGAAAATACGGGCAAAGGAAATGAGAAACGAAACCTTAACTTACAAAACAAATCTTTTTCCTAACAATGCAAATATTCACAACCCATCACAACAACATAAAAAGAGAAAAAGAAAAGATACAAAGAAAAGAAAAGACAACAATACAAGAAAGTAAATTGCATGGAATTAAAAGGCAAGTAAGTAAATGGCATGGAAATAAATTGCAAGAAAGTAAATGCAAGAAATGTAAATACTAGGGACCCAAGTGTGCAAAATAAAACTTTATTATGTCCAAGTGATACAACCTTGAGTTCAATAACCAAATCTTAAACTTGCAAGCTCAATGAAGAGGTTGCAAGATCAAGAGAAGGCAAGGAGCTCAAGGGAAACTAAGGTATGTACAAGAGCAAAAGAGAAAAGAAAACTTGAGTGTAACAAAATGTGAGGCAATGTAAGACCCTCTCTCCCTTGCTCACTGGTCTGCTTTTATAGGCACAAAAGAAAAATAAATAAGCAATAAAAATAAGATGATGTGGCAGCAAGGGAGGGACCACAAAAAATTGGGGATCTTTGGGGCAAGGGGGCCGGCCAGCTCGGTTTTAGTAGGTATGTGGCCGACCTAATTTCGAGAAAGCTTGCTCGTATTTATTGTGTAGTCTTGTGTGTTCTCCCATATCACTCTGGTGTTGCTTGATTTCTTTATATAGGCCTGGGAAGCACTCAGGGATTTGGAAGGAAACTTGTAGCTATACATCACATCACATCTTTATGCATTTATCACTCTTCTCCACCCATTTGCACAAGCTATCATTTGTGTGTGCCATGGGCAGCCCCACCATGGTCCTAGTGCCAAAGAGCATGTGTACGTGCATTGTGTTGGACCAAAAATAGTGTGCACACATTTATTTGCAAAAACTCTTTGAACTTCGATCGGTTTGCGGTTTTGTTTACAGTGTCGGCTCACAAACGTTATATCCGTGATTTTGAATGTGTTTCCATTATTTTGTCACGGATACCTGTAATCTATAATTACTGAGCAGACACTGTTAATAGTACTGATATATACAAAAAATAGATAATGAATGAGTGGTATTAAAATACAGTTTCCTGAGATGAACAAATACCCCCAAACTTATCTTTTGCTCGTCCCGAGCAAACCAAAATCCTAGCCTCACTTTCGCAGGGAACGCGATTGCACTGAGCTCATGCAACAAGCCGTTAAACATCTAAGTGTCCCTAGTAGTAGGAGTGTTGTCTCCTGAGGGTTTTCAGCGGATTACACCCACAAAATCCCGTCTAGCTAGTTTCATAAGTTAACGTTGATTCTACTCCTACAGTTTGGTATCTAGGTTAGAAATTCTATCATCCTAAGTTAGAAATATTCAACCTTTATGTTTCACGCCTCATTTTATTTAACCTCAGATCCTATACGTTTTTACAGTTTAAAAAGATCTCGATCTCTCTTGAGTTATCTTTCTAAAGCGCGATCTCCAATCAGGGATTTTTATTATCTTTACGGAAAACATAAATCTTATTCTTTATTTCTATCTTTCCTCTAAACATCGATTGTATACCCCCACGTGTGTGTAAAATTTCACCCCTACACTTAGGAATTCATTTCAAGCTATAGTACCTTTGCCCTAATACCTAATACTACTTCTTTTCATTAATGATGGACGGATTTGCTTACACACCTTTCATGCGACTATTAATGCTTCTTGAGGCACTAATGTCCGATTACTGAATGTGTGAGCTTAAAACGTAAATAGCAGTTTACAGGTCTTGACTTTATTTATTTATTTTTCTTTTCTTTATTTTTCTTTTTCAAGACCGGATATATTTTTCAATATGTTCTTTTGGTGTTTTGCTTTAAATACCATTTTTTTCTTTCATAGTAGGTTTTCAGGCAAGAGTATTTCTAGTTATCCTCTACTATCCCAAGTTTCAAGGTGCATGTATGTGCAGTTTATAGGGTATATACTTTCTAAATCTGGACTCAAGAATAGAAACTATTTTTCAGACATATCCTTCAGTAAAGCCTTCAATACTTTCCTTTCATCTCGACTTAACTCAAGAACTGAACTCAAGATTACCTACTTCTATAAAAAAACTGTAAGGGCATATAATTACCAAGGTTAAACAGAAGGAGGGTTATTTTTAGGGTTTTCAATTCCTAAGCCTAGGATTTAGTTATTTCTAACGTATCAACTAAACTTTCGGAATTAAAATCTAAGTTACCCTATTAGCTAACTTGACGACAAAGTTTTTATACTTTTGTAATTTTTTTTATTTTTATGGGTTTTTAAATATGTATGCAAATGAAAAATATACATATGAATGCGAAGGTAGAAAGCTTACCGAGCACACCCCCAAACTTAAACTTGACAGTGCCCTCACTGTCAGGCTACACCAAGAGGGCCAAAATTGTAGGCGCTCCATAAATTTTTTTATACAAAACAAAAAGCAAACCAAAAATATATATACACAAAAAGGTTCCCCCCAAACTTAAGTGAAACAGTGTTTTCACTGTTTAAGCGGTGAAGTTCGGGATTAGGGGGAAAGAGAACAGTATTAAACTATACAAGGCCTTACACAGGCCAAAAGTTAGCACCAACCATTCAAAAATTTTATCGGGACAGTATGCCGGTTGGTGAAAGAATGCGGAGAGGAATGAAAAGGAGAATACGCGAGACCGTATGGGGATAGAAGTGGTATTCGGTCCCGGTATTTGAGGAGAAGAATGGCGAAGGGGAAAAAGAAATGGAGTATGAATTTGAGGGTGAAAATGGAGTGAATAAATTAGTACAATTTTTGATGACTGATATGTAAAAAGCGATTGTACTAATCTATTAACCCGTCGAGAAATGGGGTCAAATCCCTCATGATTCGTGAGAAAACATGGGTAGACCGAACTTGGTAAACCAGACATAAGACATGAATGTGGTACGGTTTATTGCGAAGTCGGAATGATGGAAAGGATAGAGGGGAGTGATCGAGGAAGGGTATCAGGTAAAGGTTCAGGAGGGTGTACACAGTCAATAAAAGGGACATGATGAATTGGAAAATCTCATCAAGTAAAACTGGTTCATCCTCAATACTATCCTCAAAATTCTCCTCAAAATTTATCTCATCCATGCATTTATTATCAATGAAGTTCGGGAAAAACAGTTAATGACTCGGGATGATGAATTGGAGAGAAAAACTCATCCAATGCAGTAGGTTCATCATCCAAAATATTCCCTGTGTCAATATCCTTAATCAAGTGAAAATCAATTTTCTCAGACACCTCAACAAAAGCATGGATATCAATCAATTCATGTTCTAGAGTGTAGGTGTAGAGGTCAAAATGGTTGGGATTGGTTTCACTTGGAATGGACCCTTCACAATTGGGTAAATAAAACACTACAAAGTCGCACAACTCATTAAACATTCTATCTTCAATTGGTAACTCATTTGGGTCACTTGATAGACATTCAAAACCAGAGTTGTGGGATTTAATTGGGGACGGGTATGTTTGATTTGGAAGGGTGTACAACTCACACTCACCACTCAAATTCTCAACCTGTCCTACCGCCTCATCATACATTGGAAAATGTGGAGCTAGTTAGAAACTAGCTATAGGGTCACTAGGTTGTATGAGGGCGGCCATGGACGCATTCAAATCCATCATCTGTTGGTACGACGCTACCCGAAAATTTTCTAACAACTGTTCCAGACTAGACATGGGTTGTGGAGGAGTTTCAGTAAAAAAATCAAAGTTGTTTGGATACTAGAAACTCCCAAATGGCTGTTCAGAAGCAATGTCTAGGGAAAGTGCAAAAGTTGGGTAGGATGGAAAGGAATTGAATGGTTGGACAGAGTTAAGATCAACGTTATGATAAGAAGGTGAATGGAATTGTTGATCAAAAGAATTGAAAGTGGTGAAAGGAGTGAAAGATCGGCTATGAGATTGTTCAATTCTGTCGGCGATAGATATAGGTCTTGGAGTTACAAGAGGACTCTCAAAAGGGGTATCAACGTAAGAAGATGGGGTAGGTTGAAACGGTTGATACAAAGTGGATTGCGGGTCCGGTTGTTCGTCCCAGACGCGTATATCCGATCTTTCAAAGAAAGTTTGGGCATGGATAGATCGTTCGAAGTTTGACCAAAACAAGAACCGTAGGAAATAATGTCTTGCTGTGGGTACCAAAGTTCGGCAAGAGTTTTTCGAGATGGGGTACCCATGATATGAATTGAAGAAGAAGAAGAGAAAAGGAAGGGAAAAAGAATGTGACTTTTTTATTACTTTTTTTATTTGTTAGTTATCAACAAAAGAATGAAACACACAAAAAGAATATGGACAAAAACAATCACGACACAAAAATACCACACACCTAATCGGTCTAGGGTTCACCTAGGTCAACTAGACCTACTCAAAAACTTGATTGTCGAAGTAAAACTGTGTCGAGAAACGGGCTCAAGATATACTGATCACGAGACCAGGTATGTGCAGAGATAAGGGAAGGTTTTCCAACGCTTTCGCGTAGGTCCTTAATTAGATAACCATTTCTCTTTTGGCGGTTTCGCTGTGAACACTTTCCTTAACACCCCGTGAACGATATACCGTTAAACAGTGTTCTAAACAGAGTTAACTTCTCCTAATGAGCGCGAAGTCCTTAAAGGCTTAAAGTCTCGTTTCTTTTAAAAATTTGTGCGGGTAAACGTTATGCTCAATTTCGTGATTTGTGGGCCACGGAAAAGGTGATGAAATCCTTTACCGTATGTTGTGGGGTTCGCTTGCCCTTAAGTCCGTGTTAATGGATGCAATGCGCAAATCAATGAAAGAACTATTCAAAGAATCAAACAATCGTTTTTTATATTAAGCACGACACTGTAACAAATACGGGTTAGTCAATTTTGGCATTTGACAGCGAACTTGCGAAGAATCCTGCAAAGATAGTATATTGGATGCGTCAGATATGAGAAGAAGGTGTTGGAAATACGTACCGATAAGTTTTGGGTTAAGAAACCCCCGTTGAAGTGAATTCGGCTAGCTTAAAAAGTTCCCTTGCGCGGGTCAAACTACCCGGATCTTTGGCACTGTATTTCGTAATCACCTTAGCTTTGAATGTACACTTTTCTCCCTACGATCGCAGTTCGTAAATCGGTAAAATCTGAAATGTCGGAAAAACGGATAATTAGTGCGAAAAAGCGATATGAATGTTTAAATACCTGCACACTAAATTTTTTAAAAACAAGAAATAAAATTGGGATAATATCAGAACACTGGAGCACAGAGAAAAAATTGGGAGCAGAAGAAGGAGCTTGGGCCGGCGTGACCGGATTATTTGGGGAAGTCGCCGGTTTTACTTTAGAGTTTGGGCTCCAAATTTCTTCAGGTGTCTCAGTATTCTACTAGTGTTTCAATGTTCTTGCTTATTTTTTTTGTTGAGATCCAGAGTGCTAGCAAGTCAAAAATTCAGAGAACAAAACTTGTTAGGTTTTTAGTTTTGGTTTTGAAATTTTGAAATTTTTAGTTTGTTTTTAGAAAAGTGTTAGAGAATATTATCAAGATTAACCCGAAATAATAAGAATAAAAACGTTACCGTCTCCCCGGCAACGGCGCCATTTGATTGCACGTTTTTTGCGAGTCGAGTTTTAAAGTTCTAAAGTTAACCGCAATCAGGACAGTATCGCTTTGCAGCTAGCAGCGATGAGTACGGGTCTTCCGCAGGGAGACAGAGCGTTTTAAGTTCTTGTTTTCACGAGTTAATGCGCGAAGCGGAATTGTTCATATCTAACCTATGTGTATATATGCAAAGTAGAAGTTGTTAGGGTTAGATAGGTTAGTGTAAGTTAAGGAAATCCGTATTCAGTCCTTTATGTCGAACTTAACCATTGGAGCTAGATCAATCAGCAACAACATGGATTAGGGTACTTAAGCACGGTATTAGTGAAATCCGGCTTATTGACCCTTGTCCGTCCGTTCTTGTCGCTTTCTTTCGCCTCCGGCCAAACCAAACGCAACCGGTCGCGTATATGATTGCCATCATAATGCTGGTAGTCAAGCAAGAATCCTACGGGCTTCATCATTATGTATTAGCGACATGTAATAACTAGTAAAACGTGTACAGATCAATGATAAAGACAAACTAGATAGCATACTATCATTTCGAGTAAAATTGTTCTACCTGTATAAGTCCTCCCTCAATTATCATAATTGTGTGCCTGCAATTACAATAATTGCCTTGAGGGCACTATATCCAACAATCTCCTACTTACACTTAAGGCTAATTATTGCGGTATCGCATACCCACATCCCGTGTGATATCGAATACCCAACTTCTCTACTAATAAATTTCTCAAATCTTGTTTGAGGAACATCCGTGTTCGAGAAATAACCTCAGTGAGTGGATTCGCTATAATGTTTAAACTTCCTCTCTCTATATCTCAACTTCGCGGAGATGAACAATCTCCCGAACTGAGTGTTACCCCTCCTCAAGAATTTTGTTTGGATACAAGATGGGACCAAGTTCATAAATGAACAACCTTATCCTACAAACTTCTTGGGCTGTATCCTCTGTTGAGTCATAACCAGCATCCTGAACCATACTTGCCTCATTATCCCTATTGGAACACTATCCAATATACCGATCCTAAGAAGAGGCAAAACTCAAAACTTTGAAAGTATCTCTGTCATCTAGGTCACCTTGGAAGCCTAAACCGATAACCGCCTCCTGGAGGAGGCCGCCATTACCAAATACCAAGAACGTACTCTAATGTTCATAACTACTTCCCTTTGTTTCTCCAGGATTGGATTAATATCTGCTTACTATATCAAGTGTATAAGAAATATCTGGTTTTGTACAAGACATTGCATGATTGACTCAATTGCCTAAGTAAATGATATGTCATTCATGACAGTCCCTCTCCTCATCAGTCTAGAAGACATCTCTTCAGAGAGGGTGACTCTATCACCTGCGGGTACACCACCACGCCGGGAGTCGTCCATTCTAAAATACTTTTAGAATGCAGTCTAAGTACCCGGATTGGGACACTTCCCAAATCTAGATCTGAAACCATAGATCTAGTCACCAGAATCCTTGATATTATATCCATATCCAACGTGGAGAAAACACTATGTGACAACCTAAGTTTGACCGGTTGTAGTATAGAAATATCACTTCCTATTTGGAGTATGTCATCTAAATCTCAGGACAGTATTCTCTACACCCTTCTTACTAGGTTCATCTATTGTTTTTATGAAGTCAATCACCTTGACTGTCACATCAAAAACAGATGACCCGTCTCCGCTATACATGATTTAGTCTACGAATAGAAATATGCAACTTGCACACCTTACGTTGCTCCCATTGACTACGATATCTTCTGGTAGAGTCATATACACATGCACTTCCAAATTCCTATTTGGAAAGACGTTATAGTCATCCTCTTAGCAGATATCATAGTCTAGAGCAGCGGCAGTGCCAAGTCATATCCGTATGGACTTTAGCATAGATACTGAAGTAAAAATCGCATCACAATCCACAACGGGTATTTGATGAAATTTTTTACAAGTCTAGCCTTATTAGGTTAATACCTTTCCACTTGCACAGATCTCGAAAGATCTACTTGCTCCTAAAGGGTTTTACCCCTTCAGGAGCACCCAGCAAAGTCCAAAATCCATAATTTGCTGAAGTGCATGGAGTCCATCTTGGTTATAAAGAATCTGGTCACTTGGAAGTTACCACTTCCTATGACCTACAGATAACTAGTAGGGCCATCATAACCATGATGCCGACCTCCCTGTCACCGTCACCAAGAAAACCGAAGTATCTCTCGGGTGGCTGAGGTCACCTACTAAAATCTGCTGAGTGGCTAATGGATTGTCTAGTCCAATTGAAATCTTAGGTTCTACTAAATTTTCGATAACCGTTTGTGGCTCTGGAATCACTTCAAGTTCTACCATACTCCCACTAGTTTCTTTTGCAAAAGATTCTTTTTATGAAAAGGTGGCGAGTCAAGAACAATGTAACTATTGATCTTGAAAATAGTAGAAGCAAAATCCTAGCGAATTCTTGGGATAATCCACAAACTGCTATTACCGAAGCGTGCCTTGTGTTTTTCCGTATTCTGCATTTAAACAGGAATCGGATAACTCTATATCTTTATAACTTCAAGATATGTAACCAATCTATGTCCATATAGAATCAAAGGCACTAATTTAGATGGAACCGGATTCAAATATCGTGTAGCTATTTCCAGTGCATATCACATAAATGGAAAAAGACCAATACAATATCACTCATCAAAGAGCGAACCCGCTGATGAATAACCTGAGAGAGAATCAAGTTCTCAATATTACTATAATGGAATACCTAGCATAAGTATATATATCTTCGATCACTTCGAAGAATCCTGATACTTCCATCATATGGTTCTTTACTTTATTCTTATACCTATAAAATTCTAAAAAATCTTTAGAACTTGCATTACAACGAACGCCTGTCTAAAACAAGAGAACTCATAGGTAAACCTGAATGAAGTATGAGTACCAACCCCTTGTCCTAAAGGACACTGGACAACATACATTTTCATATATAAGTCCTATGAGTATACTAACTCAAATTCCATTTGTTGTAAGTTGAAAACTGTATTTTGGTCGAGAATGTTTTACACCGTTATTCAATGCACCTTACCTTATCCTCAACCGATAAAGGTAAATGTTTGGAACAAAATTTTTCAAGATTTATATCTTACTTTATAAAATAAAGATACATATATTTCATTTTAAAAATTGGTGCATAACAATGGTTATACGAACCTAAATATTTTGCCGTTAGGCAAAACTAAGCGTGTAAGTCCACGTTGCCCACCCCGGTGCTTGCAGGGAGGCGGAAAACGGAATAAAAATCGGATTTTTATCATGCTAGGCAACATGGACTAGACAAAGGAGGATCTTTGCTAAACAAAAACAAGCTAAAGCTAACTAGAAACTAGCTAAAGGGTAGAATGGTTATACCTAGGGCTTTATGTCCTTCTCTCCTTGCTCCTTGGAGTAATAGAAAGGGATCACCTTTGTCGTCTTCTCACGTCGAAGAAAGATCCACCCGAAAGCCTCAACCTTTGGCTTCAACTCCAAGCTAGAACTAACTAGGGTGCTAGAAGTGCTAATCCTAGAACCCTAGATGAGAGTAGAGATTATCAAGAAGAGGTTTTTCTCAAGCTCAAGTGTTTCTCAACACATGAGAGGGGAGAGCTTGAGGAAGAGGAAGAGGAAGAGCAAGAGAGAGAAAGTATATAATAGAATGAGAGAATTATGAAGCATTCTCACATATATGTGTGAATTATTTTAAATAGATAATTAGTGAGATAATTGTCATGGCTTAATCAAGACATGACCATTATCATTTCATTTTTAATGCAAATTGTAAGGATCAAAGAGCATCTTCCAAATGAAATGATGATGGTCAAAGTGTCGACCTAGGTCAACAAGTCAAGATTGTCAAATGGTCAACAACCATAACCATGCACAATTATATTAAACTAATATCAATTAACCATAATACACACATAAGCATTAGGGTTAATAAAATGACAATGGTCATTAACCCTAATCAAAGTCCTCTCCCTCTGTCTCAAGCAACTGTGCATACGCACCCGTATTCGTGATCCGGGGAACACGAATACAAAGAGATAAAACCAATCCCAAATCATATACTAGGATCTGGCTTAAACCAAAGCACACTAGTATAAGCTGTCCGGACAACAAACGTGCACAAGTGCACGGATGTGAACGAACCCTGTCGCAAAACCATGCGACCTCTACTCATTTTGCCTAAAGGCAAATAGCTTTCTGTGTGGGACTCTAAAGACTCGACACTACGCTAGCAGTGGGTTTAACCACAGACCACAAGCGGCACTAGCTGTACGTAACGGTCCCCAGGTAGATGCCGATAAGAAGACTGACGAGGTGACCTCATCTGAACTCCTACTGAGCCTGTATGTGACAGTCTCCGTACAGTCCGGTCTGTTCGTCTGATACATCGCATGGCGGGCCTAGGGGGCGGTGAACGTCAGTCTCCTAATAGCGGTACAAGTCGTGTCGGAGTGTAGCCCAGAACACCCTAAGATAACACTGGAAACCTACCAGTATATCTCGCTTGCCCTGGCCAGGGACTACTTGTGTAATGGCTCTCCTGCACACAGCGCGATGTCAACCCCAAATACCGGGAGAGACGAATCCTGTCTAACCGTCACTGCCTCCAAGTGCTTCGGGACTGCACCCAAAAACTTCCTGTTTGCATGACTCCTTTGAGCCGTGGTAGGGTAGTAATCAAAGTGCAGTGGGAACACACTCGAGGCGAAGTGACAGTGTCAAGTCAGCGGACTAAGCTGTACTCATGTCACCTGGGAACTGATAACTGACGATAGGTATAATACCAACCAACAGTTCCCGACGAGTCCTGTCCAGTGTACTCGTAACCTAACGAGCACCCGCATACTATCTCAAGTACGACGTACTGACGGCTGTGGGACAGACCATCTCCTACGCTGGGATGAGAAGCGCATACGCTAGTCTACTCCGGAGTATCGATGCCCTGTCTCGATAGTCCAACGACTAGGGACCTGTATAAGGATGTGCTTATGGATTACCCAGCCCCCACGAGTGTAAGCGCCATCACAACGCTGGTAATCAAGCAAAGATTCTAAGGGCTCTACTAATATGTATATCAGCGATATGCTAAAAGAAACACATGCACATATTAAAGCAGAGACAAACCAAGTAGCATACTACCATTTCGAGCAAGATTGTATATACAATTGTGAATATCCCAAGCTTTCATCACGTAATATACAAACTAGTATGATATAGTAATGGCCTCTAGGGCATATACACTAACAATCTCCCACTTGCACTAAGGCCATGTACTGGCGTATCGAAGAGCTATCATCTCGATCAGCCGCTCGAACTGAGTCTAGGGCAAGGCCTTGGTGAATGGATCTGCAGTGTTATCTTCTGAAGCAACCCTCCGAACCTCGATCTCCTGGCGATCCACGATCTCCCTGATCATGTGATACCGCCTTAAGATGTGTCTGGATTTCTGATGGGACCTGGGTTCCTTCGCTAAAGCTATAGCCCCGTTGTTGTCGCAATACAGAGGTATTGGATCAACAATGGACGGAACCACCTGAAGTTCTTTCAAGAACTTCCTCATCCAGACAGCTTCTTTTGCGGCATCAGATGCAGCAATGTATTCCGCTTCCATAGTCGAGTCAGCAACGGTTTCCTGTTTGGAGCTCTTCCAACACACCGCCCCTCTATTGAGGGTGAAGACAAAACCCGACATGGACTTGGAATCATCCTTGTCATTCTGGAAGCTGGAGTCAGCAAAGGCCTACATCTGGAGGTCTTTTCCGCCATACACCAAGAACATCTCCTTAGTCCTTCTCAGGTACTGGAGAATGTTCTTTACCGCTATCCAATGTTTCTCCCCAGGGTTTGACTGATACCTGCTTACCACACTCAGTGCTTAAGCCACATCCGGTCTGGTACACAACATCGCATACATTATAGAGCCTACCGCAGAAGCGTAGGGTATAATAGACATGCGATCCCTCTCCAAATCAGTCTTGGGAGACATCTCTTTAGAGAGGGTGATCCCGTGACAAGCCGGTAGATTACCGCGCTTGGAATCTTCCATACTGAATCTCTTCAGTATGGTGTCGATATACCTGGACTGTGAAAGTCCTAATATCCTCTTGGATCTGTCACGGTAGATCCAGATACCCAGAATGTATGAGGCATCACCCAGGTCTTTCATGGAGAACCTGTGTGACAAGAACCCCTTGACAGATTGTAGCATAGGAATGTCATTTCCTATTAAGAGAATGTCATCCACGTATAAAACGAGAAATACTACAGTTCTCGCTACAAATCTACAATAGATGCATGGTTCATCTGGATTTTTGATAAAGCCAAATTCCTTGACCGTCTCATCAAAACAGATGTTCCAACTCCGCGATGCCTGCTTTAGTCCATAAATGGACTTAAGCAACTTGCACACCTTTCCGCTGCTCCCACTCTGAATGAAAAACTCTGGCTGGTCCACATAGACACACTCCTCTAAATGTCCATTTAGAAAAGCTGTCTTTACGTCCATCTGCCAAATCTCATAATCGTGGAAAGCAGCAATGGCAAGAAGGATACGAATGGATTTCAGCATAGCTACTGGAGAAAAGGTTTCGTCATAGTCCAAACCAGGTCTTTGACGAAAACCCTTTGCAACCAGTCTAGCTTTATAGGTCTCAACCTGTCCATCTGCACCAATCTTCCTTTTGAAGATCCACTTGCATCCTACGGGTTTTACCCCATCTGGAGCAATATCCAACGTCCATACTTTGTTGGTGTACATGGACTCCATTTCGGTCCGCATTGCATCCAGCCATTTTACCGAGTCGACGCTCTGAATGGCTTGCTGGAAGCTAGTAGGCTCATCACAGTCTATGATGCAATCCTCTCTATCCCTGTCAATGAGAAAACCGTAGTATCTCTCGGGCGGATGAGACTGCCTACTACTCCTGCAGAGTGGCGTGGGAATGTCCTGATCTTTCGAACCCTCTGGTTCTACTAAGCTTTCAGTAATAGCTTGTGGTTCTGGAATTTCTTCCAGTTCTATTGCGCTCCCACTTATTTCTTTTTCTAAGAACTGATGTTCCATAAAATGGGCATTATGAGAAACAAGGACTTTTTGTTCCTCTGCGTAATAGAAAAGATACCCCCTGGAGTTCTTTGGATATCACACAAACTTGCACAGTACTGAGCGTGCCTCTAGTTTGTCCGCATGCTGCTTTTTGACATAAGCTGGACATCCCCAAATCTCCAGGTATTGAAGATAGGGTTTCTTCCCACTCCATAACTTATATGGTGTGGTAGGCACAGTCTTAGTGGGAACTCGGTTCAAAAGGTATGCAGCTGATTCTAGCGCATATCCCAAGAACGATCGCGGCAACTCAGCGTTACTCATCATGGTCAGTACCATATCCAATAGGGTTTGGTTCCGTCTCTCCGATACACCGTTATGTTGCGGAGTGTATGGAGGAGTAAGCTGAGAGAGCATTCCATTCTCTTTTAAGTAACCCAGGAACTCGGCACTCAAGTATTCACCACCTCGATCAGATCTCAGTGCCTTGATACTTTTGCCTGTTTGTTTTTCTACTTCATTCTTATATTCCTAGAACTTTTCAAAAGCTTCAGATATATGCTTCATCAAGAAGACATGTCCGAACCTTGAGAAATCATCCATAAAAGTAATGAAGTAAGTGTTGGATATAGTTCCCTCAAAGTCAATTATTGGATCGCAGGTACGTGATTGCATTGATTGAGGAGGACCTATACCGGTAGGACAGTCTTACTCGAGATGATAGTATCCTATCTGGTTTGCCTTTATCAGTCGTATATAGGTTCAGGTGACTGATCACGATTACACTTTGATAGAACCCTTAGGATCTTGCTTGACTACCAACAGTATGAGG
Organism: Agapanthus africanus; assembly: GCA_030015575.1. Lineage (NCBI taxonomy): Eukaryota > Viridiplantae > Streptophyta > Magnoliopsida > Asparagales > Amaryllidaceae > Agapanthus > Agapanthus africanus. Next base: position 417,229,933 of record JASDDO010000012.1, read on the forward strand.
GCGATCATATACGTGAGAGTTGGGTGGTTTATAAACATATCCTTAATAGTCGTCCCTAGTCGTGGGAGTTTCGAGACAGCGCATCGATACTCCGGAGTAGACTAGTGTATACAGTCGAGACCCCGACGAGGGGCGGTGGCCGGTCTCACAAGCCACTGGTGTCAGTTGGATCGCCTAAGATGTATACAGGTGCTCATTGGGTTATGAGTACACCGGACAGGACTCGCCGGGAACCTGCTAGTTGGTATTATACATATCGTCAGATAGCAGTTCCCTGGTAACATGTGTACAGGTTAGTTCATCGACCTGAGGTCGTCATTTGTCTCGTGTGAGTTCCCACTGTGCTTTGATTTCAACCCTACCACGGCTCAAAGGAGTCGTGCAAACAGGTAGTTTTTGGGTACAGTCCCGATCCACATGGAGGCACGTGAGCGGATTGGCAGGGGATTCGTCTCTCCCGGTATTGGGGGTGGAGGTCGCGCTGTGTCTAGGAAAGACATTACACCAAGTCCTTGGCCAAGGCAGGTGAGATTTACTGGTAGGTACTCCAGTAGTATCTCAGGGTGTTCAGGGCTTGTCTCCGACACGACTTATACAGCTATTGGGGGTCTGATGTTACTAGCCCCCTAGGCCGGATATGCGATACTCATAGACGAACGGACCGGACTGTATATACATTGTCACTGTTAGGCTCAGTAGGGTTTCTGGATGAGTTCGCTCATCAGCCTCCCTTGAGGTCAGTCCATGGGCAGCCGTTACGCATAGCTAGTGCCGCTGACGGCTTGTGGTTAAACCCACTGCCAGGGTAATGACGAGTCATTAGAGTCCCCCACAGACAGTTTCCCAAGTTCGGGCGAAACGTTGTAGAGGCCGTATGGTTTTATGGCAGGGTTCGGAAAATGCACGTGCGTTTACGCACGTGTTATTTTTCGGGCAGATAATACTGGTGGGCTTTGGTTTAAGCCGGATCCATGTATTATATATATAGTAGATATAATATCTTTGTCTCAGTTGCATTTGTATTCGGTCGTAATACAAATGCGGGTATATTTATACAGTTACGGGGTTATCCTGAAATTCGTTTCGGGATCACTTTTGAAAGTTGCCAGTTTCCAGTTTTCTATCACCCGTCTTTTAACATTCGGTTAAAGACGGATTTATCTTTTCTTGAGATGAGTGTGGAAGCTTCTAGAAGGTTCTAGAAGTGGTGGGGTGTTTAGTGAGTCATGGTTTCATTTAATTATTCCATTAATGCTTGATGACTAGCTTAATGATTCATCATTTCATTAAGTGTGTTCACACTTTGTGTTCACACTAGAGATATTTTCTTATTGTCACCCCCCCTCTCCTACACTCACCCCCCCACCTCTATATATGTGGCCGGCCCTCCTCCTCTCTCTTTCACACTCACTTGTAAGAAAAAGAAATGGTTGTTGGTTAAAAGATTATGATATTTTTCGGTGTATGGAATTTCACAGCTCATTTCATTCCATCACCCGATTCCCACGGCAACTTCATTAACCGTTCTTCCATGGCTTTGGACGAAGCGAGACAAAGTATTCCACTCATTCTCTACATCAACCTTGGTCATCTCTTCTAGCAAACTTGATGACCGAGTTGCCTCGAGTCAGAGGCGGGAGCCTGTTTAAAGATCCGATGATGTGGTGTCACCTGGACGACGAGATCGGAGATCGACGAAATCGGAGCAGCCGCAACGGAGCGTGGGATGATGGTTAAAGAATGAAGGACTCGGATCGTTCGGTATAACCTTTCTTCCCTCTTTGTAGATTGTTAGTTTAGCGTTAATGGCAGATCCGGGTTATAGTATGCGATAGCGCCAGTTATAAAAGTTTTTGTTCCGCATTTTGGCGTCTGAAAGACGGCCGGGGCGCTACCGTAGACTTACATGGTATCAGAGCCACGCCATTAAGCTTTACTAACTTGTGCTAACGCGTTTAAAACATCGATCGAACGGATTTTCAAAAATCGCAATTTCTAGTGTTAAAGTTTCTGTTAATTTTCAAACTGGTCTAAAAATCATTTTGACCATTCCAGAAAATCAAGCAGGGTTTTTGAGGAATACTGTAGAAATTCGACCAAGTGATTCCACTGTTCCGCCGCGGATCCACGGTCCAAGCTAGGGTTTGGTCGCGGATCCGCCGCAGGAAAGTGAGATCAATTGCTCAATTTTCTACAGTGGATTCTATGTTGGAAATTGTGGTTTCTGGAACTGTTTATTTGGGCCCAGGGTTTTTTACTGTACAGCAGATTTGCGTGGGGCCCACTTCGGGAAATTTAGTCGATCGAAATTTAAACGTGTTAGTTTACAGTGCTTACATTATATCTCCGACCGTGAATGTCATTTGATCGGTAAACCGCGTCTGATTGCTATAGTTCTTTTAGACGGGTTTGTGAACGTGACATTCGCGTTGATGTTCTGTGTTGTGCTGTGATGTTGCGGATTTGTCGTGGTGGATAGCAGTGTGCAATGGTAGTGCAGTTTGGATTTATTTGTACATTTGATATTGCGGGGCGAGCGTCCAACATGTGGACTGCCGTCACTGCCTGTTGTATAATATTCTTTTGGGGCACGACCGGGTAGAGGTCGATGTACCCGTTGTACATATTTTTCATTTCTGTACTAGGTTTTATCCCGCGACGGAGTGCACGGATAGCCGGGTTCTGGGGGGCAACGAGTCCGCATCTCATGGCTTTGAGAGGCAGAGGCGCCTCACTCTAGAATTGGCAGACTATTCGCCGCACTAGTAGGGGGTACAGGTTGACCCAAGGAGGGGTGCCCAAGTTTACCGGATTCCGTGAAGTGCTGGGTGGTCCATTCACTATGCTGTAGGGGGCTGCCTCGCTTCAGGTTTTGGCGGGTAACTTGCCGCACCCGTAGGGGTCTAGGTTTCATTGCACAGGCTATCCACACGACAGGGAAACGTCGGGTTTCAGCAGCGGCTCTGTGAAACCCGGGGATCCCAGATTATCTGTATTGTTCTGTGATGCTTATTACTTTTCTGTAATGTTGCATATTATCACGCCTGGAGCGATTATTGTATATTGGTTTATATACTATTAGATGTTGTATATGTTTTACACCCGCGCTAGTTCAGTCCCCGCTCTGTCGTTAGTTAAGTAACCTAACGGGTGATGACGGGACCCAGTGACGAATGCGGATGGCATATACGTACATTTTATTTTCGTTCTTTTCTGGTGTGATTAATTGATGGGACTGCGTTGATTCTGATCAATGCAAAGTAAAACAAACCTGTTTGGATGTTGTTGGAACAATTTAAAAAATGATGTTGCAAAGATGTTTCCTTTTGTTTTGCACAGTGGTATTCGGTTGGAATATCCTGCACCTCATTCGACGGGGCAAGGGCCGATATCCCTTCACCGGGACTGACCCCTTGGGCAGAAGTTTGCGTCAGGGTAATAACTTCACTATAGTCGATTACATGTTGCTTTGCATCGCGGTATTCAGTGGAATATCCTGCACCTCATTCCATGAGGAAAGAGCCGAGATCCCTTCACCGGGAGTGACCTCTTTAGCAAAGGTTTTCGCCACTATATTTTATAAAAAGCTATCAGGTTCCTTCAACGAGATCAAGTTCATTACGTTAAAGGTTTTTCACCAAAAACCAGCCGTAGCCCTCCGTCATTTCTTATGGATGGTCAGTAATATTCAAGCTATGTTTGTTGGCTTTCGTCAAGGCATAGTGTTTGGTAGTTGCTGGGGTATTCATTTATTGCATAGATAGATGAGTTGGTTTTGGACAGTCGTATTACCTTGTTGGCTTTCGTCAAGGGTATGTACGGGTGGGTTTGAATTAACAAGAAAATGACGGGCAGAACTTGACATGTGACTTATGATTTGTTGGCTTTCGTCAAGGTCTTAAGAACATGGGGTAAAAAACACATCGGGAGTTTCTAAAGAAAATGAAACTTGCCAGGCATGCGCATACCTTCTGGAGTGTGATAACGCGAGTTGATTCCGTCACGTTATCATGCGATGAGAGTTGGATCCCGATTCCCACTGATGAGTTGGTTTACTCTGCGGGTGATCCCGATTGATTCTTCTTTCAGGTTTGGAGGAGAATTTGACAGTACAGTGGGAGGTTTCCGGATTAGATAAAGTGATAACCATTCTGATCTAGGTTAGAGTGCACGCAGAGTGTTTCTTTTCTCTCTCTCTTTGGTAGCGACCTTTGACCGACCCTAGACTATGACTTAGGGACCAAGTTGACCGAACCTTCTTAAAATACTGGCTTTTGGATTGTCTATGTTGCATAAGTCATTGCCACTCATTCTTTTACCCTTTGCATTTCTCAGAACACCCGTATTACTACGGACATCCACTTCCATTGGATAGATCCATCGTATGGTTATATACGAACTCGAAGGGACTCCTTCGAGGATGGATCAAGGGTCAGGAGAAATAGAATTGGTTTATTCAGTTGTCTTTTATTATCACCTTCTCTCAGGTTGCGAGAGCTCCTTGGTTTAGGAGAGTACACCTATTACGCTTATTGGATAGTCTTATTCCAAACCATAGGCAGGTGCCGAACGGTAGGGAATGAAGAAAACCAATTAGCCTAAGTAGGGTGTACAGAAGGTAATATGTAAAGACAAAATAAAGGGATTAAAAAGAGGGCAAAGTAAGTTGCGACTGTTATCATTCACGACCAAACCGCGTACATCGCCACTCATATTTCACCTTTAAAAGAATAAGGTATTATTCAGTTGTCTTTTATCATCATCTTCTCTCAAGTTGTGAGTACTCCTTGGTTTAGGAGGGTACACCTATTATGCTTAATGGATAGTCTTCTTCCAAACCATAGGCTGGTGCCGAACGGTATGGAAGGAAGAAAACCATTTAGCCTAACGATGGTGTACAGAAGGTAACGACTAAAGACAAATAAAGGGATTTGGAGAGATGTCAAAGAAATATACGGTTAAAGTCATGAATTGGATTATGGAAGAGGCATTACTATGAACACCAGGATACCCCTACGAAACATTTTCATGTTTCAGTGCATTGTTAATGGAAAACTGTTTTCCCGATTAGATACTTACTCCAGGGTGTGTATTCACCAGGTTTCATTCTCATATCTGTATGGTTTTACAGATGATGAGTGGGAGGAAGTTATTGGGAATTAGGTGATCATCCTCATTATATCGGAATTCGTTGTAATTGGTGATATTTGAGGAAATCGCCAGGGTACAGTTTTCAACCTACGACGCACAGGTTTTGAGTTATTCAACTCAGCGGACTTATACAGAGTATTGTATGTTGTCCAGTGTCCATCAGGACAAAGGGGTAGGTCCTCGTACTATGTTCTATTTACTTATGACTTCTCTAGTTTTTAGACAAGTGTTTCGTAGAAATACAAGGTCTAAGTTTTGAGAAGTTGTGGGTATAAGAATAAAGTAGAGAACCAGATGTCGCAAATATCGGGATTCTTCAAAGATCGAAGATGTAGATACTTGTGATTGGTATTCAGATGATAGTAAAAGTTTTGAGAAACTTGTTTCTCTTTCAGGTTACTCATAATTGGATGGATTCCTAAGTTGAGTAATACTGATTAGCCTCTCTCCATTAAAGTTGATATGCACTGGAGACAGCTGCATGATTAGAATCTGGTTCCAATTAAATAAGTGCCAAAGTTTCTATATTGGATATAGGTGAGTTGTCCAGCTTATGCTTAAAACCAGACCCTGGATAACTCAGGGCACGTTTCTGTAATGGCTGTTTGTGGGTTGGCCCAGGCTATGACGGGGGTTGACTTTCTACCATCTGGGAGATCAATAGTGATATTGTTCTTGACTCGCCACAGTTTTAGTAAAATGGATTTTTTTTCAGAAAACAGTAGTGGGAGTATGGTAGAACTGGAAGTGATTCCAGAACAGCAAACGATTACGGAAAATTTAATAGGACCTAAAGATTCAATCAGGTTTGACATTCCATTAGCCACTCCGCAGATTTGGTGGGTAACCTCAGACACCCGAGAGGTACTCCGGTAGCCTCAAGGACGGTGACAGGGAGGTTTTTATCTACCCAGACTTAACACTACTGTAGTTCCAGGCTATGAGACCCGGTAGGAGGGTTGTTGTGGTCAGTGGGAGCAGCAGAAGCATAGTGGGCAAGTAGCTTATGTCTATTTATAGACTTGAGCAGTTATAGCGGAGATAGATCATCTAATTTTGATTTGACAGTCATTGGTTTGACTTCATCAGAATAGGGGATGGATCTGTTAAGAAGGTAGTAGGGTGTGGTGTCCTGGTATTTGGATGACATACACAGAGTAAGAAGTAAAATTACTATACTACGATCGGTTGTACTGTGGTCGTCACACAGTTGTTTCTCCAGACAGGATATGGATATAATATTTGACATTCTGGTTTCTAGATCTATGGTTTTAGATCTGGATTTGGGTAGTTTCCCAATGTGGGTACTTTGACAGTATTCTAATGGTTTTTAGAATAGTTGACTCCTGGCATGGTGGTGTACCTGCAGGTGATGGAGTCACCCTCTTTAAAGGTGTCTTACAGACTAAAGGGGAGAGGGATGTGCATGATTGGCAGATCACTTGCTTAGGCAATTGAGTCAATCATGAGATGTCAAGTACCACACCAAATATTGTTTTTGCACTAGATGCAATAAGTTTGTATTAATCCAATCCTGGAGAAACATAAGGAAACGGTTTTAGAACATAGGTTCATGTTCTACGGATTTGATGACGGCAGCCTCCTTCGGGAGACGGTTATCATTCCAGGCTTCAAAGGTGACATGGATGACAGAGTGATTGTCAGAGTTATAGTTTTCCCTCTGATGAAGAGGGACAGTTTTTTGGACAAGTGGTCCAAGAGGATACTGTGGGAGGCATGGTGCCGGATACTGATTAGGTTCAGTTTTCGATACAGTCTAAGAAGTTTGGATTTGGAGTTCATTTATGAACTAAGTTCCCATCAGATATCCAGACATATTCTAAGACAAGTATTACTCAATTCGGGAGATGGCTTTCTCCGCGAACTTGAGATTAAGAGAGACATAGAAAGAAACATCCTGGCGGATCCACTCACTGAGGCTATTTCTCGAACACAATAGTTTTACAAACGGGCTTTGTGAAACTGATTAGCAGAGGAGTTGGATGTTGGTTTCACACGGGCTGTGAGTACGCAACATCGCAATAATTAGCCTTAAGTGCAAGTGGGAGATTGTTGGATATAGTGCCCTCAAAGTCAATTATTGGATCGCAGGTACGTGATTGCAATGATTGAGGAGGACCTATACCGGTAGGACAGTCTTACTCGAGATGATAGTATGCTATCCGGTTTGCCTTTATCAGTCGTGTATAGGTTCAGGTGACTGATCACGATTACACTTTGATAGAGCCCTTAGGATCTTGCTTGACTACCAACAGTATGAGGGCGATCATATACGTGAGAGTTGGGTGGTCTATAAGCATATCCTTAATAGTCGTCCCTAGTCATGGGAGTTTCGAGACAAGGCATCGATACTCCGGAGTAGACTAGTGTATACAGTCGAGACCCCGACGAGGGGCGGTGGCCGGTCTCACAAGCCACTGGTGTCAGTTGGATCACCTAAGATGTATACAGGTGCTCATTGGGTTATCAGTACACCGGACAGGACCCGCCGGGAACCTGCTAGTTGGTATTATACATATCGTCAGATAGCAGTTCCCCGGTGACATGTGTACAGGTTAGTTCATCGACCTGAGGTCGTCATTTGTCTCGTATGAGTTCCCACTGTGCTTTGATTTCAACCCTACCACGGCTCAAAGGAGTCGTGCAAACAGGTAGTTTTTGGGTACAGTCCCGATCCACATGGAGGCACGTGAGCGGATCGGCAGGGGATTCGTCTCTCCCGGTATTGGGGGTGGAGGTCGCGCTGTGTCTAGGAAAGCCATTACACCAAGTCCTTGGACAAGGCAGGTGAGATTTACTGGTAGGTACTCCAGTAGTATCTCAGAGTGTTTTGGGCTTGTCTCCGACACGACTTATACAGCTATTGGGGGTCTGATGTTACTAGCCCCCTAGGCCGGATATGCGATACTCATAGACGAATGGACCGGACTGTATATACATTGTCACTGTTAGGCTCAGTAGGGTTTCTGGATGAGTTCGCTCATCAGCCTCCCTTGAGGTCAGTCCATGGGCAGCCGTTACGCATAGCTAGTGCCGCTGACGGCTTGTGGTTAAACCCACTGCCAGGGTACTGACGAGTCATTAGAGTCCCCCACAGACAGTTTCCCAAGTTCGGGCGAAACGTTGTAGAGGCCGTATGGTTTTATGGCAGGGTTCGGAAAATGCACGTGCGTTTACGCACGTGTTATTTTTCGGGCAGATAATACTGGTGGGCTTTGGTTTAAGCCGGATCCATGTATTATATATATAGTAGATATAATATCTTTGTCTCAGTTGCATTTGTATTCGGTCGTAATACAAATGCGGATATATTTATACAGTTACGGGGTTATCCTGAAATTCGTTTCGGGATGAAATTCGTTTCGGGATCACTTTTGAAAGTTGCCAGTTTCCAGTTTTCTATCACCCGTCTTTTAACATTCGGTTAAAGACGGATTTATCTTTTCTTGAGATGAGTGTGGAAGCTTCTAGAAGGTTCTAGAAGTGGTGAGGTGTTTAGTGAGTCATGGTTGCATTTAATGATTCCATTAATGCTTGATGACTAGGTTAATGATTCATCATTTCATTAAGTGTGTTCACACTTTGTGTTCACACTAGAGATATTTTCTTATTGTCACCCCCCTCTCCTACACTCACCCCCCCACCTCTATATATGTGGCCGGCCCTCCTCCTCTCTCATTCACACTCACTTGTAAGAAAAAGAAATGGTTGTTGGTTAAAAGATTATGATAGTTTTCGGTGTATGGAATTTCACAGCTCATTTCATTCCATCACCCGATTCCCACGGCAACTTCATTAACCGTTCGTCCATGGCTTTGGACGAAGCGAGACAAAGTATTCCACTCATTCTCTACATCAACCTTGGTCATCTCTTCTAGCAAACTTGATGACCGAGTTGCCTCGAGTCAGAGGCGTGAGCCCGTTTAAAGATCCGATGATGTGGTGTCACCTGGACGACGAGATCGGAGATCGACAAGATCGGAGCAGCCGCAACGGAGCGTGGGATGATGATTAAAGAACGAAGGACTCGGATCGTTCGGTATAACCTTTCTTCCCTCTTTGTAGATTGTTAGTTTAGCGTTAATGGCAGATCCGGGTTATAGTATGCGATAGCGCCAGTTATAAAAGTTTTTGTTCCGCATTTTGGCGTCTGAAAGACGGCCGGGGCGCTACCGTAGACTTACAGTAAGAATAACCGCTTCGTGCATGTGTAGACATTGGACCACACACGTCGCTGTGTACGAGTCCCAAGAGCTCGCTCGCTCTTACTCCGTGTCCAGTGAACGGAGTCTTTGTCATCTTTCCTTTGAGACAGGATTGACAAGTTGCATACGATTGATATTCGAACGGATCCAAATATCCTTCTGCATGTAACTTAGTCAACCTTCTCTCATTGATGTGACCCAGTCTACAATGCCATAAGAAAGTTTTATTGTTTTCTGGAGACTTTCTTTTGTGTGTATTCTGGACATTGAAAATCTGTGGTTGGTTTAAAACGTATATACCGTTGTTCAATGTACCTGACCCAATCAAAACTTGATTAAGGTGAATGTTCACTACATTTCTTACAAATGCAAATTCATAACCTTCTTTATATAATAAAGATACAGAAATGATATTACAGGTTGCATTTGGTACATAATAACAACTACGCAAAACCAAAAAGTGTCCATCCGACAATCCCAGGTGATAGTCCCCCACGGCCTCAGCATCCATGCTAGCACCGTTTGCAACTCTGAGGGTCATGTCACCTGCCTTCAAAACTCTATGCTTTCTCAACGCCTGCAAAGAATTACAGATATGAGATCCTGATCCGGTATCCAATACCCAGGATGTAGAGTTTATTGATAGACAGTTTTCAATAACATACACACCTGAAGCTGAAGCCATAACTCGCTTCAAATCCTGTGTTCTGGCCTTCCAAGCCTTGCAATCCTGTTTCCAGTGACCACTTTTGTGACAGTAGAAGCATTCTTCCTTCCCCACCAGCTTTCCCGCTATCTTTATTGCCTTTCCCTTTCCCTTCGTATCCACTTTACTGACACCGCCTCTTGGTTTGGCGGGGGCTTTCTTCTTCTTACCCTTGGCTTTCGCCCTGGATCTAGAAGAGGAAGATCCTCCTACAAACAAAGTGGATGTCTCCCTACCCTTCTGTAGGGTGCCCTCAGCACTCCTCAACATGTTCAGAAGTTCGGAAAGTTCAACCTCCTTTCCTTGCATGTTGAAGTTTAAGACAAACTGGGCGTAAGTGGAAGGAAGGGACTGGAGAATCAAATCAGTGTAGAGCTCATTTTCCAATGTGGTCCCAAGGTCCGCGAGCTCCTCTATGTAGCCAATCATCTTAAGCACGTGTTCCGCTACCGATGATCCGACGGCCAATCTTGCCGAAAATAGCTTCTTCGACACTTCGTTTCTTGCGATACGAGACTGCTCTCCATACAATTCTTTTGTATGGAGAAATATGGACTCTAGGTCCATATTCTCATGCCTCCTCTGATGTTCATTGTCCATCGAGGCAAGCACGAGGCATTTGGCCTTCGCGCAATCGATCTCCCATGTCTTACGGATTTCTTTATCCGCGACGCTGGAGGTGGGACCTGGGACAGGGGGAGCTTTGGTGGTAAGGACATACCCCAACTTGTCGTAAGTGATTGCCATCTTGACATTCCTGAGCCAATCTTTGTAGTTTGGCCCTGTCAGTATGTTTTTATCTAGTAATAACTTAAGTCTGGTCATGTTGAATGGTCGCTGCAATTAGGAGAGAGAAAAGAAACACTTTAGCATGATGCTCTTGCAAGTTTAGAGTGGTTTTTAGTTTGTCTAAACTGGATGGCTCCCACTGTCACTCGAATCCCTTCTCAAACCGTAAAGAAAGGATTAGTCGGGATCAATCTCACCGTACAATACTTGCTTAACCATTCAGCCAGGCCAGTGTCGGTACTTCGAGGGAGGTTTTCCAACGCTTTCGCGAAGTTCCTTAATTAAGTAACCTCTTTTACCTGTGGGCGTAGCCCCGCTAACACCTTTCTAGACACCTACTAGGTTTATAGCATTGATCGTTAAGTGAGAGTTTTCCCGAGGAGTAGCATATACTCACAGTAGGATCGGGATCCAAATATCATCGCGTGATAAAACCGAAGGAATCCTACCAGAATCATCACACTCCAAATGGTATGCAACGCTAGCAAGTTTCAGTACTTATGAAACTCCCGATGTGGATTTTTGCCCCATGCTCTTATGACCTTGGCGTGAGGTCAAAATGTCATAAGTTACATGTCAAGTTCTTCCCATCATTATCACGGTTAATTTGAACCCACCCGTACCTACCCTTGATATAGGCCAAAATGGCAGTACAACTATCTCAAACCAACGCATTCTATCTATGCAACAGATAAATATCCGGCAGCTACCAATCACTATGCCTTGGCGTGAGGTCAAAATACATAGCTTGAATACTACCGAATATTTAACTGAAATGATGGAGGGCTACGAATGGTTTTGGCAAAACCGTGAACGTAGTGAACTTGATATAATCGATGGAACGATATAGCTTTTAAAAGGAGTGGTTCAAGCTCCGCATTTAAAAGTTTAGTTTTGAAAAGAACCGAGTGGTTTTCAAAGTGTTCCAATCGACTTTTACTTGGTTTATTTTCTTGCATTAGTTCTTTTAATGCGTCCCATCATTTAATCCTACCATTGCAGAAAACAACCAAAATATGACGTACGCTTATGCCATTCGCATTCGCCACGGGGCCCCATCATCACCCGTTAGGTTACTTAACTAACGACAGAGCGGGGGCTGGGCTAGCGCGGCTGTAAAACATAAGCAACGCCTAAATAGTTATCATATATAAATATATAGCAATGATAGACATTACAGATCACAGTTGAATACATTGGATATACTAGGAATCCGCAATCCGTTCGAGCCTGCAACGAAGAGCGGATTACACGGTCGCGGTGAATAGCCAATACCCCACCCAAGACCCCTACGGGTGCGGCAAACTACCCGCCAAGTACCCGAAGCGAAGCAACCACCCTCAACACCGTGAGTAGGCCACTCGGCACTTCGAGATACCCGGTAGTTTGTGCACCCCCTCCATGGGTCTATCCTAGGAGCAAAAACAGTAAAAAGAAATATACAATGACGGCTACAACCCCGACCCGGTTGTGCGGCCATACAAATAATAATACATTAATTTACATGTTACAATGAATGAAAGAAAAAAAACACTCATCTCACATCCACCCCGGCTATTCACCCGCGACAATCTAACACATTCATATACACATACCATCATCAAACACAGATCACAGATATGTATAACCCCCACTAATCGACTTATAGCGATTAGAAGACGTTCAATACATATAAACATCACAGATATAACCCATTAGTCAAAGTGTAGTGAAGTTCGATCAAAAAATACGGATTTATAGGCCCCCAAAAACAAATTTCTTTTCTGGAAAATCTGGGCTGAAATAAACCAGCTTAAAAATCCCAAAACCACAACCTAAAAACACTGCACCAAACTCGGTCATGAACCGAGTCAAAACGGCGGCGGTTTGAAGGGATCACTCGGCCGTTTTTGGTGGGCTTCTCACAAAACCCTGAGATGATTTTTGATGTATGATTTATTTTATTTTGAACAGAAAAAATTTCAACAGAAACTTAGGGTTTTGTGTTTTCGTAGTTTTACGATTTTTCCGATCGAACTTCTATTCACTTCACTACCTAGCTAGTTTATGTTTAGTTAGTCTCTGATACCACTTTAAGTCCACGTTGCCCACCCCGGTGCTTGCGGGGAGGCGGAAAACGGAATAAAAATCGGATTTTTATCATGCTAGGCAACATGGACTAGACAAAGGAGGATCTTTGCTAAACAAAAACAAGCTAAAGCAAACTAGAAACTAGCTAAAGGGTAGAATGGTTATACCTAGGGCTTTATGTCCTTCTCTCCTTGCTCCTTGGAGTAGTAGAAAGGGATCACCTTTGTCGTCTTCTCACGTCGATGAAAGATCCACCCGAAAGCCTCAACCTTTGGCTTCAACTCCAAGCTAGAAGTAACTAGGGTGCTAGAAGTGCTAATCCTAGAACCCTAGATGAGAGTAGAGATTATCGAGAAGAGGTTTTTCTCAAGCTCAAGTGTTTCTCAACACATGAGAGGGGAGAGCTTGAGGAAGAGGAAGAGCAAGAGAGAGAAAGTATATGATAGAATGAGAGAATTATGAAGCATTCTCACATATATGTGTGAATTATTGTAAATAGATAATTAGTGAGATAATTGTCATGGCTTAATCAAGACATGACCATTATCATTTCATTTTTAATGCAAATTGCAAGGATCAAAGAGCATCTTCCAAATGAAATGATGATGGTCAAAGTGTCAACCTAGGTCAACAAGTCAAGAATGTCAAATGGTCAACAACCATAACCATGCACAATTATATTAAACTAATATCAATTAACCATAATACACACATAAGCATTAGGGTTAATAAAATGACAATGGTCAATAACCCTAATCAAAGTCCTCTCCCTCTGTCTCAAGCAACTGTGCATACGCACCCGTATTCGTGATCCGGGGAACACGAATACAAAGAGATAAAACCAATCCCAAATCATATACTAGGATCTGGCTTAAACCAAAGCCCGCTAGTATAAGCTGTCCGGACAACAAACGTGCACAAGTGCGCGGATGTGAACGAACCCTGTCGCAAAACCATGCAACCTCTACTCATTTTGCCTAAAGGCGAATAGCTCTCTGTGTGGGACTCTAAAGACTCGACACTACGCTGGCAGTGGGTTTAACCACAGACCGCAAGCGGCACTAGCTGTACGTAACGGTCCCCAGGTAGATGCTGATAAGAAGACTAACGAGGTGACCCCATCTGAACTCCTACTGAGCCTGTATGTGACAGTCTCCGTACAGTCCGGTCTGTTCGTCTGGTACATCGCATGGCGGGCCTAGGGGGCGGTGAACATCAGTCCCCTAATAGCGGTACAAGTCGTGTCGGAGTGTAGCCCAGAACACCCTGAGATAACACTGGAAACCTACCAGTATATCTCGCTTGCCCTGGCCAAGGACTACTTATGTAATGGCTCTTCTGGACACAGCGCGATGTCAACCCTCAATACCGGGAGAGACGAATCCTGTCTAACCGTCACTGCCTCCAAGTGCTTCGAGACTGCACCCAAAAACTACCTGTTTGCATGACTCCTTTGAGCCGTGGTAGGGTAGTAATCAAAGTGCAGTGGGAACACACTCGAGGCGAAGTGACAGTGTCAAGTCAGTGGACTAAGCTGTACTCATGTCACCTGGGAACTGATAACTGACGATAGGTATAATACCAACCAACAGTTCCCGACGAGTCCTGTCCAGTGTACTCATAACCTAACGAGCACTCGCATACTATCTCAAGTACGACGTACTGACGGCTGTGGGACAGACCGTCTCCCACGCTGGGATGAGAAGCGCATACGCTAGTCTACTCCGGAGTATCGATGCCCTGTCTCGATAGTCCAACGACTAGGGACCTGTATAAGGATGTGCTTATGGATTACCCAGCCCCCACGAGTGTGAGCGCCATCACAACGCTGGTAATCAAGCAAAGATCCTAAGGGCTCTACTAATATGTATATCAACGATATGCTAAAAGAAACACATGCACATATTAAAGCAGAGACAAACCAAGTAGCATACTAACATTTCGAACAAGATTGTATATACAACTGTGAATATCCCAAGCTTCCATCAAGTAATATACAAACTAGTATGATACAGTAATGGCCTCTAGGGCATATACACTAACAATGCGATTCAATCCAATATCACCAATTAAAACGAATTCCGATATTGAGAATCAAATTGCCCATTTCACAATATTCTACTCTTTCTCAGCATCTGTAACACCGTACAAATGTGAGATCCAAATCCGGTAAATACATACCCTGAAATAAGAATTGATTGAGAAAACAGTTCTCGGTAACAAGTACACAGAAAATCTGAAACATAAATGTTTCAAGGGGGTGGCCGGGTATTCCTAGTAATGCCTTTTTCCCAAACCAGATTCATGAAAGTGGTAGAAATTTCATTTGCCCTCACTTCAATCCCTTTATATGTCTCTACATCTTACCATCTGTACACCACACTTACGCTAACCGGTTTTCTTCTTTCCCTTCCTTTCGGTACCAGCCTAAGGTTTGGAAGAAAACTATCCAATAAGCGTAATAGGTGTACTCTCCTGATACAAGGAGCTCTCGCAACCTGAGAGAAGGTAAAAAGAAGAGACAACCAAATAATACAATTTAAATTCTCCAGGACCAGTGACCATCCTCGACTAAAATAATTTCTTCGAGTTCGTATGTAACTATACGACGTCCATTTCTAAGCAATATGGATCATCGTAGTGATATGGAGTGTTCTGGAGAAATGAAAAGGGAAAGTAGGAGTAGCAATGATATTTGCGACTTTGTCATGAATCATGAAAATACAAAGCCAACGTGTGTAAGAAGTTTCGGTTAATGAGTTTTAGGTAAGTCATGGGTCGCTGTACCAGAGATAGAGAAAAGAAACACTCAGCCTGCACTCTGTCAAGATTAGATTGGTTATCACTTTATCTATTCAGGATGGCTCCTACTGTTTCCTCGAATTCTTCTTCAAACCCTTAAAGGAGAACTAGTCGGGATCATATACACCTTACAAGTTCCCTAACCGTTCAGCCAGGTCAGGGTTGGTACTCCGAGGGAGGTCCCCCATGCTTTCGCACGGACCCAATCAATAACCCCGTTTCTTCAGAAGCGTGACCTCGTTAACACTTTCTAGATACCTAAAGGTTAGCTAATTGTGAAGTGAAAAATCTTTCGAGGAGTAGTACCTACTCATCAGTGGGAATCGGGACCCAACTATCATCGTGTGATAACCTGATGGAATCCACTCAAGTCACCACACTCCAGAAGGTATACGCATGCATGGCAAGTTTCCCTTATATTTGAAACTCCCGATATGGTTTTTTCCCCAAGCGCTTATGACCTTGACGAAGGTCAAAACATCATAAGTCGCAAGTCAAGTTCAACCCGTCATTGTCCAGATTAATCTAGACCCATTCGTACAAGCCCTTGACGAAGGCTAAAACAGCTGTACGCCTGTCTTAGATTAATGCATCTACCTATGCTACAAACAATTATCCCCTAGCTACCAAATACTATGCCTTGGCAAAGGTCAAAACACATAGCATGAATACTAGTTGATACTCATCTGAAACGACGGAGGGCGCTGGTTTTGGCGAAAAACCTTTAACGTAATGAACTTGATATCATTGAAGGAACTCGAGTGGCTTTGAAATGGAGTGGTTTAATCTCCGCTTTTTAAAACTAGTAACATAAACCTTTTCTTAAGAGTGAATTCCCCGTGAAGGGATCAAGGCTCTTCCCTTGTAGAATGAGGTGTTGGATATTCCTAACCGAATACCTCAATGCAAAGCAAAAGAATATAACAGTTGTTTTGAAGAAAACCGAGTAGTTTTTAAAAATTGGTTTCGACAACATCAATAGGTTTGTTTTTTTTGCATTAAAGATATAATGCAGTCCCATAAAATTTAGTTTCTAAGCCACAAAAGAAACAACCAAAATAGCATGCTTTTATATGCCATCCACATTCGCCACGAGGTCCTGAGTCTTCACCGTAAGGTTACATAACTTACGGCAGGGCGGGGACTGGGCCGCAGATGTAAAATATATAGAAGCATCTACTAATATATAATATATATATATATATATATCAACCTCGCAGGCAGATAATAGTCATCACAGGCAGATAAGAATCATCACAGGCATGCGAACAACAATATGGAATAGCGGATAAACTTAGAGCCCCGCATTTCATCTAAGCCGTAAATGAAACGCGACTTTCCCCGGTCACGTGGATAGTCTATACATAGTCGATCCTAGACTCCTACAAGTGCGGCAAGCTACCTTCTAATTCTAGAAACTGGGTAACATGTCCTCAATGAAATGAGTCGATCACCCGCCGCTTTCTAGAATCCGGTAGCTTGTGCACCCCTCCATGGGTCGAATCGTATAACCCCTACAAGTGCGGCGAGCAACCCACCAATTCTAGAGCGAGGCCGCCCAGTCTCAACTCCATGAGATGGCCACCTGCTCCACTCTAGAACCCGGCTACTCGAGCACTTCTCCTGAGTTAATCCTAGTAAAGAAAAGAAATATATACAATAGTGACATCGACCGCATCCTGGTCGACCCCAATAAAAGAATATACATAATACAGAAATGGCGGCCACATGTTGGAGCTTGTCTCGAACAAATGAATATAACATAATAAATTGCCACTACACAAGCAACGCACGAGGGGATATCTGACACGACAATTCGACTAAGCCATAATCAAGATATATATCCACAGAAACAAGTAACCGAAACAAGTGTGTAACCCTATCTAATTGAGCATATAGAAATTAGACAATGTTAAAAACACATCAACGCACACAAACGAAGTCATGACAATAGAATTCTAAAACACAACAAGTGCACATCCCAAATTTACCAAGGATTAAAAACCAAGTGCACTAAACATCCAAAAAAATCGAGTTTTGATCCAATTCGGAAGTCCGAATCAAAATGAAACTCGCCCGAACCTTCGCGGGGAGTTAGAGCACGAAATTAAATTTGAGTTGAGGGTCCTAGAGGGGGTACCCAACCTCCGAGACAACCATGAGGTGTCCAGGAGGTGAGACCCAAAACTGCCCATAGGGGGGCAGCTTCGGGTCCCCACGGCCAAGACCACTTTGTTGCGGTCTTGGGGAGTGGGCCCAGCCATTTGGTCCCCCCCGGGTCTCCCCAGGGTGCCCACACATCACCCCTCGGCTTCTTGGTTCAAACTGAGAGCCCGCGGGCTGTGCAAACATCTCAAAACTCAAAAATTCGGGACTGTTTTTCTGACAGTTTTCGATGCCCGAAAAAACAAGAATTCTAATGTTGTATCTAGATAGTTTAAGGAGTTTGGGAAGATCTGATACCACTGTAGGGTTCCCTAGTGCCCGCGGTATAGTGGAGATGCGAATGGCGAACAAAAATTTTGAGAAAACACAAAGGAACCCCGAACCTAGAATCGATCCAAACTCTTAAACTAGCAAACCAAGCATGCAAAGATACAGAATACTACCTTCGACGGGTGTCCACCCAATCATGGAAGAACCTCAAAGATCTTTGTATGCTTTTCGGATCATGCTTGAGTGCCGATCGCCCTTGCCGAAGAAGATCCACCTGAGTGAAACCGATCCAAGCTCCGGCTTCACCTAGTGAAGCGATCGACGCTCCAAGCTCGCTACGAATGGAGAGTGGTGATGTAGGAATACTGATTTAGAAGAGAACGTCTATAAGTACACAGCTAGAGGGATTCGTAAACAGTGGGAGCAGCGGAAACGTGTACAAGTTGCTTTACAGAATAAAGCAGGCATCGCGGAGTTGGAACGTCTATTTTGATGTGGTAGTTAAAGAGTTTGGCTTCATCAAAATGGTAGATGAACCTTGTATATTCAAAAAAGGTAGTAGAGAGTAAGGTGGTCATCCTCCAATTGTACGTGAACAACATACTCTTGATAGGAAAAGAGTTTCCTATACTAAACACGGTCGATCTCCTCTTATCACAAGGATTCTCCAAAAGGATAAAGGTTATACCTCCTAAATCCTGGCTTTTTGATCTATGAGATAGATCTAATTGGATGTTAGGCTTCTCACTAGGTTTAGTGAGATGGTGTCAATCGATCCTGGGGAGAATCACTGGAAAGGTTCCAGGGTGATAAGGACGACTGAATGTCAGTCGCAGGCATTGTCTTTACCCTCAGTGGAGGGACGGTATGTTGGAAGAGTTCCAAGCTAGATACCATGGCAAGATAGACGATAAAGGCAGGTAACATCGCTATTGTAGATACTACCAAAGAGGCAGTTTGGGTGTATATTCGTTCATGAGATGAACTAGGTTCCTACCATTGTGTGACAATGGAAGTGTGGCTTTGGCCAAGGAACCCCGATCCCATCAGTGACCCAGACATATTCTGAGGCAGCATCACCTGATCATGGAGATAGTTGATCTCCAGGGTGATCGAGGTTAGGAGAGTAGACTTAGAGGACAACACGGCGGATCCACTCACAAAGGCCTTTTCCCAAAGAGAGACTTTTATGGGATGGTTGAGTATGAGATACTGCAACCACTGCTACAGATGACCCTAGTGCAAGTGGGAGATTGTTAGTTATATGTATGCCCTAGAGGCCATTACTGTACATAGGATGTATATTGTAGTGGATGCTGGGACATATCTAGGTAGGACTTTCTTGCTCGACATGATAGTACGCTATCTGGTTGCTCTTTATCTTAACATGTATACTTTCTGTCTCTCTGTTACATGTTGATAAAGCCCTTAGGATGTGTACTCCACTTCCAGGACTATGATGTAGATCATACTAGTGGGGCCTGGGTAGTCCATGAGTACGTCCTTCAATGTTCCTAGTCATGGGAATATCGAGACGGGGCATCGATATTCCAGAGTAGACTAGCGTATATCTTCTCGACCCATGTGATGGGCGATGGATGATCCCATATCCATTAGTGTTTGACATCAGAGATGGTATGCGGGTGCTCAGTGGTGACTGGGTACACTGAACGGACTCGCCGAGAACTCCCAGATGGTATTATACCTCACGTCAGATGGCAGTTCTCTGGTGACACTGGTACAGCTTAGTCTGTTGACCCGAGATCGTCATAGAGTCTTGTATGTCTCCCACTGTGCTTTGATTTCCACCCTACCACGGCTTTACTGAGTCGTGCAAACAGGTGGTTTTTGGGTACAGTCCCGATTCACATGGAGGCAATGAGTGATAGGAGGGGATTCGTCTCTCCCGGTATTGGGGGTTGTTGGTGCGCTAGGCTCGACTGGCCATAACTGGAAATCCCTGGCCAGGGTTGCACTGATTTACTGGTAAGTGTTATCAGTAGTTTCATGCTTGTTATAGACCTTACATCGGCATGACTTATCAAGCTATTAGGGTCTGACGTTTACCACCCCTAGGCGAGATATGCGACATATCAGACGAACAGACCGGACTGTACGGTAAGTGTTGCTGGTTGGATTCACAGGAGTGTGAGCGGGCTTGCTCGTTGATCTTCTGATCGCTCAATACCCGGGTGGCCGTTACGTTTAGCAGACCGCTTGCGGCTTGTGGGTGTTTGATATGATCATCACCTGCTGCCGGCGTATTGACGAGTCTTTAGAGTCCTACACAGAGGTTTCCTGGCTCAAGCGAAACGAAATAGGAGCGCATATGAGATATGTGCGGGACCTAGAATAATACCAGTATGTGATACTGTATTCTATTCTCACGATTTGTATCATTGGACGGTTATATTAGATATAGCCGGGTTCCCGAATCAAGTGTTGATTCGATACATTGATACACTTGATATTAGTCGGTTATATGCAGTATGACCGGATCATTAAATCAAGTGTTGATTTAATGATTTAATGTATAATTATATATTTGATATAATACATTACATTAACTAGTATTGGTTCACTTAAGATTTGTTTTCTCACTAGTTTGTGCATAAGTGTATATATGATATATATTTGTGTACATATGTTTGTATCATATTTGATGATACATACAAGTTGTGTGTATGAGTATTATATCAAGATTAAGTTTAAGATTAGGGTATTGTTTTATCAAGAGAATTAGCAAAAGAAATGAACTTGGTCAAAGTTGTCAAGCTTGAAGAAGCTTGGAGAAACCTTGACAAAGTCCACTCTTTTGTCATTTCTTTTGATAATTCTTTAACCTAACCTTTAACCTAATACCTTGGTCAATTCTCTACACAAGTTAAGCATGGGGGCTTGACTTAACCATGATACCATAATTAAAAGGATAAGTCTCATTCTTATTTGATTATCCTTTTAATTCTTTCTTCTTCTTCATCTTCATCAAGCTTCAAGAAAGCTTGCTACCTCCATTGGTTCCATGAGAAAAAGAGTGAGAAATCCAAATCCAAAGTGAACCCACTTCCTATTTCTTCATTCTCTACCATTTGCCATGTAGTAGAGTGTGTTATCTTCACAAGTTCTATGACCAAGTGAAGATGGAGCTTGATCTTGAGTTGCCTCGACGTAGATCATCTTCGGCATCGAAGTCGACGACCTAGCCCGATCATTTCTCCGACGAAACCATCGCTAGAGTCCGGGATCCGATGATCGCAGCGGAGGGACGTCATCACGGAGCTAAAGAGGTGGAGGACCGGATCTACAAAGGTTGTAGTCACTTTCACTTTCTAGTAAAGTTGTTTACTTGTATGTTTTTCGCCTTACCTCTAGTTAACGATCTAGTTTAGGGTTCTTTGGCACATAGAAAATTTTGAATTGGACATTTTAGTTAAAGTTGTAGAACCTCATGAGTGTGCCTAGGAACCCTACAGTGGTATCAGAGCCTAGCTAGAGGTTTTGGCGAAGTGTAGACGAAGTTAGAGATCCGATCGAACCCCGAAACCCCGATCAAAACCCTTCTCTGTACATTTTTTAAAACTGTGGTTTTTTGTGAATTAAAAATGCTCAGAAAATTAAGCAGGAAAAACTAAGAATTACTGTGAAGTACGGACCTCTAACTCAAAAATTTTACCGCGGAACCGCGGCCAAACCAAGGGTTTGGCGGCGGTTCCGCGGCCAAAATTGTGACTTTGTCCCTGAAATTTCATGTAATTATTCTTAGGTCCTTTCTTGTTATTTTTTTCTGGGACCTTTTTTAATTCCACTCAAGTGTTGAGTTTTCTAGGGTTGTTTTGGGGACTCGATATTTCGATCGGATTGTTTAACTTTGCTTATGTTTTTCCGGATATTTTAGAACATGTTGAAAAGTTCGACCGGATATAAATACCTACTTTTTCCCCTGCCGGGAAATTTCCAAGTGTTGGATTTTTCCGTGGTTTAAGAACGTTCTAAGTAGTGCAAGTAACACGATGGACCCTCTAGAAGACAACAAACCTTAACTTGATTATGTGACCGTCTTGAACTGCCCTTTGAACCTTAGGGTTTGGGGCAGTACGGCGTGCCACATCTGAGGCGTTGGCTTGTCCCTTCTACGGCTGGACCATTGGTACTGTGGCATGAAGTGAATGTTTTTAAACTTATTTCATGTGTTGAGTAGTTTCGGGAAAACTTGGGTGTTTGAATGTTCGATCGGAAAGTTTGACATTTTCTATTTATCTGGAATGTGATACAATATTTGGAATCCACAAGTAGTTATGAGATAACTGATTTGAATATTATAAATCTAGCACTTTAGTCTCACTTGATCGGTTGCCACGGAATTTTGATGCGATCAAAAGTCCGTCGCAATCACGTAGCGTACGCGGAAACTCGCCGGGTAAACTTAATAGACAGCTACACCCCACAGCCCCGACCAAGTGACTGTAGGAGAACCCCGTCGCCGAAAGCATCCGTTCGGGTGCTCGCGGCAGCGGTGTTCCGCCTTAGTGCACTTCGTCGACGATATCGGGGGGTGCGGCCGTCTACTAAAGTTTGCGATGAGCATTCGTTCAGGATGTCGGGAATCTTGTTGAATTGCCCGACTTTATATTGAATAGTGTTTTCGATATTGAGACTAAAATGCGGGGTTTATAATTGTTAGGCATGCGATGTCTAAGAAATTCATTTGGTTAGGCATGCAATGTCTATGCAGGTTGCGGATTCCAACTGTTGTAGTTTTACACATTCTTTTCTGTGACCGTAAGTGTAATATGCGATATCGCCGTTTTCGTTGCTATATGTCAACGACAATTGGGATGCGCATATTTACTTACGTTGATGACTTGTGATGTTATGTGTTGCTGGATATGTTATATTGGATCGTCGTGTTTGAATAGCCGGGTTTTTTTTATGTGAGACGAGTGTTTTTCATTTTCATTCATGTAAAAACTTGTATGTAATATTCTTTTATTGGGGCACTTCCAGGTTGCGGAAGATGTCACCGTTGATGTATATTATTTACTTTTCCGCATTAGGATAGACCCAAGGAGGGGAGCACAAGTAACCGGGTTCTAGGGTCCAGTGGGAGACCATCTCGAGGAGTCGAGTCCGGGTCTCCTAACCCTAGAATTGGTAGGGTTGCTTGCCGCTCTCGTAGGGGTCTAGGGGTGTAGGATTGGCTATTCATCACGACCGTGGAATCCGTGTTTTATACTGGCTCGTATTAAAAACACGGACGTCCTAGTATATCCAATATTTCATATGATATTTTCTGCTGCGTTATCTGTGAAGTGATCATATGATATGTTCAGATAGATATTGCATATAGTATATATGATATATTATATAGACGTTGCTTATGTTTTACACCCGCGCTAGCCCTGCCCCGCTCTGCCGTTAGTTACCTAACCTAATGGTGCAGACGGGACATCGAGGCGAATACGGATGGCATAAGCGTACGTTATATTTATCTGTGATGTTTAGGTGGACTTAAATGATGGGACATTCATTAATGAGATTAATGAAAGAAAATAAACCTAAAAGATGTTGTGGAATCGAATTTCAAAAATAAAACAGGTAGCTACAGTTCTTGCTTTGCATCGCGGTGTTCCTTGTAGAACATCCTGCACCTTATTCGATAAGGAAAGGACCGAGATCCCTTCACCGGGAGTGACTCCTTTAACAATAACTGGCAGATGCTACAACCCTCGGTTTGTCTTTTGATTGCTTCTATAGTTTTTGCTTTGCACAGCGGTATATATGATATATCCTGCACATTATTCGATGAGGAAAGGGCCGACGATCCCTTCACCGGGAGTGACCCCTTTAGCAAAACTAGAAAAGCCTAAAAAACACTCCATTTAAAAACCATTTGATTCCGCAACGAGATCAAGTTCAAAGCGTTAAAGGTTTTCATAAAAACCATTCGCAACCCTCCGTCATTTTAGGAAGTAGAGTACTTAGTATTCGTGCTGTGTTTGTTGACCATAGTCAAGGCACAGTGTACGGTAGCTAAGTGATGTCTTCCTACACCGCATATGATGCGATTAGTTAGGACAGTCATGCGGCTATGTTGACCTTAGCCAAGGGTAATGTGGGTGGGTCTAATTAATCACGAAATGACGGGTAGAACTTGACTAGTGCTTATGATTTGTTGACCTTAGCCAAGGTCATAGGTGCTAGGGGTAAAAACCTTTATCAGGAGTTTCAAGTGTTGAAATTTGCAATGAGATTGCATACCTTCTATATGATAGTTGGATCCCGATACCCACTGCGAGTAATTGTTACTCCTGGGAGAGTTTTGCACTTTGCAATTAGCCGATCAAGTAGGTGTCTAGAAAGGTGTCAACGAGGTTACGCCTCTGGGAAAACGAGGTTTATTGTAATTAGGTCCGTGCGATAGCACGGGGAACCTCCCTCAAAGTACCGACACTGGCCTGGCTGAAAGATTGGCGAACTTGTAGAGTGTAATTAATCCCGGCTAGTCTTTCCTTTTAAGGTTTGAAGGAAGATTTGATAAAAACAGTGGGAGCCATCCTGATTAGATAAAATAAATAACCAATCTAATCTTGCAAGAGCGCACGCAGAGTGTTTTCTTCTCTCTCTCTCCAGGTAGCGACCATATCACGCCTTAAATCAAGATAATAATATGGATGTATTGACCGAACCCGCTTGTTATACTGAGCTGGGGAACGTTGGTCCCGCTCCAACGTATAATTGTTATAAGACAAAGCAGGAAATAGGGGAATACCAAAATTCCTATGCCGCCCAAACGAAGAAAGTGCATATGATGCATCTCCTTCGGGTGTGTTCATTATAAAGAACTGTTTCTCAGTGTCATCTACGTCCTAGGTATTAGATACCGGATCAGGATCCCGCAAATGTAATCCGTTACATAGGGCTACAGAAAGGTAGAGAACTGAGTACGGATGATAAGTTTCATGAGACAGAAAACGGGGCAAGTGTTGCAGCCAAGTCTGTTGGTCACTGTCACCCTGTATTACCAGTACATTGATTCTGAACGAATGTTATTAGATACCGAACCTAATATACAAAATCATATTAGTCTCTTTATTAGTAAAGAAATGATAAAATTTTGTATTGTTGGATAATGTTTTGAACATTTCCTATTTCAAAAGTTGATCGGTTCAGGCACGTTATCTAAAAGCATTGACATTCTAAATCAAACTACAGTTCCTAGTATACAGAACACACACAAGAGGAAGAGTTCAGAAATGAACGATTCCTTGTTGAGGCATTGTACACTAGGTCATATCAATACGACCCGACTGGCTGAAGTTACATTTTAGATGCATATTTAAATTAGTTTGAATTTACATCTTGTGAAACTTGCCATTCATGTCACAAAGATTAGATGACCATAGCTCTGATTATTGGAAACAGAGGAAGAGTTAGTAAACTCTTGGGACTGATACATGATGATGTATGTAAGGTCCCCTGTCTACACATGCCAGGACCGATTCTTTGTACTTCATTACATTCTCTGATGATCTCTCAAGATTCAGTCATATGTTCCTGTTGAAACATAAGTCCGAAGCTTTTGAGATATTCATAGAATATAAGTTAGAAGTAGAGAACCAAAAACCGGGTATAAGTATTATGTCCTTTGATAAGATCAGGGAGGAGAATACTTGTGCATAGAATTCCTGGACTATTCTAAAGGAGAATGAGATTCTCTCTCGGTGTTACTCCTCTGATTATACCACAGCACAACGGTGTATCAGGGCAGAGCAATCGCACCATATGAGATATGGTGCGCTCTATGATGAGTACTACTGAATTACCTATTTCTTTTTGGGGGTTATGCACTTGAGTAGCTGCATACCTATTGAATTAGGTTCGAATCAAATCTGTGCCTACCACTTCGTATAAGATATGGTGCGGGAAGAACCCATCTCTTAAGCAAGTTAAGATTTGGGATTGTCCGGCCTATGTCGAAAGCAAAATCCGGACAAGATCGAGGCAAGGTCAGTTCTGTAGAACTGGAAAAGTTCCAGCTATACAAACTACAGCTAATGATTTGACAGAACTAGAGGATTCAATAGTCCCCGACGAACCTCAGCCTCTCCGCGCATCTAGCAGGTTTCCTCATCCGCCTGAAAGATACTTTGGTTTCTCGATGACAGTGGGAGCGAGGAATGCATCATGAGATAATGACCCAACTAGTTTCGAGCAGGCCATCGAGAGTAGGGACTCTGTAAGAATGGCTGGATGCTTAGCGATCTGAGATGGAATCCATGTTCACCAACGAAGTATGGACTTTGGTTGCAATATCTGAAGGGTTAAATTCCCATCAGGAGCAAGTATATCTTGAGAAGATTACTTGGTGTAGATGGAAAAGTTGAGACTTTCAAAGCTAGACTTGTTAGTGGTTTTCTTCATCGACTAGGCGTGGAAAATGATGAAACCTTTTCCAGTGGCTATGCTTAAGTCCATCCGGATCCTAATTAACATTGCTACATACCATGACTACGATATCTGGTGGTTGGGTGTCATGACTGCTTTTCTGAAAACTGATTTAGAAGAGAACGTCTATAAGTACACAGCCAGAGGGATTCGTAAACAGTGGGAGCAGCGGAAACATGTACAAGTTGCTTTACAGAATAAAGCAGGCATCGCGGAGTTGGAACGTCTGTTTTGATGTGGTGGTTAAAGAGTTTGACTTCATCAAAATGGTAGATGAACCTTGTATATTCAAAAAAGGTAGTAGAGAGTAAGGTGGTCATCCTCGTATTGTATGTGGACAACATACTCTTGATAGGAAAAGAGTTTCCTATACTACACACGGTCGATCTCCTTTTATCACAAGGATTCTCCAAAAGGATAAGGTGATACCTCCTAAATCCTGGCTTTTGGATCTATGAGATAGATCTAATTGGATGTTAGGCTTCTCACTAGGTTTAGTGAGATGGTGTCAATCGATCCTCGGAAGAATCACTGGAAAGGTTCCAGGGTGATAAGGACGACTGAATGTCAGTCGCAGGCATTGCCTTTACCCTCAGTGGAGGGACGGTATGTTGGAAGAGTTCCAAGCTAGATACCGTGGCAAGATAGACGATAAAGGCAGGTAACATCGCTATTGTTGATACTACCAAAGAGGCAGTTTGGGTGTATATTGGTTCATGAGATGAACTAGGTTCCGACCATTGTGTGACAATGGAAGTGTGGCTTTGGCCAAGGAACCCCGATCCCATTAGCATCACCTGATCATGGAGATAGTTGATCTCCAGGGTGATCGAGGTTAGGAGAGTAGACTTAGAGGAAAACACGGCGGATCCACTCACAAAGGCCTTTTCCCAAAGAGAGACTTTTATGGGAAGGTTGAGTATGAGATACTGCAACCACAGCTGCAGATGGCCCTAGTGCAAGTGGGAGATTGTTAGTTATATGTATGCCCTAGAGGCCATTACTGTACATAGGATGTATATTGTAGTGGATGCTGGGACATATATAGGTAGGACTTTCTTGCTCGACATGATAGTACGCTATCTGGTTGCTCTTTATCTTAACATGTATACTTTCTGTCTCTCTGTTACATGTTGATAAAGCCCTTAGGATGTGTACTCGACTTCCAGGACTATGATGTAGATCATACTAATGGGGCCTGGGTAGTCCATGAGTACGTCCTTCAATGTTCTTAGTCGTGGGAATATCGAGACGGGGCATCGATATTCCAGAGTAGACTAGCGTATATCTTCTCGACCCATGTGATGGGCGATGGATGATCCCATATCCATTAGTGTTTGACATCAGAGATGGTATGCGGGTGCTCAGTGGTGACTGGGTACACTGAACGGAATCGCCGAGAACTCCCAGATGGTATTATACCTCACATCAGATGGCAGTTCTCTGGTGACACTGGTACAGCTTAGTCTGTTGACCCGAGATTGTCATAGAGTCTTGTGTGTCTCCCACTGTGCTTTGATTTCCACCCTACCATGACTCTACTGAGTTATGCAAACAGGTGGTTTTTGGGTACAGTCCCGATTCACATGGAGGCAATGAGTGATAGGAGGAGATTCTTCTCTCCCGGTATTGGGGGTTGATGTTGCGCTATGCTCGACTGGCCATAACTGGAAATCCCTGGCCTGGGTTGCACTGATTTTCTGGTAAGTGTTATCAGTAGTTTCATGCTTGTTATGGACCTTACATCGGCATGACTTATCAAGCTACTGGGGTCTGACGTTTACCACCCCTAGGCGAGATATGCGACATATCAGACGAACAGACCGGAATGTACGGTAAGTGTTGCTGGTTGGATTCACAGGAGTGTGAGCGGGATTGCTCGTTGATCTTCTGATCGCTCAGTACCCGGGTGGCCGTTACGTTTAGCAGACCGCTTGCGGCTTGTGGGTGTTTGATATGATCATCACCTGCTGCCGGCGTATTGACAAGTCTTTAGAGTCCTACACAAAGGTTTCCTGGCTCAAGCGAAACGAAATAGGAGCGCATATGAGATATGTGCGGGACCGAGAATAATACCAGTATGTGATACTGTATTCTATTCTCGCGATTTGTATCATTGGACGGTTATATTAGATATAGCCGGGTTACCGAATCAAGTGTTGATTCGATATATTGATACACTTGATATTAGTCGGTTATATGCAGTATGACCGGATCATTAAATCAAGTGTTGATTTAATGATTTAATGTATAATTATATATTTGATATATTACTTTATATGAACTAGTATTGGTTCACTTAAGATTTGTTTTCTCACTAGTTTGTACATAAGTGTATATATGATATATATTTGTGTACATATGTTTGTATCATGTTTGATGATACATACAAGTTGTGTGTATGAGAATTATATCAAGATTAAGTTTAAGATTAGGGTATTGTTGTATCAAGAGAATTAACAAAAGAAATGAACTTGGTCAAAGTTGTCAAGCTTGAAGAAGCTTGGAGAAACCTTGACAAAGTCCCCTCTTTTGTCATTTCTTTTGATAATTCTTTAACCTAACCTTTAACCTAATACCTTGGTCAATTCTATACACAAGTTAAGCATGAGGGCTTGACTTAACCATGGTAAAATAATTAAAAGGATAAGTCTCATTCTTATTTGATTATCCTTTTAATTCTTTCTTCTTCTTCATCTTCATCAAGCTTCAAGAAAGCTTGCTACCTCCATTGGTGCCATGAGAAAAAGAGTGAGAAATCCAAATCCAAAGTGAACCCACTTCCAATTTCTTCATTCTCTACCACTTGCCATGTAGTAGAGTGTGTTATCTTCACAAGTTCTATGACCAAGTGAAGATGGAGCTTGATCTTGAGTTGCCTCGACGTTGATCATCTTCGGCATCGAAGTCGACGACCTAGCCCGATCATTTCTCCGACGAAACCATCGCTAGAGTCCGGGATCCGATGATCGCAGCGGAGGGACGTCATCACGGAGCTAAAGAGGTGGAGGACCGGATCTACAAAGGTTGTAGTCACTTTCACTTTCTAGTAAAGTTGTTTACTTGTATGTTTTTCGCCTTACCTTTAGTTAACGATCTAGTTTAGGGTTCTTTAGTACATAGAAAATTTTGAATTGGACATGTTTGATCAGTTGTAGAACCTCATGTGTGTGCCTAGGAACCCTACAATATCCAAACGAACACTGCACGACATCGACTCCTAATATCAGGAGTGATGAATCCCTGACAATCGCTTACGCCTCCATGTGGCTAGAGACTGTACCGAACTAAAACCTGTTTGCACGACTCCTTTGAGCCGTGGTAGGGTAGTAATCAAAGTACAGTGGGAACTCATACGAGACAAATGACGATCTCAGGTTAAAAGACTAACCTGTACTAATACCACTCGAGAACTTCCATCTAACGATAGATATAATACCATCTAGAAGTTCTCGACGAGTCCGTCCAGTGTACTCACCTCAAGTGAGCATCTGTATACTATGACATAACACCAATGGCTTGTGAGACCGGTGATCAGTCGAAAATATTGCATTCTTAACACATCAATTTCCCTAGTGCCCACGGTATAGTGGAGATGCGAATGGCGAACAAAAATTTCGAGCAAACACAAAGGAACCCCGAACCTAGAATCGATCCAAACTCTTAAATTAGCCAACCAAGCATGCAAAGATACAGAATACTACCTTCGACGCGTGTCCACCCAATCATGGAAGAACCTCCAAGATCTTTGTATGCTTTCCGGATCATGCTTGAGTGCCGATCGCCCTTGCCGAAGAAGATCCACCTGAGTGAAACCGATCCAAGCTCCGGCTTCACCTAGTGAAGCGATCGACGCTCCAAGCTCGCTACGAATGGAGAGTGGTGATCTAGGAATACTGATTTAGAAGAGAACGTCTATAAGTACACAGCCAGAGGGATTCGTAAACAGTGGGAGCAGCGGAAACGTGTACAAGTTGCTTTACAGAATAAAGCAGGCATCGCGGAGTTGGAACGTCTATTTTGATGTGGTAGTTAAAGAGTTTGACTTCATCAAAATGGTAGATGAACCTTGTATATTCAAAAAAGGTAGTAGAGAGTAAGGTGGTCATCCTCCTATTGTACGTGGACAACATACTCTTGATAGGAAAAGAGTTTCCTATACTACACACGGTCGATCTCCTCTTATCACAAGGATTCTCCAAAAGGATAAAGGTTATACCTCCTAAATCCTGGCTTTTGGATCTATGAGATAGATCTAATTGGATGTTAGGCTTCTCACTAGGTTTAGTGAGATGGTGTCAATCGATCCTGGGGAGAATCACTGGAAAGGTTCCAGGGTGATAAGGACGACTGAATGTCAGTCGCAGGCATTGTCTTTACCCTCAGTAGAGGGACGGTATGTTGGAAGAGTTCCAAGCTAGATACCGTGGCAAGATAGACGATAAAGGCAGGTAAAATCGCTATTGTAGATACTACCAAAGAGGCAGTTTGGGTGTATATTAGTTCATGAGATGAACTAGGTTCCTACCATTGTATGACAATGGAAATGTGGCTTTGGCCAAGGAACCCCGATCCCATCAGTGACCCAGACATATTCTGAGGCAGCATCACCTGATCA
This sequence comes from Agapanthus africanus, assembly GCA_030015575.1. Classification (NCBI taxonomy): domain Eukaryota; kingdom Viridiplantae; phylum Streptophyta; class Magnoliopsida; order Asparagales; family Amaryllidaceae; genus Agapanthus; species Agapanthus africanus. Next base: position 417,261,176 of record JASDDO010000012.1, read on the forward strand.
TGGAGATAGTTGATCTCCAGGGTGATCGAGGTTAGGAGAGTAGACTTAGAGGACAACACGGCGGATCCACTCACAAAGGCCTTTTCCCAAAGAGAGACTTTTATGGGATGGTTGAGTATGAGATACTGCAACCACTGCTACAGATGACCCTAGTGCAAGTGGGAGATTGTTAGTTATATGTATGCCCTAGAGGCCATTACTGTACATAGGATGTATATTGTAGTGGATGCTGGGAAATATCTAGGTAGGACTTTCTTGCTCGACATGATAGTACGCTATCTGGTTGCTCTTTATCTTAACATGTATACTTTCTGTCTCTCTGTTACATGTTGATAAAGCTCTTAGGATGTGTACTCCACTTCCAGGACTATGATGTAGATCATACTAGTGGGGCCTGGGTAGTCCATGAGTACGTCCTTCAATGTTCCTAGTCATGGGAATATCGAGACGGGGCATCGATATTCCAGAGTAGACTAGCGTATATCTTCTCGACCCATGTGATGGGCGATGGATGATCCCATATCCATTAGTGTTTGACATCAGAGATGGTATGCGGGTGCTCAGTGGTGACTGGGTACACTGAACGGACTCGCCGAGAACTCCCAGATGGTATTATACCTCACGTCAGATGGCAGTTCTCTGGTGACACTGGTACAACTTAGTCTGTTGACCCGAGATCGTCATAGAGTCTTGTGTGTCTCCCACTGTGCTTTGATTTCCACCATACCACGGCTTTACTGAGTCGTGCAAACAGGTGGTTTTTGGGTACAGTCCCGATTCACATGGAGGCAAAGAGTGATAGGAGGGGATTCGTCTCTCCCGGTATTGGGGGTTGATGGTGCGCTAGGCTCGACTGGCCATAACTGGAAATCCCTGGCCAGGGTTGCACTGATTTACTGGTAAGTGTTATCAGTAGTTTCATGCTTTTTATAGACCTTACATCGGCATGACTTATCAAGCTACTGGGGTCTGACGTTTACCACCCCTAGGCGAGATATGCGAGATATCAGACGAACAGACCGGACTGTACGGTAAGTGTTGCTGGTTGGATTCACAGGAGTGTGAGCGGGCTTGCTCGTTGATCTTCTGATCGCTCAATACCCGGGTGGCCGTTACGTTTAGCAGACCGCTTGCGGCTTGTGGGTGTTTGATATGATCATCACCTGCTGCCGGCGTATTGACGAGTCTTTAGAGTCCTACACAGAGGTTTCCTGGCTCAAGCGAAACGAAATAGGAGCGCATATGAGATATGTGCGGGACCGAGAATAATACCAGTATGTGATACTGTATTCTATTCTCACGATTTGTATCATTGGACGGTTATATTAGATATAGCCGGGTTACCGAATCAAGTGTTGATTCGATACATTGATACACTTGATATTAGTCGGTTATATGCAGTATGACCGGATCATTAAATCAAGTGTTGATTTAATGATTTAATGTATAATTATATATTTGATATATTACTTTACATTAACTAGTATTGGTTCACTTAAGATTTGTTTTCTCACTAGTTTGTGCATAAGTGTATATATGATATATATTTTTGTACAAATGTTTGTATCATGTTTGATGATACATACAAGTTGTGTGTATGAGAATTATATCAAGATTAAGTTTAAGATTAGGGTATTGTTTTATCAAGAGAATTAACAAAAGAAATGAACTTGGTCAAAGTTGTCAAGCTTGAAGAAGCTTGGAGAAATCTTGACAAAGTCACTCTTTTGTCATTTCTTTTGATAATTCTTTAACCTAACCTTTAACCTAATACCTTGGTCAATTCTCTACACAAGTTAAGCATGGGGGCTTGACTTAGCCATGGTACCATAATTAAAAGGATAAGTCTCATTCTTATTTGATTATCCTTTTAATTCTTTCTTCTTCTTCATCTTCATCAAGCTTCAAGAAAGCTTGCTACCTCCATTGGTTCCATGAGAAAAAGAGTGAGAAATCCAAATCCAAAGTGAACCCACTTCCTATTTCTTCATTCTCTACCACTTGCCATGTAGTAGAGTGTGTTATCTTCACAAGTTCTATGACCAAGTGAAGATGGAGCTTGATCTTGAGTTGCCTCGACGTAGATCATCTTCGGCATCGAAGTCGACGACCTAGCCCTATCATTTCTCCGACGAAACCATCGCTAGAGTCCGGGATCCGATGATCGCAGCGGAGGGACGTCATCACGGAGCTAAAGAGGTGGAGGACCGGATCTACAAAGGTTGTAGTCACTTTCACTTTCTAGTAAAGTTGTTTACTTGTATGTTTTTCGCCTTACCTCTAGTTAACGATCTAGTTTAGGGTTCTTTAGTACATAGAAAATTTTGAATTGGACATGTTTGATCAGTTGTAGAACCTCATGTGTGTGCCTAGGAACCCTACAATATCCAAACGAACACTGCACGACATCGACTCCTAATATCAGGAGTGATGAACCCTGACAATCGCTTAAGCCTCCATGTGGCTCGAGACTGTACCGAACTAAAACCTGTTTGCACGACTCCTTTGAGCCGTGGTAGGGTAGTAATCAAAGTATAGTGGGAACTCACACGAGACAAATGACGATCTCAGGTTAAAAGACTAACCTGTACTAATACCACTCGAGAACTTCCATCTAACGATAGATATAATACCATCTAGAAGTTCTCGACGAGTCCGTCCAGTGTACTCACCTCAAGTGAGCATCTGTATACTATGACATAACACCAATGGCTTGTGAGACCGGTGATCAGTCGAAAATATTGCATTCTTAACACATCAATTTCCCTACTCTTTCAAATCATCTAAAGGTGTTTGGTATAAATATAGCACATATTAGCAATTCGTCTGCAAAATATCAGATAACATGTATTATAGATGATAATCGTCATTATGAGGGAAATTGTGTGTTTATTTCTACACGCATGATATTGTATATCTCAACACATTTTATCGAGATTGTGTGCAGAAAATTCTTCAGGTCAAAGAACTGGAATCGCCAATTTGCCGATAAAGCGCATCAAGTCAATGACTTGAAATCTGGCAGCAGCCAAGAAATAATTATAAGATTCCAGACATCAGAAAAGGACCTTAAAGCCAACACCAGAAAACACCAGAGAAATGAGCCAACAATCTCATCAAACGGCCGCGGAACCTCGACCGATCCAGCCCGATCCGCCGCGGATCCGCGGCAGAGTTGGCTCGTCGGCGGTCGGCACTTTTTCTAGAGGCTTCCTTTCAACCTCCTAGCTTCCTCAAGGCGCTTTGAACTCCCTAGCTTTCTCCAGAAGCTTCCCTACAACAGCCAAGCTTCTCATGCAAGCTTCATAACAACCTAGCTTCTAGTGGAAGATAAACTTAGCTTCTAGTGGATGATTAGGAGAACTATAAAAGGAGACCTAGGGCATCATTGTAAAGGTTGTTCGGTTGTTGAATATTGCACCAATTAACGACACAAGTTGAGTAACACAACTTGTGATCCAAACTCAAACCCAAATCTAAATCCAAAGCCAAATCAAGATCCATCAAGAAAAAATCTAGCAAACAATCAACAATCCTTTATCGCAACGCCGGTCGTCATCAAAAGCAAGATATTTGCATTCGATCCACGACTCAAGGCGATCGAGCTACGCAAAGATCGACGATAAATTCCCTTTCAAGGAGCGATTCGAGAGCTAGTCTTGTAAACTCAATTGAGAGGTGTAATTTGAAGGAGATTTAATAAATGTGATAATTGTAATTCTTTCTTTCTTTACATTCTTGCATTACGAAATTTCTCGTTCTTATTTCATCAATTTTCATAATGTGTGAGTAATCTCCACTTGTGGAGGATTCGAGAGAATTGATAGATCTAATGATGATCAAATCATAATACTAATCTTAAGTCTTATGAGATTTGTGACCCTTAGCAAAAAGAATCCTTGACGACCTAATTTGGAGCGACATCACTTCTTGATTATTTCGTTGCAAATTAGGGATTAAACGATTGATGATTTTATTTGCTAGAGGCTAGATCCGAATGATTATGATTGAAAAGACAAGGGATAGTGAAGGAGAAACCCTAGTTTCTTCAATTGATCCCTAATCTTTATTCATCATCATCAATCTAGCTACAAATTATCAATAGATAAGATTAAGAATTATTAGATTCATTATTAGATATTAACTCAATCGAATCCTACAAGCTATTCTTCATAATCTTGATAATCAAATTGATTGGGGATAACTTTTTGATTCTTGATTCTATATCTATTTTCTTTATGTTTCTTGAAATTAAATCTCACAAATCTTGAATCATCTTCTTTTATATTTTCTTTTCGACTCAACTAAAACAAATTCGAACAAGTACACACATCTCAGTGGACGATCCGGTCTCGCTAACGAAACTACAATTGACATCGTTAATTGATTGTGGTTTATAAATTTCTTTGATTATGATTACTTTTCAAAACACAATTCGAACGATCAATCAAATGGCGTCGTTGCCGGGAATCGTGTGCTAATTTGTTCATTTTTGTTATTTGCGTTGAAATTTTATTATTCCATCAGAATTTTTAGATCAAAATCGCATCAAGTGCTTAACGATTTGTTATGATTTTTGCAAGGGAATCTGGAATCATTGGAGCAAAGGGAAAAATATTCAGATCATCTCAGGAGGTCCAGTGAGGCAATAGGATCATTTGTACCAAATCTTGTGCAGGAATCACATCATCAGACAGCGGAACCGCGGCCATAGGAGGCATTTCGCGGCAGAACCGCGGCAATCTTGAGGTTTCAGTGCTTCATTTTTCTCAGGTATATTTCTGACTTTCTTATCTCCTCCCTGCTCTTGTCTATTAACCAATTTCTGCAGGATTCTTTGCAAAATTCGCAGCGTCGCTAAAGAATAATTATTGTGTGTTTGATCTTGGTTGTTTGAATATTTTAGCACGGAAATTAAGGGGCAAAGACCAAATTCAGATTAGGTGGGGAGTTCATTACCCTTCCTAAGCCCCGGAAATCACAAAACTAGCATCCGCATCACCCTCATTAACTAAAAAATATCTAGACTTGATTCTAACGACCGTCGCACTCACCTAGGACAGAAGGAGGTTGTGGGTAATCTACTGTTTATCCATATTTCTTTTGTGGTGTCTAAGGCAAGTGTGTCTAAGGTAAGTGGTTACTTAATTAGGCCCACTACTTACGTAGTGGAGAACCTCCCACTTACCTGGCACTTACCGGGCCACAGAAGTGATAAAGAGGCAGTAGAGGATTTATCTTGCGATTTTTCTTCTGGAAGTCTAGGAGCGGTCTACAGACTTGACCTAGGTGACCATTAGATCCAGGGTTGCTTGTGCATATTTTGTGTGATTTTTCAAAAATCCGTCTTTTTTCAAAAACAAACACCAAATCCATCTTTTCTCTAATTACCACTTACGCTGCCACTTGTGCTAAACCGTTTAGTGCATACTCAGCTGGACGCAGGATTCTAGTGCCCGTCTTGTCCGCATTCCTTCTATCGACTCCGAAGTCGGTATTTCTACATCTTTTTCCTCACCACACACCACACCAACTTCGATGGACGGATCTCCATCGAACTTCTTTAACACCACTCTGCCACCGTCCGCAGGTGCATAGAATCCACCCCGCATCTCTCTCCAAGAGAGATGCTACCCTATTCGAGGTCCTCTTTCTATCTGTCTTTCCATTCCACCAGCCAATGGGGACAATTTCGAAATCAAACCTTAATACATCAATCTTTTACCCAAATTTCACGGTCTCGAGTCTAAAGATGCATACGTTTTTATTACCAAATTTGAAAACTTATGTGCTATAATGGGTACTTCACAGCTTTTTGTGGATGCTATGCGTCTACGTCTTCTCCCGTTCACTTTGTGCGATTTAGCCGAGAAGTGGCTTTATAACACTGCCGCACATTCTATTTCAAACTGGGATGAATTCGTCGTAGCTTTCCTAAAGAAATTTTATCCCAATCATAAGACAGCCCGAGTCCGTAGCGAGAAAAATCAATTTACCCAGCTTCCCAATGAACTATTTTCGAAGTGTTTTGAATGCTTCAAGGATGTGTTAGTTCAATGTCCTTATCACGGAATCCACCGATGGGATCTGTGCAGAATCATATATGAGGGCATTAATCCTACAACAAAACAGAATCTTGAATCCATGTGTCAAGGCAACTTCATGTCTAAAGACGATGGTGAAGCTTGGAAATTTTTAGAAGATTTCGCTGAAAAATCTTTACAGTGGAAGAGTGTGAGTCAACCATCGTCTAGGGGTGGTATCCATCAACTGGATGTTTCCATAGGAGTTAGAGCTGAAATGACAACAATGCAAAAGAAACTCGAAGCTATGGAACAAATTTTTTATTAGGCTCCCTAAATCAGATGACACTCCCTAAAACTGTCTGTAGATGCTGTTGTGATCCATCACATTTGACGGAAGAATGTCCATTGAATTCTTCGTTTCAAGGTCAAGAGCACACAAATGCTTCTTTTCAGCAAAGACCTAGAAACGATCCTTATTTTTCCACTTATAATCAGGGTTAGAGGAATCACCCTAATTTTGCTTGGAACCAACACCAAACTCAGAACACGGTTCCAAACCAAAACAACTTTCAAAGGGTCCCTCCACAACAACAGCAACCACTATAACTGACTCAGCACCCCTATCAGTCACAAAATTTTCTAAATCCGGTCAACACTTCTGCACCGTATAATTCTTTGCAATTGACCGGTACTGATGACTCCTCTTCACTCGCACAAACCATGAATTTGATTCTGAAAAATTTCATGCAAGTTTCGGCTGAGATAAAGTCTTCTGTCGATGATATAAAGAAAGGCTCCGCCTCACATGGTGAGAGTATTAAATTGATGGAAGCACAAATTGCATGAATAAATGCCGAAATGAGTGCTAGAGAGAAAGGGAAACTTCCGTCTCAACCCCTACCAAATCCTGGACATTCACAATACTACAATGCGAATGCAATTACAATGTTGAGATCCGGAAGAGTGCTGAATAATCAAGTCAGTGAAGATATTGATAATCATGATGAATTAATCAATAACACCACGGTTTTCACTTCCAATTTTCCTTCCACTTCTACTTCTGACCCTTGTTCGTCTACCCCACCACTTTCTTGCAAGCATATTCTTCGTTTTCCTCAAGGCTCGGACCCTCAACATATTCCTTCTAGTCCACCAAACTCGATCCCCACTTCTATTCTGGGATCTTTTCCACACACACTACCTTCTCCAATGTTGGACCCATCTATTATTGCTAAAGCTCCTTATCCGAATCGGTTAAAGGGAAACAAATCAAGTCCACATATGGAGAAGATTATGGAAATGTTCAAATAGGTTAACAGCAACATCCCTCTCCTAGATGCTATCCAACAAGTTCTGTCTTATGCGAAAATTTTAAAGGACTTGTGCACTAGGAAGAGGAAGACTCAAGTGCCCAAAAAGGTATTCATGACAAATAATGTTAGCACAACTTTTACCCCACAGTTACCAAAGAAACGTAAGGACCCTGGATGTCCTACAATCTCGATTTCTCTTAGGGGTAAAAACAACAACAGTGCTTTACTTGACCTTAGCGCAAGTGTTAACCTACTTCCATATTCGGTCTACGAGCAGTTAGGGATTGGAGAGTTGAAACCAGCTCATTGCACTCTCTAAATGGAAGACTGATCAATCACCAAACCTAGGGGTGAACTTGAGGATGTGTTGATAAAAGTCGGGGAATTTATATTCCCTGTGGACTTTATTGTTCTCGATACACAACCTGTAGCGAACTCAAGGAACCAAATTCCGGTGATTCTGGGTCGACCATTCCTTGCCACTTCTAATGTTGTCATAAATTGTTGAAATGGTTCTATGACCCTATCGTTCGGGAAGATGTCAATTGAGCTAAACATTTACAAAATTGGAAGTCAGCCGTCTGAACCCTCTCCTCACATTCTTGATGTATGTTCTGTCCACGAGATAGCTCCCGAAAGCTGCGAAGTTGATGAACTTTGCTTTGATAATCTTGACGACATTAGCACATCAATGTTTGATCTTACACATCTTAGTGAGGACACTTCAGATGAGTCCACTCCTGAGTCTGAAACTTTGGACTCATCACCTTCCGAGTCTGTATCCTTTGCAGGCTACGAGCTTCTTCGTGAATTTGAATGTCATTCTTTTACCCCACCTCCTGTTGTTTCTCCGCAGACATTAGATCTCAAATTATTACCTTCTCATCTTAAATATGCATATTTAGGTGAGAATGAGTCTTTACCTGTGATCATATCTGCTTCTCTAGCCTCAGAGCAGGACAATGAGATTTTGACGGTATTGAGATCTAATAGGAAGGCTTTTGTTTGGACTATGGCTGACATCAAAGGGATTAGTCCCTTGATTGTAGAACATCATATACATCTGTTGGATGAAGCCAAGCCAACCTGAGAACCATAAAGACGGTTAAACCCCATCATGAAGGAGGCGGTAAAGAAAGAAATCGTCAAATGCCTTGACAGTGGTATCATTTACCCAATCTCTGATAGCCAATGGGTAATTCTAATTCATGTAGTCCCTAAGAAATCTGGTATCACGGTCATAAAAAATGAGGCTAATGAGTTAATTCAGACACGCGCTCAAACTGGGTGGCATGTATGTATCGATTATAGAAAACTCAATGCCGCAACGAGGAAAGGCAACTTTCCTCTACCTTTTATTGACCAGAGGATAGAACGCTTAGCTGGACGGGAATATTATTGCTTCATGGACGGATACTCTGGATATAATCAGGCCCCTATTGCCGAAAAGGATCAAGACAAAACCACATTTACTTTTCCTTTCGGTGGTTATTCTTATAGACGCATGCCCTTTGGGTTATGCAATGCTCCCGCTACATTTTAGCGGTGTATGATGGGGATATTCTCGGACATGGTCGAAAATTTTCTGGAGATTTTCATGGACGATTTCTCGATATTCGGAGATTCTTTTGATGACTGCCTATCACATCTTGACACAGTTCTTTCTCGTTGCAAAGATAAGAACTTAACCTCGAATTGAGAAAAATGCCATTTCAGGGTCTAAGAGGGAATTGTGCTTGGGCATGTTATTTCACGGAAAGGCATTGAGGTTGACAGAGCTAAAATAGATGTCATTCATAACCTTCCTCATCCTAAACGTGTCAAAGATATACGATCCTTTCTTGGCCGTGCAGGATTTTATTGGAGATTCATTAAGGATTTTAGCAAAATTGCTAGACCCTTAACTCTTCTCTTGGTCAAGGACACAACCTTTCACTTTGACTCGGATTGTAAGGCTGCATTTGACTCACTTAAGAATTCCCTCACTACAGCCTCCGTTCTATCATCTCCAGATTGGAACCACCCGTTTGAGCTTATATGTGATGCATCCGATTTTGCAGTAGGTGCAGTCTTAGGACAACACATTGAAAAGACGCCACACGTGATTTATTATGCAACCAAGACCCTGAATGATGCTCAAATTAATTATACAACTACCGAAAAGGAACTTTTGGCAGTTGTATTTGCATTAGAAAAATTCAGGCCTTAGTTGATTGGCTCACCAAATGTTGTGTACACCGACCACTCCTCCTTAAAACATCTTTTGGCGAAGAAGGATGCTAAAGGTAGGTTAATACGTTGGATCCTTCTATTACAAGAATTTGATTTCGTCATTCGAGATAAGAAAGGATGTGAAAACGTAGTAGCCGACCATCTTTCGCGCATCTCTTCTTCACCTGTGACCCTGCCAACTAATGACTCTTTTCCGGACGAACAACTCTTGAACGTATCCGACGAACCTTGGTTCGTGGATATTGTGAATTATCTTGCTACGAGACTTATTCCCAGGGATTGGTCTAAACATGACAAACATCGATTTCTTTCCCAAGTAAAACACTTTTACTGGGATGCAACCTATTTGTTTAAGTATTGTCCTGACCAGATCATTCGCAGATGTGTCCCCAATGATGAGTTCAAGAGTGTTCTATCTTTTTGTCATAATCAGGCATGTGGAGGTCACTTTGGTCCTCGAAAGAAGGCGGAGAAGGTTTTGCAATGCGGTTTTTACCGGCCGACATTATTCAAAGATGCATTTGATCATTGCAAAATATGTCCACAGTGTCAACACATGGGTAGGATTTCTCAGAGAAATGAGATGCCACTTCAACCGATCTTGGTGGTTGAAATTTTCGACGTTTGGGGTATGGATTTTATGGGTCATTTTCCCAACTCCTTTAGGAATTTGTACATATTGCTTGGGGTTGATTACGTCTCGAAATGGGTGGAAGCTGTTCCTTGTCGCACTAATAATAAAAAGGTTGTCATTAAGTTAAAAGAAAATATCTTTTCGCGATTTGGACACCCGCGTGCTATCATTAGTGATAACGGGACGCATTTCTGTAATCGGTCTTTCGAGACCTTGATGCGGAAATATGCAATCAACCACAAACTTTCCCACCCTATCATCCCCAAACGAGCGGGCAAGCTGAGGTTTCCAACAGACAAATCAAACAAATTTTGGAGAAAACAGTTTCTAAAAATCGAAAAGATTGATCAACCAAATTGATGGATGCTCTATGGCCATTTCGTACCGTATATAAAACCGATCTAGGTATGTCTCCTTGTCGTCTAGTGTTTGGTAAGTCTTTCCATCTTGCGGTCGAGATTGAACACAAAGCAATGTGGGCCATAAAAGAACTGAACTTTGACTTAAATCAAGCCTGGAACTTTCGGAAGCTGCAATTAAACGAGCTAAGCGAACTCCGCGATGAAGCTTATGTTAATGCTGTGATTGTAAAGAATCGGACTAAGGCATTTCACGATAAAAACATTTTGAGAAAAACTTTTATACTTGGTCAACAAGTCCTTCTTTATGATTCACCTCTCCATCTTCATGCGGGTAAGCTAAATCTCGGTGGAAAGGACATTTTGTTGTGCGGTATATATATCCGCACGGGGTAGTTGAGGTTGAAAATGTTGAAAACGGAACAATTTTCAAAGTAAATGGACATAGATTAAAACCGTATTTTTCCACTGACCCTACGGAGGAGCTCTTGTTTTTACAGGAGCCGCTTTATCTTGACTAAAATTCCTCCGTCTCACCTCCATGTCTTGAAAAATACTGTATCATCTTTAGAATGGAGGTGAGTAAATAAGTTTGGGGGAGATTTTCACGTTCATATATTTTTGCCCCTGTTAATAAATTTCCTCCCAAATTTACAGGTTTCTGCGACTTAACAGATGGCAACAGTGAGGACACTGTTGTAAACAAGTTTGGGGGAGGTTTGTGCTTATTTGCGCATCACTTTGCATCATACTTTGCATAAGCACAAAACATACAAAAAAATTTAATATTTAATTTTATAATAAAAGATTAGATAGTGAAAAATTACATCCAAAAGATTAGAAAAATTTAAGAAAACATAGAAAGTTAGAAGTTTTCTTAAACGAACTAGTAATAAATAGTTATGAGCTATTGTCCCAAGGGTTAGTAAGATGAAAGAAGTCACTAATCTGAGGATAAAAATAAGTCTGAAAAATAGTTCCTAGTCTGGAAGCCAAACATTTGAGCGTTGATACCCTACTATACGCACTTACACACGTCTTGAAACCCGGGATAGTAGAGGATACCTTGAAATGCTCTTGTCTAAAAGCCAAAGTACGAAGAAAATAATAAATAAAGTATAAAAGATAAATGGTGAAGAAAAATGAACACTGGTTTTGTAATCACCAAGGCAACATAAAAAAAAGATAGCAAGGTTGCTTTATCACATAGTGCCTTAGACCAACTGGTTTGGGAGTCACTGCTAAGCCTTAGGTGTTGCAAGACGAGGAAAATACTAAATACACCTAATAAGCAACCACACGAGTAATCGGTCGGTTAGTACCTCAAGAAGTATTAATGGTCGCATGAAAAATGTGTGAGCAATTCCATCTAATATTCATCAATTAAAAAGTACTGAGGTAGATGGACAAGAGTATGATAGCTTGAATTGAATTCTCCGAGTGTAGGGATGTTCTTTACACACACGTAGGGGTATATGATCAGTGTTTGGAAGAAAGGTAGGAATGAAGAATAAAGACGATGTTTTATTGAGATATGATGTAATTTCTAACATCTTTTCATGACTATTAAGATAGGGCTCACGACAATTGAAAAGCTAGTATTAGTTGGAAACACTGATTTTCAAAGTCTTTCTTTTACAATTCTTATCTTTATATGTAACTTTCGTAGTCTTCCTTTTATTATCGGATTTTGTGGGTGCAATCCGCTGAAAACCCTCAAGAGACAACACTCCTCCTACTAGGGACACCTAGAGGTTTAAAGGCTTGTTGCACGTGCTCAGTGCAATCGTGTTGCTTACGAAAGTATGCTAGTTAGTTTTTCTTTTTCTTATATTTTCTCCTTCTCTTGAATAAAAGATATTCGCTCGAGACGACCAAAATTAAGTTTAAGGGAATTTGATCAGTCGAAAATATTGCATTCTTAACACATCAATTTCCCTACTCTTTCTAATCATCTAAAGGTGTTTGGTATAAATATAACACATATTAGCAATTCGTCTGCAAAATATCAGATAACATATGTTATACATGATAACCGGCATTATAAGGGAAATTATGTGTTTATTACTACACGCATGATATTGTATATCTCAACACATTTTATCGAGATTGTGTGCAGAAAATTCTTCAGGTCAAAGAACTGGAATCGCCAATTTGCCGATAAAGCGCATCAAGTCAAAGACTTGAAATCTGGCAGCAACCAAGAAACAATTATAAGATTACAGACATCAGAAAAGGACCTTAAAGCCAACACCAGAAAACACCAGAGAAATAAGCCAACAATCTCATTAAACGGCCGCGGAAACGCGGCCGATCCAGCCCGATCCGCCGTGAATCCGCGGCCGAGTTTGCTCGTCGGCAGTCGGCACTTTTTCTAGAGGCTTCCTTTCATCCTCCTGGCTTCCTCAAGACGCTTTGAACTCCCTAGTTTTTTCCAGAAGCTTCCCTACAACAGCCAACCTTCTCATGCAAGTTTCATAACAACATAGCTTCTAGTTGAAGATAAACTTAGCTTCTAGTGGAAGATTGGGAGAACTATAAAAGGAGACCTAGGGCTTCATTGTAAAGGTTGTTCGGTTGTTGAATATTGCACCAATTAACAACACAAGTTGAGTGACACAACTTGGGATCCAAACTTTAACCCAAATCCAAATCCAAAGCCAAATCAAGATCCATCGTGAACAAATCAAGAAAGAAATCAACGATCCTTTATCGCAACGCCGGTCGTCATCAAGAGAAAGGTATCTGCATCCGATCCACGACTCAAGGCAATCGAGCTATGCAAAGATCGACGACAAATTCCCTTTTAAGGAGCGATTCGAGAGCTAGTCTTGTAAACTCAATTGAGAGGTGTAATTTGAAGGAGATTTAATAAAGGTGATAATTGTAATTCTTACTTTCTTTACATTCTTGCATTATAAAATTTCTCGTTCTTGATTCATCAATTTTCATAATGTGTGAGTAATCTCCGCTTGTGGAGGATTCGAGAGAATTGATAGATCTAATGATGATCAAATCATAATACTAATCTTAAGTCTTATGAGATTTGTGAACCTTAGAAAAAAGAATCCTTGACGACATAATTTGGAGCGAGATCACTTCTTGATTATTTCGTTGCAAATTAGGGATTAAACGATTGATGATTTTCTTTGCTAGAGTCTAGATCCGAATGATTATGATTGAAAATACAAGGGATAGTGAAGGAGAAACCCTAGTTTCTTCAATTGATACCTAATCTTCATTCATCATCATCAATCTAGCTATAAATTATCAATAGATAAGATTAGGAATTATTAGATTCATCATTAGCTATTAACTCAATCGAATCCTACAAGCTATTCTTCATAATCTTGATAATCAAATTGATTGGGGATAACTTCTTGATTCTTGATTCTATATCTATTTTCTTTATGTTTCTTGAAATTAAATCTCACAAATCTTGAATAATCTTCTTTTATATTTTCTTTTCGACTCAACTAAAACAAATTCGAACAAGTACACGCATCTTAGTGGACGATCCGCTCTCGCTAACGCAAATACAATTGACACCGTTAATTGATTGCGGTTATAAATTTCTTTGATTGTGATTACTTTTCAAAACACAATTCGAATGATCAATCAACCGGCCACCGCCCCTCGTCGTGGTCTCGAAACATATACACTAGTCTACTTTGGAATATCGATTCCCAGTCTCGATACTCGCACGACTATGGACATTTAAGGATGTGCTTATAGACTACTCAGCTCTCACGTATATGATGTTGGATATATGTATGCCCTAGAGGCCATTATATGATAGTGGATGTATTTTTACATGTATATATATATATTCAGGAGGCTTTCTTGCTCGACATGATAGTATGCTATCTGGTTACTCTTTATCTGACATGTTCACTTGATCATGATTTTATTAATTTGTACATGTTGATAAAGCCTTGAGGATATTTGCATGACTTCTGTGATTATGATGCAGATGATACTAGTGGGACACGTGTAGTTTATAAGCATATCCTGAAATGTCCCTAGTCGTAGGTGTATCGAGACGGGGCATCGATATTCCAGCGTAGACTAGCGTATATGATACTAGACCCATATGATGGGCGTTGGATGTTCCCATATCCATTGATGTTTGACATCAAGATCGTATGCGGGTGCTCAGTGGAGACTGGGTACACTGGACGGACTCGCCGAGAACTCCTATATGGTATTATATCTATCGACGGATTGCAATTCTCAGGTGACACGGGTACAGGTTAGTCTGTAGACCCAAGATCGTCATAGAGTCTCACGTGTTCTCCCACTGTGCTTTGATTTCCACCCTACCACGGCTCTGCTGAGTCGTGCAAACAGGTGGATTTTGGGTACAGTCCCGAGACATGTGGAGGCAATGAGTGATAGAAGGGGTTTCGTCTCTCCCGATATTGGGGGTTGATGTTGCGCTGTGCTCGATTGGCTATATCAGTAAGTCCCTGGCTAGGGCTGTTGAGATTTATTGATAAGTGTTATCAGTAGTTTCTCGATTTGATTATAGGCCATAAATCGGCATGACTTATTGAGTTATTAGGGTCGACGATGCCATCCCTAGACTTGATATGCAGCATATCTGACGAAGAGACCGGACTGTACGGTAGTGTTACCAGTTGGCTCGATGGGAGTTTTGACAGGTTCACTTGTTTTCTTCTGATCGCTCAATACCTTGATGGCCGTTACATTTAGCTGACCTCTTGCGGCTTGGGGGTGCTTGATACGATCATCATCCACTGCCGGCGTATTGACGAGTCTTAGAGTCCCACAGAGGAGTTTCCAAGCCCTGGCGAAACGATGTGGTGTGCATATGTGATATGCGCGGGGATATGATTAAATGCGCGTATATGATACCGTATATTAATCGGGCGATTTTCTATTGGTCGGGTCGTATGTGATATGGCCAGTTTGTTAAATCAAGAGTTGATTTAACATTGACTTTATTGCTCACTTTGTTTAAACCCTTTTCTTTATTGTATGCATGCATGTATGCATATGTTGATGTGCATGCACATGTTGATGTGCATGCACACATACATGCATACACTTGTGTGTATCATAGTTGTTGATACACTAGTGGTGGCAATGCAAGACTTCCATGGAAGTATTTATCTAAATATTTATTTTTGAGTTAAAGTAAATAGAATTAATTCATGGTTGATATTTATCCTTCATTCTCTACACTTAACTTTGCATTAACCATGAGTTAATTTTCTATGGCTCTCTTTTCTCCAAAGTAAATATCTAGATATTTATTAACCCATGGTTTAGGATGAGAGTGGAAATTATATATAATTTCTATTCTCATTTTTTTAATTAAAAATAATGATCATAACTTGAGCTCTTGAGTTGCCATCATCTTCTTCCTTCTCTCTCTTGCTCACTTGACTTTGTTAGTGAGTGAGATAGTGATAAAGATAGGGTTTTGAAGTGAGAAAACAAACTACATTATCATTCTACACTAGTCTAGCCAATTAGTTTAGAGTGTTAGCTTCATCTTCATCTTTTGATCAAGTGGAGCTTGGAGCTTGGACAAAGAGAACTCCGGGTGGATCATCGTGGACTCGGAAGATCACTAGCAAGCCCGTTCAAACTCTTAAGTAGCCAAAGAGTCAAGCAAAGAGAACTACAAAGGTTGTATTCTCTTTACTTAGTGTTTTATTACTTGTAGTATGAGATACTACTTTATATGTTACTTTAAATTTCTAGTTTGATCCTAGGTTTGTTTGCTTAGCACCCTAAAAAATTAAATTGTAGCATGTTTGATGCATTACAAACCCTTATGAGGTGTTAGGAAAACCCAACAGTGGTATCAGAGCCAAGCTAGAGCATTAGAGTAACCTAGACGATGTTAAAACACCTCGAACGAACATCGATTACCCGAAAAAACCCTTCTCTGGAAATTTTTCAAAATGTTGAAAATTTTCACATTAAAAATATTCAGAAAACATGCAGGTAATTCTATGGACCCTCTATAAGAATGATACCCTAACTCGACTAAACGACCGCGGAACCGCAGCAGAAACCTGGTTTTGGCGGCGGTTTCGCGACGCCGTTTGTGAGGCTTGGGTCGGCCCTTCTACGGTTGGTCCATAGGTACTGTGGCATGCTTCTGGTTAATTTTAATTCTGCTCAGGTGTTGAGCTTCTCTGTGGATTTTGGGGTCATTGATCGATCGGTCAAATGGTTTAACATCGCCTAGTTTATATGCATATATTGACATGAGATGTTATATGTTGCTGTGAAATGATGTATATGATCGTCGTGATGAATGGTCGGGGTTTTATGTGAGATGAGAGTTTTCTTTTTATTCATGTAAAATTCATTTGTATGTAATATTCTTTTATTGGGGCACATCCGGGTTGAGGATGATGTTTCCTTCGATGTATATTATTTACTTTTCCACATTAGGATAGACCCAAGGTGGGGAGCACAAGTGACCGGGTTCTGGAGTCCAGTAGGAGGCCATCTCTAGGAGTCGAGACCGGGTCTCCAAACTCTAGAATTGGTAGGGTCGCCTGCCGCTCTCGTTGGGGTCTAGGGTGCGGGATTGGCTATTCATCACGACTGTGGAACCCGTATTTTCTATCGTTGGCTAAATATAAAATACGGAATTCCTAGTATATCTTATATTTTCATATATGTGCTTCTGCTGTTTTATATTCTGTGATGTGATCGCTTGATATATCTGAGACGAATGCAATATTATATATGAGTTGTATAGTAGGCATTTCTTATGTTTTGCACCCGCGCTAGTCCCGTCCCGGTATGCCGTTAGTTAAGTAACCTAACGGTGTATAACGGAACATTGTGGCGAATGCGGATGGCATAAGCGTACGTTGTATTTTTGTTTCTTTTCTGTGTTTGGCTTAAGGAATTAAATGATGGGACTACATTAATATGATTAATGTAAAGAAAAATAAACCTAAAAAGATATTGTAGAATCGAATTTAAAAAAACCACTCGGCTTTTTGTGAAAAAGCTACATTTCAAAATTGCGGAGCTTAAGCCACTCCTTTTGAAAACCGTTTGATTCTACAACGATATCAAGTTCAAAGCGTTAAGGGTTTTCTTAAAAACCATCCGCAACCCTCCGTCATTTTAGGAAGTAGAGTATTTAGTATTCATGCTACGTTTGTTGACTATAGTTAAGTCGTAGTGTACGGTAGCTAAGTGATGTCTTCCTACACAGCATATGATGTGATTAATTGGGACAATTATATGACTTTGTTGACCATAGTTAATGGTCATATAACTGGGTCTAATTAATCAAGAAACGACGGGTTGAGCTTGACTAGTGCTTTGGATTTGTTGACCATAGTTAAGGTCATGGGTACTAGGGGTAAAAACCATATCGAGAGTTTCAAGAGTTAAAATTTGCAATGAGATTGCATACCTTCCATATGATGGTTATGATCCCGATCCCACTGTAAGCAAGAGTTTCTCCCAGGAGTGTTTTGCACTTTACAATTAGCTAACTCATTAGGTGTCTAGAAAGGTGTTAACGAGGCTACGCCTCTGGGAAAATGAGGTTTACTTAATTAGGTCCGTGCAAAAGCACGAGGAACCTCCCTCAAGTACCGACACTGGCCTGGCTGAACGGTTAGCGAAGTTGTAGAATGTAATTAATCCTGGATATTTTTCCTTTTAAGGTTTGAAGGGAAATTTGATGAAAGCAGTGGGAGACATCGATTAGATAAGATAATAACCAGTCTGATCTTTGCAAGAGCTTTCGCTGAGTGTATTCTTTTCTCTCTCTTAATGGCAGATACTAATGACAGGACTTAAGCTTCTACTAGAGAAAAATAAACTGAATGGGACCAATTATAAAGACTGGTTGAGGAACATTAACATTACCTTGACTTATGATAAGGTATCATATGTCCTCATGGCTCCAGTCCCGCCCGTCCCAGGTCCTAAATCTTCAGTTGCGGATAAGGAAGTCCGCAAGACATGGGACACTGACTGTGCCACAGCCAAATGTCTCGTGCTTGCATCGATGGATAACATACATCAAAAGAAGCACAAGCAGATGGATGTCTAATCCATTTTTCTCCATACAAAAGAGTTGTAAGGGGAGCAATCTCGTGTCTTACGATACAAAGCGTCATGAAAGCTGTTTCAGATGCGGATGGCTCCTGGCACACCAGTAGGTGACCATGTTCTGAAGATGATAGCTCTTATAGAAGAGCTTGAGGACCTCGGATGGACAATGGACAATGAACAATATATTGATGTCATTCTGCAGTCTCCCCCCCCCACTTTTGCTCAGTTTGTAGTTAACTTCAACATGCACAACATGGAGAAGTCACTACCTGAACTCCTCAATATGTTGAGGAGCACAGAGAGCACGCTGAAATCAGTGAAGACTCCTGCTTTGATTGCTGGGCCATCTTCCTCCTCTCACCCGAAGGCCAAGACCAAGAGAAAGATGAAGAAGAAACCCGCCAAACCTAGAGGTGGAGTTAAAAAGGTTAAGGGGAAAGACAAGTCCACGGCTGGGGAATCGGGGAAAGGGGAATGTTATCACTGCCACAAATCGGGACACTGGAAGCACAACGGCACTGAGTACTTGGATCTCAAAAGAAAGAAGCATGGTGATGCTTCCGCTTCAAGTGTGTTTGTGACCGAAAACTTGTCATGACCAGAAAGAGCACGTGACTGGCCCTTGAACCATATGAAGTCTATAGGACCCCATCTGATCCAAGTAAGCCAAAAGCCCAGCAATCTAAAACCATTTAAAGAGTAAATAAGGAAAACTGGTTTTGAAAAGTAAGGAAATCATGTTTCGAAAATCAAAGTTTTTAAATAACTAAGCCGAATGTGTATTTTTAAAATGTGTAACCTTTCCTGAAAATTTCGGCAGAGTTTCCTTTGTAAAAACTGGCCCCGAACGGGGTACAACAAGAATAATATAAGAAATGATAAAAGGCATCCCCAAGCGGGAGCTAGCTCTTCGTCAATCGACGGTCACAACCACGCAAGCAATAATAATATACAACGCCAAAGGGCGAGGATCAAAACCCAAAAAGAAACTCAAAACAGCCAGAAAACCGTAATACTACAAGCGCGACTCTAAGGTCGAAATAATACAACACTGTTTTCGAAGTCTGAAACAATATACAAGTTTTGGTTGATGGAAATTCTAGATACAATGAATAATATAAGTACAATGGTGGCTCTTGATGCAAAAGAACCCACCTATCCAAGCAAGTCACCCTTAAAGAAGCAGTGTGCCAGAAATGCCGCTACGGAACCTGTACGGCAAAACCTGCAAGAACTGTGGCACAACGGGGGTGAGTTGCCAACTCGTGAATAGAAATATCTACAAGCAGAAACCGAATGCAAGATATAAACCTAGGTCAACAATCAGAATATACACCACAAGAGTACGTCTGAAGCATGATAAAGTGGCAACGTAACATCTAAGCATGTATGTAGTGCCAAGTACTCAGGTAATAACATGTCATCAGTGTAAGGTATGTCTGCATGAAGTATCAAAAGGATATCAATACACATATATTAGCGTCCCATACCACTAATATTGGTGTAAGGGTATATATAACAGCACCCTCATACCCTGTTATATATACAAATGAAGTATGATCAGTGTAAATCCAGTCTGTATATGATCCATGTCTGTAAAAACGGGGAACCCGTCCACCCGTCACCCAATGACAATAAGTATCATGCATGTAAATGTCATAAATCATATGCATGGAAAATATAAGGATATAACCAAAAGCATGGAACCTGAGTGCCTAGCATCGACACTCGAAAACATCATGAAAACCTGTGCCTAGCATCGGCACGTAAATCCTCACATACCGGGCATCCGTCAGTCCGGGTCAGCCCACTCTCAATATATATCGGGCATCCGTCAGTCCGGGTCAGCCCTCTCTCAATATATCGGGCATCCGTCAGTCCGGGTCAGCCCTCTCTCAATATATCGGGCATCCGTCAGTCCGGGTCAGCCCTCTCTCAATATATCGGGCATCCGTCAGTCCGAGTCAGCCCTCTCTCAATATATCGGGCATCCGTCAGTTCGGGTCAGCCCTCTCTCAAAACCAGAAATATTATAGAAACAAACTATCTCAATGCGCAAATCAGAAAGCAAGATGAATGTGACAATATAAGTGAAATGCAAGTAACAATATATCCTGCAGCATGGAATAATAGTATGTGCATATAAACATATGCAAGCAATGCGAATAGCATGAATATGCGGAAATCAATTAATCAACACCACAGTGAAGAATCTACTATGCAAACTACAGATCTAAGTATCAAGTAAATCGGGAGGGGTATGGAAACCACCTAAATTTGAGTCGATATATATAGATATACTAGTCGGTGATCCCGCCTCAATAATATCGCGTACGATACAGTATATCGTAAGACATCCTCGAGTCATGAGCGCGGATCTATCATCAATATAGGCTCGTACGGTAAATCATCGTACGGCATCCCAATAGCTGGGTACGGGTCAATATCACACTATCTCATCACATCTCAGGTATCACTAACATCATATCACATAATCTGGGGTACTGATCTAAGTCTAGTACAACTGATACCATCAATATACTGCGTGTGTAAGCACACGTCCCAAGGCCCGCTAAAGATCACGTATCGTATCCCAAATACGAATCACATCAAATCACCGATCTCGCGGCACAAGGCCCAACATCATCGACTCATCTCCAAAGTCATCCAATATCATCAACACAGTGCAAGTATAAGGAATATGCAAGGGTGTGCGTGTGGGTGTAATTCTATTCTAGGGTTTGCGACTATGAACTACACTAGTCACTTCTAACCCTACACTATCCATAATACACCTAACTATCATATATAATATAACAACTACGGACTGCGGGGGTGCTATACGCCATCCACCCGACTTCCCCCTGTAGATATAATCTACTCACCTTGCTTTTCGTGTATCGGTGCCGATGTCGCCATCTTCATCTTCTTTGCCTCAACATCTCGTAGGGTACCTATAAGTATATCACAACGCTAAAGCACATGAAAATCACATCGGAAACCAAAATAGCACACGCTACCCGCATAGGTAAAAACCTATCGACTCGCATGTAAACACGTTCAATATACACTTGTCGTAAACCATGCACCAACATAGGAAAATCAACCCAGATTTTACCCTAGATGGAATCAGTCAAAACTAGACATACCCAGGGTCAAGAATAGATGAAATGGGGCCATGCACGAAAATCGAGGCAATTCCCTCCTGCTCTGGCCGCAATTTGCGGCCAGAAGGGAATAATTGGCGGCCTCACCTTGGAGTTGGGGGCTAGGGTTTGGTGTGGTGGTTCTATGGTGCCTGCACATCTCACTGTCAACTCAGTTTCATTTTTGGGATCTCGGGGTGATAGCAGATTCCACAAAACACTTCCAGATTTACAGTTTTCCCCGATATCGATTCCGTAATTCCGTATTCTGGTTTCAAGTTCAGGTTTGGGTCCAAATTAGCATCACACAAGGGATTCTAAGGTCAACACAATCCTCAATTCCACTTTGATTTCAGGTCTAACCCTAAACCCTAACTAGAAATCTCTAAAGTCCACAAAACGACACAATAACGATATGAAACTAGAATTGATGCACAAGAAATGAGATACTACTCTAATAGGTGCAGAAATTACCTCCTTTGGAAACTCAAGAAAATTCTTGAGTTGCTCAAAGTCCTCCAAATCCAATCTTGCTAGGTTCAATGTGTAGCTAGTGAGCTTGGGAGTAAGTTTTGTGAAGTGGGAATGGGGTTTTGGCTTTGTTTTCATGGTGGATCTAAGGTTTCATGAAGAGGGAGAGAGAGGGGAAGAGGGAGCAGCAGCAGCTCAGCTCAAAGGGAGAGGGGAGAGAAATGAGAAGGGAAATGATGGAGGAAAGGGTCAAAAGTCAAAGCAACCTACTCTCTCTCTCTCTCATCATCACTTACTTTTTTTTTCTTTTCTTTTCTCTTCCTTCTCACTCCAATAGTGAACCCAAAAGAACAACCATGGCAAAAGAAATGTAACACAAGTGTAACAAGTGTGGAAAATGATATGTGCACATTTTTGCACAAAAAAGCTAAAAATCCAATTAGCGATTCTTAATCGCGATTAGCACTAAATTAGCATATAACTAATCTTAAAAACTTTAAAATGGCATAATTCCATAAAATACCTTATTTTAGAATTTTCCATAATTTTTCCCCATTTATTTGTATTTAATTATACCAGAATATTAAAATATTCATTAAAATAATATTAAATTATAAAATTTCCCAAAAATCATATTTTATTATTTTGAAAACGTTACAAAACTGTTTTTCTACAAACTCTGGTTCCTGGGTATTAGATACCGGTTCAGGTTCTCACATTTGCATTTCCATGTAGGGGCTGAGAAATAGCAAAGTTTTGAACACAGGTGACCATACTCTCAGGGTTGGAAATAGTTTCAATATACATGCGGTTTCAGTGGGAGAGTATCACCTGGGGTTGCCGTCAGGGTGTATATTGGTTTTGAACCCATGTTATTATGTACCTAGTATGCTTTGTAATATAATATCCGTTTATTTGTTAGATAATGAAGGATATCATTTTGTATTGCAGAATAATGTTATGAACATTAAACTGAATCAAATGTTGGTTGGGTATGGCACACTTAATAACGGGATATACGTCCTAAATCAACACACAGTTTTCAGCATACAACACACTAATAAAAGAAAACTTTCAGAAATAAATGAAGCTTTTCTTTGGCATTGTAGACTTGGTCATATTAACGAAACAAGACTAAACAAGCTACATAAAGTTGGATATTTAAACCCCTTTGAATATAAATCTTATGTGACTTGCCAGTCTTGTATCAAGGGTAAAATGACCAAATCTCCATTTACAGGACACGGAGAAAGAGCTACCCAGCTTTTAGCCCTCATACATAGTGATGTATGCGGGCCAATGTCTACACAGGATAGAGGAGGTTTTTCTTACTTCATAACTTTTACTGATGATTTCTCAAGTTTCTGTCATTTGTTTTTACTAAAGCATAAGTCTGAAGCTTTCGAGAAATTCACTGAGTACAAACTTGAAGTAGAAAAACAAACCGGATTGAGTATCAAAATGTTTCGATCAGATCGAGGTGGAGAATATCTCAGTACAGAGTTTGCATACTTTCTAAAAAAGTATAGGATTCTCTCTCAGCTCACTCCTCCTTACACACCACAGCACAATGGTGTGTCAGAACGACGGAATCGAACCCTATTAGATATGGTTCATTCCATGATGAGTGATGCTGAATTACCAATCTCATTTTGGAGGAATGCATTGGAGACTGCAGCGTTTCTATTAAACAGGGTTTCAACTAAAACCGTGTCTACCACGCCATATGAGATATGGCATGGGAAGAGACCATCTCTTAAACGAGTTAAGATTTGGGGTTGTCCGGCCTATGTCAAAAAGCAAAATCCGGACAAGCTCGAGACACGGTTAGTCATGTGTAATTTTGTGGGGTATCCAAAGAATTC
Organism: Agapanthus africanus; assembly: GCA_030015575.1. Classification (NCBI taxonomy): domain Eukaryota; kingdom Viridiplantae; phylum Streptophyta; class Magnoliopsida; order Asparagales; family Amaryllidaceae; genus Agapanthus; species Agapanthus africanus. Next base: position 417,285,292 of record JASDDO010000012.1, read on the forward strand.
CGATGGATATCTATTCTACCACAAGGAGGAACAAAAGGTGTTTGTTTTTCAGTATGCCACATTTTTAGAAAAAGAATATTTTACAAATGATACAGATGGCAGTGTGGTAGACCTAGAATAAGTTCTAGAAACACAAATTACAAATGAAGACTTGGTTGAACCGGCTGTTGCAACAGAGACAAATGAACCTCAACCACTCCGTAGATCTGGTAGGGCTTCTCACCCACCGGAGAGGTACTACAGTTTCCTCATTGATTGTGATAGAGAAGATTGCATCATGGAGGATGATGATCCTATCAGTTTTCAGCAAGCTATCACGAGTGGAGACTCTGTGAAGTGGCTGGATTCCATGAGATCTGAAATGGAGTCTATGTACACCAACAAAGTGTAGACTTTGGACATTTTACCACCTGGGGTAAAACCCGTGGGGTGAAAATGGATCTTTAAAAGAAAGATTGGGGTATATGGGCAGGTGGAGACCTATAAGGTAAGACTTGTGGCGAAAGGATTTCGTCAAAGACCAGGTCTGGACTATGACGAAACATTTTCTCCCGTAGCTATGCTTAAATCCATTCGGATCCTACGTGCTATTGATGCTCACTACGACTATGAAATCTGGCAGATGGACGTTAAAACTGCATTTCTAAATGGTGATTTAGAAGAATGCGTTTATATGGATCAACCAGAGGTCTTCGTTGACAGTGGGAGTAGCGAGAAAGCATGTAGATTGCTTAAATCCATTTATGGATTAAAGTAGGTATCACGGAGTTGGAACATCTGTTTTGATGATGTTATCAAAGAGTTTGATTTCATCAAAAATCCAGATGAACCTTGTATTTATAAGAAGGCTGTAGGGAGAGCTGTCATATTCCTCGTATTGTACGTGGATGACATTCTTCTGATAGGAGATGACATTCCTATGCTGCAGTCGGTCAAATCATTCTTATCACAAAGGTTCTCCATGAAGGACCTGGGTGATGCCACATACATATTGCGCATTCGGATCTATAAGGATAGATCCAAAAGGTTATTGGGATTGTCCCAAACCAGGTACATCAACACCATCCTAAAGAGGTTTAGTGTGGAATACTCTAAGCGAGGAGCCTTACCCGCTTGCCATGGAGTCACTCTCTCCAAAGAACTTTGCCTAAAGACTGATGAAGAGAGAGCTCGCATGAGCATTATACCCTATGCTTCAGCCGTAGGATCTATAATGTATGCGATGTTATGTACACGCCCTGATGTAGCTTATGCACTAGGTGTAGTAAGCAGGTATCAGTCCAACCCAAGGGAGATGTTAGTTATGTATATGCCCTAGAGTCCATTGTTGTACATATGATGTATATTATAATGGATGCTTGGATATATATAGAAAGGACATTCTTGCTAGACATGATAGTATGCTATCTGGTTTCACTTTGTCTTAACTTGTTGACTTGTATTAGTTTATTGTCTTGCTCTCACATGTTGATAAAGCCCTTAGTATATGTACTCGACTACTAGGACTATGATACAGATCATACTAGTGGGGCCAGGGTAGTCTACGAGTACATCCTAAAACTGTTCCTAGTCGAGGGTGTATCGAGACAAGGCATCGATACTCCAGAGTAGACTAGCATACACGCATCTTGACCCATATGATGGGCGATGGATGATCCCATATCCATTGGTGTTGGACATCAAAGATGGTGTACGTGTGCTCAGTGGAGACTGGGTAAACTGAACGGACTCGCCGAGAACTCCTGGATGGTATTATACCTATCGTCAGATAGCAGTTCTCCGGTGACACTGGTACAGGTTAGTCTGTATACCCGAGATCGTCATAAAGTCTTGTGTGATTCCCACTGCGCTTTGATTTCCACCTTACCACGTCCAAGAGGGCGTGCAAAATGGTGGCTTTTGGGTACAGTCCCGAATCACATGGAGGCAATGAGCGATAGGAGGGGTTTTGTCTCTCCCGGTATAGGGAGTTGATGTTGTGCTGTGTTAGATTGGTTATAACTGGAAGTCCCTGGCCAGGGATGATATGGAGATTTACTGGTAAGAGTTATCAGTAGTTTCTCAACCCGTTATGAGCCTTACATCGACACGACTTATCGGTTACTGGGGTTTGACGCTTACCACCCCTAGACTAGATATGCAACATATCAGACGAAGAGACCGGACTGTATGGTAGTGTTACTGATTGGATTAACAGGAGAATGTACAGGCTTGCTTGTTGATCTTCTGATAGTTCAATACACAGGTGGCTATTACGTTTAGCTGACCGCTTGCAGCTTGTGGGTGTTTGATATGATCATTACCTACTGCCGGCGTATTCACGATTCTTTAGAGTCCTACACAGAGGTTTCCTGGCTCAGGTAAAACGAAGTAGGAGCACATATGTGATATGTGCGGGACCGAGAATAATATGATATGAGATACCATATTCTATTCTCGCGATATGAGATATCGGCCGGGTATATGCTATATAGCCGGGTCATCGGATCAAGTGTTGATTCGATGAAATGGTACATGTTATATTAGTCGGTTATATGTAATATAGCCGGATTGTCGGATCAAGTGTTGATTCGATAATTTAATGTATAATTATATATGTGATATATTACATTACGTTAACTAATATAAGCTCGTTTTATTGATTCATTTTCCCACCGGATAATACATTGATATATATGCGATATATGTTAATTGTATTATTTTCTTTTTTTACATTATATATTATATATGTGATATATAATATTGTAACATGTTAGGGTTACAAACGCAACATGGTTGTTGAGTTTAAACCAACTTTGGGTTAGCTTTTGGATGAAGCTTTCATGAAGCTTCATGAAGCTTTTGACTTTTTCCATCTAGCTTGATATTTTGTGTAGATATTTGTTAACCCAACCCAAACCCTTAACCATAGTTTATTCTCTACATGAGTTAAAGCCTTCATTTATTAACTCATGGTTGTAATTTTAACCACAACAATTCATTTATTCATCACAAAAAAAGCTTTCTTCTTCTTCCTTGAAAAAGCTTTCTAGCTTTTTGAGTTGTGATGATTTAAAGTGAGAAATTGAAAACAAAAGAGAGCAAAATTCCTACTTCATCATCCTCATCTATTCTAGCCACTGATATTAGGGTGTTCACTTCACTAATACTTCATTAGAGAAGTGAGAGCTTGAGTTTGAGATTCTTCAAGGTAGATCATCTTTGAAAATGAAGACTTCAAGCAAGCATAGATCATTCGACTTGTGGAGTCTCTCTAGAGTCCGGGAGTTCATGGATCGCTGCGAAGGGACTACTACTCAGAGCTTATGAAGCGAAGGAACGGACTATAAAGGTTGTAATCTCTCTTTCTTAGATGTAAAGTTGTTTACATGCAAGTTAACCCTAATTCTCTAGTTAAGGTCATGGTTAAGGTTTGTTTAGCACCCCAAAAATTTTAAAGTAGCATGATTGATGCTTGACAAAACCTTCACAAGGTTCTATGCTAACCCAACAGTGGTATCATAGCCATGATAGAGCATTAGGCGTTGTCTAGACGAAGTTAGAAGTCCGATCGAACCCCGAAACCCCGAAACGACCCCTTTTCTGGAATTTTTTCAAAAAGTTGAATTTTTCCATGTTAAAAATACTCAGAAAATCATGCAGGAAATTCTATGGACACACCAGAGGAACGAAACCCTAACTCATCTAAGTGACCGTGGATCTACGGCCAAAACCTGGTTTTGGCGGCGGATCCGCGGCACCACTTGAGAGGCTTGGGACGGCCCTTCAGCTGTTGGTCCATAGGTACTGTGGTATGTCTTTGGTTAATTTTAACTATGCTCAAGTGTTGAGCTCTCTGGAAATTTTTGGGAATTTGTTTTATCTATCGAATTATCTAACTTCGCCTAGTTATCTGTGATGATTATGTGTTGCTTTGATATGTTATATTGGATCGTTGTGTATTGAATAGCCGGGTTTTTTTTATGTGAGATGAGAGTTTTCTTTTTCATTCATGTAAAATTCATTTGTTTGTAATATTCTTTTATTAGGGCACTTCCGGGTTGAGGATGATGTCACCATTGTATATTATTTACTTTTCCGCATTAGGATATACCCAAGACGGAGAGCATAAGTAATCGGGTTCTAGGGTCCAGTGGGAGGCCATCTCGAGGAGTCGAGACCGGGTCTCCTAACCCTAGAATTGGCAGGGTTACTTGCCGCTCTCGTAGGGGGTTTAGGGATGTGGGTTTGGCTATTCATCGCGACTGTGGAATCCGTGTTTTATACAAGCTCAAAATAAAACACGGACGTCCTAGTATATCCAATATTTCATATGTTGACTTCTGCTGCAATGTTCTGTGATGATATCATATTACTGCCTAAGACGAATGCTTATACTATATATATATGATATATAAATATTACTGCTTTCGTTTCTTCTGTGATGCTTAGGAAGCTTGAATAATGGGTTTTATTAATGAGATTAATAAAAGAAAAGAATCCTAAAAGATGTTGTAGAATCAAATTTTCAAAAAGGGTAGCTATAGTTATTGCTTTGCATAGCGGTATTCCTTGTAGAATAGCTATCACCTTATTCGATATGGAAATAGCCGAGATCCCTTCACCGGGAGTGGCCTCTTTAGCAAAACTGGCAGATGCTACAAACTCACGATTTAGTTTTTGATTCCTTCTATAGTTCTTGCTTTGCACAGCGGTATTTATGAAATATCCTGCACCTTATTCGATGAGGAAAGAGCCGAGATCCCTTCACCGGGAGTGACCTTTTTAGAAAAACTAGAAAAGCCTAAAAAACACTCCTTTTCAAAATCACTTGTTTCTACAACGATATCAAGTTCATTACGCAAAAGGTTTTTATAAAAACCTGTCGTAACCCTCCGTCATTTCAGATAAGTAATATTTAGTATTCGTGCTACGTTTGTTGACTTAGTCAAGGCGTAGTGTACGGTAGCTAAATACTGTTTATCTGCTAAAGCATGAGATGCGATTGGATTAGGGTAGTCGTTCGGCCTTGTTGACTTAGTTAAGGGTCGTACGGGTGGGTTTAATTCAATCGGGAAATGTACGGGTTGAACTTGACTTGCGATTTATGGTTTGTTGACTTAGTCAAGGTCATAGATTGCATGGGGTAAAATTATTATCGGGAATTTCAGGTGTTGAAATTTGCAATGAGATTGCATACCTTTTATGAGATAGATGGATCCCGATAGCCACTGCGAGTATGTGTTACTCCTGGGAGAATTTACACATGAAAATTAGCCGATCAAATAAGTTTCTAGAAAGGTGTTAACGGGGTTATGCCTATGGGAAAACGAGGTTTATTCTAATCAAGTCCGTGCGAAAGCACGGGGAACCTCCCTCAAAGTACCAACACTGATCTGGCTGAAAAATTGACGAACTTGTAAGGTGTAATTAATCCCAGCTAATCTTTCCTTTTAGGGTTTGAAGGAAGATTTGATTAAAACAGTGGGATCCATCCTGATTAGATAAGATAATAACCAATCTAATCTTGCAAGAGCACACGCTAAAGTGTTTTTCTTCTCTCTCTCTCCAGGTAGCGACCATGTCAGGCCTTAATCAAGATAATAATATGGATGTATTAACCGAACCCGCTTGTTATACTGAGTAGGGGAACATTGGTTCTGTTCTTTCTTATAATTGTTAAAAGACTAAACAGGAAATAGGGGAATACCATAATTCACACGCCGCCCAAACGAAGAATAAACATGTTGATATATCTTCTTCGGATGTGTTAGTTACCGAGAACTGTTTCTCAGTTCACTCTACATCCTGGGCATTAGATACCGGATCAGGATCCCACATATGCAATATATTGCATGGGCTAAAGAAAGGTAGAGAACTGGGAATGGGTGATCATTCTTTAAGAGTAGGGAATGGTGCAAATGTTGCAGCCAAAACAGTTGGCGAATATCACCTTGTATTACCAAATGGTAATACATTGATTCTAAACGAATGCTATTACATACCGAGCATGATATGCAACATTATATCAGTTTCTCTATTAAGTAAAGAAGGATATAATTTTGTAGTACAGGGTAATGTTATGAACATCTTCCTGAATCAAAAGTTGATTGGATCAGGCTCGTTAAATAATATCTTATACATTCTAAATCAAAACACAGTTTTTAATATACAGAACACATACAAGAGGAATGGTTCAGAAATAAACGAATCCTTCTTGTGGCATTGTAGACTTGGTCATATCAATGCGACATGACTGGCTAAGTTACATATAGATGGTTATTTAAATACGTTCGAATTATCACCTTATGAAACTTGCCATTCATGTCTCAAAGGAAAAATGACCAAAACACCGTTTAGTGGACACGGAGAAAGAGTTTAGGAACTCTTGGGACTAATACATAGTGATGTATGCGGTCCCATGTCTACACATGCCAGGAATGGTTTCTCGTACTTCATTACATTCACTGACGATCTCTCAAGATACGGACATGTGTTCCTGTTGAAACACAAGTCTGAAACTTTTGAGAAATTCAAAGAATATAAACACGAAGTCGAGAACCAAACGGGTAAAAGTATTAAGACACTTCGATCTAATCGAGGAGGAGAATACTTGAGCAATGAGTTCCTGGACTATCTAAAAGAGAATGGGATTCTCTCTCAACTAACTCCTCCATATACACCACAACACAACGGTGTATCGGAGCGGAGGAATCACACCCTATTAGATATGGTGCGCTTTATGATGAGCACTGCTGAGTTGCCTATTTCCTTTTGGGGGTATGCGCTTGAGACAGCCATATACTTATTGAATCTAGTTTCATATAAATCTGTACCTACCACACCATATGAGATATGGAGTGGGAAGAGACCATATTTTAAATGAGTTAAGATATGGGGTTGTCCGGCCTATATCAAAAGGCAAAATCCGGACAAGCTCGAGGCACGTTAAGTTCTTTGCAAGTTTGTGGGATATCCAAAGAATTCTCAAGGATATTTTTCTACCACGCTGAGGAACAAAAGGTCTTTGTTGCTCAACATGCCATCTTTTTAGAAAAGGAATTTCTTGTAAAAGAAATTAGTGTCAAAGAGGTAGAGCTGGAAGATGTTCCAGCAGCATAAACTACGACTGATGATTTATTGCAACCAGAGGATTCAGTAGTTCCCAACGAACCTCAGCCTCTCCGCCGATCTAGTAGGGTTCCTCATCCACCTGAGAGATATTATGGTTTTCTCATTGATGGTGGGAGCGAAGATTGCATCATGGAAGATGATGACCCAACTAGCTTCGAGCAGGCCATCACGAGTGGTGACTTTGTGAAATGGCTGGATGCAATACGATCTAAGATGGAATCCATGTACACCAACAAAGTATGGACTTTGGAAATTGCTCTTGAAGGGGTAAAACCCATTGGGAGCAAATGGATCTTTAAGAAGAAACTTGGTGTAGATGGAATTGAGACTTTCAAAGCTAGACTTGATGCAAAGGGTTTTCGCCAACGACCAGGTGTGGATTATGATGAAAACTTTTCTCCAGTGGCTATGCTTAAGTCCATCCGGATCTTACTTGCCATTGCTGCATACAATGACCACAAAATCTGGCAAATGGATGTTAAGACCGCCTTTCTAAATGGTGATTTGGAAGAGTGCATCTACATGACTCAGCCAGAGGGCTTCATAGACAGTGGGAGCAGCGGAAAGGTGTGCAAGCTGCTTAAATCCATCTATGGGTTAAAGCAGGTATCGCGGAGTTGGAACATCTAATTTGATGTTGTAGTCAAAGAATTTGACTTCATAAAAAACATAGATGAATCTTGTATATACAAGAAGGTGGCAGAGAGTAAGGTTGTCTTCATCGTATTGTACGTGGATGACATACTCTTGATAGGAAATGATGTTCCTATGCTGCACTCGGTCAAGCTCTTCTTATCACAAAGATTCTCAATGAAAGATCTAGGTGATGCCTCCTGCATTTTGGGAATGAAGATCTATAGAGATAGATCTAAAAGGATACTGGGATTGTCCCAATCCAGGTACATTGACACCATATTATAAGTCCATGTTACCTCCCCCGGTTCTTTCGGGCTTGCGGAAATGGTGAAAAACAAATTTTTAAGACTTAGGTAACTTGGACTACAAAAACGGATCTTGGCTAAATTACACACTAGCAACGTAACTAGAGAGTTATCTACTCGGTTAGGGGTTATACCTCAACTTGAACTCCTTCTTCTTGGACTCTTTGAAGTGGTCGGATGGTGCCTTCCTCGTCGCCTTCTCTTGTCGAAGATCGATCCACCTGAGGGTATCTTCCTTGAGCTTCTTTCTCGATCCTGAGAGAACTAAGATGTCCGGCTTGCTAAACCTTCTACCTTAGAGAGAGTAGTGAGTGCTTTAGGGTGTTTTATCTTCAAGGAGATGTTTCTCAACACAAGAGAATTGTTCTCCTTGAACTAGAGGAGGAAGAAGAAAAGAGGAGGAGAGAGAATGGTTATGATAGAATGAGATGGTTTTTTACAACCATAACAAATATATGTGAATTAATCAATTAACAAAATTAATCTAAATGAAAAAGGTGATGGTATGTTGAAATGACCATTATCATTTCACGTTAAATGAGTTTTGCAAAGATCAAAGAGCATCTTTGCTTGAAATGATGATGGTCAACCTTTCAGCCTTGGTCAACTAGTCAACCTTGGTCAACAAGTCAACAATCCAAACCATGACACAATTTCATTTAATTAATATTATTAATTGATATTTCACATATCCATTAGGGTTTGGAAAAAGACAACTGTCAACTGTGCATACACACTCGTTCCGAAACCCTAATGAAAAACCTCTTCCTCCGCCTCAATCAACTGTGCATACACACCCGCATTCGTGTTCCAAGGAACATGAATACTAAGAGATAAAACTAACCGCAAAACATATACTAGTATCTGTTGCGCCACGGCAGCGCCCCGGCCGTCTATCCGAGGCCAAAATGCGGAATCAAAATTTTCTTGTCTTTTAAACTGGCGCTACCGCGGACAAAGAAAACCCGGATCGTTAACCATTAACCTATATTAGCTAACAAGAGATGGGAAGAGAAGTATACCGAGTGATCCGAGTCCTCCGGTCTTCTCGTCATCGTCCTGATCTCCCGTGGAAAGTCTTGTCTCCACATCGTCGTCTCCTCACCGGAAGGGCACCACATCGCCTGCGTCTTTTACGGGCTCCCGCCTCAATACCGAGGCAACTCGGGCATGAAGCCGGCAACTCGACATGCTCAAGATATGCTGTAGAATGTGTAGTGTAGAGGCTATGTCTCATTTGGGGTTTGTTGCCTTTGAAGATGATGGAGGAATCAAGATTAGAAAAATGGTGCTTGCATTTTTCTAGCATGAAAATGAGATCAAGAATGAAACTCTCAAGATGAAGCTCTCATCTTCTTTTTCCTTTCAAAAATGAGTTCTCTCTTCTTCTAATGAGAATGGTGGAGGAAGGAATACCAAAACACAACCTTAGAAGGAAGGTAATGGTAGTAAAAGTAAGTGGTGACCATAGCCAAACATAATGATAACAAAACTCATATCAACTACTAATCACCTCAAATCAACAAAAAGCAAGTGATGATGAAAGATAAGAATGGTATCAAAAAGATGCTATCAAAATTAATCATCTTACAAATAAAACCTCCACAATATGTTATTTGCAAACTTGCAAATAACCCCCTCCATCGGAAAAGTCCGGCCGGGAAAGAACAAAGGAAAATCGGCCGGAACGGAATGCAAACTGGCAACTCCAGAAAACTGGTCCCGTAATAAATTACAGGAAAACCCCGATACTGTGCATACACACCCGCATCTGTATTCCGTCCGGATACAAATGCAATGAGACAAAATCTACACTGTACTATACTAGGATCCGGCTTAAACCAAAACCGGCTAGTAATATCCGTCCGATCCTGATCCGTGCAATACCGCACGTATCTGATCGAACGCTGCCATATAACTATACGGCCTCTAGTACAAACCGTCCGATCCTGATCCGTACAATACCGCACGTATCTGATCGGACCCTGCCATATCTCCATACGGCCTCTACAGCGTTTCGCCCGAAAGCTTGAGTAACTGAAAGTGTGGTGGACTCTAAAGACTCGTCAATACTATGGTTGTGGATTTAACCACTAGCACGTCAGAGGTATAAGCCAATACGTGACGGGCCACCAGCTATTGACTAAAAGGGACGTCGATGAACGAACTCATCCTGACACCCTACTAAGCCTGTCACTGACAATATCCGTACAGTCCGGTCCGTTCGTCTATGAGCATCGCATGTCGGGCCTAGGGGGTTGGTAAAAGTCAGACCCCCAAAAGCGGTACAAGTCGTGTCGGAGTGTAGCCCAGAACGCCCTGCGATACTACTGGAATACCTACCAGTAAATCTCCTGCCTCGGCCGAGGGCTTTGCGTAATGGCTCTCCTAGACACAGCGCGACCTCACCCCCAATACCGGGAGAGACGAACCCCTGAAGATCCGCTCACTGCCTCCATGTGGCTCGGGACTGTACCCAACTAAAACCTGTTTGCACGACTCCTTTGAGCCGTGGTAGGGTAGTAATCAAAGCACAGTGGGAACTCACACGAGACAAATGACGATCCTCAGGTCGATGAACTAACCTGTACACATGTCACTAGGGAACTGCTATCTGACGTCAGGTATAAGACCAACTAGCATGTTCCCGGCGAGTCCTGTCCGGTGTACTCATAACCCAATGAGCACCTGTATACATCTTAGGTGAACCAACTGACACCAGTGGCTTATGAGACCGGCCACCGCCCCTCGTCGGGGTCTCGACTGTATACACTAGTCTACTCTGGAGAATCGATGCCCTGTCTCGAAACTCCCACGACTAGGGACCTTTTAAGGATGTGCTTATAGACCACCAGCTCTCACGTATATGATCTCCATCATACTGCTGGCAGTCAAGCAAGAATCCTAGGGGCTCTATCAGCGTGTAATAGCGACCTGTAAGGTCACCTGAAGCAGTACACGATGATAAAGGTAAACCAGATAGCATACTATCATCTCGAGTAAGACTGTCCTACCGGGATAGGTCCTCCCTCAATCATTGCAATCACGTGCCTGTGATCCAATAATTGACTCTGAGGGCACTATCTCCAACAATCTCCCACTTGCACTCAAGGCTAATTATTGCGATGTCGCATACTCACAGCCCGTGTGATACCGAACACCCAACTCCTCTACTAGTCAGTCTCACAAAGATCGTTTGCGAAACTATTGCGTTCGAGGAATAGCCTCAGTGAGTGGATCCGCTGTGATGTTTCTTTCTATGTCTCTCTATATCTCAAGTTCGCGGAGAAAGCCATCTCTCGAAATGAGCAATACCTGTCTTAGAATGTCTGGATGTCTGATGGGACCTAGCTCATAAATGAACTCCAAATCCAAACTTCTTAGACTGTATCGTCAACTGAACTTAATCAGTATCCTGCGCCATGCCACCCCCAGTATTGCCTTGGACCACCTGTCCAAAATACTGCCCCTCGTCAGAAGGAAAACTATAACTCTGACAACCTCCTTGTCGTCCATGTCACCTTGGAAGCCTGGAATGATAACTGTCTCCCAAAAGAGGCTGTCGTTATCATATCCCTAGAACATCCACTTATGTTCTAAAACTGCTTCCGACTGTTTCTCAAGGATTGGATCAATGTCAACTTATTGCATCTAGTGCAAGAACAACATCTGGTGTGGTACTTGACATCTCATGATTGACTCAATTGCCTAAGCAAGTGATCTGCCAATCATGCACATCCCTCTCCCCTTTAGTCTGTAAGACACCTTTAGAGAGGGTGACTCCATTACCTGCAGGTACACTACCATACCAGGAGTCGTCCATTCTAAATACTCATAGAATGCTGTCAAGGTACCCAGATTGGGAAACCACCCAAATCTAGATCTAAAACCATAGATCTAGTAACCAGAATGTCTGATATAATATCCAAGTCCTGTGTGGAGAAACAACTGTGTGACAACCAAAGTATAACCGATCGTAGTATAGGAATATCACTTCCTACTCTGTGTATGTCATCCAATTACCATGACATCACACCCTACTACCTTCTCAACAGATCCATCCCCTATTCTGATGACGTCAAACCTATGACTGTCATGTCAGAAATAGATGATCTATCTCCGCTATATCTGCTTTAGTCTATAAATAGACATAAGCTACCTGTCCACCAATGCTTCCGCTGCTCCCACTGACTACGACAACCCTCTGGCAGAGTCATATACACGTACACTTCTGAAGCTAGTTCAGAACGACGCTATACTCATCCTCCTGCCGGGTCTCGCAGCCTGGAACAACAGCAATGGCAAGTGTGGGTAAACAAGAACTTCCCTGTCACCGTCTTTGAGGCTACCGGAGCACCTCTCGGGTGCCTGAAGTTACCCACCTTATCTGCGGAGTGGCCAATGGAATGTCAAGCCAGATTGAATCTTTAGGTTCCTTATCAAATCTTCAGTAATCGTTTGCGGTTCTGGAATCACTTCCAGTTCTACCATACTCCCACTACTGTTTTTGAAAAAATCCATTTTTAATAAAATTGTGGCGAGTCTAGAACAATATTTCTATTGATCTGCCAGATGGTAGAAAGTCAACCCTCGTCATAGCCTGGGTCAACCCACAAACAGCCATTACAGAAACGTGCCTTGAGTTGTCCAGTGTATGGTTTTAATCATAAGCCGGACAACTCCCCGTACCTTAACAATGTCAAGATATGAACTGTTCTATATCCAATATAGAAACAGAGGCACTGATTTAATTGAACCAGATTCAAATCATGCAGCTGTCTCCAGTGCATGTCAACTAAATGGAAGGAGGCCGATCAGCGTTACTCAACTTAGGAATGTTTCCAATTATGAGTAACCTGAAAGAGAAGCTAGTTCCCTTAATCATTACTATCAACTGAACACCATACACAAGTATCTACATCTTCGATCACTTTGAAGAATCCCGATACTTGCTACACCTCGTTCTCTACTCTATTCAAATACCTATAACTCCTCAAAACTTAGACCCTGTGTTCCTTCGAAACACATGTCTAAGAACTAGAGAAGTTAAAAGTAAACAGAATATAGTATGAGGACCAACCCCTCTGTCCTAATGGACACTGGACAACATACAATACTCTGTATAAGTCCGCTGAGTCTAACAACTCTTTCACTGTGCTTCGTAGGTTGAAAACTGTACTTATGGTTAAGAAGAATTACACCGCTGTTTAATGCTCCTTACCTAACCATCCACTGATATAGGTAAATGTCATCGACATAATATCAAAAGGTATATCTCACTCTATGAAAATAGACGTACATATATATCAATTTGAAATTGGTGCACAACAGCGGATATTCAAAACCAAATATTTGCCGACCGGCAAACAGCCCAGATGATCTCCTCAAATATCACCGATTACAACGAATCCCGATATAATGAGGATGATCACCCTATTCCCAATAACTTACTCCCACTCAACATCTGTAAAACCATACAGATGTGAGAATCAAACCTGGTAAATACATACCCTGGAGCAAGTGTCAAATCGGGAAATCAGTTTTCTTTTAACAGTACACAGCTGAACTGAAACATTGAAATGTTTCGATGGGGTATCCTGGTATTCTTAGTAATGCCTCTTCCATTATCCAGATTCATAACTATAACCGTATAATTCTTTGCCACCTCTCCAAATCCCTTTATATGTCTTTAGTCATTACCGTCTGCACACCCCTTTAGGCCAAATGGTTTTCTTCCTTCCCTACCGTTCGGCACCAGCCTATGGTTTGGAAGAAGACTATCCAATAAGCATAAAAGGTGTACTGTCCTAATCCTAGGAGCACTCGCAAAGCGAGAGAAGGTGAAGATAAAAGACAACCGAATAAACCTTATTCCTATTTCTCCTGAACCAGAATCCATCCCCGAACTGGAACAAGTTCCTTTCGAGTTCGTATATAACCATACGATGGAGTATCCAAATAAACTGTGGATCTTCGTAGTGATACGGAGTGTCCTGGAGAAATACGAAGGTGATTTAGGATTGGCGAAGAAATACTTGGTTTGGTCGTGAATATCAGTCGTATTTTACTTTGCCCTCTTACTAATCCCTTGCTTTTTCTTAATCTTAATACCTTCTGCACACCGTTTAGGCTAATCGGTTTTCTTCATTCCCTACCGGTCGGCACCAGCCTAAGGTTTGGAAGAAGACTATCCAATTTGCGTAATAGGTGTACTATATCCTAAACCAAGGAGTACTCGCAATGAGAGAAGGTGAAAAGAAAAGACAACTGAATAATCCTATTCGTTTTCTCCAGAACCAGAAACCATCCTCGAAGTCCTTCGAGTTCGTATATAACCTTACGATGGTTTTGTCCAATGGAAGTGGACGTTCGTAGTAATACGGGGTGTCCTGGAGAAAAGGGTAAAAGTAGGAGTGGCAATGAGGTTTGCAACTCTGACAATCCAAAAGCCAGTGTTAAGAAGGTTCGGTCAACTTGGTCACTGAGTCATAGTCCAGGGTCGGGTCAATGGTCGCTGCCAAAGAGAGAGAGAAAAGAAACACTCAGCGTGCACTCTAACCTGGATCAGAATTGTTACCAATTTATCTAATCAGGAAACCTCCCACTGTAACCTCAAATTCTCCTCCAAACCTGAAAGAAGAATTAGTCGGGATCACCCGAGGAGTAAACCAACTCATCAGTGGGAATCGGGATCCAACTATCATCGCATGATAACTTGACGGAATCCACTCAAGTCACCACACTCCAGAAGGTATGCGCATGCCTGGCAAGTTTCAGTTCTTTTGAAACTCCCGATGTGATTTTTACCCCTAGGACCCAAGTGACCTTGACTAAGCCAACATATCAAAGGATCCTAGTCAAGTTCAACCCGTCATTATCTTGATTGCATTAGACCCACCCGCACGAATCCTTGACTGAGCCAAAATGACCGCACGACTGTCCTAACCAATCTCATATCCATGCAACAGAAAAGCACTACATAGCTACCGAACACTGCGCCTCGGCTAAGCACGACATACGCAACACGATTACTAAGTAATACTAATCTGAAATGACGGAGGGCTACGAATGGTTTCTGGTGAAAACCTTTAACGTAATGAACTTGATATCATTGAAGGAACGGATAGCTTTTTAGAAAATATAGTGACGAAAACCTTTACTAAAGAGGTCACTCCCGGTGAAGGGATCTCGGCTCTTTCCCCGTAGAATTGGGTGCAGGATATCCCAAATGAATACCACGATGCAAAGCAAAAGTAATCGGTTATAGTGAAGTTAATGCCCTGATGCAAACTTCTGTCCAAGGGGTCACTCCCGGTGAAGGGATCTCGGCCCTTGCCTCGTCGACTGAGGAGCAGGATATTCCAAATGAATACCGCGATGCAAAACAAAAGTGAACGTCCTTGCAATAACAGCTTTTTGAAAAGTGTTCCAACAACATCAGAATAGGTTTGTTTTAACTTGCATTGATCCGAATCAATGCAGTCCCAACAATTGATCACACCAAAAAGAACGAAAATATACTGATGTACGTATATGCCATCCGCATTCGCCATTGGGTCCCGTCATCACCCGTTAGGTTACTTAACTAACGACAGAGCGGGGACTGGACTAGCGCGGATGCAAAACATATACAACATCTACTAATATATATACCAATATATATTATATTTCGCTCAAGGTGTGATAAAATGCAACATCACAGAAATGTACAGCATCACAGAACAATACAGATATCTGGAAGCCCCGGGTTTCACAGAGCCGCTGCTAAAACCCGACGTTCCCCTGGTCGTGTGGATAGCCTGTGCAATGAAATCCTAGACCCCTACGGGCGCGGCAAGTCACCCGCCAAAACCTGAAGCGAGGCAGCCCCTTCAGCACCGTGAATGGACCACCCATCACTTCACGGAATCCGGTAACTTGGGCACCCCTCCTGGGTCATCCTAGTACAGAAAGTAAAATATACATACAACGGGTACATCGACCGCAACCAGGTCGTGCCCCAAAAGAATAATACAAACAGGCTGTGACGGCAGTCCACATATCGGACGCTCGCCCTGCAATATCAAATGTACATATAAAGCAAAACTGTACTAACATTGCATCCAGGCTATCCCCCACGACCGATCCGCAACATCACAGCATAAACATAGAACATCAACGTGAAAATCACGTTCGCAAATCCGTCTAACCGGGCTATAGCAGTTAGACAGGATTTACCGATCAAGTGATATTCACGGTCGCAGATATAATGTAAATACTGTGAAATAATGTGTTTAAAATATCCGATCGATCAAATAATTAACAAGTGGGCCCCCAAGCAATACTGTAGCACTCACAGAGATTCTGGGCCCAAATTTTAATATTCCAAAACTCCTAAAATTAGCCCACAAGCCCACTGGAAAAATTGGACACAGTGAAGACAACAATGTGCGGCGGAACCGCGGCCCAAGGGGGGTTTGGCCGCGGTTCCGCGCTAAAGTCGTCGACTGAATGTGTCGAATTTTTACAGATGTCTTAGAATTTCTTGTACATCAGTTTTCTACAACCTGAAAAATTTTTTGAGCAAGAAAAAATTCAACAGAAAACTGATGCATGCAAAAACGCGGTTTTTGGAATTTTGGTCGATCGGATAAGTAAAACGCATTAGAACAAGCTAGGCAAGGTTAATGGCGTGGCTCTGATACCATGTTGCGCCACGGCAGCGCCCCGGCCGTCTATCCGAGGCCAAAATGCGGAATCAAAATTTTCTTGTCTTTTAAACTGGCGCTACCGCGGATAAAGAAAACCCGGATCGTTAACCATTAACCTATATTAGCTAACAAGAGATGGGAAGAGAAGTATACCGAGTGATCCGAGTCCTCCGGTCTTCTTGTCATCGTCCCGATCTCCCGCGGAATGTCTTGTCTCCACATCGTCGCCTCCTCGCCGGAAGGGCACCACATCGCCTGTGTCTTTTACGGGCTCCCGCCTCAATACCGACGCAACTCGGGCATGAAGCCGGCAACTCGACATGCTCAAGATATGCTGTAGAATGTGTAGTGTAGAGGCTATGTCTCATTTGGGGTTTGTTGCCTTTGAAGATGATGGAGGAATCAAGATTAAAAAAATGGTGCTTGCATTTTTCTAGCATGAAAATGAGATCAAGAATGAAACTCTCAAGATGAAGCTCTCATCTTCTTTTTCCTTTCAAAAATGAGTTCTCTCTTCTTCTAACGAGAATGGTGGAGGAAGGAATACCAAAACACAACCTTAGAAGGAAGGTAATGGTAGTAAAAGTAAGTGGTGACCATAGCCAAACATAATGATAACAAAACTCATATCAACTACTAATCACCTCAAATCAACAAAAAGCAAGTGATGATGAAAGATAAGAATGGTATCAAAAAGATGCTATCATAATCAATCATCTTACAAATAAAACCTCCACAATATGTTATTTGCAAACTTGCAAATAACCCCCTCCATCGGAAAAGTCCGGCCGGGAAAGAACAAAGGAAAATCGGCCGGAACGGAATGCAAACTGGCAACTCCAGAAAACTGGTCCCGTAATAAATTACAGGAAAACCCCGATACTGTGCATACACACCCGCATCTGTATTCCGTCCGGATACAAATGCAATGAGACAAAATCTACATTGTACTATACTAGGATCCGGCTTAAACCAAAACCTGCTAGTAATATCCGTCCGATCCTGATCCGTGCAATACCGCACGTATCTGATCGAACGCTGCCATATAACCATTCGGCCTCTAGTACAAACCGTCCGATCCTGATCCGTGCAATACCGCACGTATCTGATCGGACCCTGCCATATCTCCATACGGCCTCTACAGTGTTTCGCTCGAAAGCTTGAGTAACTGAAAGTGTGGTGGACTCTAAAGACTCGTCAATACTATGGCTGTGGATTTAACAACTAGCACGTCAGAGGTATAAGCCAATACGTGACGGGCCACCAGCTATTGATTAAAAGGGACGTCGATGAGCGAACTCATCCTGACACCCTACTGAGCCTGTCACTGACAATATCTGTACAGTCCGGTCCGTTCGTCTATGAGCATCGCATGTCGGGCCTAGGGGGTTGGTAAAAGTCAGACCCCCAAAAGCGGTACAAGTCGTGTCGGAGTGTAGCCCAGAACGCCCTGAGATACTACTGGAATACCTACCAGTAAATCTCCTGCCTCGGCCGAGGGCTTTGCGTAATGGCTCTCCTAGACACAGCGCGACCTCACCCCCAATACCGGGAGAGACGAACCCCTGAAGATCCGCTCACTGCCTCCATGTGGCTCGGGACTGTACCCAACTAAAACCTGTTTGCAAGACTCCTTTGAGCCGTGGTAGGGTAGTAATCAAAGCACAGTGGGAACTCACACGAGACAAATGACGATCCTCCGGTCGATGAACTAACCTGTACACATGTCACCAGGGAACTGCTATCTGACGTCAGGTATAAGACCAACTAGCATGTTCCCGGCGAGTCCTGTCCGGTGTACTCATAACCCAATGAGCACCTGTATACATCTTAGGTGAACCAACTGACACCAGTGGCTTATGAGACCGGCCACCGCCCCTCGTCGGGGTCTCGACTGTATACACTAGTCTACTCTGGAGAATCGATGCCCTGTCTCGAAACTCCCACGATTAGGGACCTTTTAAGGATGTGCTTATAGACCACCAGCTCTCACGTATATGATCGCCATCATACTGCTGGCAGTCAAGCAAGAATCCTAGGGGCTCTATCAGCGTGTAATAGCGACCTGTAAGGTCACCTGAAGCAGTACACGATGATAAAGGTAAACCAGATAGCATACTATCATCTCGAGTAAGACTGTCCTACCGGGATAGGTCCTCCCTCAATCATTGCAATCACATGCCTGTGATCCAATAATTGACTCTGAGGGCACTATCTCCAACAGTATCTGGCTCAAACCAGAGCCCGCTAGTAATGTCTGTCCGGACGCCAAACGTGCACTAGTGCGCGGATGTGAACGAACCCTGTCGCAAAACCATGCGACCTCTACTCTGTTTTGCCCAAAGGCGAATAACCCTCTGTGTGGGACTCTAAGATTTGACACTACGCTGGCAGTGGGTTTAACCATAAACCTTAAGCGGCACTAGCTGTACGTAACGGTCCCCAGGTAGATGCCGATAAGAAGACTGACGAGGTGAAACCCATCTGAACTCCTAATGAGTCTGTATGTGACAATCTCCGTACAGTCCGGTCTGTTCGTCTGATAACATCGCATGGCGGGCCTAGGGGGCGGTAAACGTCATTTCCCTAATAGCGGTACAAGTCGTGTCGGAGTGTAGCCCAGAACACCCTGAGATAACACTGGAAACCTACCAGTATATCTCGCTTGCCCTGTCCAGGGACTACTTATGTAATGGCTCTCCTAGACACAGCACGATGCCAACCCCCAATACCGGGAGAGACGAATCCTGTCTAACCGTCACTGCCTCCAAGTGCTTTTGGACTGCACCCAACTACTACCTGTTTGCACGACTCCTTTGAGCCGTGGTAGGGTAGTAATCAAAGTACAGTGGAAACACACTTGAGGCGAAGTGACAGTTTCAAGTCAGCGGACTAAGCTGTACTCATGTCACCTAGGAACTGATAACTGACGATAGGTATAATACCAACCAACAGTTCCCGACGAGTCCTGTCCAGTGTACTCATAACCTAACGAGCACCCGCATACTATCTCAAGCACGACGTATTGACGGCTGTAGGACAGACCTCTTCCCACACTGGGATGAGAAGCGCATACGCTAGTCTACTCCGGAGTATCGATGCCCTGTCTCGATAATCCCACGACTAGAGACGTGTGTATAAGGATCTGCTTGTAGATTACCCAGCTCCCACGAGTGTGACTGCCATCACAACGCTGGTAATCAAGCAAGGATCCTAAGGGCTCCACTAATGCGTATAGATGATACAATAAAGAAACACATGTACACATTAAAGCAGAGACAAACCAAGTAGCGTACTACCATTTCGAGCAAGATTGTCTATACAACTGTGAATATCCCAAGCTTCCATCAAGTAATATACATACTAGTATGATACAGTAATGGCCTCTAGGGCATATACACTAACAATCTCCCACTTGCACTAAGGCCATGTACTGGCGTATCGAAGACCTATTATCTCGATCAGCCGCTCGAACTGAGTCTGGGGTAAGGCCTTCGTGAATAGATCTGCAGTGTTATCTTCTGAAGCAACCCTCCGAACCACGATCTCCTTGCGATCCACGATCTCCCTGATCTGGTGATACCGCCTCAAGATGTGTCTGGATTTCTGATGGGACCTGGGTTCCTTTGCTAAAGCTATAACCCCGTTGTTGTCGCAATACAGAGGTATTGGGTCAACAATGGACGGAACCACTTGAAGTTCTTTCAAGAACTTCCTTATCCAGACGGCTTCTTTTGCGGCATCAGATGCAGCGATATATTCCGCTTCCATAGTCGAGTCAGCAACGGTTTCCTGTTTGGAACTGTTCCAACACACCGCCCCTCCGTTGAGGGTAAAGACAAAACCCGACATGGACTTGGAATCATCCTTGTCACTCTAGAAGCTGGAGTCAGCAAAGGCCTCAATCTGGAGGTCTTTTCCGCCATACACCAAGAACACCTCCTTAGTCCTTCTCAGGTACTTGAGAATGTTCTTTACCGCTATCCAGTGTTTCTCCCAGGGTTTGACTGATACCTGCTTACCACACTTAGTGCATAAGCCACATCTGGTCTGGTACACAACATCGCATACATTATAGAGCCTACCACAGAAGCGTAGGGTATAATAGACATGCGATTCCTTTCCAAATCAGTCTTGGGAGACATCTCTTTGGAGAGGGTGATCCCATGACAAGTCGGTAGATTACCGCGCTTGGAATCTTCCATACTGAATCTTTTCAGTATGGTGTCGATGTACCTGTACTGCGAAAGTCCTAATATCCTCTTGGATCTATCACAATAGATCTGGATCCCCAGAATGTAGGAGGCATCACCCAGGTCTTTCATGGAGAACCTGTGTGACAAGAAACCTTTGACCGAATGTAGCATAGGAATGTCATTTCCTATCAAGAGAATGTCATCCACGTATAAAACGAGGAATACAACAGTTCTCGCTACAAATCTACTATAGATACATGGTTCACCTGGATTTTTGATAAAGCCAAATTCCTTGACCGTCTCATCAAAACAGATGTTCCAACTCCGCGATGCCTGCTTTAGTCCTTAGATGGACTTAAGAAACTTGCACACCTTTCCGCTGCTCCCACTCTGAATGAAACCCTCTGGCTGGTCCATATAGACACACTCCTCTAAATTTCCATTTAGAAAATCGGTCTTTACGTCCATCTGCCAAATCTCATAATCGTGGAAAGCAGCAATGGCAAGAAGGATCCGAATGGATTTCAGCATAGCCACTGGAGAAAAGGTTTCGTCATAGTCCAAACCAGGTCTTTGACGAAAACCCTTTGCAACAAGTCTAGCTTTATAGGTCTCGACCTGTCCATCTACACCAATCTTCCTTTTGAAGATCCACTTGCATCCTACGGGTTTTACCCCATCTGGAGCAACGTCCAAAGTCCATACTTTGTTGGTGTACATGGACTCCATTTCGGTCCGCATTTCATCCAGCCATTTTACCGAGTCAACGCTCTGAATGGCCTGCTGGAAGCTAGTCGGCTCATCACTATCAATGATGCAATTTTCTCTATCCCCGTCTATGAGAAAACCGTAGTATCTCT
Source organism: Agapanthus africanus (assembly GCA_030015575.1). Taxonomy (NCBI): domain Eukaryota; kingdom Viridiplantae; phylum Streptophyta; class Magnoliopsida; order Asparagales; family Amaryllidaceae; genus Agapanthus; species Agapanthus africanus. The sequence goes on from JASDDO010000012.1 coordinate 417,307,092, forward strand.
CGGGCGGATGAGACTGCCTACTACTCCTGCGGAGCGGCGTAGGAATGTCCTGATCTTTTGAACCCTCTGGTTCTACTAAGCTTTCAGTAATAGCTTGTGGTTCTGGAATTTCTTCCAGTTCTATTGCGCTCCGACTTATTTCCTTTTCTAAGAACTGGTGTTCCAGAAAGTGGGCATTACGAGAAACAATGATCTTTTGCTCCTCTGCGTAATAGAAAAGATACCCCATGGAGTTCTTTGGGTATCCCACAAACTTGCACAGTACTGAGCGTGCCTCGAGTTTGTCCGCATGCTGCTTTTTGACAAAAGCTGGACATCCCCAAATCTTCAGGTATTGAAGATAGTGTTTCTTCCCACTCCATAACTCATATGGTGTGGTAGGCACAGTCTTAGTGGGAACTCGGTTCAAAAGGTACGCAGCTGATTCTAGCGCATATCCCCAGAATGATCGCGGTAACTCAGCGTTACTCATCATAGACCGTACCATATCCAATAGGGTTCAATTCCGTCTCTCCGATACAACGTTATGTTGCGGAGTGTAGGGAGGAGTAAGCTGAGAAAGAATTCCATTCTCTTTTAAGTAGTCCAGGAACTCGGCACTCAAGTATTCACCACCTCGATCAGATCTTAGTGTCTTGATACTTTTGCCTGTTTGTTTTTCTACTTCATTATTATATTCCTGGAATTTTCCAAAGGCTTCGGATTTATGCTTCATTAAGAAGAAATGTCCAAACCTTGAAAAATCATTCGTAAAAGTAATGAAGTAAGAATAACCGCTTCGCGCATGTGTAGACATTGGACCGCACACGTCGCTGTGTACGAGTCCCAAGAGCTCGCTCGCTCTTACTCCGTGTCCAGTGAACGGAGTTTTTGTCATCATCCCTTTGAGACAGGATTGACAAGTTGCATACGATTGATATTCGAACGGATCCAAATATCCTTCTGTATGTAACTTCGTCAACCTTCTCTCATTGATGTAACCGAGTCTACAATGCCATAAGAAAGCCTGATTGATTTCTGGAGACTTTCTTTTGTGTGTATTCTGGACATTTGAAAATCTGTTGTTGGTTTAATACGTATATACCATTACTCAATGTACCTGACCCAATCAGAACTTGATTGAGGTGAATGTTTATAACATTACTTACAAACGCAAATACATAACCTTCTTTAGAAACTAAAGATACAAAAATGATATTACAAGTTGCATTGGGTACAAAAAAGCAATTACGTAAAACCAAAACATGTCCATCTGACATTCCCAGGTGATAGTCCCCCACGTCCTCAGCATCCATGCTAGCTCCGTTTGCAACTTTGAGGGTCATGTCACCTGCCTTCAAAAACCTACGCTTTCTCAACCTCTGCAAAGAATTACAGATATGAGATCCTGATCCGGTATCCAATACCTAGGAAGTAGAGTTTATTGATAGACAGTTTTCAATAACATACACACCTGAAGCTGAAGCCGCAACTTGCTTCAGATCCTGTGTTCTGGCCTTCCAGGCCCTGCAATCTTTCTTCCAGTGTCCACTCTTGTGATAGTAAAAGCATTCTTCCTTATCCACAAGTTTTCCCGCTACCTTTGTTGCTTTTGCCTTTCTATTCGTATCCACTTTACTAACACCGCCCCTTGGTTTGGCGGGGGCTTTCTTCTTCTTTCCCTTGGCTTTCGCCCTGGACTTAGAAGAGGAAGATCCTCCTACAAACAAAGTGGATGTTTCCCTACCTTTCTGTAGGGTGCCCTCTGCACTCCTCAGCATGTTGAGGAGTTCTGAAAGTTCAACTTCCTTTTCTTGTAAGTTGAAATTCAGGATGAACTGGGCGTAAGTGGAAGGAAGGGACTGAAGAATCAAGTCCGTATAGAGCTCATTCTCCAACGTGGTCCCATGGTCCGCGAGCTCCTCTATGTAGCCAATCATCTTAAGTACGTGTTCCTCTACCGATGATCCGACGGCCAATCTTGCCGAAAACAACTTCTTCGACACTTCGTATCTGGAGGTACGAGATTGCTCTCCATACAGTTCTTTTGTATGGAGAAATATGGATTCGAGGTCCATATTCTCATGCCTCCTCTGATGTTTGTTGTCTATAGAGGCAAGCACGAGGCACTTGGCCTTCGCGCAATCGATCTCCTATGTCTTACGGATTTCTATATCCGCGACGCTGGAGGTGGGACCTGGGACAGGGGGAGCTTTGGTGGTAAGGAGATACCCCAACTTGTCGTAAGTGATTGCCATTTTGACATTCCTGAGCCAATCTTTGTAGTTTGGCCCTGTTAGTATGTTTTTATCTAGTAGTAACTTAAGTCCAGTCATGATGTTTGGTCGCTGCAATTAGGAAAGAGAGAAGAAACACTTTAGCATGATGCTCTTGCAAGTTTAGAGTGGTTTTTAATTTGTCTAAACAGGATGGCTCCCACTGTCTCTCGAATCCCTCCTCAAACCATAAAGGAAGAACTAGTCGGGATCAATCTCACCGTACAATACTTGCTTAACCATTCAGCCAGGCCAGTGTCGGTACTTCGAGGGAGGTTTTCCAACGCTTTCACGAAGTTCCTTAATTAAATAACCTCTTTCCTTTGGGGGCGTAGCCCCGCTAACACCTTTCTAGACACCTACTAGGTTTATAGCATTGATCGTTTAGTGAGAAATTTCCCGAGGAGTAGCATATACTCACAGTAGGATCGGGATCCAAATATCATCGCGTGATGAAACCGAAGGAATCCTACCAGAATCATCACGCTCCAAATGGTATGGAACACTAGCAAGTTTCAGTACTTTTGAAACTCCCGATGTGGATTTTTGCCCCATGCTCTTATGACCTTGGCGTGAGGTCAAAATGTCATAAGTCACATGTCAAGTTCTACCCATCATTATCCAGGTTAATTTGAACCCACCCGTACCTACCCTTGATGTAGGCTAAAATGGCAGTACGACCGTCTCAAATCAACGCATTCTATCTATGCAACAGATAAATATCCAGCAGCTACCAATCACTATGCCTTGGCGTGAGGTCAAAATACATAGCTTGAATACTACCGAATATTTAACTGAAATGATGGAGGGCTATGAATGGTTTTGGCGAAACCGTGAACGTAGTGAACTTGATATAATCGATGGAACGAGATAGCTTTTAAAAGGAGTGGTTCAAGCTCCGCATTTAAAAGTTGGTTTTGAAAAGAACCGAGTGGTTTTCAAAGTATTCCAACGACTTTAACTTGGTTTATTTTTATCTTGCATTAATTCCAATGTGTCTCATCAATTAAACCTACCATTGCAGAAAACAATCAAAATATGGCGTACGCTTATGCCATCCGCATTCGCCACGGGGCCCCATCATCACCCGTTAGGTTACTTAACCAACGACAGAGCGGGGGCTGGACTAGCGCGGATGCAAAACATAAGCAACACCTAAATAGATATCATATATAGATATATAGCAATGATAGACATTACAGATCATAGATGAATACATTGGATATACTAGGAATCCGCAATCCGTTCGAGCTTGTAACGAAAAGCGGATTACACGGTCGCGATGAATAGCCACACCCTACCCTAGACCCCTACGGGTGCGGCAAACTACCCGCCAAGTACCCGAAGCGAAGCAACCTCCCTCAACTCGTGAGTAGGCCACTAGGCACTTCGAGATACCCGGTAGTTTATGCACCCCACCTTAGGTCTATCCTAGGAGCAAAAACAGTAAAAAGAAATTATACAATGACGGTTACAACCCCGACCCGGTTGTGCGGCCATTCAAATAATATTACATCAATTTACATATTACAAGAATTGAAAGATAAACAAAACTCTCATCTCACAATCCCCCGGCTATTCATCCGCGACAATCCAACGAATTCATATACACAAACCATCAACATCACAAATCACAGATATGTATAACCCCCACTAATCGATGTATAGCGATTAGTAGACGTTCAATACATATATAACATTACAGATATAACCATTAGCCAAAGTCTATAGAAAATGGACCAAAAATACGGATTTGTAACCACCCTAAAAACCAACTTGTTCTCTGGAAAATCTGGGCAGAAACAAACCATCCCAAAAATCACAAAATACCCCCAGAAACAAACTGCAGGAGAAACGATCCACGGCCGAGTCAACTCGGCCGCGGAACCGCGGCGCGTTGGTCGGCTCGTGCGATCATTTTTCTTTCCTGTTTATAGAAAAGCCTGAGCCGATTTTTAAGACATGATTTTTTATTTTTAGAGCAGAAAAAAATCGGCAGCAACTTGATTTTTCCGAGGTGTTTCGCGGTTTTTCGTTCGGTCGAAATTCTAAATACTTTGCTAACATGCTAGGGTGTGTTTAGTTAGGCTCTGATACCACTGTAAGTCCATGTTACCTCTCCCGGTTCTTTTGGGCTTGCGGAAATGGTGAAAAACAATTTTTAAAGACTTAGGTAACTTGGACTACAAAAACGGATCTTGGCTAAACTACACACTTGCAACCTAACTAGAGAGTTATCTACTCGGTTAGGGGTTATACCTCAACTTGAACTCCTTCTTCTTGGACTCTTTGTAGTGGTCGGATGGTGCCTTCCTCGTCGCCTTCTCTTGTCGAAGATCGATCCACCTGAGGGTATCTTCCTTGAGCTTCTTTCTCGATCTTGAGAGAACTAAGATGTCCGGCTTGCTAAACCTTCTACCTTAGAGAGAGTATTGAGTTCTTTAGGGTGTTTTATCTTCAAGGAGATATTTATCAACACATGAGAATTGTTCTCCTTGAACTAGAGGAGGAAGAAGAAGAGAGGAGGAGAGAGAATGGTTATGATAGAATGAGATGGTTTTTTACAACCATAACAAATATATGTGAATTAATTAATCAACAAAATTAATCTAAATGAAAAAGGTAATGGTATGTTGAAATGACCTGTAACATTTCAAAAAAATAGAATATTATTTTTGGAAATTTTCAGAATTTAATATTAAGTTTTTATGAATTTTTCAATAGTCGGTATAATTAAATACCGATAAATGGTGAAAATTCTGGAGAAAATTATGGAAATTCTAAAATAGGTTATTTTGTGGAAATATGCTATTTCACAGTTTTTATGATGGATTATATGTTATTTCGGTGTTAATCGCGATTAAAAATCGCTAATTGGATTTTTGGCTTTGTGTGCAAGAATGTGCACATGACATTTTCTACACTTGTTACACATGTTTCTTGTTTTGGTCATGGTAGCCTAGGGTTGAACCATGTACATGATCATGATGGGTTAACCTTTTGGTTAAGATAATTAGTTTAATTAAGGGTGTGGTTTTGCTTAAAGTTGATTAGGGTAAAGGTTGACTTATTAGTAGGTGAGAGAGGGGGAGCCTTGTTGGCTTGAGCAAGCAACTTTAAGAGAGAGAGAGAGGTGGTTAGAGTGAGCCATGATCCATTCCATTCTATAATCCCTTGTGTTCTTTTACCCCCTCTCACACATCAGCCCCAAATGCAACAACTTCAGCCCATAGCAACACTTCAGCTGCTACATCAGAAGCTGAAGCAATATTTCAGCCAACCCTACACCTGCTCCTAACACCTTAGCCCAACACCTACACACCCTACATCAGCCACAGGAATAATCTCAGCCAAACAAAAGCATCAGCCACATCAAACTGCTGCAAACAGCAGCTGATGTAACAGCTTCAGCCCCCCCCATTATCAACACTTCAGCCCCCTATCTTGCATCAGCACACTCCAGCAGCAGCTACATCAGGTCCCTTCACCCTACAACAGCCCCCAACTTTCCACTTCAGCCACCTTCAGCAGCCCATTACCTCAGCAGCAGTAACATCAGTCTCAGCTGCTGAAACTGCATCAGCTCAGCATTTCAGCCATTGTATCCTCAGCTGAAGCAACATCAGCCACCAAAACTACTACATCATCAGCAACAACATCATTCAAACAGCCCCATCTGATGCTGCAACAGCAGCAAGAACAAGCCCATCAGCCAACACAACATCAGCCCCAAACAAGATCAGCCAAAACAACATCAGCCAACACAACATCAGCCCCAAACAACATCAGCCAACACAACATCAGCCCCAAACAACATCAGCCAAAACAACATCAGCCAACACAACATCAGCCCAAAACAACATCAGCCCCAAACAACATCAGCCAACACTCACTTCAGCCTCCATCAACGCATCAACTGCTGATACACAACATCAGCCCCCAAATTCAGCTGAAAACATGCATCAATTCAGCACATTCAGCTCCCACTAGCTGACCTACACACCCTCATCATGATTCTTCAGCCTCCATAGCTGACCTACACCCCCCCATCATGACTTATCAGCCCCAATAGCTGACTTCAGCCACTAAACAGCCCCCTCCCTACACCTATTGCTGCATTTTAGCCCATGGTTTCTACAAAACAACAGCAGCACCAGTAACAACCCACACCCTCATCACCCTACATCACAATGCACCACATATACCCCCTCAAGTGTTGCAGCTGCTACTGCAACACAGAGAAAAAAAAGAGAAGAGAAAGAAAACCAAAAGAGAGAGAGAGTTGCAAGCAACAGCTGCAGAAGCAGCATCAGCAATAAGCAGCAGATGCAGCAACAGCCAAATGAGCAGCTCCCCAGCAGCACAACCCACTCCTTCCTTCATCCTCCTTTCTCCTACATTCTAGGAATTTTCTTGAGGTATAATCTTGCAACCCAACTCCTACCTCGCAGGTTATAGCTGTTAGAAACTGAAAATTACTGTTATATCTTTAATCTAGTGCTAGTTTAGGGATTTTAAGTGAGATGTGGCCAAGAGATGGTTTTGAATGTTAGTATAGTCTTATTAGGTGTGTGTGAGACCAGTTTAACCAAGATTTGTTCCAGATTTCACCAAATACCTGAAAGTTTAGAATCGGTGTAAATTAGAGTTTTTGTCGACTTTGTGGCCTTTCTGGAAACTGCTATCAACCCGGACCTCCTAAAATAAAATTGACTTGGCAGTGAGATATGCAGGTAGATAGAAACCATTACCCAAAACCCTAGCCCAAACCACCATACCCCGGCCGCAGATTTATTCCCCCTGGCCGCAAATTGCGGCCAGACCTGGGTGGAACTGCCTCGTTTTGCGTGCACAGCCCTATTTCATGTAAACTTGACCCACTGTATGTCTAATTTTGACTGTTTCCTGTTAGGGTAAAATCTGGGTTGTTTTTCATGAGTTGGCGTATGATTTACGACCTGTTTTCCGTATGGATTTTGATATTCGATGATTCATATCTGTCGGGTGGCGTTTGGACGTCAACGACAGTGGTGATTGGCTGTGTTTGCACACAAGGTCACAGGTTTTTACCTATGGGCGTAGCGTGCACCATTTTGGTTTCCGACATTGTTTTCGTAAGTTTTAGCGTGTGATATCCTTGTAGGTACCCCACGTGGCGTCGAAGCGTTGGAGATGCAATGGCGACATCGGCACCGGAACACATAAGCAAGGTGAGTAGATTTATATCTACGGGGAGAAGTTGGGTGGATGGCGTATAGCACCCCCGCAGTTCGTGGTGATGTATATGGATACGTATACACACCTACAATCATTTTATGTTGTTGGAATTAATTATTGATGTTAAGTGGATATTGGTATATTGGATTGGTAAATGGTTACGAAACCCTAAGGTAGTGGGTGCACTACACATACATACTCACACATACATACTTGCATACATCCTCACTTCATATGTGCATAGATGGGATTCTACATAGATATGTGTTCACATGGGTTTAGGATTTTGTGTTCACATACGGACATGAGGATGATACCTGGGATTGATATGAGTCGGTGAGTTCGATCTGGATTATGATATCGGTGATATGATAGGATTCATAATTGAGATGCGTCTTGATACTTTAGAGGATTTTGGGAATGATGATGCCATAGCAATAGTGACATATACATTATGTGATCGACATGTGATTATGTTATGAGATATGATATGATATGATATGACAGGATACTTATGATAGGCCGCCTTGGGCGATGTATACTCTTTGTGATGATTTATGATGATAATATCGATTTATACTAGACTGTCGATCAGTAGTTAGATCTTCATTATAGTGATGATGTTAGCGTAGTACTAGACGTAGGTCAGTACCCCAGTTTATGATATTTGATAAAGAGAATACTTGATGAATGATATGACGAATGTGATATTGACCCGTACCCAGATTTGGGGATGCCGTACGACGGATTTACGTACGAGCTATATTTTGATGTTTGATCCGCCCACTTGACTTGGGAATAACCGATTATAGAGATATGTTATCGGATGTAATATTATCGAGGCGGGATCACCGACTATATATATATATATATATTTATATGTACCGACTCAGAGGTTAGGCGGTTTCCCTTACCTACTGTTAGCTTTAGCTCAGCCTTGTAGTGGTGTAGCCATGTGACTTTTATGACATTAGATGCAGTCTAGTGATCATGGTGTTCAGTATTTCAGCTCCCGCATATTATTATTGTTGTCTGCATCGCATATTGTTGTGATTCATAATCTATTATTAATATCCTGCTGCTAGGACACCAGCACCATTACCGATGATGCGTATGTACCACGTACACTTATTTGCCAGCGCACACACATCTTCATCGGTAATTGCCATGACACGTACACTTAGAGAATATTATTGCCTGATTCAGCTTTTTAGCTAGTAGTGACATGATATTAGTGCATCTGCCTTATATGCCAGCTTGATATTACAGCTACTGCTTGTCACATCATGCATACTGTTGTATATTATATGCTGCATTCATGGATTCCCATGCATATATTCATGATTTTTCATGCTATTGATGATTGGATTCGGGTTTCCATGAGATTTTCTGGATTTGGAAGAAAACCGCAAAACATATATAAACTGCTTTCTCTCTTTTTAAATAAATGCGGTTTTTCCATGATGTATGAGTCGTCCACCATGAGTTTGCTGATGGATTTCGAGACCCGATTCGAGGAGTGGAGGAACCGTTTCGGGTAGATGGTGGGCCCGGTGCGGTACCCCGGGGCAAGAAGATCGCAGGAGATGGCGTTGAGCCCGGCAGGGGAGCACTACCGACCGGTGATATTACCCAACACGTCGGATATCCGGAGGATACCGTCGTAGTCATGAGATGGATGGTAGGGGCCGATCTGGACTGATGGCGCCCTGGATATTATGATTGAGACATTGAGATTTGAGATATTGAGGTACAAAGGTTGTGATACAGAGATATCGAGATATTGATATTTATGTTTTGTGCCGATGCTAGGCACTGTTGTATGCTGATTTCATTATGATACCTCATTTTAAAAATACAGAAATCTCACAAATTTATGAAAGCAGTTTTCTTCAGTACATGCATTCTGTTTCATGCATTCATACATCATTCATATGATATATTGCCACCTGATGAACTGACACAGGCATATGGGTTTACGTTGGGATTAGATATTTATACTAGCCATGGTTAGAGATTGCTGGTTATATATTTAAGGATTATTTATATTGATCGTATGACCTAGGATTGCGTCATACATGCGATTGTCTGTTCGTAGATCTTTTTCTACTCACGAGTTGGCAACTCACCCCCGTTGTACCCCAGTTCTTGCAGGTGTTGCCGTACAGGTTCCATTTCGGCTTTGCGGGCACGGTTTCTTTTTCGGGTGACTTGCTATCTGCTAGTAGGTGGGTTATTGTATCGTACCCATCATTTACATTGTATATTGTATTTCAGTTGTATCTAGAAGTTCCATCAGCCAAACATGTACTTATTTGAGATAGAGATCAGTGATGTTTATTCTTCGACCTTAGAGTCGCGTGTTACATTTCTATGGATTTCATGCTGGTTGGAGTTTCCTTTCTGTTGTGATCCTCGCCTTTAGGAGTTGTATATTTGTTGCATACAGGTTGGTTTGATATGGTTCTTCCTACTCTCTTCTACTTTTCATGGTTTAGATTTCTGGGTTCGGCTTACTTAGAGTATGTACGCCTCGAGACGGTCGTAGTCTAAGTGGCGGTCATGTTCCGTACTTTCGGGTCGTGACAAAGTTGGTATCAAAGCGTTAGGTTTTACCTTCGGAGCATAGGATGACCCTTGGTTGATGGAATAGGTGACTAAAGTAGAGTGACGTACCGTTGGTATGTTCCGCGGCATATTTACGACACGCCACTCCACTTAAGAAGCCTTAGGATGTACATTTTCTTGTTCAGTATCATATTCCTTCCTGATCTAGCCTCATCGGTACCAGTTGAGGTTTTGCTGCCACGATTGCGGGCAGGGAGAGCTACGGCTAGAGTTGCGGTCAGCACGAGCTCGTTACGAACGAGGACTGACTAGGGCGCAATTCCGGAGACACACGTTTGCAGAGATGTGTCTTGATCGGGTTTCCGCACCACGAGCGTTGGATGGATCGCTGTATGAGATTACTCGGACGTGCAGACTAGCACCAGAGGATTGAGCCACTGACAGAGGCCAGCCAGATTTTGATGATCGTTGATGTATTGCTTACTCCTGATGATTAAGGCACAGTTCAGCGTGCAGACGAGTGAGCCAGTTATTGCTGCGAACGACGAGATGTTGCCCAGATGTTGGAGCTATTACAGTATGAGGTTGTACTAAGAGATGATGAAAGGTCGCTAGTCACCAAGGATGAATGACTAGGACACGTGGTTGTTCGCTACCCCGATGCGAGGTCATCAGATGGATTGATTCCAGCTAGAGGCAACTTCACGCGGAGACGTTGAGAGTCAACAGAGAAGATCGAATGTCAGTAACCTATTATTCCAAATTTAAAGTATTCGGAAAGACATGCAGGCAATTCTATGGTCCCTCTAGAAGAATGAAACCCTAACTCGACTTAATGACCGTGTGAAAGCCTTTGAACCTTAGGGTTCACGGCAGTTCCTCGGCGCCATTAGTGAGGCTTGGGTTTGCCCTTCTATGGCTGGACCACCGATGCTGGGGTATGTACTCGATACTATTATACTGTACCCAAGATGTTGAGCTCTTGGGGGAATTATGAGGTTTTGACGACTCGATCGGATGGCTCGACTTAATTCGGATGCTAGATGATAAGATGCACTTCTTGGGAGACTCCAGATACGAGGATAGCCATTGGAGCTCAGCCCATACAGCCACGACGAGACGAGTCCGAAGCAGCCGACATTAGAGAAAAGTGGAGTAAGAGGTTCGTAGCAGATCTAGATGAGATGACGTTCCACTCCGCCGACATCAGAGATGCGATGCGCATGCTGAAGCATAATATTGGATATACTTTCCAGAAGGAGTCGCGAAGAGTATGCAGCCATTCCAGAACAAGAAGCAGATATAGTTAGGACGATGACTTCCGGGCAGTTAAGCAGAGACGAGACTTGGAAGAGACCCTGAGCAGGATTCCTTCCAGGACACTGCTGCAAGGATATTTGGACCCAAGATCAGATATGATGTGCACTCAAGGAGCCAGAGGCCGGCGCCAGTGACATGCTGCTTTACTAGTGGTTGCGATGATTGACCGAGAGATGACCAGAGAAGTGCCAGAATGGAATCGACCCCGTTAGCACACCTGACAGGGCCGATGAGCCGACGGACCGTGAGATTGATAATTCACAGAGAAGACTTGGACCCAGGAGTGGTCATGTTTCGCACACCAGCAGGCCAGATTCTAGGATCGTCGACGAGACATGCTATGAGTAATCACGACAGTTGGCCAGAGATTCTTAGAGGACATGCTTGAGCGGAACTATTCCTCCATACTTGATTTCGATGTTTTGGGTGATTTATTCGCATGATTTGATTTTGATGATTGAGGATTTATGATTTTTGCACAGTTGTTGCACTTGATATCGTTTTCGTGCCTTGGTTTTGCATGTTTGTGATTTTATGGGGTTTCATACAGTTGAGTTGATTTTGTGCGTACGCACGCACATGATTTGATTTTTGCACTCTGTATAGTCTATATATGCTTGCAGTGCAGTGACGTATATTTTGTGCACTTGGATGCACCGGATTTGGACAGTTAGCGCATGTTGGGCGCATGCTAGGAGATGCGATTTGGTGCACACCAGATGCACTAAATCGGGATTTTCGTGCATGTCAGATGCACCTGATTTTGCGGTCAGGCACACACGTTGCCTATGACCAATGTTGTGTGCACAACCGTTGCACCTTGATGTTGTTTCTGTGCACCTGCTTGGCACATGTATGGATTTTGATTTTCGTGCGCACCAGACGCACGTAGTATTCATATGCACTTTTTGGGATTGATTCTTATGGAGCAGTACATTTTTATGACATTGCGATTTGTTTTCGTACTGAGCAGGACTAGTCAGAGGACAGTACCTGGGTATATTTTGCATGCATTGACAGCTTTCAAAGGGATTTCCAAAAGCGAGCTATAGTCTCATTATTTACATACGTGTCTGATATGACACGAAACGTTTAAAACGAGGAAAACCCTTCTAAATTGTTTTCAAAATGGCGGGTCGTGAATGTTAAACAAAAGGTATATAAGTATATGGCTACGTCCGCCCCTGTGCAGTGTTATGCACATTGCACATCGATTTTAAAGAAATTTGGCATGCATTTCCTTCATATATTTACACGTATAGTTCCGGTTTATAGCATATCGGCTTTGTTTGGATTTGGCATTTGTGTTTCACCTTGACTCCGATGATTGCGGGATGCTTGACGGAGTTTTGATTTCGAGTTACCTTCTCGTTGCTCATGCGCATGTATTGCGCTATGATGCCTTTTATGTATTGATGATTTCGGAGCCCCGTTGATTTTGACATTTTATTGAAATGTTTTGGAATTTGGAGGTTTAAATTTAAATTCGGGGACCGAATTTCTTTAAGGGGGAAAGACTGTAACATTTCAAAAAAATAGAATATTATTTTTGGGAATTTTCAGAATTTATTATTAAGTTTTAATGAATTTTTCAATAGTCGGTATAATTAAATACCGATAAATTGTGAAAATTCTGGAGAAAATTATGGAAATTCTAAAATAGGTTATTTTGTGGAAATATGCCATTTCACAGTTTTTATGATGGATTATATGTTATTTCGGTGTTAATCGCGATTAAAAATCGCTAATTGGATTTTTGGCTTTTTGTGCAAGAATGTGCACATGACATTTTCTACACTTGTTACACATGTTTCTTGTTTTGGTCATGGTAGCCTAGGGTTGAACCATGTACATGATCATGATGGGTTAACCTTTTGGTTAAGATAATTCGTTTAATTAAGGGTGTGGTTTTGTTTAAAGTTGATTAGGGTAAAGGTTGACTTATTGGTAGGTGAGAGAGGGGGAGCCTTGTTGGCTTGAGCAAGCAACTTTTAGAGAGAGAGAGGTGGTTAGAGTGAGCCATGATCCATTCCATTCTATAATCCCTTGTGTTATTTTACCCCCTCTCACACATCAGCCCCAAATGCAACAACTTCAGCCCATAGCAACACTTCAGCTGCTACATCAGCCAACACCAGCAGCTGAAGCAATATTTCAGCCAACCCTACACCTGCTCCTAACACCTTAGCCCAACACCTACACACCCTACATCAGCCACAGCAATAACCTCAGCCAAACAAAAGCATCAGCGACATCAAACTGCTGCAAACAGCAGCTGATGTAACAGCTTCTTCCCCCCCATTATCAACACTTCAGCCCCCAATCTTGCATCAGCACACTCCAGCAGCAGCTACATCAGGTCCCTTCACCCTACAACAGCCCCCAACTTTCCACTTTAGCCACCTTCAGCAGCCCATTACCTCAGCAGCAGTAACATCAGCCTCAGCTGCTGAAACTGCATCAGCTCAGCATTTCAGCCATTGTATCCTCAGCTGAAGCAACATCAGCCACCAAAACTACTACATCATCAGCAACAACATCATTCAAACAGCCCCATCTGATGCTGCAACAGCAGCAAGAACAAGCCCATCAGCCAACACAACATCAGCCAAAACAACATCAGCCAACACAACATCAGCCCCAAACAACTTCAGCCAACACAACATCAGCCCCAAACAACATCAGCCAAAACAACATCAGCCAACACAACATCAGCCCAAAACAACATTATCCCCAAACAACATCAGCCAACACTCACTTCAGCCTCCATCAACGCATCAACTGCTGATACACAACATCAGCCCCTAAATTCAGCTGAAAACATGCATCAATTCAGCACATTCAGCTCCCCCTAGCTGACCTACACACCCTCATCATGATTCTTCGGCCTCCATAGCTGACCTACACACCCCCCATCATGACTTATCAGCCGCAATAGCTGACTTCAGCCACTAAACAGCCCCCTCCCAACACCTATTGCTGCATTTCAGCCCATGGTTTCTACAAAACAACAGCAGCACCAGTAACAACCCATACCCTCATCACCCTACATCACAATGCACCACATATACCCCCTCAAGTGTTGCAGCTGCTACTGCAACACAGAGAAAAAAAAGAGAAGAGAAAGAAAACTAAAAGAGAGAGAGAGTTGCAAGCAACAGCTGCAGAAGCAGCATCAGCAATAAGCAGCAGATGCAGCAACAGCCAAATGAGCAGCTCCCCAGCAGCACAACCCACTCCTTCCTTCATCCTCCTTTCTCCTACATTCTAGGAATTTTCTTGAGGTATAATCTTGCAACCCAACTCCTACCTCGCAGGTTATAGATGTTAGAAACTGAAAATTACTGTAATATCTCTAATCTAGTGCTAGTTTAGGGATTTTAAGTGAGATGTGGCCAAAAGATGGTTTTGAATGTTAGTATAGTCTTATTAGGTGTGTGTGAGACCAGTTTAACCAAGATTTGTTCCAGATTTCACCAAATACCTGAAAGTTTAGAATCGGTGTAAATTAGAGTTTTTGTCAACTTTGTGGCCTTTCTGGAAACTGCTATCAACCCGGACCTCCTAAAATAAAATTGACTTGGCAGTGAGATATGCAGGTAGATAGAAACCATTACCCAAAACCCTAGCCTAAACCACCATACCCCGGCCGCAGATTTATTCCCCCTGGCCACAAATTGCGGCCAGACCTGGGTGGAACTGCCTCGTTTTGCGTGCACAGCCCTATTTCATGTAAACTTGACCCCCTGTATGTCTAGTTTTGTCTGTTTCCTGTTAGGGCAAAATCTGGGTTGTTTTTCATGAGTTGGCGTATGATTTACGACCTGTTTTCCGTATGGATTGAAGGGTTCCTAGGCACACTAGTGAAGGTTCATAGAGCATCAAACATGCCCGAATAAAATTCTACATGTGCCGAACAACCCAAAGACGGGATCTTTGCTAGATTATTAGGGTTTAGCATGCAAGATAACAACTTTTTATCTAAGTGTGAGGGATTACAACCTTTGTAGTCCGCTCCTTCGCTTCACAAGCTCCAAGTAGAAGTCCCTTCGCCGCGATCCATGATCTCCCGGACTCAAGAGAGGCTCCACGACTCAAACGATCCATGCCAGCTTGAAGTGTTCCGATTCTCCGATGATCTACGTCGAAGTTGCTTTAACCCAAGCTTTCTCACTCTAAAGAGATGAACACCCTAATCTCATGGGCTAGATGAGATGAGGATGAGGGAGTAGTATTTATGCTTTCTTTTTAATTCACTTTCTCACAATTTATCATCACACATGGAATTTCTAGTAAGCTTTTTCTTTTTAACTCAAGAGAGAAGAAGATGATAATGGAAAATGATAATTCCTTTTGTGATGAATAGAAAAGAAATCTATATGATTGATATATCAACCATGGTCAAGGATGAGTGGCTAAGAAGTTGTATAGAATAAACTAGAGTTAGGGTTTGGTTAGCTTAAGGATAAGTATCAACTATAATATCTTAACCAAGACAAAAGGAAAAGCTTCTAGAATGTGCAAGAAGAAGCTAACCCTAATCAAACCCTAATCCCATTTAATCATCCTTAAACATGTTTAATAATAAATCATATCATGTCACAATAATATATATCACATATATATTATATATTTGCAACAAAAGAAAATAATACATTTAACATATATCGCATATATATCAATGTATTAATCCAGTGAGAAAATGAAATAATAAAGTGAGCCAATATTAGATAATGTAATACATTATATCATATATATTATTATACATTAAATCATCGAATCAACACTTGATCCAACGATCCGGCTATATCGAATATAACCGGCTAATATATCATGTACCGATTCATCGAATCAACACTTGATCCGATGTCCCGATTCGTATCAAAATATCTCGAGAATATAATACGGTATCTCATATCACATTATCCTCGGTCCTGCACATATCACATATGTGCCTCTACTCCGTTTCGCCTGAGCCAAGAAACCTCTGTGTAGGACTCTAAAGAATCGTCAATACGCCGGTAGCAGGTGATGATCATATCAAACACCCACAAGTTGCAAGCGGTCAGCTAAACGTAACAGCAACCCAGGTATTGAGCGATCAGAAGATCAACAAGCTAGCCTGTGCGTTCTCCTGTGAATCCAATCAGTAACACTCCCGTACAGTCCGGTCTGTTCGTCTGATATGTCGCATATCAAGTCTAGGGGTGGTAAACGTCAGACCCCAGTAACCGATAAGTCATGTCGATGTGAGGCTCATAACAGGTCGAGAAACTACTAGTAACACTTACCAGTAAATCTCTATATCAGCCCTGGCCAGGGACTTCCAGTTATAGCCAATCGAACACAGCACAACATCAACTCCCTATACCGGGAGAGACGAATCCCCTCCTATCGCTCATTGCCTCCATGTGATTCGGGACTGTACCCAAAAGACACCATTTTGCACGCCCTCTTGGACGTGGTAAGGTAGAAATCAAAGCACAGTGGGAATCACACAAGACTCTATGACGATCTCGGGTCTTCAGACTACCCTGTACCAGTGTCACCGGAGAACTGCCATCTGACATGTGGTATATCACCAACTGGGAGTTCTCGGCGAGTCCGTCCAGTGTACCCAGTCTCCACTGAGCACCCGTACATCATCCTTGATGTCAAACACCGATGGATATGGGATCATCCATCGCCCATCATATGGGTCAAGATGCGTATACGCTAGTCTACTCTGGTGTATCGATGCCCTGTCTCTATATACCCTCGACTAGGAACATTTATAGGATGTACTCATCGACTACCGTGGCCCCACTAGTATGATCTCATCATAATCCCAGTAGTCGAGTACAGATCCTAAGGGCTTTATCAACATGTGAGAGAAAGACAGTAAACCAATACAAGTCAACATGTTAAGATAAAGTGAAATCAAATAGCATACTATCATGACGAGCAAGAAAGTCCTCTCTGTATATATCTAAGCATCCATCATAATATACATCAAATGTACAACAATGGCCTCTAGGGCATATACATAACTAACAATCTCCCACTTGCACTAAGGCCAGCTACTGTAGTATCTCATACCTAGCATCCCGAATAATCTCTCAAATTGTATTTGGGGAATGGCCTTCGTGAGTGGATCCGCAGTGTTGTCCTTCGTATCTACTCTCCTGACCTCGATCTCCTGGCGATCAACTATCTCCCTGATCAGGTGATACCGCCTCAGAATATGTCTGGATTTCTGATGGGATCTGGGTTCCTTGTGTAGGGTTCCTAGGCACACACTAGAAGTCTCACAAGTGATCAAACATGGCCAATTAAAATTTTACAATTGCCGAGAAACCCTAATACGGATCGTTAACTAGATGTATAGGCGAAACAAGCAACCGGTTAACTGCTTAACTAAGAGCTAACGAAAATACAACCTTTGTAGATCCGGTCCTCCACCTCCATAGCTCCGTGATGATGTCTCCTCGCTGCGATCCTCGGATCCCGGGCTCTAGCGTCGGCTTCATCAGAGAAATGGGCGGGCTAGGTCATCGACTTCGATGCCGAAGATGATCTACGTTGAGGCAACACAAGATCAAGCTACAACTTCACCAAGTCAAGAAACTTGTGAAGAAAACACCCTATACTACTTGGCAAGTGGTAGAGGATGAAGAAATAGGAAGTGGGTTCACTTTAGAATTGGATTTCTCACTCATTTCATCAAGTCACCATTGATGGTTGCAAGCTTTTCTTCAAGAAGAAGAAGAAGAAGAAGAAGATAGAATATGATAAGTTATTTTAAAAATGGGAAATAATATGATACTTATCATATTTGCAACCATAGTTAGGTGTAGAGAATAAACTAAGGTTAAAGTGAATGGTTAGGGTTAAGGAAAGAAACAAAATGGTCAACCATTTCAAAGCTTCATGAAGCTTCAAAGATAATCCAAAGTTAGCCACCATTTTATTTCTTTCTATAAAGAATAAATGAATAAATAAATAAGCAAATAAATCAAATGTAACCCTAACCATTAACTAACCATGGTTTAATACAAACATACACCCAAGTGAGCATGTATCATCAAACATGATACAAACAAGTGCACAAAAGTATATCACATATACAAC
The DNA here is from genome assembly GCA_030015575.1 of Agapanthus africanus. Lineage (NCBI taxonomy): Eukaryota > Viridiplantae > Streptophyta > Magnoliopsida > Asparagales > Amaryllidaceae > Agapanthus > Agapanthus africanus. Next base: position 417,325,562 of record JASDDO010000012.1, read on the forward strand.
TTGTGCATTTCAAGTGAGAAAATCCTTTTAAAGTGAACAAATACTAGTTAATGCAAAGTAATATATCAAATATATAATTATGCATTAAATCATTAAATCAACACTTGATTTAACGATCCGGTCATATCGCATACGACTGACTAATATTCAATGTATCGGCTTATCGAATCAATCCTCGATTCGGTAACTAGGTTATATCACATATAACCATTCGATACATTCATCGCGAGAATATAATACGGTATCACATAAACGTATTATTCTCGGTCCCGCACATATCTCATATGCGCTCCTATTTCGTTTCGCTTGAGCCAGGAAACCTCTGTGTAGGACTCTAAAGACTCGTCAATACGCCGGCAGCAGGTGATGATCATATCAAACACCCACAAGCCGCAAGCGGTTTGCTAAACGTAACGGCCACCCGGGTATTGAGCGATTAAAAGATCGACGAGCAAGCCCGCTCACACTCCTGTGAATCCAACCAGTAACACTTACCGTACAGTCCGGTCTGATCGTCTGATATGTCGCATATCTCACCTAGGGGTGGTAAACGTCAGACCCCAATAGCTCGATAAGTCATGTCGATATGAGGTCTATAACAGTTCGAGAAACTACAGGTAACATTTACCAGTAAATCTCAGCAACCCTGGCCAGGGATTTCCGGTTATAGCCAATCGGACACAGCGCAACATCAACTCCCTATACCGGGAGAGACGAATCCCCTCATATCGCTCATTGCCTCCATGTGATTCGGGACTGTACCCAAAAACCACCGTTTTGCACGCCCTCTTGGACGTGGTAAGGTGGAAATCAAAGCACAGTGGGAATCACACAAGACTCTATGACGATCTCGGGTCAACAGACTCATCTGTACCAGTGTCACCAGAGAACTGCCATCTGACGTAAGGTATAATACCATCTGGGAGTTCTCGGCGAGTCCGTCCAGTGTACCCAGTCTCCACTGAGTACCCGTATATCATCTCTGATGTCAAACAACAATGGATATGGTATCATCCATCGCCCATCTGTATGGGTCGAGAAGGTACACGCTAGTCTACTCTTGTATATCGATGCCCTGTCTCGATACACCCACGACTAGGGACCTTGAAGGATGTACTTATGGACTACCATGTCCCCACTAGTATGATCCATATCATAGTCCAGGTAGTCAAGTACACATCCTAAGGGCTTTACCAACATGTAACAGAGAGACAATCAGTATACACGTTAAGGTAAAGAGTAACCAGATAGCATACTATCATGTCGAGCAAGAAAGTCCTCCCTATATATGTCCCAGCATCCACTACAATATACATCCTATGTATAGCAATGGCCTCTAGGGCATACATATAACTAACAATCTCCCACTTGTACTAGGGCCATCTGTAGCAGTGGTTGTAGTATCTCATACTCAACCATCCCATAAAAGTCTCTCTATGGGAATAGGCCTTCGTGAGTGGATCCGCCGTGTTATCCTCTGAGTCCGCTCTCCTAACCTCGATCACCCTGGAGATCAACTATCTCCATGATCAGGTGATGCTGCCTTAGAATATGTCTGGATCACTGATGGGACGGGTGTTCCTTGGCATAAGCCACAACTCCATTGTCACACAATGGGAGGAACTAAGTTCATCTCATGAACTAATATACACCCAGACTTCCTATTTGGTGGCATCTTAAGTAGCGATGTATCCAGCCTTTATCGTCTAGTATGCCACGGTATCTAGCTTGGAACTCTTCCAATATACCGTCCCTTTACTGAGGGTAAAGACAATGCCTGTGACTGACATTCAGTCATCTTTATCACCCTGGAACCCTTCCAGTGATTCTCCCCAGGATCAATTGATACCATCTCACTACAGCTAGTGAGTATTCTAACACCCAAATAACATCTATCTCATAGATGAAAACTCAGGATTTAAGAGGTATCACTTTGATCCTATATGAGAATCTTTGTGATAAGCGGAGATTGACCGAGCGTAGCATAGGAAACTTCTTCCCTATCAAGAGTATGTCATCCACGTACTCTATGAGGATCACTACCATACTCCCTACTACCTTTTTGTATATACAAGGTTCATCTACCATTTTGATGAAGTCAAACTCTTTGACTACTACATCAAAACAGACGTTCCAACTCCGCGATGCCTGCTTTATCATTTAAAACATCTTGCACACGTTTCCGCTGCTCCCACTGTCTACGAAGCCCTCTGGCTGTGTACTTATAGACGCTCTCTTCTAAATCAATATTTAGAAAAGCAGTCATGACACCCAACCGCCAGATATCGTAGTCATGGTATGTAGCCGTGGCAAGTAGGATCTGGATGGACTTAAGCATAGATCCTTAGAAAAGGTTTCATCATAATCCTTACCTGGTCAATGATGCAAACTTTTAACAAGTCTAGCTTTGAAAGTCTTAACTTTTCAATGTACACCAAGTAATCTTCTCAAGATATACTTGCTTCTGATGGGGATTTAACCCTTCAGATAAAGCAACTAAAGTCCATACTTTGTTGGTGTATAAGGATTCCATCTCAGATCGCTAAGCATCCAGCCATTCTTACAGAGTCCCACTCTTGATGGCCAGCTCGAAACTAGTTAGGTCATCATCTCATGATGCAATCCTCGCTCCTACTGTCATAAAGAAACCAAAGTATCTCTCAGGTGGGTGAGGAACCCTACTAGATCGGCGGAGAGGCTGAGGTTCGTTGGAAACTATTGAATCCTTTGGTTCTGTCAAATCATCAGCTGCAGTTTGTATAGATGGAACATTTCCAGTTCTACATAACAGACCTTGTCTCGAGCTTGTCCGGATTTTGCTTTTAGACATAGGCCAGACAACCCCAAATCTTAACTAACTTAAGATATGGGCTCTTCCCTTTCCATATCTTATATGAAGCGGTAGGCAACTGATTTGATTGGAACCTTATTCAATAGGTATGCAACTTCATAAGTGCATAACTCCCTAAAAGGAAATAGGAAACTCAGTAGTACTCATCATAGAGCACACCATATCATATAGGGTGCTATTGCTCCGTCCCGATATACCATCGTGCTATGGTGTATACGGAGGAGTAATGCTGAGAGAGAATCTCATTCTCCTTTAGAATAGTCCAAGAATTCTATGCACAAGTATTCTCCTCCTCGATCACATCAAAGGACATAATACTTATACCCGTATTTTGGTTCTCTACTTCTAACTTATATTCTGTGAATATCTCAAAAGGTTCGGACTCATGTTTCAACAGGAACATATGACTGAATCTTGAGAGATCATCAGAGAATGTAATGAAGTATAAAGAACCGGTCTTGGCATGTGTAGACAGGGGACCTTCATACATCAACATGTATCATCCCAAGAGTTCACTATCTCTTTCTCTGTTTCCAATAAACAGAGCTATGGTCATCTTATCTCTGTGACATGACTGGAAAGTTTTCACAAGATGTAAATTCAAACAGATTTAAATATGCATCTATATGCAACTTAGCTAGTCGGGTTGCATTGATATGACCTAGTCTACAATACCTCAAGAAGGATCCGTTCATTTCTGAACTCTTCCTCTTGTGTGTGTTCCGTATACTAAGAACTGTAGTTTGATTTAGAACATCAGTGCTTTTAGATATCGTGCCTGAACCGATCAACTTTTGATATAGGAAATATTCAAAACATTATCCAACAATACAAAATTTTATCATTTCTTTAATAATAAAGAGACTGATATGATGTTGTATATCAGGTTCGGTATCTAATAGCAATTTTTCAGAATCAATGTATTGGTAATACAGGGTGACAGTGACCAACAGACATGGCTGCAACACTTGCCCCGGTTTCTGTCTCATGAAACTTATCACCCGTTCTCAGTTTTTTTACCTTTTTGTAGCCCTATGTAACAGATTACATATCTGGGATCCTGATCCAGTATCAAATACCAAGGACGTAAAGGACACTGAGAAACAGTTCTATGTAACGAACACACCCGAAGAAGATGCATCATATGCACTTTCTTCGTTTGGGCGGCACAGGAAATCTGGTATTCCCCAATTTCCTGCTCTGTCTTATAACAATTATAAGTTGGAGCGGGACCAACGTTCCCCAGCTCAGTATAACAAGTGGGTTCGGTCAATAATCCGTATTATTATCTTGATTAAGGCGTGACATGGTCGCTACCTGGAGAGAGAGAGAAGAAAACACTCAGCGTGCGCTCTTGCAAGATCAGATTGGTTATTATTTTATCTAATCATGATGGCTCCCATTGTTTTTATCAAATCTTCCTTCAAACCCTAAAAGGAAAGACTAGCCGGGATTAATTACACGCTACAAGTTCGCCAATCTTTCAGACAGGCCAGTGTCGGTACTTTGAGGGAGGTGCCCCGTGCTTTCGCACGGACCTAATTAATTTAAACCTCGTTTTCCCAGAGGCGTAACCCCGTTGACACCTTTCTAGACACCTACTTGATTGGCAAATTGTAATGTGTAAAACTCTCCCCGGAGTAACAATTACTCGCAGCAGGTATCGGGATCCAACTATCTCATAGAAGGTATGCAATCTCATTGCAAATTTCAACACTTGAAATTCCCGATAATTTTGCCCCTAGCACCCTATGACCTTGACGGAGGTCAACAAACCATAGGCTACTAGTCAAGTTCAACCAGTCATTTCTTGATTGAATCAAACCCACCCGCACGACCCTTGACGGAGGTCAACAAGGTCGCACGACTACCCTAATCCAATCTGCATCATATGCATAAGCAGATAAATACTAGTTAGCTACCGCACACTACGCCTTGACGGAGGTCAACAAACGTAGCACGAATACTAAGTATGACTTATCTGAAATGACGGAGGGCTATGACAGGTTTTTCTGAAAACCTATTGCGTAATGAACTTGATATCGTTGTAGGATCGAATGAATTTTGAAATGGAGTGTTTTTGAGGCTTTTCTAGTTTTGCTAAAGGAGTCACTCCCGGTGAAGGGATCGTCGGTCCTTTCCTCGTCGAATGAGGTGCGGGATATATTATATATATCACTGTGCAAAGCAGAAACTATAGAAGCAATCAAAAGACAAACCGAGGGTTGTAGCATCTGCCAGTTATTGCTAAAGGAGTCACTCCCGGTGAAGGGGTCTCGGTCCTTTCCTTATCGAATAAGGTGCAGGATGTTCTACAAGGAACACCGCGATGCAAAGCAAGAACTGTAGCTACCTGTTTTTGAAAATTCGATTCCACAACATCTTAGGTTTCTTTTTCTTTCATTAATCATATTAATGAAGTCCCATCATTTAAATTACCTAAACATCACAGATAAATACGACGTACACTTATGCCATCCGCATTCGCCTCGATGTCCCCTCGTGCACCGTTAGGTTAGGTAACTAACGATAGAGCGGGGCAGGGCTAGCGCGGGTGTAAAACATAAGTAACGTCTATATAATATATCATATATACTATATACAGTATTTATCACAGAACATCAAATGATCACATCACAGATATCGCAGCAGAAGAATCATATGAAATATTGGATATACTAGGACGTCCGTGTTTTCAATACGAACCAGTATAAAACACGGATTCCACTGTCGTGATGAATAGCCAAACCCACACCCCTAGACCCCTACGAGAGCGACAAGCAACCCTACCAATTCTAGAGTTAGGAGACCCGGACTCGAGTCCTCGAGTTGGTCTCCCACTGGACTCCAGAACCCGGTTACTTGTGCTCCCCTCCTTGGGTCTATCCTAGTGCGGAAAAGTAAATAATATACAAACGGTGACATCTTCCGCAACCTGGAAGTGCCCCAATAAAAGAATATTACATACATTTTTTTTACATGAATGAAAATGAAAAAACACTCATCTCATATAAAACCCCCCCGGCTATTCGAACACGACGATCCAATATAACATATCCAGCAACACATAACATCACATGTCATCAACGTAAATAAATATGCGCATCCCAATTGTCGATGACATATAGCAACGAAACCGGCGATATCACATATTACACTTATGGTCACAGAAAAGAAAGTGTAAAACTACAACAGTTGGAATCCACAATCTCTTTAGACATCGCATGCCTAATCAAATGAATTCCTTAGACATCGCATGCCTAACAATTATAAACCCCGCATTTTAGTCTCAAAATCGAAAACACTTTTCAATATAAAGTCGGGCACTTCAACAAGATTCCCGAAAAACTGATCGAATGCTCGTCGCAAACTTTAGTAGGCGGCCGCACCCCCGATACCGTCGACGAAGTGCACCAAAGCGGAACACCGCTGCCGCGAGCACCCGAACGGATGCTTTCGGCGACGGGGTTCTCCTACAGTCACTTGGTCGAGGCTAAGGGGTGTAGCTGTCTATAAAGTTTACCGGCGAGTATCCGCGTACGCTACATGATTGCGACGGACTTTTGATCACATCAAAATTCCGTGGCAACCGATCAAGTGAGACTAAACCGCTAGATTTATAACATTCATTCAGTTATCTCATAACTATTTGTGAATTCCAATTATTGTATCACATTCCAGATAAACAGAAAATGTTAAACTTTCCGATCGAACAATCGAACACCCAAGTTTTCCCGAAACAGCTCAACACATGAAACAAGTTTAAAAACATCCAGTTCATGCCTCAGTACCAACGGTCCAGCCGTAGAAGGGTCAAGCCAACGCCTCACATGCGACACGCCGTACAGCCCCAAACCCGAAGGTTCAAAGGGCAGTTCAAGACGGTCACATAATCGAGTTAAGATTTATTGTCTTCTAGAGGGTCCATCGCGTTACTTGCACTACTTAGAACGTCTTTAAACCACGGAAAAATCCAACACTTGGAAATTTTTCGGCAGGGGAAAAATTGGGTATTTATATCCGGTCGAACTTTTTAACATATTCAAAAATTATCCGGAAAAAACATAGACAAAATTAGACAATCCGATCGAATTAACGAAGTCCCAATACAACCCCAGAAAGCCCAACTCTTGAGTAAACATTAAAAATTTCCAGAAAACTCAGCACCTGAATAGACAAATTACTGTGCAAAAATGGAAGCGTAATCTCATAATTTGGCCGCGGAACCGCCGCAGAAGCCATGCTTCTGCCGCGGTTCCGCCGCGTTTTGGGGGTATCGTTTGCTGGTTTTTGCACCGTAATTCTTAGAATCTCCTGCTGAATTTTTAAGCATTTTTAATCTGGAAAAAACCCAGTTTTTGAAAAAAGTCCAGAGAGCATTTTGGAGTTAGGGTTTCGGTTCGATCGGACTTCTAACTCCGTCTACACATCGCCTAAGGCTCTAGCTAGGCTCTGATACCACTGTAGGGTTCCTAGGCACACATTAGAGGTCTCACAAGTGATCAAACATGGCCAATTAAAATTTTACAAGTGCCGAGAAACCCTAATACGGATCGTTAACTAGATGTATAGGTGAAACAAGCAACTAGTTAACTGCTTAACTACGAGTTAACGAAAATACAACCTTTGTAGATCCGGTCCTCCACCTCCATAGCTCCGTGATGATGTCTCCTCGCTGCGATCCTCGGATCCCGGGCTCTAGCGTCGGCTTCATCGGAGAAATGGGCGGGCTAGGTCATCGACTTCGATGCCGAAGATGATCTACGTCGAGGCAACACAAGATCAAGCTACAACTTCACCAAGTCAAGAAACTTGTGAAGAAAACACCCTATACTACTTGGCAAGTGGTAGAGGATGAAGAAATAGGAAGTGGGTTCACTTTAGAATTGGATTTCTCACTCATTTCATCAAGTCACCATTGATGGTTGCAAGCTTTTCTTCAAGAAGAAGAAGAAGAAGAAGAAGATAGAATATGATAAGTTATTTTAAAAATGGGAAATAATATGATACTTATCATATTTGCAACCATAGTTAGGTGTAGAGAATAAACTAAGGTTAAAGTGAATGGTTAGGGTTAAGGAAAGAAACAAAATGGTCAACCATTTCAAAGCTTCATGAAGCTTCAAAGATAATCCAAAGTTAGCCACCATTTTATTTCTTTCTATAAAGAATAAATGAATAAATAATTAAATAAGCAAATAAATCAAATGTAACCCTAACCATTAACTAACCATGGTTTAATACAAACATACACCCAAGTGAGCATGTATCATCAAACATGATACAAACAAGTGCACAAAAGTATATCACATATACAACTTGTGCATTTCAAGTGAGAAAATCCTTTTAAAGTGAACAAATACTATTTAATGCAAAGTAATATATCAAATATATAATTATGCATTAAATCATTAAATCAACACTTGATTTAACGATCCGGTCATATCGCATATGACCGAATAATATTCAATGTATCGGCTTATCGAATCAATCCTCGATTCGGTAACTAGGTTATATCACATATAATCATTCGATACATTCATAGCGAGAATATAATACGGTATCACATACACGCATTATTCTCGGTCCCGCACATATCTCATATGCGCTCCTATTTCGTTTCGCTTGAGCCAGGAAACCTCTGTGTAGGACTCTAAAGACTCGTCAATACGCCGGCAGCAGGTGATGATCATATCAAACACCCACAAGCCGCAAGCGGTCTGCTAAACGTAACGGCCACCCGGGTATTGAGCGATCAGAAGATCGACGAGCAAGCCCGCTCACACTCCTGTGAATCCAACCAGTAACACTTACCGTACAGTCCGGTCTGATCGTCTGATATGTCGCATATCTCACCTAGGGGTGGTAAACATCAGACCCCAATAGCTCGATAAGTCGTGTCGATATGAGGTCTATAACAGTTCGAGAAACTACAGGTAACACATACCAGTAAATCTCAGCAACCCTGGCAGGGATTTCCGGTTATAGCCAATCGAACACAGCGCAACATCAACTCCCTATACCGGGAGAGACGAATCCCCTCCTATCGCTCATTGCCTCCATGTGATTCGCGACTGTACCCAAAAACCACCGTTTTTCACGCCCTCTTGGACGTGGTTAGATGGAAATCAAAGCACAGTGGGAATCACACAAGACTCTATGACGATCTCGGGTCAACAGACTACTCTGTACCAGTGTCACCAGAGAACTGCCATCTGACGTAAGGTATAATACCATCTGGGAGTTCTCGGCGAGTCCGTCCAGTGTACCCAGTCTCCATTGAGCACCCGTATATCATCTCTGATGTCAAACACCAATGGATATGGGATCATCCATCGCCCATCTGTATGGGTCGAGAAGGCACACGCTAGTCTACTCTGGTATATCGATGCCCCGTCTCGATACACCCACGACTAGGGACCTTGAAGGATGTACTTATGGACTACCATGTCCCCACTAGTATGATCCACATCATAGTCCAGGTAGTCAAGTACACATCCTAAGTGCTTTACCAACATGTAACAGAGAGACAATTAGTATACACGTTAAGGTAAAGAGTAACCAGATAGCATACTATCATGTCGAGCAAGAAAGTCCTCCCTATATATGTCCCAACATCCACTACAATATACATCCTATGTATAGCAATGGACTCTAGGGCATACATATAACTAACACCTTGGCCAAAGCCACAGCTCCATTGTTATCGCAATACAGAGGTATTGGATGTTCAATGGATGGAACCACACCAAGTTCACTAATGAACTTCTTCATCCAGACAGCCTCTTTGGCAACATCGTTGGCAGCGATGTATTCAGCCTCCATCGTCGAGTCTGCAACGGTATCCTGTTTGGAACTCTTCCAACTTACCGCCCCTCCATTGAGGGTAATGACAAAACCCGAATGCGACTTAGAGTCGTCCTTATCACTTTGGAAGCTGGAATCGGTAAAGGACTCCACCCGGAGTTCTCCGTTACCATACACCAAGAACATGTCTCTAGTCCTTCGCAAGTACTTGAGAATGTTCTTCACAGCTGTCCTGTGACTCTCTCCAGGATCTGCTTGAACTCGTCTCACTATACTTAGTGAGTATGCTACATCGGGTCTGGTACATAGCATCGCATACATGATAGAGCCTACTGCCGAAGCATAGGGTATCCCTTGCATGCGAGCTCTCTCCAAATCAGTCTTGGGAGACATCTCTTTGGAGAGAGTGAGTCCAGAGATCGTGGGTTGGTTCCCACGCTTGGATTCTTCCATACTAAACCTCTTTAGGATGGTGTCAATGTACCTGGATTGGGACAATCCCAGTATCCGTTTAGATCTATCTCTATAGATCATGATTCCCAATATGCAGGAGGCATCACCTAGATCTTTCATTGATAATCTCTGTGATAAGAAGAGCTTGACTGATTGCAGCATAGGAATATCATTTCCTATCAAGAGTATGTCATCCACGTACAATACGAGGAAGACAACCTTACCCTCTGCTACCTTCTTATAGATACAAGGTTCATCTATATTTTTGATGAAGTCAAACTCTTTGACTACAACATCAAAACAGATGTTCCAACTCCGCGATGCTTGCTTTAACCCATAAATGGATTTAAGCAGCTTGCACACCTTTCCGCTGCTCCCACTATCTACGAAGCCCTCCGGCTGAGTCATGTACACGCTCTCTCCTAAATCACCATTTAGAAAGGCGGTCTTAACATCCATTTGCCAGATTTCGTAGTCATGGTATGCAGCAATGGCAAGTAAGATCCGGATGGACTTAAGCATAGCCACTGGAGAAAAGGTTTCGTCATAATCCACACCTGGTCGTTGACGAAAACCCTTTGCAACAAGTCTAGCTTTGAAAGTCTCAACTTTTCCATCTACACGAAATTTCTTTTTAAAAATCCACTTGCTCCCAATGGGTTTTACCCCTTCAGGAGCATTTTCCAAAATCCATACTTTATTGGTGTACATGGATTCCATCTCAGATCGCATTGCATCCAGCCATTTCACCGAGTCACTACTCGTGATGGCCTGCTTGAAACTAGTCGGGTCATTATCTTCCATGATGCAATCCTCACTTCCACCATCAATGAGAAAACCGTAGTATCCCTCAGGTGGATGAGAAACCCTGCTAGATCGGCGGAGAGGTTGGGGTTCGTCGGGTACTACTGAATCCTCTGGTTCTACTAAATCTTCAGTTGCAATTTGTGTTTCTGGAACCTCTTCCAGCTCTACCTCTTTGCCACTAATTTCTTTTGCAAGAAATTCCTTTTCTAAAAAGGTGGCATATTGAGAAACAAACACCTTTTGTTCCTCAGCGTGATAGAAAATATATCCTTGAGAATTCTTAGGATATCCCACAAATTTGCAAAGAACTGATCGTGCCTCGAGTTTGTCTGGATTTTGTCTTTTGACATAGGCCGGACAACCCCATATCTTAACTCGTTTAAAATATGGTCTCTTCCCACTCCATATCTCATATGGTGTGGTAGGTACAGATTTAGACGGAACTAGATTCAATATGTATATGGCTGTCTCAAGGGCATACCCACAAAAGGAAATAGGTAACTCGGCATCGCTCATCATAGATCGCACCATATCTAATAGGGTCCGATTCCTTCATTCCGATACACCGTTGTGCTGTGGTGTATAAGGAGGAGTAAGCTGAAAGAGAATCCCATTCTCTTTTAGATAATCTAGGAACTCACTGCTTAAGTATTCACCTCCTCGATCAGATCGAAGAATCTTAATACTTTTGCCCGTTTGGTTCTCTACTTCGTGCTTATATTCTCTGAATTTCTCAAAAGCTTCAGACTTGTGTTTCAACAGAAACACATGTCCGTATCTAGAGAGATCATCAGTGAATATAATGAAGTAGGAAGAACCGTTCCTGGCATGCGTAGACATGGGACCACATACATCACTATGTATCAGTCCTAAGAGTTCTGTAACACTTTCTCCGTGTCCACTAAACGGAGCTTTGGTCATTTTTCCTTTGAGACATGAATGGCAAGTATCATAAGATAATAATTCGAATGGATTCAAATAACCATCCTTATGTAACTTAGCCAGTCGTGTCGCATTGATATGACCAAGTCTACAATGCCACAAGAAGGATTCGTTTATTTCTGAACTTTTCCTCTTGTGTGTGTTTTGTATATTGAGGACTGTATTCTGATTTAGAATGAATATGCCATTATGTAACGATCCTGATGCAATCAACTTTTGATCTAGGAATATGTTCATAACATTATCCTTTACTTCAAAATTATATCCTTCTTTAGTTAATAAAGAAACTGATATAATGTTGCACATCATGTTCGGTATATAATAGCACTCATTTAGAATCAGTGTATTACGACTTGGCAATACAAGGTGATATTCGCCAACTGCTTTGGCTGCAATACTTGCACCGTTCCCTACTTGAACGGAATGATCACCTTTTCCCAGTTCTATACCTTTACGTAGCCCATGTAACAATTTACATATATGGGATCCTGATCCGGTATCCAATACCCAAGACGTAGGGTGAACTGAGAAACAGTTCTCAATAACTAACACACCTGAAGAAGATGCATCAACATGCATGTTCTTTTGGGCGACGTTAGAATCCAGATATTCTCCTATTCCCTGTTCAGTCTTATAACTCTTATAAGAAAGAACGGGTCCAACGTTCCCCTGCTCAGTATAATAAGCGGGTTCAGTCAATACATCCATATTATTATCTTGATTATGGCATGACATGGTCGCTACCTGGAGAGAGAGAAGAAAACACTTTAGCGTATGCTTTTGCAAGATTAGATTGGTTATTATCTTATCTAATCAGGATGTCTCCCACTGTTTTTATCAAATCTACCTTCAAACCCTAAAAGGTAAGATTAGCCGGGATTAATTACACCCTACAATTTTGTCAATCTTTCAGCCAGATCAGTGTCGGTACTTTGAGGGAGGTTCCCCGTGCTTTCGCACGGACCTAATTAAAGTAAACCTCGTTTTCCCAGAGGCGTAACCCCGTTAACACTTTTCTAGACACCTACTTGATCGACTAATTGTCCAGTGTAAAACTCTCCCAGGAGTAACTCTTACTCGCAGTGGGTATCGGGATCCAACTATCTCATAGAAGGTATGCAATCTCATTGCAAATTTCAACACTTGAAATTCCTGATAATATTTTGCCCCTAGCGATCTATGACCTTAACTAAGTCAACAAACCATAAATCGCAAGTCAAGTTCAACCCGTACATTTCCCGATTGAATTAAACCCACCCGTACGACCCTTAACTGAGTCAACAAGGCCGTACGAATACCCTAATCCAATCACATCTCATGTTTCAGCAGATAAACATTACTTAGCTACCGTACACTATGCCTTAACTAAGTCAACAAATATAGCACGAATACTAAATAATATCTATCTGAAATGACGGAGGGCTACGCAGGTTTTTCAGAAAACCCTGAGCGTAATGAACTTGATATCGTCGTAGAATCGAGTAGTTTTTGAAAAAGGAGTGTTTTTGAGGCTTTTCTTAGTTTCGCTAAAGGGGTCACTCCCGGTGAAGGGATCGTCGGCCCTTTCCTCATCGAATAAGGTGCAGGATATATCACATATAACGCTGTGCAAAGCAAAACTCTAAAAGAAATCAAAAGACAAACCGAGTTTTGTAGCATCTGCCAGTTTCGCTAAAGAGGTCACTCCCGGTGAAGGGATCTCGGCACTTTCCTCATCGAATAAGGTGCAGGGTATATCATATATACCACTATGCAAAGCAAAACTGTAGCTACCCTTTTATAAAGTTTTGATTCTACAACATCTTTTAGGTTTCTTTTCTTTTTATTAATCTCATTAATAAAATCCTATCAGCTTATGCTTCCTAAGCATCATAGATAAATACGACGTACACTTATGCTATCCGCATTTGCCTCGATGTCCCCTCGTGCACCGTTAGGTTAGGTAACTAACGACAGAGCAGGGCAGGGCTAGTGCGGGTGTAAAACATAAGTAACATCTATATAATATATCATATATACTATATACTGTATCCATCACAACATATCAAATGATCACATCACAGATATCGCAGCAGAAACATAGATATAATGTGGGATATACTAGGACGTCCGTATTTAGTACTTAGCCAATAATAGAAAATACGGATTCCACAGTCGCGATGAATAGCCAAGCCCACACCATGGACCCCTACGAGAGCGGCAAGCGACCCTACCAATTCTGGAGTTTAGGAGACCCGGTCTCGACTCCTCGAGATAGCCTCCCACTGAACCCCAGAACCCGGTCACTTGTGATCCCCTCCTTGGGTCCATCCTAATGCGGAAAAGTAAATAATATACAACACAGGTGGCATCAACCTCAACCTGGATGTGCCACAAATAAAAGAATATTACATTACATTTGAATTTACATGAATGAAAATATAAAACTCTCATCTCACATAAAACCCCCGGCTATTCAATCGCGAAAATCCTGCACATCATATCTCAGCAATACATAATATCTCATATCATCAACGTAAGTAAGTATGCATACACCGATCGTCGTCGATGTATAGCAACGAAAACCGGCAATACAACTACATACTACACTTACGGTCACAGAAAAGAAATTGTAAAACTACAATATTTGGAATCCACAAACACTTTAGACATCGTAAATCCGAAATATCACATACTTCGCATTTCATGCCTAACACAATGAATTCCACATATTGTATCACATTCCAGATAAATAGATAGTATTAAACTTTTCGAATAGATAATCAAATACCCAAAATTTCCCAAAGTGCTTAACACTTGAGCGGAGTTCAAATAATCCCAGAATATGTCATAGTACCAGTGATCCAGCCGTAGAAGGGTCAAGCCAACGCCTCACATGTGGCACGCCGTACTGCCCCAAACCCGAAGGTTCAAAAGGCAGTTCAAGACGGTCACATAATCGAGTTAAGGTTTGTTGTCTTCTAGAGGGTCCACCGCTTAACTTATACAATTTTTCCGAAAGATTTAAACCCGATAAAAATTCAACACTTGAAAGTTTGCCGTGCCGGGATAAAGTGGGTTAATGATATCCGTTCAAAAAGTTTAACAGTTTCTAAATATCCGGAAATAAAAACGAATTTAAATATTCCGATCGAATCTACGATTACCAAACAAACCCCAGAATACTCAACACTTGAGTCAAAATAAAAATACCCATAAAAAAATATATCACAGAAATATTAATTACTGTGCAAAAATGATTCCTTGATCTCTTCATACTGCCGCGGTTCCGCGGCCCAAGCAAGGTACGGCCGCGGTTCCGCGGCGGTTTGTGCGGATCAGGGGATAATTTTTTCACCGAAATTCTTATTTTTTCTTGCTGTATTTTTCAGGTATTTTTAATTCAGAAATATCCCAGATTTTGAAAAATTTCCATAGAGGGGGTAAATTTTGTGCGTTCGGGTTCGATCGGAGTTTTAACTTCGTAAACACGTCGCCTAATGCTCTAGCTAGGCTCTGATACCACTGAAGGGTTCCTAGGCACACTAGTGAAGGTTCATAGAGCATCAAACATGCCCGAATAAAATTCTACATGTGCCGAACAACCCAAAGACGGGATCTTTGCTAGATTATTAGGTTTAGCATGCAAGATAACAACTTTTTATCTAAGTGTGAGGGATTACAACCTTTGTAGTCCGCTCCTTCGCTTCACAAGCTCCGAGTAGAAGTCCCTTTGCCGCGATCCACGATCTCCCAGACTCAAGAGAGGATCCACGACTCGAACGATCCATGCTAGCTTGAAGTGTTCCGAATCTCCGATGATCTACGTCGAAGTTGCAAAAACTCAAGCTTTCTCACTCTATAGAGATGAACACCCTAATCTCATGGGCTAGATGAGATGAGGATGAGGGAGTAGTATTTATGCTTTCTTTTTAATTCACTTTCTCACAATTTATCATCACACATGGAATTTCTAGTAAGCTTTTTCTTTTTAACTCAAGAGAGAAGAAGATGATAATGGAAAATGATAATTCCTTTTGTGATGAATAGAAAAGAAATCTATATGATTGATATATCAACCATGGTCAAGGATGAGTGGCTAAGAAGTTGTAGAGAATAAACTAGAGTTAGAGTTTGGTTAGCTTAAGGATAAGTATCAACCATAATATCTTAACCAAGACAAAAGGAAAAGCTTCTAGAATGTGCAAGAAGAAGCTAACCCTAATCAAACCCTAATCCCATTTAATCATCCTTAAACATGTTTAATAATAAATCATATCATGTCACAATAATATATATCACATATATATTATATATTTGCAACAAAAGAAAATAATACATTTAACATATATCGCATATATATCAATGTATTAATCCAGTGAGAAAATGAAATAATAAAGTGAGCCAATATTAGATAATGTAATACAACATATCATATATATTATTATACATTAAATCATCGAATCAACACTTGATCCAACGATCCGGCTATATCGAATATAACCGGCTAATATATGATGTACCGATTCATCGAATCAACACTTGATCCGATGTCCCGATTCATATCAAAATATCTCGAGAATATAATACGGTATCTCATATCGCATTATCTTCGGTCCTGCACATATCACATATGTGCCTCTACTCCGTTTCGCCTGAGCCAAGAAACCTCTGTGTAGGACTCTAAAGAATCGTCCATACGCCGGTAGCAGGTGATGATCATATCAAACATCCACAAGCTGCAAGCGGTCAGCTAAACGTAACAGCCACCCAGGTATTGAGCGATCAGAAGATCAACAAGCTAGCATGTGCGTTCTCCTGTGAATCCAATCAGTAACACTCCCGTACAATCCGGTCTGTTCGTCTGATATGTCGCATATCAAGTCTAGGGGTGGTAAACGTCAGACCCCAGTAACCGATAAGTCGTGTCGATGTGAGGCTCATAACAGGTCGAGAAACTACTAGTAACACTTACCAATAAATCTCTGTATCAGCCCTGGCCAGGGACTTCCAGTTATAGCCAATCGAACACAGCTCAACATCAACTCCCTATACCGAGAGAGACGAATCCCCTCCTATCGCTCATTGCCTCCATGTGATTCGGTACTGTACCCAAAAGCCACCGTTTTGCACGCCCTCTTGGACGTGGTAAGGTGGAAATCAAAGCACAGTGGGAATCACACAAGACTCTATGACGATCTCGGGTCTTCAGACTACCCTGTACCAGTGTCACCGGAGAACTGCCATCTGACGTGTGGTATATCACCAACTGGGAGTTCTCGGCGAGTCCGTCCAGTGTACCCAGTCTCCACTGAGCACCCGTACATCATCCTTGATGTCAAACACCGATGGATATGGGATCATCCATCGCCCATCATATGGGTCAAGATGCGTATACGCTAGTCTACTCTGGTGTATCGATGCCCTGTCTCGATATACCTTCGACTAGGAACATTTATAGGATGTACTCATCGACTACCGTGGCCCCACTAGTATGATCTCATCATAATCCCAGTAGTCGAGTACAGATCCTAAGGGCTTTATCAACATGTGAGAGAAAGACAGTAAACCAATACAAGTCAACTTGTTAAGATAAAGTGAAACCAAATAGCATACTATCATGACGAGCAAGAAAGTCCTCTCTGTATATATCTAAGCATCCATCATAATATACATCAAATGTACAAAAATGGCCTCTAGGGCATATACATAACTAACATGGATTTTGATATTCGATGATTCGTATCTGTCGGGTGGCGTTTGGACGTCAACGACAGTGGTGATTGGCTGTGTTTGCACACAAGGTCACAGGTTTTTACCTATGGGCGTAGCGTGCACCATTTTGGTTTCCGACATGGTTTTCGTCAGTTTTAGCGTATGATATCCTTGTAGGTACCCCACGTGGCATCGAAGCGTTGGAGATGCAATGGCGACATCGGCACCGGCACATATAAGCAAGGTGAGTAGATTTATATCTACGGGGAGAAGTCGGGTGGATGGCGTATAGCACCCCCGCAGTCCGTGGTGATGTATACGGATACGTATACACACCTACAATCATTTTATGTTGTTGGAATTAATTATTGATGTTAAGTGGATATTGGTATATTGGATTGGTAAATGGTTACGAAACCCTAGGGTAGTGGGTGCACTACACATACATACTCACACATACATACATGCATACATCCTCACTTCATATGTGCATAGATGGGATTCTACATAGATATGTGTTCACATGGGTTTGGGATTTTGTGTTCACATACGGACATGAGGATGATACCTGGGATTGATATGAGTCGGTGAGTTCGATCTGGATTATGATATCGGTGATATGATAGGATTCATGATTGAGATGCGTCTTGATACTTTAGAGGATTTTGGGAATGATGATGCCATAGCAATAGTGACATATACATTATGTGATCGACATGTGATTATGTTATGAGATATGATATGAAATGATATGACAGGATACTTATGATAGGCCGCTTTGGGCGATGTATACTCTTTGTGATGATTTATGATGATAATATCGATTTATACTAGACTGTCGATCAGTAGTTAGATCTTCATTATAGTGATGATGTTAGCGTAGTACTACACGTAGGTCAGTACCCCAGTTTATGATATTTGATAAAGAGAATACTTGATGAATGATATGACGAATGTGATATTGACCCGTACCCAGATTTGGGGATGCCGTACGACGGATTTACGTACGAGCTATATTTTGATGTTTGATCCGCCCACTTGACTTGGGAATAACCGATTAAAGAGATATGTTATCGGATGTAATATTATCGAGGTGGTATCACCGACTATATATATATATATATATTTATATGTACCGACTCAGAGGTTAGGCGGTTTCCCTTACCTACTGTTAGCTTTAGCTCAGCCTTGTAGTGGTGTAGCCATGTGACTTTTATGACATTAGATGCAGTCTAGTGATCATGGTGTTCAGTATTTCAGCTCCCGCATATTATTATTGTTGTCTGCGTCGCATATTGTTGTGATTCATAATCTATTATTAATATCCTGCTGCTAGGACACCAGCACCATTACCGATGATGCGTATGTACCACGTACACTTATTTGCCAGCGCACACACATCTTCATCGGTAATTGCCATGACACGTACACTTAGAGAATATTATTGCCTGATTCAGCTTGTTAGCTAGTAGTGACATGATATTAGTGCATCTGCCTTATATGCCTGCTTGATATTGCAGCTACTTCTTGTCACATCATGCATACTGTTGTATATTATATGCCGCATTCATGGATTCTCATGCATATATTCATGATTTTTCATGCTATTGATGATTGGATTCGGGTTTCCATGAGATTTTCTGGATTTGGAGGAAAACCGCAAAACATATATAAACTGCTTTCTCTCTTTTTAAATAAATGTGGTTTTTCCATGATGTATGAGTCGTCCACCATGAGTTTGCTGATGGATTTCGAGACCCGATTCGAGGAGTGGAGGAACCGTTTCGGGTACATGGTGGGCCCGGTGCGGTACCCCGGGGCAAGAAGATCGCTGGAGATGGCGTTGAGCCCGGCAGGGGAGCACTACCGAACGGTGATATTACCCGACACGTCGGATATCCGGAGGATACCGTCGTAGTCATGAGATGGATGGTAGGGGCCGATCTGGACTGACGACGCCCTGGATATTATGATTGAGACATTGAGATTTGAGATATTGAGGTACAGAGGTTGTGATACAGAGATATCGAGATATTGATATTTATGTTTTGTGCCGATGCTAGGCACTGTTGTATGCTGATTTCATTATGATACCTCATTTTAAAAATACAGAAATCTCACAAATTTATGAAAGCAGTTTTCTTCAGTACATGCATTCTGTTTCATGCATTCATACATCATTCATATGATATATTGCCACCTGATGAACATACACAGGCACATGGGTTTATGCTGGGATTAGATATTTATACTAGCCATGGTTAGAGATTGCTGGTTATATATTTGAGGATTATTTATATTGATCGTATGACCTAGGATTGCGTCATACATGCGATTGTCTGTTCGTAGATCTTTTTCTACTCACGAGTTAGCAACTCACCCCCGTTGTGCCCCAGTTCTTGCAGGTGTTGCCGTACAGGTTCCATTACGGCTTTGCGGGCACGGTTTCTTTTTCGGGTGACTTGCTATCTGCTAGTAGGTGGGTTATTGTATCGTACCCATCATTTACATTGTATATTGTATTTCAGTTGTATCTAGAAGTTCCATCAACCAAACATGTACTTATTTGAGATAGAGACCAGTGATGTTTATTCTTCGACCTTAGAGTCGCGTGTTACATTTCTATGGATTTCATGCTGGTTGGAGTTTCCTTTCTGTTGTGATCCTCGCCTTTCGGCGTTGTATATTTGTTGCATACAGGTTGGTTTGATAAGGTTCTTCCTACTCTTTTCTACTTTTCATGGTTTAGATTTCTGGGTTCGGCTTACTTAGAGTACGTACGTCTCGAGACGTTCGTAGTCTAAGTGCCAGTCATGTTCCGTACTTTCGGGTCGTGACATGACCATTATCATTTCACATTAAATGAGTGCTTTAGGGTGTTTTATCTTCAAGGAGATGTTTCTCAACACATGAGAATTGTTCTCCTCGAACTAGAGGAGGAAGAAGAAGAGAGGAGGAGAGAGAATGGTTATGATAGAATGAGATGGTTTTTTACCGCCATAAAAAATATATGTGAATTAATCAATTAACAAAATTAATCTAAATGAAAAAGGTGATGGTATGTTGAAATGACCATTATCATTTCACATTAAATGAGTTTTGCAAAGATCAAAGAGCATCTTTGCTTGAAATGATGATGGTCAACCTTTCAACCTTGGTCAACTAGTCAACCTTGGTCAACAAGTCAACAACCCAAACCATGACACAATTTCATTTAATTAATATTATTAATTGATATTTCACATATCCATTAGGGTTTGGAAAAAGACAACTGTCAACTGTGCATACACACCCGTTCCGAAACCCTAATGAAAAACCTCTTCCTCCGCCTCAATCAACTGTGCATACACACCCGCATTCCTGTTCCGAGGTACATGAATACTAAGAGATAAAACTAACCCCAAAACATATACTAGGATCTGGCTCAAACCAGAGCCCACTAGTAATGTCTGTCCGGACGCCAAACGTGCACTAGTGCGCGGATGTGAACGAACCCTGTCGCAAAACCATGCGACCTCTACTCTGTTTTGCCCAAAGGAGAATAACCCTCTGTGTGGGACTCTAAAGACTCGACACTACGCTGGCAGTGGGTTTAACCACATACCGCAAGCGGCACTAGCTGTACGTAACGGTCCCCAGGTAGATGCCGATAAGAAGACTGACGAGGTGAAACCCATCTGAACTCATACTGAGTCTGTATGTGACAATCTCCGTACAGTCCAGTCTGTTCGTCTGATAACATCGCATGGCGGGCCTAGGGGGCGGTAAACGTCAGTCCCCTAATAGCGGTACAAGTCGTGTCGGAGTGTAGCCCAGAACACCCTGAGATAACACTGGAAACCTACCAGTATATCTCGCTTGCCCTGGCCAGAGACTACTTGTGTAATGGCTCTCCTAGACACAGCGCGATGCCAACCCTAAATACCGGGAGAGACGAATCCTGTCTAACCGTCACTTCCTCCAAGTGCTTCGGGACTGCACCCAACTACTACCTGTTTGCACGACTCCTTTGAGCCGTGGTAAGGTAGTAATCAAAGTACAGTGGGAACACACTTGAGGCGAAGTGACAGTGTCAAGTCAGCGGACTAAGCTGTACTCATGTCACCTGGGAACTGATAAATGACGATAGGTATAATACCAACCAACAGTTCCCGACGAGTCCTGTCCAGTGTACTCGTAACCTAACGAGCACCCGCATACTATCTCAAGCACGACGTACTGACGGCTGTGGGACAGATCGCCTCCCGCACTGGGATGAGAAGCGCATACGCTAGTCTACTAGGAGTATCGATGCCCCTGTCTCGATAATCCCACGACTAGGGACGTGTGTATAAGGATGTGCTTGTAGATTACCCAGCTCCCACGAGTGTGACTGCCATCACAACGCTGGTAATCAAGCAAGGATCCTAAGGGCTCCACTAATGCGTATAAATGATACAATAAAGAAACACATGTACACATTAAAGCAGAGACAAACCAAGTAGCGTACTACCATTTCGAGCAAGATTGTCTATACAACTGTGAATATCCCAAGCTTCCATCAAGTAATATACATACTAGTATGATACAGTAATGGCCTCTAGGGCATATACACTAACACATACTAAAGAGGTTTAGTATGGAAGAATCCAAGCATGGGAACTTACCCACGATCTCTGGACTCATTCTCTCAAACGAGATGTCTCCCAAGACTGATTTGGAGAGAGCTCGCATGCAAGGGATACCCTATGCTTCGGCAGTAGTCTTTATCATGTACGCGATGCTATGTACCAGACCCGATGTAGCATATTCACTAAGTGTAGTGAGTAGGTATCAAGCAGATCCAGGAGAGGATCACTGGACAGTTGTGAAGAACATTATCAAGTACTTGAGGAGGACTAAGGAGATGTTCTTGGTGTATGGTAATGGAGAACTCTAGGTCGAGTCCTTTACCGATTCGAGCTTCCAAAGTGATAAGGACGACTCTATGTCGTACTCGGGTTTTGTCTTTACCTTAAATGGAGGGGCGGTGTGTTGGAAGAGTTCCAAACAGGAAACCGTGGCAGACTCGACGATGGAGGCTGAATACATCGCTGCCAACGATGCTGCCAAAGAGGCTGTCTGGATAAAGAAGTTCATCACTGAACTTGGTGTGGTTCCGTCTATTTAGCATCCAATACCTCTGTATTGTGATAACAATGGAGCTGTGGCTTTGGCCAAGGAACCCGGGTCCCATCAGCGATCCAGGCATATTCTGAGGCGGTATCACCTGATCCGTGAGATAGTTGATCGCTGGGAGATCGAGGTCAGGAGAGTTGATACGAAGGACAACACTGCGGATCCACTCACGAAGGCCATACCCCAAATACATTTTGAGAGACTCTTCGGGTTGTTGGGTATGAGATACTACAACAGCTGGCCTTATTACAATTGGGAGATTTTTAGTTATGTATATGCCCTAGAGGCCATTGTTGTACATATGATGTATATTATAATGGATACTTGGATATATATAGAGAGGACTTTCTTGCTCGACATGATAGTATTCTATCTGGTTTCACTTTTTCTTAACATGTTTACTTGTATTAGTTTACTGTCTTGCTCTTACATGTTGATAAAGCCCTTAGGATATGTACTCGACTACTAGGACTATGATACAGATCATACTAGTGGGGCCAGGGTAGTCTACGAGTACATCCTATAACTGTTCCTAATCGAGGGTGTATCGAGACAGGGCATCGATACTTCAGAGTAGACTAGCGTACACGCATCTTGACTCATATGATGGGCGATGGATGATCCCATATCCATTGGTGTTGGACACCAAAGATGGTGTACGGGTGCTCAGTGGAGACTGGGTACACTGAACGGAATCGCCGAGAACTCCTGGATGGTATTATACCTATCGTCAGATAGCAGTTCTCCGGTGACACTGGTACAGGTTACTCTGTAGACCCGAGATCGTCATAGAGTCTTGTGTGATTCCCACTGTGCTTTGATTTCTACCTTACCACGTCCAAGAGGGCATAAAAAACGGTGTCTTTTGGGTACAGTCCCGAATCACATGGAGGCAATGAGCGATAGGAGGGGTTTCTTCTCTCCCTGTATAGGGAGTTGATGTTGTGCTGTGTTCGATTGGCTATAACTGGAAGTCCCTGGCCACGGCTGATATGGAGATTTACTGGTAAGAGTTATCAGTAGTTGCTCGACCCGTTATGAGCCTTACATCGACACGACTTATCGGTTACTGGGGTCTGACGTTTACCACCCCTAGACTAGATATGCAACATATCAGATGAAGAGACCGGACTGTATGGTAGTGTTACTGATTAGGTTCATAGGAGAATGTACAGGCTTGCTTGTTGATCTTCTGATCGTTCAATACACGGGTGGCTGTTACATTTAGCTGACCGCTTGCTGCTTGTGGGTGTTTGATATGATCATCACCTACTGCCGGCATATTGACGATTCTTTAGAGTCTTACACAGAGGTTTCCTGGCTCAGGCAAAACAAAGTAGGAGCACATATGTGATATGTGCGGGACCGAGAATAATACGATATGAGATACCGTATTCTATTCTCGCGATATGAGATATCGCCGGGTATATGCGATATAGCCGGGTCATCGGATCAAGTGTTGATTCGATGAAATGGTACATGTTATATTAGTCGGTTATATGTAATATAGCTGGATTGTCGGATCAAGCGTTGATTCAATAATTTAATGTATAATTATATATGTGATCTATTACATTACGTTAACTAATATAAGCTCGCTTTATTGATTCATTTTCTCACCGGATAATACATTGATATATATATGCGATATATGTTAATTGTATTATTTTTCTTTTGTTACAATAAATATTATATATGTGATATATAATATTGTAACATGTTAGAGTTACAAATGCAACATGGTTGTTGAGTTTAAACCAAGTTAGGGTTTGGATTTGGGTTAGCTTTTGGATGAAGCTTCATGAAGCTTTTGACTTTTGTTATCTAGCTTGATATTTTGTGTAGATATTTGTTAACCCAACCCAAACCCTTAACCATAGTTTATTCTCTACATGAGTTAAAGCCTTCATTTATTAACTCATGGTTGTAATTGTAACCACAACAATTCATTTATTCATCACAAAAAAGGCTTTCTTCTTCTTCCTTGAAAAAGCTTTCTAGCTTTTTGAGTTGTGATGATTTAAAGTGAGAAATTGAAAACAAAAGAGAGAAAAATTCCTACTTCATCATCCTCATCTATTCTAGCCACTTAGATTAGGGTATTCACTTCACTAATACTTCATTAGAGAAGTGAGAGCTTGAGTTTGAGATTCTTCAAGGTAGATCATCTTCGAAAAGGAAGACTTCAAGCAAGCATGGATTATTCGAGTTGTGGAGTCTCTCTAGAGTCCGGGAGTTCATGGATCGCGGTGAAGGGACTACTACTCGAAACTTATGAAGCGAAGGAACGGACTACAAAGGTTGTAATCCCTCTCTCTTAGATGTAAAGTTGTTTACATGCAAGTTAACCCTAATTCTCTAGTTAAGATCATGGTTAGGGTTTGTTTAGCACCCCAAAATTTTTAAAGTAGCATGATTGATACTTTCCAAAACCTTCACAAGGTGCTATGCTAACCCAACACGAGAATCACTGGATAGCTATGAAGAACATTCTTAAGTACTTGCGAAGGACTAAAGAATTGTTCTTGGTGTATGGTAACAGAGATCTCCAAATGGAGGCCTTTACCGATTCAAGCTTCCAGAGTGATAAGGAAGACAGCAAATCTATCTCTGGGTTTGTATTTACCCTCAATGGAGGGGCGGTAAGTTGGAAGAGTTCCAAACATGACACCATTGCAGACTCTACGATGGAAGCTGAGTATATTGCTACAAACGATACCGCAAAAGAAGCAGTCTGGATGAGGAAGTTCGTCTCGGAGCTAGGAGTAGTTCCAACCATTATTGATCCAATACCATTGTATTGTTATAATAATTGGGCTATGGCGTTAGCCAAGGCTCCCAGGTCTCATCAACGGTCCAGACACATCCTGAGACGATATCATTTGATCCGAGAGATAGTTGATCGCCGCGAGATCGAGATTCAGAGAGTAGATACAAAGAATAACACAGCGGATCCACTCACCAAGGCCATCCCTCAGCCGTAGCATGACCGAATTTTTGAGATGTTGGGTATGAGATACGCCAATAACTGGCCTTAATGCAAGTGGGAGATGGTTGGATATATATATGCCCTAGAGGCCATTATATGATGGTGGATGTATTTTTACATGTATATATATATTCAGGAGACTTTATTGCTCGACATGATAGTATGCTATCTGGTTACTCTTTATCTGACATGTTAATTTGATCATGCTTTTATTCATTTGTACATGTTGATAAAGCCATGTTGATATTTGGTTGACTACTGTGATTATGATGTAGATCATACTAGTGGGACATGTGTAGTTTATAAGCATATCCTGAAATGTCCCTAGTCGTGGGTGTATCGAGACGGGGCATCGATATTCCATCATAGACTAGCGTCTATGATACTAGACCCATATGATAGGCGATGGATGTTCCCATATCCATTGATGTTTGACATCAAGATCGTATGCGGTTGCTCAGTGGAGACTGGGTACACTGGACGGACTCGCCGATAACTCCTATATGGTATTATATCTATCGTCGAATAGAAGTTCTCAGGTGACACTGGTACAGGTTAGTCTGTAGACCCGAGATCGTCATAGAGTCTCACGTGTTCTCCTACTGTGCTTTGATTTCCACCCTACCACGGCTCTGCTGAGTCGTGCAAACAGGTGGCTTTTGGGTACAGTCCCGAGACATGTGGAGGAAATGAGCGATAGGAGGGGTTTCGTCTCTCCCGGTATTGGGGGTTGATGTTGCGTTGTGCTCGATTGGCTATATCAGTAAGTCCCTGGCCTTGGCTGTTGAGATTTACTGATAAGTGTTATCAATAGTTTCTCGATTTGATTATAGGTCATACATCGGTATGACTTATTGAGTTATTAGGGTCGACAATGCCATCCCTAGACTTGATATGCAACATATCCGACGAAGAGACTGGACTGTACGGTAGTGTTACCAGTTGGCTCGACGAAAGTTTTGACAGGTTCGCTTGTTTTTCTTCTGATCGTTCAATACTCGGGTGGCCGTTATGTTTAGCTGACCTCTTGCGGCTTGGGGGTGCTTGATATCATCATCACCCACTGCGGGCGTATTGACGAGTCTTAGAGTCCCACAGAGGAGTTTCCTAGCCCAGGCGAAACGATGTGGTGTGCATATGTGATATGTGCGGGGACCCGATTAAATGCGTGTATGTGATACCGTATATTAATCGGGCGATTTTCTATTGGTCGGGTCGTAGATGATATGGCCGGTTTGTTAAATCAAGAGTTGATTTAACATTGACTTTATTGCTCACTTTGTTTAAACCCTTTTCTTTATTGTATGCATGCATGTATGCATATGTTTATGTTGATGCACATGTTGATGTGCATACACACATACATGCATACAATTGTGTGTATCATGGTTGTTGATACACTAGTGGTGGCAATGCAAGACTCACATGGAAGTGTTTATCTAAATATTTATTTTTGAGTTAAAGTAAATATAATTAATTCATGGTTGATATTTATCCTTCATTCTCTACGCCTAACCTTGCATTAACCATGAGTTAATTTTCTATGGCTCTCTTTTCTCCAAATAAATATAAAGATATTTATTAACCCATGGTTTATGATGAGAGTGGAAATTATATATAATTTCTTTTCTCATTTTTGTTATTAAAAATAATGATCATAACTTGAGCTCTTGAGTTGCCATCATCTTCTTCCTCCTCTCTCTTGCTCTCTTGACATTGTTAGTGAGTGAGATAGTGATAAAGATAGGGTTTTGAAGTGAGAAAATAAACCACATCATCATTCTACACTAGTCTAGCCAATTAGTTTAGAGTGTTAGCTTCATCTTCATCTTTTGATCAAGTGGAGCTTGGAGCTTGGGCAAAGAGGACTCCGGGTGGATCATCGTGGACTCGGAAGATCACTAGCAAGCCCGTTCAAACTCTCAAGTAGCCAAGGAGTCAAGCAAAGAGAACTAAAAAGGTTGTATTCTCTTTACTTAGTGTTTTATTACTTGTAGTATGAGATACTACTTCATATGTTACTTTAAATTTCTAGTTTGATCCTAGGTTAGTTTGCTTAGCACCCTAAAAAATTAAATTGTAGCATGTTTGATGCATTACAAACCCTTGTGAGGTGCTAGGCAAACCCAACATATGTTCGGCATCATAATGTTTGTAGTCAAGCAAGAATCCTACGGGCTTCATCATTATGTATTAGCGACACATAATAATAAGTAAAACGTGTACACATCAATGATAAAGAAAAACCAGATAGCATAGAACCTCCCTCAATCCCTCAATTATCATAATCGCGTACCTGCAATTACAATTATTGCCTTGAGGGCACTATATTCAACAGAGCAAATCGGCCATAACTTGGTCGTGGATCCGCAGCTAAACTACATGTTTGGCCGCGGTTACACGGTCTAGTTGGTGGATTAGGTTCTCGAAATTTTTTCTTGTTCTTAAAAAAGCCTGTATGTATTTTTAAGGTCACTGAAATGATTTTTTGAACAGTTTTGAAAATCGACAGGAAACATGAAATGGAAATTTGATTTCGGATATATTTTTCCGTCGATCGAAGATCAAACTACTTGCTAACTAGCTAGCTAAGGTTTAAGTAGGCTTTGATACCAGTGTAAGTCGATGCCGCACACCCCGCGAGTTCGCGGGGAGGTGGAATTCACAAAAAAAAAACAATTTTTAACTTTCAACATCGACCAAAACAACCAAGATCTTTCAGAAACCCTAACTACCAAAACTAAAAAGAGGTTCTAAACTACTTGTGAAAGAGTTTTATATCTCTAGAGTTCAAGTCATTCGGGTCTTCTTCTTCTCCTCATCTTAAGCTCACTACTAAAATAGGGGGTTGCCCCTACGGATAATGACATCCGTAGGGGCAATTTTACTTTGGCCCTACGGATTCATCCGTAGGTCCAAAAGGTTGCCCCTACGGTCCTTACATATTTATATAAAAATTATTAAATCTTAAATTGTTGTTTGCCCCTACGGAGTCGCAAACCAAGAACCTACGGACTTATCCGTAGGGGCATCTAAATAGGGATTTAAGTTAAAAGCTCAGATCGATCCCTACGCTCATTATTCCTAATTCTCATGCGAAGAAAAAATTCCCAAACCCTCGTTCCCGCCGATCGATCGTCGTTCTCGTCGTCGCCAGCGCCGCCGATTCGTCGCAGCCACTGCCTGCTTTCGTCGTCGCCAGCGCCGGCTCATCTCCGTTCTCGTCGTCGCCTCTGCACAGGTAAGGAAATCTTCAATTACTCAAATTTTTTATTGGGGCTGGGGCTCGGGCTAGGGCTAGGGTTGGGGCTGGGGCTGCGGCTAGGGCTGTGGTTGGGGTTGGGGCTCGGGCTCGGGCTGCGGTTGGCGTTAGGGTTAGGGCTGGGGCTGGGGCTCGGGCCGGGGCTGCGGTTGGGGTTAGGGTTCGGCAGGGGGTTGCTGTTGGGGTTGGGGTTGGGGTTGGGGTTAGGGTTAGGGTTGGGGTTGGGGTTGGGGTTTTGGATTTCAGGGTCTAAGTTAATTTCCATTCTAATTAGCATTAAGCTCGTTAATTGAAATGCTGATGACAATCATAAGAGGAAAATGTGTCTAGTTTGAGAAGGTGTTGGAAACTGGACTAATAATGTGAGTAAAGCCCAGTTTAATTAATAATTTTATTTTTCATTCTCAAATTTTCTTGGAAACGGAGACTGTTTTGTGGAACTTTTAGCCGTTGGGCATGTTGGGGTTTTGTTTTTGGAGTCATGGGACCTGGCATTTGGTAGCTATCCAACGATCCCGTGTCTGATTTTGGATATTTTTGATTGATTTAAACTGTGGGTTCGAGTAGTCCCTTAATTTGATCTGGTTGGGGTTTGAGTATGCAAAGGATTTGTAGTCTGGTGGAAATTTTGAGGGTGTTTTCGGTTGAATATGTTTGCTAATTGCATAAGATGCTCATAAGATTCTGGATTTTGAGGATGGGCCGTTGTAATTGGAAATGCTTAGAATTGTAGGACCTTCTTTGTTTTAGCTATATATAATTGCAAAAAAAAGACACATTTCTGATTTGAAGAAAAGGAAGGGCAAGATAGGGATTTAGTTATGGATTTTACTTGGGCGTCTCCCCTTTTAATACATGTCTATCTTTATAAGAATATCGTGTCACATATTCGGTTTTAGCATCTGTACGCAACTGCTTTGATTATCATCGTGTTATTAACATCTTGAACTTCTATCCTTTTTATAATATGTTTCATAGTTAATATAATAATCCTTTGTCTATATTTGTTGACAATGGCCTTTCTTTTGGATGAACATGTTTTTTGATGCATGTTCCAGTCATGTGAATTCATATGTTGCGTATAACGCTTTATGATATCAGTATCCTACATTTGTAGTTTTAATTGTTGATTGTTATAGATGAATGCCATTGCAATAATAGTTTTTGGTAGATGAATGCCATTGCAATGTATGATGATCAGTTCTATCAATCTTGATCTCAATGGTTTAAAATCATGTTACACATACAACACGAATGCACAACAAACGCATCATTAGAGAGTGATTCGAGATGTTCAAGTTAAAACCAATATATGATACTCGATGATAATTTGAAACCTTCATATTCTCATCGATACTCATATATGAAACTAAAAGCGCCACTTAGTCCCCGTCTATCGGTTAACATACGTGCGATGTTCGTCGTGACATAGAACTATACGAAAGTTGTTAAATATCAGACGATATAGCTCGATACTAACAACCGTCGTATAGTCTATGCGACAAGAAAATTCAATCGTATGGTAACCGATAGATTTGTCCCGTGTGGACAAGTTAAGAATGTATAAAGCAAACACCTTCATTCACTTGTGTTTTCATCCGTTTCGAGATATTTCGTCGGTACCTTTCCGCTGGTTCTCCGTGTACAAAAATAGATTAGATGTTCATTTCAACGTTGTTTCAGAGCTTTGAAATGATTATCTATTCTATTACAGTGTACTCGGAGAACAGCGTGGAGGTGCTGCCGAAATTTACTCGAAACGGTTGAAAGCACAAGTGATGGGTGTTCGCTCTATACATTCTTAATGGGATAGAAGCCTTACCCCCGACAGCCGGAACACACATACAACAAGAATACACAACAAACGGATAATTAGAGAGTGATTCGAGATATTCAAGTTAAAACCAATATATGATACTCGATGATAATATGAAACCTTCATATTCTCATCGATACTCATATATGAAACTAAAAGCGCCACTTAGTCCCCGTCTATCGGTTAACATATGTGCGATAATTTATTCTTTTCAACGACAAACGCACACACAAAGCATATACACGGATTTTCTCCTTTGTCAGTAACTATCCCGTTCTTATATTTCTCAATATAGTCACCATAACCTACAATTTATATGTTATACAGTCTAACATGGCCCATGAGTACGTCAGAAATAATGACTGGATGTATGTGGATTGGCAACAACGTATGCAACCTAAGTTTGTCGCAGGAGTTGCTTCTTTCATTGAATTTGCACGTGCACCTAATAAGATCATAATAGAGAAGATTCTCTGTCCGTGCGATAAATGTGGCAATAAGTACTGGCAGAAGGTAGAATTGGTAGAGCTTCATATTGTAAAATATGGGTTTACTAGACTTTATACAACTTGGAAATATCACGGGGAAGGAGAAGAATGCAGTACTGCGGCAGAAGAAGAAGGAGAACACGATAATGCGGCAGAAGGAGAAGACGGTAATTTATTTCCATCAGAAGAAATGGAGGATTTGGTGGAGGCTGCCCTAGGTGAATCTATTTGTACCGAAGATGACATTCCTTCCGGTCAAGGACCGCGGGCGGATAAATATGAAAATTTCATGAATGATGCTAGGAAACCAATTTATGAGAATGCGAAGCATTCCACCCTCTCATGGTTCATCCAACTTTTCCAGATTAAGTGCCTAAATGGATGGAGCAACAAGTCATTCACAATGCTTCTTTCGTTCTTGAAAGATTCTATGCCTCCAGGAAATAACGTGCCCGACAGCTGGTACGGAGCCCAGAAGATTTAGTCTGATTTGGGTCTAAAGTGCGAGAAGATTCAAGCATGTCCTAAAAATTGCGTGTTGTACCGGAAAAAGAATTCAGATTTGAAAGAGTGTCCAACATGCGGAGAGGCCAGGTATAAGCCGAAAGATTCTGATAAGAAGACTGATATACCTGTCAAGATAGCACGATACATTCCTATAACACAGAGGCTACATAGGCTATTCAGGTGCAAGAAAACAGCCGAGGCAATGATTTGGCATCACCGTGCTCTTCCAAGTGAAGATGGAAAAATGAGCAATCCAAGAGATTCACCGGCATGGAAGGATTTCGATAGGAGGCACGTAATATTCAGTAGCGATCCTCGCAATGTCCGGCTCGGACTGGCTACTGATGGCTTCTGCACGTTCAACTATATGGCTGGAAGTCACAGCACATGGCCCGTTGTAATGATAATTTATAATCTGTCGCCTTGGTTGGCTATGGACCAATCATACTTTATGATGCCTCTTCTTATCGACGGACCAAACTCACCGGGGAACAATATTGACGTCTATCTCCGACCTCTGATCGAGGAGATGAAATCTTTGTTCATTGATGGTGTAGAGACATATGATGCAAATACAAATACAACCTTCATACTGCGTGCGGCTTTAATATGGACAATTAATGACTTTCCTGCGTATGGAATGCTATCAGGTTGGTCCGTACATGGTCACAAAGCATGTCCTCATTTCCATGAACACACAACATCAAAATTCTTGAATTTTAGCAGGAAGGTTTGTTATTGCGGCCATCGACGTTTCCTGTCTCCAGACCACCCCTATAGGTTAGACACGGTTCACTTTGATGGCCATCAGGAGCTTCTTGGACCTCCATCCCAATTGTCTGGAGAGGACGTGACTGCTAAATGGGATGGTTACAATAATGTGACCTTCGGGATGGATCCGACGAAACAGGTCAAACCACCATTTTGGAACAAGTTAAGCATTTTCTTCGAGCTTCCGTACTGGTCTACAAATTTAGTGCATCATTGTCTGGACGTCATGCATATAGAGAAGGGAGTATCAGAGCACATACTTAACTTGCTTCTTTGTAAAGACGGGAAATTGAAAGACAACCTGAATGCTCGGATGGATCTACAAGAGTGGGGAATAAGAAGTGAATTGCACCCTAGACCGGTAGAGGGTAAACCGGGCAAGTTTGTACTTCCCAATGCCGCTTATCATATGTCACAACCGGAGAAGAAAAGATTCCTGCAGGTGTTGCATGATTTGAAAGTTCCCACAGGTTTCTCAGGATCATTCAGCAAGAAAATAAAAATTGTGAAGGGCAAGATCGATGGGCTGAAAAGTCATGATCACCATGTTATCGTGGAGCACCTTCTTCCATTAGCCCTCTGGACTTCTTGTTAGTTATATGTATGCCCTAGAGGCCATTACTGTACATAGGATGTATATTATAGTGGATGCTGGGACATATATAGGGAGGACTTTCTTGCTCAACATGATAGTATGCTATCTGGTTGCTCTTTACCTTAACGTGTACACTGATTGTCTCTCTCTTACATGTTGGTAAAGCCCTTAGGATGTGTACTTGACTACCTGGACTATGATGCGGATCATACTAGTGGGGACATGGTAGTCCATAAGTACATCCTTCAAGGTCCCTAGTCATGGGTGTATCGAGACGGGACATCGATATACCAGAGTAGACTAGCGTATTCCTTCTCGACCCATACAGATGGGCGATGGATGATCCCATATCCATTGGTGTTTGACATCGGAGATGATATACGGGTGCTCAGTAGAGACTGGGTACACTGGACGGACTCGCCGAGAACTCCCAGATGGTATTATACCTCACGTCAGATGGCAGTTCTCTAGTGACACTGGTACAGGTTAGTCTGTAGACCCGAGATCGTCATAGAGTCTTGTGTGATTCCCACTGTGCTTTGATTTCCACCTTACCACGTCCAAGAGGGCATGCAAAACGGTGGTTTTTAGGTACAATCCCGAATCACATGGAGGCAATGAGCGATAGGAGGGGATTCGTCTCTCCCGGTATAGGGAGTTGATGTTGCGCTGTGTTCGATTGGCTATAACCGGAAATCCCTGGCCAGGGTTGCTGAGATTTACTGGTAAGTGTTACCAGTAGTTTCTCGAACTGTTATAGACCTCATATCGACACGACTTATCGAGCTATTGGGGTCTGACGTTTACCACCCCTAGGTGAGATATGCGACATATCAGACGACGAGACCGGACTGTACGGTAAGTGTTACTGGTTGGATTAACAGGAGTGTGAGCGGGCTTGCTCGTCGATCTTCTGATCGCTCAATACCCGGGTGGCCTTTTCGTTTAGCAGACCGCTTGCGGCTTGTGGGTGTTTGATATGATCATCATCTGCTGCCGGCGTATTGACGAGTCTTTAGAGTCCTACACAGAGGTTTCCTGGCTCAAGCGAAACGAAATAGGAGCACATATGAGATATGTGCGGGACCGAGAATAATGCGTGTATGTGATACCGTATTCTATTCTCGCGATGAATGTATCGATTGGTTGTATGCGATATAACCTAGTTATCGAATCAAGGATTGATTCGATAAGTCGATACATTGGATATTAGTCGGTCATATGCGATATGACCGGATCGTTAAATCAAGCGTTGATTTAATGATTTAATGCATAATTATATATTTGATATATTACTTTGCATTAACTAGTATTTGTTCACTTAAAATGGATTTTCTCACTTGATGTGCATATTGTATATGTGATATACTTTTGTACATTTGATTGTATCATGTTTGATGATACATGATAGTTTGGGTGTATGTTAAGATTAAACCATGGTTATGTAATGGTTAGGGTTTTGATTTTATTTACTTATTCATTTATTTATTTATTTATTCATCTTTGAAAGATAAATAGAATGGTGGCTTATTTTGTTTCTTTCATGAAGCTTCATGAAGTGTTGAAAGCTTGACCATTTTGTTTGTTGCCTTAACCCTAACCATTCAACCTAACTATAGTTTATTCTCTACACCTAACTATGGTTGCTATATGATAAGTATTGATATTATTTCCTATTTTGAATAATACTTATCATATTCTATCTTCTCCTTCTTCTTCTTCTTCAAGAAGAAAAGCTTGCCTCCATCAATGGCAACTTGAGAAAAAGAGTGAGAAATCCAATTCTAAAGTGAACCCACTTCCTATTTCATCATCCTCTACAACTTGCCAAGTAGTATAGGGTGTTTTCTTCACAAGTTTCTTGACTTAGTGAAGTTGGAGCTTGATCTTGTGTTGCCTCGACGTAGATCATCTTCGGCATCGAAGTCGATGACCTAGCCCGCCCATTTCTCCGATGAAGCCGACGCTAGAGCCCGGGATCCGATGATCGCAGCGAGGAGACATCATCATGGAGCATAGAGGTGGAGGACCGGATCTACAAAGGTTGTATTTCCGTTCACTTAGCACTAAAGTAGTTTAGTAGCTTGTAGTTTCGCCTAAACCCTAGTTAACGATCCGTATTAGGGTTTCTCGGCACCTTGATTTTTGAAATTGGCATGGTTGATGCCTTGTGAGATCTCATTAGTGTGCCTAGGAACCCTACAGTGGTATCAGAGCCTAGCTAGAGCCTTAGGCGATGCGTAGACGATGTTAGAAATCTGTTCGAATCCGAAACCCTAAAAGAATACCACTCTCTGGAAATTTTCTGAAAATTTGGATTTTTGTGAATTAAAAATTGCCAAAAAAATCAGCAGGGAATTCTATGAGTTACTGTAAAGCACGTGATTCTAACTCGACCAAAGCGCCGCGGAACCGCGGCACCACCCTGGGTTTCGCGGCGGTTCCGCGGCCATTTTGGTGAGTTAGACCACGTGGCTTACACAGTAATTCTTATCTGGAAGTGCTGAGTCTTCTGGAAATTTTTATATTTTACTCAACAGTTGAGTTTTTGTGGGGTTGTTTTGGGGATTCGATTATTCGATCGGATTGTCTAATCTTGTCTATGTGTTTTCCGGATAATTATTGAATATGTTAAAAAGTTCGACCGGATATAAATACCCAATTTTTCCCCTGTCGGGAAATTTCCAAGTGTTGGATCTTTCCATGGTTTAATAACGTTCTAAGTAGTGCAAGTAACGCGATGGACCCTCTAGAAGACAACAAACCTTAACTCGATTATGTAACCGTCTTGAACTGCCCTTTGAACCTTCGGGTTTGGGGCAATACGGCGTGCCACATGTGAGGCGTTGGCTTGACCCTTCTATGGCTGGACCGTTGGTACTGAGGCATGAAATGGATGTTTTTGAACTTGTTTCATGAGTTGATATGTTTCGGGAAAACTTGAGTGTTTGACTGTTCGATCGGAAAGTTTAACATTTTCTGTTTATCTGGACTGGGATACAATAATTGGAATTCACAAGTAGTTATGAGATAACTGATATGAATGTTATAAACATAGCACTTTAGTCTCACTTGATCGGTTGCCATGGAATTTTGATGTGATCAAAAGTTCGTCGCAATCACGTAGCGTACGCGGATATTCGCCGGTAAACTTAATAGACAGCTACACCGCATAGCCCCGACCAAGTGACTGTAGGAGAACCCCATCACCGAAAGCATCCGTTCGGGTGCTCGCGGCAGCGGTGTTCCGCCTTAGTGCACTTCGTCGACGGCATCGGGGGTGCGGCTGCCTACTAAAGTTTGCGACGAGCATTCGATCAAAATTTCCGGGAATCTTGTTGAATTGCCCGACTTGATATTGAAAAGAGTTTTCGATAATGAGATTAAAATGCGGGGTTTATAATTGTTAGGCATGCAATGTCTATGGAATTCATTTGTTTAGGCATGCGATGTCTAAAGAGTTTGCGGATTCCAACTGTTGTAGTTTTACACTTTTTTTTTTGTGACCGTAAGTGTAATATGTGATATCGCCGGTTTCGTTGCTATATGTCAACGACAATTGGGATGCGCATATTTACTTACGTTGATGACATGTGATGTTATGTGTTGCTGGATATGTTATATTGGATCGTCGTGTTTGAATAGCCGGGGGTTTTTATGTGAGATGAGTGTTTTTCCTTTTCATTCATGTAAAAAATTGTATGTAATATTCTTTTATTGGGGCACTTCCAGGTTGCGGAAGATGTCACCTTTTGTATATTATTTACTTTTCCGCACTAGGATAGACCCAAGGAGGAGGGCATAAGTAACCGGGTTCTGGAGTCCAGTGGGAGACCAACTCGAGGAGTCGAGTTCGGGTCTCCTAACTCTAGAATTGGAAGGGTTGCTTGCCGCTCTCGTAGGGGTCTAGGGGTGTGGGTTTCGATATTCATCGCGACCGTAGAATCCGTGTTTTATACTGGCTCGTATTGAAAACACGGACGTCCTAGTATATCCAATGTTTCATATGATTCTTCTGCTGCGATATCTGTGGCGTGATCATGTGATGTTCTATGATAAATACTGTATATGGTATATATGATATATTATATAGACGTTACTTATGTTTTACACCCGCGCTAGCCCTGCCCCGCTCTGTCGTTAGTTACCTAACCTAACGGTGCACGAGGGGACATCGGGGCGAATGCGGATGGCATAAGTGTACGTCGTATTTATCTGTGATGTTTAGGTGATTTAAATGATGGGACTTCATTAATGTGATTAATGAAAGAAAAGAAACCTATGATGTTGTGGAATCGAATTTCTAAATAAAACAGGTAGCTACAGTTCTTGCTTTGCATCGCGGTGTTCCTTGTAGAACATCCTGCACCTTATTCGATAAGGAAAGGACCGAGATCCCTTCACCGGGAGTGACTCCTTTAGCAATAACTGGCAGATGCTACAACTCTCGGTTTTTCTTTTGATTGCTTCTATAGTTTCTGCTTTGCATAGTGATATATATGATATATCCCGCACCTCATTCGACGAGGAAAGGACCGACGATCCCTTCACCGGGAGTGACTCCTTTAGCAAAACTAGAAAAGCCTCAAAAACACTCCATTTTAAAATCATTTGATTCTACAACGATATCAAGTTCATTACGCAATAGGTTTTCAGAAAAACCTGTCTTAGCCCTCCGTCATTTCAGATAAGTGGTAGTTAGTATTCGTGCTACGTTTGTTGGCCTGCGTCAAGGCGTAGTGTGCGGTAGCTAACTAGTATTTATCTGCTTATACATATGATGCAGATTGGGTTAGGGTAGTCGTGCGGCCTTGTTGACCTTGTCAAGGGTCGTGCGGGTGGGTTTGATTCAAACAAGAAATGACAGGTTGTACTTGACTTGCGGTCTATGGTTTGTTGACCTTGTCAAGGTCATAGATCGTTCGGGGCAAAATTATCGGGAATTTCAAGTGTTGAAATTTGCAATGAGATTGCATACCTTCTATGAGATAGTTGGATCCCGATACCCGCTGCGAGTAATTGTTACTCCTGGGAGAGTTTTACACATTACAATTAGCAGATCAAGTAGGTGTCTAGAAAGGTGTCAACGGGGTTAAGCCTCTGGGAAAACGAGGTTTACAGTAATTAGGTTCGTGCGAAAGCACGGGGGACTTCCCTCAAAGTACCGACACTGGCCTGGCTGAAAGATTGGCGAACTTGTAGCGTGTAATTAATCCCGGCTAGTCTTTCCTTTTAGGGTTTGAAGGAAGATTTGATAAAAACAGTGGGAGCCATCCTGATTAGATAAAATAATAACCAATCTGATCTTGCAAGAGCATACGCTGAGTGTTTTCTTCTCTCTCTCTCCTGGGAGCGACCATATCACGCTTTAATCAAGATAATAATACGGATAAATTGACCGAACCCACTTATTATACTGAGCTGGGGAACGTTGGTCCCGCTCAAACTTATAATTGTTATAAGACAGAGCAAGAAATAGGGGAATACCAAGATTCCCATGCCGCCCAAACGAAGAGAGTGCATGCTGATGCATCATCTTCGGGTGTGTTCATTATACAGAATTGTTTCTCAATGTCCTTTACGTCCTGGGTATATGATACCAGATCAGGATCCCAGATATGTAATCTGTTACATAGGGCTACATATAGGTAGAGAACTGAGAACGGGTGATAAGTTTCATGAGGCAGAAAACGGGGCAAGTGTTGCAGCCAAGTCTGTTGGTCACTGTCACCCTGTATTTCAAATACATTGATTCTGAACGAATGTTATTAGATACCGAACCTGATATACAAAATCATATCAGTCTCTTTATTAGTAAAGAAATGATAAAATTTTGTATTGTTGGATAATGTTTTGAACATTTCCTATATCAAAAGTTGATCGGTTCAGGCACGTTATCTAAAAGCATTGATGTTCTAAATCAAACTACAGTTCTTAGTATATAGAACACACACAAGAGGAAGAGTTCAGAAATGAACGAATCCTTCTTGAGGTATTGTAGACTAGGTCATATCAATGCGACCCGACTAGCTGGAGTTACATAAAGATGCATATTTAAATTAGTTTGAATTTACATCTTGTGAAACTCGCCAGACATGTCACAAAGATAAGATGACCATAGCTCTGTTTATTGGAAACAGAGAAAGAGTTAGTGAACTCTTGGGATGATACATGTTGATGTATGTAGGTCCCCTGTCTACACATACCAAGACTGGTTCTTTGTACTTCATTACATTCTCTGATGATCTCTTAAGATTCAGACATATGTTCCTGTTGTAACACAAGCCCGAACCTTTTGAGATATTCACAGAATATAAGTTAGAAGTAGAGAACCAATATGGGTATAAGTATTATGTCCTTTGATGTGATCGAGGAGGAAAATACTTGAGCACGGAAATCCTGGACTATTCTAAAGGAGAATGAGATTCTCTCTCAGCATTACTCCTCCGTATACACCATAGCATGATGGTACATCAGGGCGGAGCAATAACACCCTATATGATATGGTGTGCTCTATGATGAGTATTACTGAGTTACCTATTTCCTTTAGGGAGTTACGCACTTATGAAGTTGCATACCTATTGAATATGGTTCCGATCAAATCAGATGCCTACCATTTCATATGTGATATGGAAAGAGAAGAGCCCATATCTTAAGTTTGTTAAGATTTGGGGTTGTCCGGCCTATGTCTAAAAGGCAAAATCCGGACAAGCTCGAGGCAAGATCTGTTATGTAGAACTGGAAATGTTCCAGCTATACAAACTGCAGCTGATGATTTGGTAGAACCGAAGGATTCAATAGTAACCAACGAACCTCAGCCTCTCCGCCGATCTGGTAGGGTTCCTCACCCACCTGAGAGTTACTTTGGTTTCTCAATGACAGTGGGAGCGAGGATTGCATCATGAGATGATGACCCAACTAGTTTCGAGCTGGCCATCAGGAGTGGGACTCTGTAAGAATGGCTGGATGCTTAGCGATCTGAGATGGAATCCTTATACACCAACAAAGTATGGACTTTGGTTGCTTTATCTGAAGGGTTAAATCCCCATCAGGAGCAAGTATATCTTGAGAAGATTACTTGGTGTAGATGGAAAAGTTGAGACTTTCAAAGCTAGACTTGTTAAAGGTTTTCGTCATCAACCAGGCATGGAAAATGATGAAACCTTTTCCAGTAGCTATGCTTAAGTCCATCCAGATCCTACTTGCCACGGCTACATACCATGACTACGATATCTGGCGGTTGGGTGCCATGACTGCTTTTCTAAATGATGTTTTAGAATAGTGCGTCTATAAGTACACAGCCAGAGGGCCTCGTAGAAAGTGGGAGCAGCGGAAACGCGAGCAAGATGTTTTATGTGATAAAACAGGCATCGCGGAGTTGGAACGTCTGTTTTGATGTGTTAGTGAAAAAGTTTGACATCATCAAAATGGTAGATGAACCTTGTATATACAAAAAGGTAGTAGGGAGTATGGTAGTGATCCTCGTAGAGTACGTGGATGACATACTCTTGATAGGGAAGGAGTTTCCTATGCTACGCTCGGTCAATCTCCGCTTATCACAATGATTCTTCAAAAAGGATCAAAGCGATACCTACTAAATCCTGGGTTTTGGATCTATGAGATAGATCTAATTGGATATTAGGATACTCACTAGTTGTAGTGAGATGGTATCAATTGGTCCTGGGGAGAATCACTGGAAAGGTTCCAGGGTGATAAGGACGACTGAATGTCAGTCACAGGCATTGTCTTTACCCTCAGTGGAGGGACGGTATGTTGGAAAAGTTCCAAGCTAGATACCGTGGCATACTAGACGATAAAGGCTGGATACATCGCTACTTAAGATGCTACCAAAGAGGCAGTCTGGATGTATATTTGTTCATGAGATGAACTTAGTTCCTCCCATTGTGTGACAATGGAGTTGTGGCATATGCCAAGGAACGTCCGTCCCATCAGTGATCCAGACATATTCTAAGGCAGTATCATCTGATCATGGAGATGGTTGATCTCCAGGGTGATCAAGGTTAGGAGAGTGGACTCAAAGGATAACACGGCGGATCCACTCACGAAGGCCTATTCCCAGAGAGAGACTTTTATAGGATGGTTGAGTATGAGATACTACAACCACTGCTACAGATGGCCCTAGTGCAAGTGGGAGATTGTTAGTTATATGTATGCCCTAGAGGCCATTACTGTACATAGGATGTATATTATAGTGGATGCTAGGACATATATAGGGAGGACTTTCTTGCTCAACATGATAGTATGCTATCTAGTTGCTCTTAACCTTAACGTGTACACTGATTGTCTCTCTGTTACATGTTGGTAAAGCCCTTAGAATGTGTACTTGACTACCTGGACTATGATGCGGATCATACTAGTGGGGACATGATAGTCCATAAGTACATCCTTCAAGGTCCCTAGTCATGGGTGTATCGAGACGGGACATCGATATACCAGAGTAGACTAGCGTATACCTTCTCGACCCATACAGATGGGCGATGGATGATCCCATATCCATTGGTGTTTGACATCGGAGATGATATACGGGTGCTCAGTAGAGACTGGGTACACTGGACGGACTCGCCGAGAACTCCCAGATGGTATTATACCTCACGTCAGATGGCAGTTCTCTAGTGACACTGGTACAGGTTAGTCTGTAGACCCGAGATCGTCATAGAGTCTTGTGTGATTCCCACTGTGCTTTGATTTCCACCTTACCACGTCCAAGAGGGCGTGCAAAACGGTGGTTTTTGGGTACAGTCCCGAATCACATAGAGGCAATGAGCGATAGGAGGGGATTCGTCTCTCCCGGTATAGGGAGTTGATGTTGCGCTGTGTTCGATTGGCTATAACCAGAAATCCCTGGCCAGGGTTGCTGAGATTTACTGGTAAGTGTTACCAGTAGTTTCTCGAACTGTTATAGACCTCATATCGACACGACTTATCGAGCTATTGGGGTCTGACGTTTACCACCCCTAGGTGAGATATGCGACATATCAGACGACGAGACCGGACTGTACGGTAAGTGTTACTGGTTGGATTCACAGGAGTGTGAGCGGGCTTGCTCGTCAATCTTCTGATCGCTCAATACCCGGGTGGCCGTTACGTTTAGCAGACCGCTTGCGGCTTGTGGGTGTTTGATATGATCATCATCTGCTGCCGGCGTATTGACGAGTCTTTAGAGTCCTACACAGAGGTTTCCTGGCTCAAGCGAAACGAAATAGGAGAACATATGAGATATGTGCGGGACCGAGAATAATGCGTTTATGTGATACCGTATTCTATTCTCGTGATGAATGTATCGATTGGTTGTATGCGATATAACCTAGTTATCGAATCAAGGATTGATTCGATAAGTCGATACATTGGATATTAGTCGGTCATATGCGATATGACCGGATCGTTAAATCAAGCGTTGATTTAATGATTTAATGCATAATTATATATTTGATATATTACTTTGCATTAACTAGTATTGGTTCACTTAAAATGGATTTTCTCACTTGATGTGCACATTGTATATGTGATATACTTTTGTACATTTGATTGTATCATGTTTGATGATACATGATAGTTTGGGTGTATGTTAAGATTAAACCATGGTTATGTAATGGTTAGGGTTTTGATTTTATTTACTTATTCATTTATTTATTTATTTATTCATCTTTGAAAGATAAATAGAATGGTGGCTTATTTTGTTTCTTTCATGAAGCTTCATGAAGTGTTGAAAGCTTGACCATTTTGTTTGTTGACTTAACCCTAACCATTCAACCTAACTATAGTTTATTCTCTACACCTAACTATGGTTGCTATATGATAAGTATTGATATTATTTCCTATTTTGAATAATACTTATCATATTCTATCTTCTTTCTTCTTCAAGAAGAAAAGCTTGCCTCCATCAATGGCAACTTGAGAAAAAGAGTGAGAAATCCAATTCTAAAGTGAACCCACTTCCTATTTCTTCATCCTATACAACTTGCCAAGTAGTATAGGGTGTTTTCTTCCCAAGTTTCTTGACTTCGTGAAGTTGGAGCTTGATCTTGTGTTGCCTCGACGTAGATCATCTTCGGCATCGAAGTCGATGACCTAGCCCACCCATTTCTCCGATGAAGCCGACGCTAGAGCCCTGGATCCGATGATCGCAGCGAGGAGATATCATCACGGAGCTATAGAGGTGGAGGACCGGATCTTCAAAGGTTGTATTTCCGTTCACTTAGCACTAAAGTAGTTTAGTAGCTTGTAGTTTCGCCTAAACCCTAGTTAACGATCCGTATTAGGGTTTCTCGGCACCTAGATTTTTGAAATTGGCATGGTTGATGCCTTGTGAGACGTCATTAGTGTGCCTAGGAACCCTACACTTCTCTCCCCGAATCGGTTGGTCTAGTAATCAACGACCTATGTTGTTTTTTCAGGGAGTTGTGTGCTAAAACACTGGAGGTTGTGACGCTTGATAAACTAGAAAATTCTATTGCGTTGATACTTTGCAAGTTCGAGCGTATTTTCCCACCATCATTCTTCGATATCATAATACACTTAACGGTTCATCTTGCAACTGAGGCTAAGTTAGCCGGACCAGTACAATATCGATGGATGTATCCCGTCGAGAGGTACGTGTAATTTTTCGTTTCGCGCAATTTATAAATTTATTGTTGTTCTGTATGCCCGTATTTATTTATTCAACATATTTTCATTAGGAACCTCTACACTCTTAAGAAGTATATACGTAATAAAAATCGACCAGAGGGTTCTATCATGCAAGGTTATCTTCTTGATGAAGCAACCACATTTTGTTCCCGCTGTCTGGACGAGAACATTGAGACAAGACTTAACCGGCCACGAAGAATTCAAGACGGGCCATATGGTAAAACCGAGTATAAGAGGGTAGTCACTATGTTTATCAACAAGATATACCGGTTTATCTTGCTTAATTGCCCATGTCTTGAACAAATTAGAGAGTAATTTTTTCTTGATTAATTGTTGTATCTGTGTTTGTGTGTATATGAAATGATATAATATTAATGTCACCATTATTTGTCGAAAACAGAATTCATTTTAACGAGGTACGTGATGGGCATCCTGATTGGAACGAAGA
Source organism: Agapanthus africanus (assembly GCA_030015575.1). Taxonomy (NCBI): domain Eukaryota; kingdom Viridiplantae; phylum Streptophyta; class Magnoliopsida; order Asparagales; family Amaryllidaceae; genus Agapanthus; species Agapanthus africanus. The sequence goes on from JASDDO010000012.1 coordinate 417,369,796, forward strand.
ACGATTGGAAAAATATCATCAGGATAATTTTTGTGATTGGGTCACAGATCATGTAAGTTATTCGAATAACATTTTATTGCTATCAGTTTTTATCTAAACTTGTATCGTTATGTATTTTTCGTTGAATTTGTTTTGTTAGATCCACGATCCGAACTTTTCTGCATCATTTGAGAGTGATTCAAGATGTTTAGCTCAATTTCCTAGTATGGAGGTTGCATATTACAAAGGATTTGGTGTCCTTGGATACAAATTCGAAGTTAAGGACATAGAAACATTTAGAACCACTCAGAATAGTGGGATTGCGACGGTAGGATCGGACGGTGTGATTTATTATGGGTACTTAAATTGTATACTCGGCATCCACTATCCCGGACGATCAGAACCTTTTTATATATTCCAGTATACTTGGTACGATACGCGAACCGATACGGACAAGTGGAGAAGCAATCTTGGGACTTGGAAAGATGAATATGGATTGACCAGTGTGAACACACTTCGATTTTACGGTCAGGAAGATCCGTTTATCTTTCCGAACCAAGCGTTCCAAGTATACTACTCACAGTGTTTGAAGCATCCGGGATGGAGTGTTGTATGCCGATGGAAACCCAAAGATGTCTACGATGTCCCAGAATTCGAGGACAGCGATGAGGACGAAGAAGAGAGAAGGCTTAGAGTGCTCCGACCGTCTGTTTCGAAGGACGGGTTGTCTTCGACCGATCATGAAGTTACGTGGTTTAGAAATGACATCGACGATGAAATCCAAGTAGATATGTATAATGCGCCCACGAAACGAAAAAGGTTATCAGTAATGTTATATTATTACTTCACATTTTACGATCAATACATATATAGTCAATACTTTTAATGATTGTCTAATGCGTACACGAACCGTTTATCTAGATTTGATGACGATGTCGGGAGCAGCGAGGGGCAGCAGGAGCTCCAGCCTCGACAGAGGCAGAGGCAGAGCGGTTCTGCCGCCCGGAGAGCTCCGTAGGGAGCTTCAGTGGGCCGGTCTTGCACTCAGATCGGAGACCCCTTCGGATGCCTCCTTCCGTGTGGATTTTGCCACACCTCCAGGTATACTGCACGCATATTCATTTTGAATGTAATATTACAGATATTCATGACTGTTTATGTCAAATTACTTATATTGTCAATGTTTGATTGTCTAGTTGTTGGTGATGCATCCACATCTGGGACAGAGGCCACTCCCGCTCCTCCATGTATGTTTATATATCATATAGTGCATGTATATTGATTTAGAATGCTATATCATAAATATACACACATTCCTTTTGCTCTTACTTGGCAATTTTTATTATTGTCTAGCTGTAGGTGGTGACACCACCGCACCTGCGGGTATGTTTATATATCCTAGAGTGCATGCATATTGATTTAAAACGTTATATTATTGATCTACACATTCTTTTTGCAATTACTTATATAATCTATTTTTAATTGTCTAATTATAGGTGGTGCGTCCACATCTTCCGCAGGGGCCACTCCTGCCGCTTCCATACCCTCCACATCGTCTGCAGGTTAGTATGAATAAATATAAAATATTTATTCATTTTACATATGCTCTATAGAATAAATATGAACTTCATGGAAATTTAGCGTCAATGTTTATTTTCTAGTTGGAGGGGATGCGTCCGCATCCGGGACCCCGGCTGTTCCTCACCGGAGGAACTATCGTCCCGCTCGTGCTGCTGCCCGGGCCCAGGCTCGTGCGTTAGTCACCAGAGGTATATATCACATTTCAATTTTCGTTTAAGCATGATTTCTTAATACAACTTTGTCTTAATATTGATTGTCTTGATATTTCGTGCAGACGCAGGGCCTCCCCATCCCCAGAGGGGGACTCGAGGCCCGAATCAGTCCCAGAGGCTGAGGCCTGACAGAGCTAGGGGGAGGCAACATTCCCCCTCTTTTTTACCCTTGACTATCGCTATACCGGTCCTCATGCCGAGAGGTTCGGCCGTTATATGGGGGACGGGAGCCGGCTCGTGAAGAACTATCCACTTCACGTTGAGTGGGGCGAGCAGCACCGACGCTCATTCGTCCTCTTCTTTGATCAGGCTCGGGTACGTATTAATATATATTTTCATTTGATTTATCCAATATATTTATTATTAACACTTGCAAACTAATAAAAATGTTTTTTTTGTATTTTCAGTTGGATTACGATTTTCAGCCTGTACCCGACCCTGATCACCCTGGGAGGGTGCTCGACTTTCATGCTCTGTACAATGGCCTGATGAAGAACATGCAGACCAAGGTCCGATACAACAGGAATGAGCTGAAGGCCGACTGCTACTCCTTGTAGATGGCGACCCCCGAGGCAGAGAGAGCGGCCCTCCTATCTACTCCGGCGTTTGCGAGAGTCGACGTAGAGACATGGCCTCTATTGTGCGAATATTTCGACTCCCAACGCAAACAGGTATGTATTTTAAATGTAATTCATTGTTTAGGATATAATTTATTTTTTTGTGTTCCTTAATTAGAAAACTAAATGTTAATGCGTTGTGCAGAAACATGCCGCTCAGAATACAGAGAACAGGAAGTCGGCGAAGAGGGGTCGCCCCACTTACACAGGTGGCTCGAGGAATATTACTCGAGCCATGGAGTTATCGGTAAATTACAATAGACCGACCTTTGGGATATTCTGCAATATTAAGAGTTAATTTCTAATATTTCTAATATTAAGATTTATTTTCTAATATCGCAAACAGCTCAGACCGTGGCGCAAGGTGGTACACCGAGCGTGCTGTCCGCATATCTTGCCGTCCACGGCACCTCGACAGATCCCGCCACGGGCGAGCTTCGATGTCCCGACGTCGCTATCTAGGAGTATTACGTAAGTGTTAATATTTATTCTACCCATATTTGAAATTTTAGTTTTGGAAGGTTCAAATTTAAATTTTATACTTATACTTTACTGCTTAATGTGGGTGTAAGAGCGGGTGGTTGAGCTGGCCGAGGCCTCGGGGATCGATTTTACCGGACAGAGCGATCCGAGGCTGCTGACCCCAGTCCTAGACGCCGCACACGGAAGGCACCACGTAGGTTGGGTGAGAGGCCGGGGACTGGGCCCTAGTAGGGCCCATATGAGGTTGGACTCCACCCCGGCGGTTACTTTCTCCGTCTCCAATGAGCGACGTGTCCAGCAGGAACTGGAGAGCTTGAGGGCCACCGTTCAGGAGTTGAAGGAGATGCTGGTTTGTATACTACTTTATAGTAAAATATCATGTGATATTATAGATATCAACATATCCATAATTAGTACGTAGCCTGAGCTTATTTGGTTGTAGACTTAGGTTTGATTAATCATACATACATATCTAATTAAAATAAACTACGGTTTTCCAAACTAGATATCCAAATGGGATTTCGAAATAACTTGATAATGATACGAATTCGAATAATACACAGTTCTTACACGCTTATTACACACGTTAGGTCCAGACGCGACAGGGTACATCGGCCGAGCCTCCACATGCAACTCCTTCGGCTGCGGCTCCGCAAGCCACAACATCGGCTGCGGTTCCGCAGACAGCTCTTATAGCTCCACCGCCCGCTCAGACTCCCGCAGCCGCAGTTCCGCAAGCCACTACCTCGACAGCGGCTGCGCAGACCACATCGCCATCTCCACAGGCCGCTCAGACTCCCGCACGCGCCGAATTGCATGGTTTATTGACCGAGGAGCAGGCGCGCCAGATTCTAGCATTTATCAGAGGTGGAGATAGACCGAGCTAGGGTAGCTTTTTGATTCTTATTTTTTGAAACATGTATTTATTTATATGATACATATTGTACTACATTTTGAAACATTTTGGACGATATTGATATTGGTTTATTTTTATATCATATTCAGTTTTTTGGTTTCTTTTGTATATTATATGCGTGAGATGTGATTATGAATACTGCGATTTATGTTGTGTGATGATTAATTTTATATTTGATTGATGTATGTATTATTGTGCACAGGGCGAGAAAAAATCAGGCAACCCTTTTTTTAAAAAAAAAACAGATGATCTGTACCTACGGATTAATCCGTAGGTACACATGTTGTCCCTACGGATTAAAAAGTAGGGGCACAATATCAGAATATCTGATATTCCCCCCTGATCTTAGTATCAGGGGGTTGGGAGTGCCCCTACGGATATATCCGTAGGGGCGAACAAAGGTCCCTACGGAGTTATCCGTAGGGGCAAAATATCAGGATTTCTGATATTTTGCCCCTACGGATATGTACCTACGCATGTATCCGTAGGGGCTATCGCTTGGCCCTACGGATTAAGCCGTAGGTACAAGTAATATATTTTTAAAAACAGTAAATAAAATAATTTTTTGGCCTCTACGGCCTACGCCATAGGGGATACGAGACCTACACAGAACGCCGTAGGGGCAGGTTTTTGTCCGTAGGGGAAAGTTCAGGGCTTCAACTTGCACCTGCTGCGTTTGCACCTAGAGGTTAATTTTGTTCCCCTACGGATATAGCCGTAGGGGTAGTGGTTTGCCCCTACGGGTAAATCCGTAGGGGCAACCCTTATTTGTAGTAGTGGCTCCTAGACGGTTTGTATCAAACTCGGTCGTCAGCCTCCTTGTGTCGAAGATGATCCACCCAAGGGTCTTTGGTTCAATCTTCAACCTCAAGTATGAGGTAACCGAGGTATCTAGTTTGCTAATCTAGATAGCTTAGAAGAAGTAGATTGTTAATTAGATTATTTTATCTCAAGGAACCCTAGGATTCACAACACACGTGAGGGTTAGGGCTTGAGGAAGAAGAAGGAGAGAAAAAATGGAGAGAGAAAGAGCAAACACAAATGAGCTAGAGTGAAGAGGCAAGTGAGGAATGGCTAAGTCATTCACAATAATCAAGCATGCAATATTTTCAATAGAAAATTAACAACCATGATTGAATAGTAAAGTCAAATGAAATAAACAAATGAATTAGCCATGCTAACCATGCCACAAATATATCCATTTTCCATCTCATTAATCTATTTCCAATAATAGATAAATCCAATAATAAGGTGTCCCCTTCTAGAAGCATATCTTATGAAATTACAAGAATGCCCTCACCGTATATACATACTAGTATTCGTACTGCAAAAATACGAATATGATGAGATAATAATAATCCAATAATATAATACTAGAATCCGGCTTAAAACAAAGCCTACTAGTATTATCCGTCCGAACAACATCCGTGCAGCTAGTGCACGTATATGATATGAACCCTGCACGTAAAACTATACGGCCTTTACATCTTTTCTCCCAAACCAGGGAAACCCTATTTGTAGGACTCTAAAGACTCGACAGTACGTTGGCAGTGGGTTTAACCACAAGTCTGTCAGTGGCACTAGCTGTATGTAACGGCCACCCACATACCTATAAAAAAGAAGGCCGACGAGCGAACTCATCCGAACCTCTACTGAGCCTGTCCGTGACAATCTCCGTGCAGTCCAGTCTGTTCGTCTGTGAGTATCGCAAGCCAGGTCTTGGGGGGCGAAAAACGTCAGATCTCTAATAACCTGACAAGTCATGCCGGTGTGGCTCAAGACCATCTGAGAATCTACTGGTCCAACCACCAGTAATTCTCAATCCGCCATGGCCAGGGACTTATGGTGTTGGCCAACCGATCACAGCGCGACATCTGTAAGTCGATGTCACGCACTCTGTGTGTTCGCGGGGAGGCGGAATTTACAAAAAATGATTTTTACAAGCTTCGCAACACCGACTAAACTCCACGATCTTAACAGAAACCTTAACTAGCTAAACTATTCAGAGGTTTAACTACTATGAAGAGTGTTATACCTCCTAGATTATAAGTCCTTCGGGTCTTCTTCTCCTCCTATCCTTGAGCTCCTCGAAGATCGGATTGAGCTTGCAACGTCGGCCTCCTCACGTCAAAGACGATTCACCCGAGATTATGTTCTTCAAGCTCCAGCCTCTAAACCAAGGTAATTAGGGTACCTAGTTTACTAAGCTAAGTAGCTTAGGTGATGTAAAGTATCTAATGGAGTGTTTTATCTCATGAGACTCTATATTTCACAACCCATGTGAGGGTTAAAGTCTTGAGTAAGAATGAGTGGAAAAATGTGGAGAGAGAAACAAAATGAGCAAACGAACTAGGTTGGCTAAGTGTGGAGAATGGCTCATGCTACTCAATAATGAAGCATGGATTCTTTTTACAATTGAAAATAGAAACCATGCTTCAATAGTGTAGCCAAATTAATAAACAAATGTTATGAACCATGCTTCACACCCATACCACAAATATCTCCAATTTCCACCACATTAATCCATTTTTACTAATGGATAAATCAAGTAATGAGGTGTCTCCTTCTAGAAACATGTCTTGTGAAATTACAAGAATGCCCTTACCGTATATACATACCCGTATTCGTATTCCGAAAAATACGAATACAATGGGATGATAACAATCCAATAATATAATACTAGGATCCGGCTTAAACCAAAGCCCACTAGTATTAATCGTCCAAACGACATCCGCGTATCCAGTATACGTATGTGATCGGAACCCTACCGTAAAACCATACGGTCTTTACATCGTTTCGCCCGAAGCAGGAAAACCCTCTGTGTAGGACTCTAAAGACTCGATAGTACGTTGACTGTGGGTTTAACCATAAGTCTGTCAGTGGTACTAGCTGCACGTAACGAATACCTAGGTATCTATCGATAAGAAGGCCAATGAGCAAACTCATCCGAACTCTTACCGAGCGTATCCGTGACAATCTCCATACAACCCGGTCTGTTCGTCTAAGATACTCGCGTATCGGGCCTGGGGGGATGGTAAACGTCAGACCCCTAACAGTGCAATATGTCATGCCGGAGTAGAGCCCAATACACCGTGATAAACTACTGGAGTACCGACCAGTAAATCTCGATTGGCCTGGCCAGGGACTTTATGTAATGGATTTCCGAACACAGCGTGATATCAAGCCCCAATACCGGGAGAGACGAATCCTATCTAACCGCTACTGCTTCCAAGTGCTTCGTGACTACACCCAACTACAACCTGTTTGCATAACTCCTTTGAGACATGGTAAGGTAGTAATCTAAGTGCAGTGGGAACAAACTTGAGACAAATAGTGATATCAAGTCAACGGACTAACCTGTACTCATGCCATCCGGGAACTGCTACCTGACGATAGGTATAATACCAACTAGCAGTTCCTAACGAGTTCGTCCAGTGTAACTCATAACCCAATGAGCACCTGTATACTATCTCCAGTACGACGTACTAATGGCTATGGGACAGACCATCTCCCCTGCTGGGATGAGAAGCGTATACACCAGTTTACTCTGGAGTATCGATGCCCCGTCTAAATAATCCTACAACTAGGGACCTGTATAAGAATGTGCTTATAGACTACCCAGCCCCCACTAGTGTGACTTCCATCACAATGCTGGTAGTCAAGCAAAGATACTATATGTATAAGCGATATGCTAAAAGAAACACATGTGCATATTGAGGTAGAATCAAACCAAGTAGCTTACTACCATTTTGAGCAAGACTGTTATTATAACTGTTAATATCCCAAGCTTCCAAAATATAATATACAATCCGGTATGATACAATAATGGCCTCTAGGTCATATATTACTAACAATCTCCCACTTGCACTAAGGCCATGTATTGGCATATCGCAGACCTATCATCTCGATTAGCCTTTTGAATTGTTTCTGAGGGATGACCTTTGTGAATGGATCTGCAGTGTTGTTCTCTGTCTCTACTCTCCGCACCTCGATCTCCTGGCGATCAAAGATCTCCCTGATCAGGTGGAACCGCCTCAAGATATGTCTGGACTTCTGATGGGACCTTGGTTCCTTCGCTAAACCTATAGCACCGGTGTTGTCACAATACAGTGGTATTGGATCAACAATGGACAGAACCACCTGAAGCTCTGTCACGAACTTCCTGATACAGACTGTTTCTATCATGGCGTCACTACAGCGATATACTCCGCTTCCATTGTTGAGTTAGCAATGGTATCCTGCTTGGAGCTCTTCCAACAGACAGCCCCTCCATTAAGGGTAAAGACATAACCCGACATGGACCTGGAGTCATCCTTGTAACTCTGGAACCTGGAGTTGACGAAGGCATCAACCTTGAGGTCTTCTCTGTCGTACAAAAAGAACATCTCCTTAGTCCTTCTCAGGTACTTGAGAATGTTCGTCACTGCTGTCCAGTACTTCTTCCCTGGGTTTGACTGTTACCTGCTTACAACGCTCAGTGCATAAGCTACATCTGGTCTGGTACACAACATCGCATATATTATAGAGCTTACTGCAGAAGCGTAGGGTATATTACTCATGTGATCCCTTTCCAAATCAGTCTTGGGAGACATCTCTTTGAAGAGGGTGATTCCGTGACAAGCCGATAGATTACCGTGCTTTGAATCTTCCATACTAAATCTTTTCAGTATGGTGTCGATGTATCTTAACTGTGAAAGTCTCAACATCCATTTAGATCTATCACGATGGATCTGGATCCTCAGAATGTAGGAAGCATCACCCAGGTCCTTCATGGAGAACTTTTGTGACAAGAATCCTTTGACTGATTGTAGTATAGGTGAAAGTCGACCTTAGCACCACCATGAAGTTCTAGTAGCATCAAGCATGCAAAATTAAATTTTTTATTAGGTGCTAAGCTAGACTAACAAGATCTTTACTAGATTATTAGGGTTTGCCTTTGTGATGTGATGAACAAAAGAGAAGAAAAGAGCATACATCCTTTGTAGTTCGAGTCCTTCTCTTCAATAGCTCCGGGTTGAAGTCCACGCAACTCTACTAGGCTCCTCTTCGATTTGAACGAACCTCCTTCGTGATCTTCGCGCCAAAAATGATCCACCCGAAGTCCACAAGCTCAAGCTAACCCTTCACTAATCTCATTAGTGAAGGCAACACTCCACATCAAATTGCTAATCCAATGTGTGATGGTGAAGTAAGGGTTTAATTTGCTCACTAGGGTTTTCACAAGTTCAATGATTCACATCACATGTGAGGGTTTGAACTTGGAAGTGAGGTAAAGAAAATTGTAGAGAGCAAGAGGAAGCAAGAGCTCAAGAAATGACTAAGGCATGAAGAATGAAAATGATGAGACTAAACTCAAAATGGCTCTCTCTTTCCTCACTTATTCAAGCACGGAATAAAATTGCAATTCTAAATTGCAACCATGCTTGAATAGTGAGTCAAGACAAATATACAAATAATAAAACCCATTCCTTTCCCATTCCACAAATATCTCCACAATTTACACCTCATTTTTCTATTTTCTCAAAATAGAAAAACATGCCATACTTCATATATATATATCAAATATACATTAATATATATATATATAAAGAAATTAGTGAGCTAATGATATAGGTTAAGATATAATTATATCACATATAATATATATCACATTATTAAATCAACACTTGATCTAATAATCCGGTTATATCAAATATGACCGAGTAATATCATTTATCTGTTTATCACATTATCAAATCAACACTTGATTCGATAATCTGGTTATATCACATATAACATAACCGATAACTGCTAGATTACAATACGGTATCACATACTCGTATTTAATCAGGTCTATACACATATCACATATGTGTCCTACTTCGTTTCGCTTGAACCAGGAAACTTCTATGTGGGACTCTAAAAACTCGTCAATATGCCAGCAGTAGGTGATGATCACATCAATCACCTACAAGCCGTCAGCGGTACTAGATGGACGTAACGGCTACCCGGGTATTGAGCGATATGAAGATCAACAAGCAAGCTCATCCATACTCTCCATGAAGCCTATCAGTAACACTACCGTACAGTCCGGTCTCTTCGTCTGATATGTCGCATATCATGTTTAGGGGTGGTAAACATCAGACCCCAGTAACGTGATAAGTCATGCCGATGTTTGGCTCATAACAGTTTGAGAAACCATTGATAACTCTTATCAGTAAATCTCAGCAACCGTGGCCAGGGATTTTCAGTTATAGCCAATCGAGCATAGCGCAACATCAACTCCCTATACCGGGAGAGATGAAACCCCTCCTATCGCTCATTGCTTCCATGTGTCTCAGGACTGTACCCAAAATCTACCAGTTTGCACGACTCCTTTGAGCAGTGGTAGGAAGGAAATAAAAGCACAGTGGCAGCCACACAAGACTCTATGACGATCTTGGGTCTTCAGACTAACATGTACCAGTGTCACCAGAGAACAGCTATATGACGTTAGGTATATAACCATCTAGGAGTTCTCGGCGAGTCCTGTTCGGTGTACTCATTCTCCAATGTGCACCTGTGTACAATCTTTGATGTCACACACCAATGGTTGTGGGATCAACCATCGCCCTCTAAGGGAAAAGAAACGTACACACTAGTCTACTCTGGAATATCGATGCCCTACTCTCGATATTCCCTCGACTAGGAACTGATTAAAGGATGTACTTTTGGACCACCTTGGCCCTACAAGTATGATCTCATCATAGTCCTGGTAATCAAGTACATATCCTAAGGGCTTTATCAACATGTGAGAGCAAGACAGTAAAGAATACCAGTCAACATGTTAAGATAAAGAGTAACCAGATAGCATACTATCATGTCGAGAAAGAAAGTTCTCTATATATATGTCCAAGAATCCACTATAATATACATCACATGTACAATAATGGCCTCTAGGGCATACATATTCCTAACAATCTCCCACTTGCATTGAGGCCATGTGTTCTAGTATCTCAAACCCAACATCACAAAAAGTCTCTTAAACTGTATCTGGGGGAGGGCCTTCGTGAGTGGATCCGATACGTTGTCCTTCGTATCAACTCTCCTGACCTCGATCTCCCGGCGATCTACTATCTCCCTGATCAGGTGATACCGCCTTAGAATATGTTTAGATCTCAGATGGTGTAGGATTATTAAGCACGACAGCAAGGTTTCGGGAGGTATCGTCCATGCCATTTTCCAAATTTTGCCATGCAAACAACCCTAACCCTACAATCTTAACTAGAGATTTAGACAATACAAATTGTAAACAACTTTATAACTAAGTGAACTAGGAATACAACCTTTGTAGACCGGTCCTTCACTTCAATAGCTCCGTGTAGTAATCCCTTCACTCCAAGTAGTGATCTTCCGGACTCTAGAGTGGCTCCACAAGATAAAAGGAACAAGCTTGCACGAAGTCTTCGAGGCCGAAGATGATCTACGTCGAGGAGATACCAACCCAAGCTACCTCTTCACTAATTAGAGATTAGTGAAGCTAACACCCTAAACTAAATGGCTAATCTAGTAGAGGATGATGAAGTAGGATTTTTGCTCACTTTAGAATTTATTTTCTCACTAATTTTCTTTACCTCTTAAAAATCTAGAGAGTTCTCTCATGAGCATGAAGAAGATGAAGCAATAAATGGATGAGAGAGTGAATGGAAACCATGGGTGAGAAAATATCATTTATTAACTCATGTAGAGACATAACCATGGCAAATGAGAATGGTTGGGTTAATAAATATCTTAAGTAAAACAAAATTAGTGGACTAAGTCAATGGATCTACAAGCTTCTACAAGCTTCATGCCATGTCACTAATTTCCAACTAATTTGGATTTACTTTAAATAAATAAACCTTGCATTATCATGAGCATGGTGTCAGTCTCATACACCCATATTGTGTGTATCATCAAGCATGACACACAAAAAAAGAAAACACAAATAATATATATCACATATATATCAAGTTTGCACATGTGAGAAAAAAAATGCTTAAATGAGCAAATATTAGTTAGTGTAAATTAATATATCAAATATATAATTATAAATTAAATCATTAAATTAACACTTGATTTAATAATCCGGCTATATCACATATAACCGACTAATATTATTTGTATCAACTTATTGAATCAACACTTGATTCGATAAGCCGGCTATATCTCATATAACCGACCGATATCATAAATTGGGAGAATAGAATACGGTATCACATACTCGTATCAATCTCGGTCCTGCACATATCACATATGTGCTCCTACTTCATTTTGCCTGAGCCAATAAACCTCTGTGTAGGACTCTAAAGACTCTTCAATACGCCGGCAGTAGGTGATGATCATATCAAGCACCCACAAGCCGTCAGCAGTACTAGCTGGACGTAATGCCTACCCGAGTATTGAGCGATCAGAAGATCAACAAGCAAGCCCACTTTAACTCCTGTAAATCCTGTCAGTAACACTACCGTACAGTCCGGTCTTTTCATCTGATATGTCGCATATTTAGTCCAGGGGTGGTAAATGTCAGACCCCAGTAACCGATAAGTCGTGCCGATGTGAGGCTCATAACGGGTCGAGAAACTACTGATAACACTTAACAGTAAATCTCCATATCAGCCCTGGCCAGGGACATCCTGTTATGGCCAATCAAGCACAGCACAACATCAACCTCCAATACCGGGAGAGACGAATCCCCTCCTATCACTCATTGCCTCCATGTGATTCGGGAGTGTACCCAAAAGCCACTATTTTGCACGTTCTCTTGAACGTGGTAAGGTGGAAAACAAAGCACAGTAGGAATCACACAAGACTCTATGATGATCTCGGGTCTACAGACTAACATGTACCAGTGTCACCAGAGAACTGCTATCCGACGATAGGTATAATACCAACTAGGAGTTCTCGGCGAGTCCGTTCAGTGTACCCAGTCTCTATTGAGCACCCGTATACCATCTTTGATGCCAAACACCAATGGATGTGGGATCATCCATCACCCATCATATGGTCAAGAAGCGTATACGCTAGCCTACTCTGGAATATCGATGCCCTATCTCGATACACCCTCGACTAGGAATAATTATAGGATGTACTTGTGGACTACCCTTGGCCCCATTAGTATGATCTACATCATAGTCCTGGTAGTCAAGTACACATCCTAAGGGCTTTATCAACATGTGAGAGCAAGACAGTAGCACAATACAAGTCTACATGTTAAGACAAAGTGCAACCAGATAGCATATTATCATGTCAAGCCAGAAAGTCCTCTCTCTATATATCCAAGCATCCACTATAATATACATCACCTGTACAATAATGGCCTCTAGGGCATACATATAACTAACAATCTCCCACTTGCGCTAGGGACAGTTGTTGTAGTATCTCATACCCAACATCCCGATGAGTCTCTCAAATTTTATCCGGGGTATGGCCTTTATGAGTGGATCCGATGTGTGTCCTTTGTGTCAACTCTGCTAACCTCGATCTCCCGACGATCAACTATCTCCCGGATCAGGTAATACCGCCTCAGAATATGCCTGGATCGCTGATGGGACCTGGGTTCCTTGGCCAAGGCCACTGCTCCATTGTTATCACAATATAAAGGTATTGGATGCTCAATGGACGGAACCACACCAAGTTCGTTTATGAACTTCTTCATCCAGACAGTCTCTTTGGCAGCATCGTTGGCAGCGATGTATTCAGCCTCCATCATCGAGTCTGCCACGGTTTCTTGTTTGGAACTCTTCCAACAAACCACCCCTCCATTGAGGGTAAAGACAAATCCCGAGACCGACTTAGAGTCGTCCTTATCACTCTGGAAGCTTGAATCGGTAAAGGACTCCACTTGGTGTTCACCGTTACCATACACCAAGAACATCTCTTTAGTCATTCTCAAGTACTTGAGAATGTTCTTCACAACTGTCCAGTGACTCTCTCCTGGATCTACTTGATACTTACTCACTATACTTAGTGAATATGCTACATCGGGTCTGGTACATAACATCGCGTACATGATAGAGCATATTGCCGAAGCATAGGGTATCCCTTGCATGCGAGCTCTTTCCAAATTAGTATTAGGAGACATCTCTTTGGAGTGAGTGAAACCTATGATTGTGGGTAAATTCCCACGCTTGGATTCTTCAATACAAAACCTCTTTAGTATGGTGTCAATGTACCTGGATTGGGACAATCCCAGTTTAGATCTATCTCTATAGATCTTAATCCCCAAGATGTAGGAGGCATCACCTAGATCTTTCATTGAGAATCTTTGTGATAAGAAGAGCTTGACCGAGTGCAGCATAGGAACATCATTTCCTATCAAGAGTATATCAACCACGTACAATACGAGGAAGACAACCTTACTCTCTGCCACCTTTTTGTATATACAAGGTTCATCTACGTTTTTGATGAAGTCAAACTCATTGATTACCGCATCAAAACAGATGTTCCAACTCCGTGATTCCTGCTTTTGTAAGTCCACGTTTCCTACCCCGGTGCTTGCGGGGAGGCGGAAACGGTATAAAAATCTGATTTTTAACGCTCAAGGCAACATGGACTAACTAAAGGAGAATCTTTGCTAAACAAAAACTAACTACAAAGCTAAAAAGTTTATCTACTCGGAAAAGAGGTTATACCTAGGGCTTCTAGTCCTTCTCTCCATGCTCCTTGGAGTGAATGAAAGTGATCTCCTTGTCGCCTTCTGTTGCGAAGAAGGATCCACCCGAGAGCTTCAACCTTTGGCTTCAACTTCAAACTAGAAGTAACTAAGATGCTTGGAGTGCTAATCCTAGAACCTTAGAAAAGAGTAGAGAGTATTTTAGAAGGATTTATCTCAAGCTCAAGAGATTCTCAACTCATGAGAGGGGAGAGCTAGAGAGAGAGGAAGAGGAGGAGAGAGAACCAAAATGATAGAATGAGAATAAAATGAACCATCCTTCTCACATATATGTGAATTATGGAAATTAGATAATTAGCTAAGATAATTGTCATGGTTAATCAAGACTTGACCATTATCATTTCACATTAAATGCCATTTACAAGGATCAAAGAGCATCTTTCATATGGAATGATGATGGTCAACATGTCCACCTAGGTCAACAAGTCAAGTATAGTCAAATGGTCAACAACCTTAACCATGCACAATTATAATTAACTAATATCAATTAATCATAATTCACACATAAGCATTAGGGTTAAGAAAATGACAATGGTCATCAACCCTAATCAAAGTCCTCTGCCTCTGTCTCAGTCAACTGTGCATACGCACCCGTATCCGTGATCCGAGGAACACGAATACAATGAGATAAAACCAATCCCAAATCATATACTAGGATCCGGCTTAAACCAAAGCCCGCTAGTATAAGCTGTCCGGACAGCAAACGTGCACAAGTGCGCGGATGTGAACGAACCCTGTCGCAAAACCATGCGACCTCTACTCAGTTTGCCTAAAGGCGAATAACCCTCTGTGTGGGACTCTAAAGACTCGACACTACGCTGGCAGTGGGTTTAACCACAGACCGCAAGCGGCACTAGCTGTACGTAACGGTCCCCAGGTAGATGCCGATAAGAAGACTGACGAGGTGAACCCATCTGAACTCCTACTGGGCCAGAATGTGACAGTCTTCGTACAGTCCGGTCTGTTCGTCTAAGAACATCGCATGGCGGGCCTAGGGGGGCGGTAAACGTCAGTCCCCTAATAGCGGTACAAGTCGTGTCGGAGTGTAGCCCAGAACACCCTGAGATAATACTGGAAACCTACCAGTATATCTCGCTTGCCCTGGCCATGGACTACTTGTGTAATGGCTCTCCTGGACACAGCGCGATGTCAACCCCCAATACTGGGAGAGACGAATCCTGTCTAACCGTCACTGCGTCGAAGTGCTTCGGGACTGCACCCAAAAACTACCTGTTTGCATGACTCCTTTGAGCCGTGGTAGGGTAGTAATCAAAATTCAGTGGGAACACACTCGAGGCGAAGTGACAGTGTCAAGTCAGCGGACTAAGCTGTACTCATGTCACCTGGGAACTGATAACTGACGATAGGTATAATACCAACCAACAGTTCCCGACGAGTCCTGTCCAGTGTACTCGTAACCTAACGAGCACCCGCATACTATCTCAAGTACGACGTACTGACGGCTGTGGGACAGGCCGTCTCCCGCGCTGGGATGAGAAGCGCATACGCTAGTCTACTCCGGAGTATCGATGCCCTGTCTCGATAATCCCACGACCAGGGACGTGTAAATAAGGATGTGCTTGTAGATTACCCAGCCCCCATGAGTATGACTGCCATCACAACGCTGGTAATCAAGAAAAGATCATAAGGGCTCCACTAATGCGTATAGGTGATATAATAAAAGAAACACATGTACACATTAAAGCAGAGACAAACCAAGTAGCATACTACCATTTCGAGCAAGATTGTCTATACAACTGTGAATATCCCAAGCTTCCTTCAAGTAATATACATATTAGTATGATACAGTAATGGCCTCTAAGGAATATACACTAACAATCTCCCGCTTGCACTAAGGTCATGTACTGGCGTATCGAAGACCTATCATCTGGATCAGCCGCTCGAACTGAGTCTGGGGTAAGGCCTTCGTGAATGGATCTGCAGTGTTATCTTCTGAAGCAACCCTCCGAACCTCGATCTCCTGGCGATCCACGATCTCCCTGATCAGGTGATACCGCCTCAAGATGTGTCTAGATTTCTGATGGGACCTGGGTTCCTTCGCTAAAGCTATAGCCCCGTTGTTTTCGCAATACAAAGGTTTTGGATCAACAATAGACGGAACCATCTGGAGTTCTTTCAAGAACTTCCTCATCCAGACAGCTTCTTTTGCGGCATCAGATGCAGCGATATATTCCGCTTCCATAGTCGAGTCAGCAACGGTTTCCTGTTTGGAACTCTTCCAACACACCGCCACTCCATTGAGGGTAAAGACAAAACCCGACATGGACTTGGAATCATCCTTGTCACTCTGGAAGCTGGAGTCAGTAAAGGTCTTGATCTGGAGGTCTTTTCCGCCATACACCAAGAACATCTCCTTAGTCCTTCTCAGGTACTTGAGAATATTCTTTACCGCTATCCAATGTTTCTCCCCAGGGTTTGACTGATACCTTCTTACCACACTCAGTGCATAAGCCACATCTGGTCTGGTACACAACATCGCATACATTATAGAGCCTACCGCAGAAGCGTAGGGTATAATAGACACGCGATCTCTTTCCAAATCAGTCTTGGGAGACATCTCTTTGGAGAGGGTGATCCCGTGACAAGCCGGTAGATTACCGTGCTTGGAATCTTCCATACTGAATCTTTTCAATATGGTGTCGATGTACCTGGACTGTGAGAGTCCTAATATCCTCTTGGATCTGTCACGGTAGATCCGGATCCCCAGAATGTATGATGCATCACCCAGGTCTTTCATGGAGAACCTGTGTGACAAGAACCCTTTGACAGATTGTAGCATAGGAATGTCATTTCTTATTAAGAGAATGTCATCCACGTATAAAACGAGGAATACTACAGTTCTCGCTACAAATCTACTATAGATGCATGGTTCATCTGGATTTTTGATAAAGCCAAATTTCTTGACCGTCTCATCAAAACAGATGTTCCAACTCCGCGATGCCTGCTTTAGTCCATAAATGGACTTGAGCAACTTGCACACCTTTCCGCTGCTCCCACTCTGAATGAAACCCTCTGGCTGGTCCATATAGACACGCTCCTCTAAATTTCCATTTAGAAAAGCGGTCTTTACGTCCATCTGCCATATCTCATAATCGTGGAAGGCAGCAATGGCAAGAAGGATCCGAATGGATTTCAGCATAGCCACTGGAGAAAAGGTTTCGTCATAGTCCAAACCTGGTCTTTGACGAAAACCCTTTGCAACAAGTCTAGCTTTATAGGTCTCAACCTGTCCATCTACACCAATCTTCCTTTTGAAGATCCACTTGCATCCTACGGGTTTTACCCCATCTGGAGCAATGTCCAACGTCCATACTTTGTTGGTGTACATGGACTCCATTTCGGTCCGCATTGCATCCAGCCATTTTACCGAGTCAACGCTCTGAATGGCTTGCTGGAAGCTAGTCGGCTTATCACTATCAAAGATGCAATCTTCTCTATCCCCGTCTATGAGAAAACCGTAGTATCTCTCGGGCGGATGAGACTGCCTACTACTCCTGCGGAGCGGCGTAGGAATGTCCTGATCTTTCGAACCCTCTGGTTCTACTAAGCTTTCAGTAGTAGCTTGTGGTTCTGGAATTTCTTCCAGTTCTATTGCGTACCCACTTATATCCTTTTCTAAGAATTGGTTTTCCAGAAAGTGGGCATTACGAGAAACAAGGACCTTTTGTTCCTCTGCGTAATAGAAAAGATACCCCCTGGAGTTCTTTGGGTATCCTACAAACTTGCACAATACTGAGCGTGCTTCGAGTTTGTCCGCATGCTGCTTTTTGATAAAAACTGGACATCCCCAAATCTTCAGGTATTGAAGATAGGGTTTCTTCCCACTCCATAACTCATATGGTGTGGTAGGCACAGTCTTAGTGGGAACTCGGTTCAAAAGGTATGCGGCTGATTCTAGCGCATATCCCCAGAATGATCGCGGTAACTCAGCGTTACTCATCATGAACCGTACCATATCCAATAGGGTTCGATTCTGTCTCTCCGATACACCGTTATGTTGCGGAGTGTATGGAGGAGTAAGTTGAGAGAGAATTCCATTCTCTTTTAAGTAATCCAGGAACTCGGCACTCAAGTATTCACCACCTCGATCAGATCTCAGTGCCTTGATACTTTTGCCTGTTTGTTTTTCTACTTCATTCTTATATTCCTGGAATTTTTCAAAGGCTTCAAATTTATGCTTCATTAAGAAGACATGTCCGAACCTTGAAAAATCATCCGTAAAAGTAATGAAGTAAGAATAACCGCTTCACGCAAGTGTAGACATTGGACCGCACACGTCGCTATGTACGAGCCCCAAGAGCTCGCTCGCTCTTACTCCGTGTCCAGTGAACGGTGTTTTTTTCATCTTCCCTTTGAGACAGGATTGACAAGTTGCATACGATTGATATTCGAACGGATCCAAATATCCTTCTGTATGTAACTTTGTCAACCTTCTCTCATTGATGTGACCGAGTCTACAATGCCATAAGAAAGCCTGATTGATTTCTGGAGACTTTCTTTTGTGTGTATTCTGGACATTGAAAATCTGTGGTTGGTTTAATACGTATATACCATTGTTTAATGTACCTGACCCAATCAAAACTTGATTAAGGTGAATGTTCAAAACATTACTTAGAAATGCAAATTCATAACCTTCTTTAGATAATAAAGATACAGAAATGATATTACAAGTTGCATTTGGTACAAAATAACAACTACGCAAAACCAAAAAGTGTCCATCTGACAATCCCAGGTGATAGTCCCCCACGGCCTCAGCATCCATGCTAGCTCCGTTTGCAACTCTGAGGGTCATATCACCTGCCTTCAAAACCCTATGCTTTCTCAACGCCTGCAAAGAATTACAGATATGAGATCCAGATCCGGTATCCAATACCCAGGAAGTAGAGTTTATTGATAGACAGTTTTCAATAACATACACACCTGAAGCTGAAGCCGCAACTCGCTTCAGATCCTGGGTTCTGGCCTTCCAAGCCTTGCAATCCTGTTTCCAGTGTCCACTCTTGTGACAGTAAAAGCATTCTTCCTTTCCCACAAGCTTTCCCGCTACCTTTGTTGCCTTTCCCTTTCCCTTCGTATCCATTTTACTAACACCGCCCCTTGGTTTGGCGGGGGCTTTCTTCTTCTTTCCCTTGGCTTTCGCCCTAGACCTAGAAGAGGAAGATCCTCCTACAAACAAAGTGGATGTCTCCCTACCTTTCTGTAGGGTGCCCTCAGCACTCCTCAACATGTTCAGAAGTTCGGAAAGTTCAACCTCCTTTCCTTGCATGTTGAAGTTTAGGATAAACTGGGCGTAAGTGGAAGGAAGGGACTGGAGAATTAAGTCAGTGTAGAGTTCATTCTCCAACGTGGTCCCAAGGTCCGCGAGCTCCTCTATGTAGCCAATCATCTTAAGCACATGTTCCTCTACCGATGATCCGACGGCCAATCTTGCCGAAAACAGTTTCTTCGACACTTCGTATCTGGCGATACGAGACTGCTCTCCATACAGTTCTTTTTTATGAAGAAATATGGATTCTAGGTCCATATTCTCGTGCCTCCTCTGATGTTCGTTGTCCATAGAGGCAAGCACGAGGCATTTGGCCTTCGCGCAATCGATCTCCCATGTCTTACGGATTTCTATATCCGCGACACTGGAGGTGGGACCTGGGACAGGGGGAGCTTTGGTGGTAAGGATATACCCCAACTTGTCATAAGTGATTGCCATCTTGACATTCCTGAGCCAATCTTTGTAGTTTGGCCCTGTCAGTGTGTTTTTATCTACTTAAGTCCGGTCATGATGATTGGTCGCTGCAATTAGGAGAGAGAAAAGAAACACTTTAGCATGATGCTCTTGCAAGTTTAGAGTGGTTTTTAGTTTGTCTAAACATGATGGCTCCCACTGTCTCTCGAATCCCTCCTCAAACCATAAAGGAAGAATTAGTCGGGATCAATCTCACCGTACAATACTTGCTTAACCGTTCAGCCAGGCCAGTGTCGGTACTTCGAGGGAGGTTTTCTAACGCTTTCGCGAAGTTACTTAATTAAGTAACCTCTTTTCCCTGTGGGCGTAGCCCCGCTAACACCTTTCTAGACACCTACTAGGTTTATAGCATTGATCGTTAATTGAGAAATTTCCCGAGCAGTAGCATATACTCACAGTAGGATCGGGATCCAAATATTATCGCGTGATAAAACTGAAGGAATCCTACCAGAATCATCACACTTCAAATGGTATGCAGCGCTAGCAAGTTTCAGTACTTATGAAACTCCCGATGTGGATTTTTTCCCCATGCTCTTATGACCTTGGCGTGAGGTCAAAATGTCATAAGTCACATGTCAAGTTCTTCCCATCATTATCCAGGTTAATTTGAACCCACCCGTACCTACCCTTGACGTAGGCCAAAATGGCAGTACGACTGTCTCAAACCAACGCATTCTATCTATGCCACAGATAAATATCCGGCAGCTACCAATCACTATGCCTTGGCGTGAGGTCAAAATACATAGCTTGAATACTACCGAATTGTAACGTTTTGAAAATCGTTTCGGTGAAATTTCGGAAAATCGGTAAAATAAGGGGGTTTTCGGTAAAAAGTCAAAATACAAATATCTTTATTATAAAATTAAATATATATATTCTAGCTATGTAATTGCTAGTATTTGGTGTTTATTGAGCCACTGGTGAAATTTCAAATTTTCTGAAATTTTTTCCGAAATTAATTATTTTAATATTATTTTAAGCCGTCACTAATACATTTAATTAGGAAAAATTACAAATTGGAATGAGTTGAAACAAATTTTGTGCATCATAACACATTAAATAAAATTTTATCATGTGGTTTCTGAAATGAAATGGTTTCCAAAACGGTTTAGAAAATATCGAAGAAAAGAGGGGTTTTTTTGGTGAATTTAGTGTTAACGGGAATTGGGGTAATACATTTATCTTTTTCCCTAACCCACACACCCACACCTCACCCTCTCTCCCTCTCCCCATGTGGCCGGCCCCACCATGACAGCCCTCCCTCTCTCTCTCTCTCCAATCACCATGAAAAGAAATGAAAAGAATAGAAAATGATAAAAAAAAGAGTGGACTTTGACTAGATGTTACTTTCTCCACCTCACTCTCTCTCCTCCCTCACCCATTCCCTCCCCATTTCTGGCCGAACCTGCACCCCAACAGCAACCCCCTTTCCCCTCTTCTCCTCTTTTTTTTTCCATCAAAAAAATCATCCAAAATGCTTCAAAAATCCACAAAAATCAAGCTAAAATCCAAATTTAATCCCTACCCATTTATCATTAGCCCAACTTGCATGGATCTAGGGAACAAGTTGGCATTTTAGAGTCTTTGATTTTCATATTTGATCTCTTAATCATGAGGTATAATTCTAACCTTTTTGTTAAATTGTTGTTAATTGTTTTAGGTTAGCTTAATTAAATGTTTAATTAGGTTTTTAATTAGTTCTATGTGCATGATTTAAAATTCAAGAGAGGGGTTTGAATTCAAATTGGTATTTTGTGTTGTGAGATTATGTTTATGTGATATAATTGACATATTAATGTTATTCTAAAACTAATTTAGTTGCTGGTTGCAAAGGGTTAAATTTAAATTGTTGTAATTTTAAGAAATTGCAAACTAGGTTTTAGTGAAATTCATATATAATTGAGATTAAAATGTAATTATGTTTTTTATGACATCATTAACATTATTATGAGTGGTTTAATATCTTAGGTTATGCAAAACCAAGCTTAATTGTTGAATTGTGAGTTTTGCTTTAAAAGGTGTTAAAAATTGATATTTTTGCAAACTAGGATTTTGGAATTTATGCAAATTGATGAGAATAAATTATAGGAATGGTTTATATGACTTTGTTATGATATTTAGTGGATATTGTGGCCGCTAGATTCGTTTATACATCGAGTTTTGTACTAAAACGGTTAATTTTGCTTGCTAGATTTTCGGAAAAATAGCTTTTAAAATGAGTTTGAGGTTTTTGTGAATTGCAACCTAATTCATATTATAATTAGTGTTGTGAATGTGTAAATGGGTGTGTTTGGGTTTTTCTCGATGGTTTGATGTTTGTACATCGACATCGAGGGTTGCTTTAGCTATTCTTGCATGCGTAGACGATAGGTTTTGACCTCTGCGTGATACGCGTGCCGAATTGGTTTTCGTATACCGTTTCGATTTCGGATTTGGTTTTTATGCGATACGATGCGTTGTGATATGTAGGTACCCCCATGTGGACTTCGAGACGATAAGCAAGCGCGTGGCGACGTCGGCACCGGCGAGCGAGGACCAGGTGAGTAGATTTATATCTACGGGGAGAAGTCGGGTGGATGGCGTATAGCACCCCCGCAGTTCGTGGTGATGTATACGAATACGTATACACACATATATATATTGTTTATATATTGTTTGAGTTATTGATGATAAATATGATTATGTGTTCTGGATTAGCTTTGGGTTAGTTGCGAAACCCTAGAGTAGTTGTTATACCCACATACGCACACACAGACTTGCATACATTACTTTCTTGTGCGCAGATTGGGATGTGTATATATGTATATATGCGTGGGTATGGGACTATGCATATGTACATTCATATACCCATGCATGGATGATGAGGATAGTACTTGGGATTTAATATGAGTCGATGAGATTTGGTTTGAAGCCGTGAGATCGGTGATATGGCAGGGTTCGTATTTGAGTTACGACATGACGTTGTAGCGGGTCATTGACGTAGTGTTTCACACAAGTGCATGCATACATAGGCGGTATCAGTATTGTACTAGACGTAGATCAGTACCCCGATCATGATATTTGATAAAGAGGATACCGGATGAATAGTATGATGAATGTGATATTGACCCGTACCCAGATTTGGGATGCCGTACGACGGATTTACGTACGAGCTATATATTGATGATTGATCCGCACTCTTGACTTGGGATGTCTGATTATAGATATGGTATCGGATATGATATTATTGAGGCGGGATCACCGACTATACATATACAGGTATGTATATGTATCGACTCGATTGATAGGCGGTTTCCGTACCTATAGTTCAGCTTGTTAGTTCAGCCGTATAGTTTAGTATAGTTGTTAGATTAGATTAGACTCCTACCTATTTCAAAACTAGAGGATCGTGGGTATTTTAAAAGACAGGTCAAGGGATCTACGGATATTTTAAAAGACGTATCCTTTCTTAAAACCACCGTAGCCCTTATTTTCAAAACCCCACGATTCGTGTTATTTCAAATGGCACCATTGTTTAATATTTAGCTCCCGCTCATTTTGGTTGCTCGCTCCGCATCGCATACTTACATTGTTGATTCATATCCTATTGTTGATATCATGCTGTTAGGACACCAGCACCATTACCGATGACGCGTATGTACCACGTACACTTACTTGCCGGCTCACACACATCTTCATCGGTAATTGCCATGTCACGAACACTTTAGAGAATACTATTTCATTTGACATAGGTTGTTAGCTAATAGTTTAGACATGATATTAGTATACTTGCCTTATATGCTAGTTTAGACATTGTAGTTATTACTTGCTACTTCATGCATACTATTATTCATCGCTATGCCGCATTCATGGGTTCTCATGCTTATATTCATGGTTTTACATACTATTGATGATTTGGATTCGGGTTTCCATGAGATTTTCTGGATTTGGGGGAAAACCGCAAAAACATTTATAAACTTCTTTCTCTCTTTTTAAATAAAAAGTGCGGTTTTCCCATGATGTATGAGTCGTCCACCATGAGTTTGCTGATGGATTTCGAGACCCGATTCGAGGAGTTGGATGAACCGTTTCGGGTACATGGTGGACCCGGTAAGGTACCCCGGGGCAAGAAGGTCGTGTTGCTGACGTTGAGCCTGGCAGGGGAGCACTACCTACCGGTAATATTACCCGACGCGTCGGATATCCGGAGGATACCGTCGTGGTCTTGAGATGGATGGTAGGGGCCGGTCTGGACTGACGGCGCCCTAGATATTGAGACATTGAGATTTCGAGATATTGAGGTACTAAGATTTGATGATACAGGCCAGTCCGGATAGCCGGAGCCTGAGATTTTGAGACATTGAGATTTTCGTTTTGTGTCGATGCTAGACACGGTTGATGCCGATTTCATTTATGATACCTCATTTTAAAAATACAAAGGAAATCTCACTAAATTATGGAAACAGTTTCTTCATTTACATGTATTCTGTTTCATGCATTCATACCTCATTCACATGATATATTGCTACCTGAGGCACTGACACGAGCACTTGGTATTACCGTTGCTTAGAGGTATACCCTAGCCATTGTTATAGGCTGCATGTTATATATATATTTGAGGATATATTATGATCGTATGATCTAGGATTGCGTCATACATGCGCTTCTATTCGTAGATGTTTTTCTATTCACGAGTTGACAACTCACCCCCGTTGTGCCACAGTTCTTGCTGGTTTCGCCGTACAGGTTTCATTACGGCTTTGCTGGCACTACTTCCATTTCCGGGTGATTTGCTAGTAGGTGGGTTTATTTGTATCGTACCCATCATTATACCTTGTATACTATTATTCTGTTGTATCTAGAAGTTCCATCAACCAAACATGTATTTATTTTTGAGATAGAGACCAGTGATGTTATTCTTTCGACCTTAGAGTCGCGCGTTATATTTCTGTGGATTTCTTGTTGTTTTGAGTTTTCTTTTGAGTTTTGATCCTCGCCCTTGACGTTGTATATTATATTGCTTGTGTGGTTGTGACCGTCGATTGACGAAGAGCTAGCTCCCGCTTGGGGATGCCTTTTTTTTGATTTCGTATACTATTCATGTTGTATACCGTTTGGGGGCCTGTATTTACAAAGGAGACTCTGCCGAAATTTTCAGGAAATATTTGATGTTTTTAAAACCGCATAATTCGGCTTATGCTATTAAAACTACTTGATTTTAAATTGGTTTCCTTCACTCTACTAATTTTCTTGGTTTGGATTTCTGGGTTTTCGGCTTACTTAGATTACGTACGCCTCGAGACGTTCGTAGTTTAAGTGCCGGTCATGTTCCGTACTTTCGGGACGTGACAAAGTTGGTATCAGAGCGTTAGGTTTTACCTTCGGAGCGTAGGATGACCCTTGGTTGATGGAATAGGTGACTAAAGTAGAGTGGCGTACCGTGGGTATGTTCCGCGGCATACTTACGATACCCTACTCCACTTAAGAAGCCTTAGGATGTACATTTATTTGTTCGGTATTATATTCATTACTGATCTAGCCTCATCGGTACCAGTTATGGTTTTGCTGCCACGATTACGGGCAGGGAGAGCTACGACTAGAGTTGCAGTCAGCATGAGCTCGTCAAGAACGAGGACTGACCAGGGCATGATTCCGGCGACACACGATTGCAGAGATGTGTCTTTTCATTGTGTTTTCGCGCCACGAGCGTTGGGTGGATTGCTGTATGAGGTTACTCGGACGTGCCGATCAGTACCAGAAGATTGAGCCACTGAAAGAGGCCAGCCAGATTTTGATGACCGTTGAGGTATTGCTTACTCCTGATGATTGAGGCAGTGTTCAGTGTGCAGACGAGTGAGCCAGTCATTGATGCGAATGACGAGATATCGCCCCAGATGTTGGAGCTATTGCAGTACAGGTTGTACTAAGAGATGATAGAAGGTCGCTAGTCACCCGAGGATAAATGACTAGGACATGTGGTTCGTTCGCCTACCCGATGAGAGGTCATCAGATAGATTGATTCCAGCTAGAGACGACTTCACGCGGAGACGTTGGGAGTCGACAGCGACGATCGAATGTCAGAAACCTATTATTCCAAGTTTAAAGTATTCGGAAGGGCATGCAGGCAATTCTATGGACCCTCTAGAAGAATGAAACCCTAACTCGACTTAATGACCGTGTGAAAGCCTTTGAACCTTAGGGTTTGCGGCAGTTCCGCGGCACCATTAGTGAGGCTTGGGTTTGCCCTTCTACGGCTGGACCATCGATTCTGTGGTACGTACTCGATACTATTAAACTATACCAAGATGTTGAGCTCTTGGGGGATTATGAGGTTTTGACGAATCGATCGGATGGTTCGACTTCATTCGGATGCTAGGTAGTGAGATGCATTTCTTGGGAGACTCCAGATACGAGGATAGCCGTTTGAGCTCAGTCCATGCAGCCACGACGAGACGAGTCCGGAGCAGTCGACATTAGAGAAAAGTGGAGTAAGAGGTTCGTACGAGATCTGGATAAGACGACGTTCCACTCCGCCGACATCAGAGATGCGATACGCATGCTGAGGCATTGTACTTGGATATACCTTCCAGAAGGAGTCGCGGTGAGTATGCAGCCGTTCCAGAATAAGAAACAGATATAGTAAAGGACGATGACTTCCGGACAGTTCGGCAGAGACGAGATTTGGGAGAGATTTTGACAGGACCTTTCTGGAATGATTTACGAGAAGACTTGGACCCAGGAGTGGTCATGTTACGCACACCAGCAGGCTGGAATTCAGGTTCGTCGATGAGACATGCTATGAGTGACCACGACAGTTGGCCAGAGGTTCTTGGAGGATGTGTTTGAGCGGGACTATTCCGCCATACTTGATTTTGGTATTTTAAGCGATCTATTCGCATGATTTGGTTTTGATGGTTGAGTTTCATAATATCGTTTTCATGCGCCATGGTTGCACCTACTGAGTATTCACGATTTTTGCACAGTTGTTGCACTTGAGATAGTTTTCGTGCCTTAGTTTCTCATGTTTGTGATTATATTGGATTTCATGATTTCGTGCATAATGAATGCACCTGGTTTTGAGTTTCGTGCATGTTGAGCGCATGTTTTGAGAAGCGATTTCGGTGCACACCAGATGCACTAAATCGAGATTCTTCGTGCATGTCAGATGCACCTGATTTTACCGTCAGGCACCCACGTTGCCCATGACAGATGTTTCGTGCACACCCGATGCACTTAGATGTTGTTTCTGTACGCATGTATGGTACATATATGGATTTTGATTTCCGTGCGCACCAGACGCACGTAGTATTCATATGCGTATTTTGGGATTGATTTCTTATAGAGCAGTACGTTTTTATGATATTTGCTATGTGTTTTCGTACTGAGCAGGACTAGTCAGAGGACAGTACCTGAATATATTTTGCATTCATTGATAGTTATTGAAGAGATTTCCAAAAGGCGAGCTATAGTCTCAGTATTTACCTACGTGTCTGATATGACACGAAATGTTTAAAACAAGGAGACCCTTCTAAATTGTTTCCAAAACGGCGGAACGTGCATATTAAACAAAGGATATATATAGATATGTAGTTATTTTCTTACAATAGACGTCCGCCACTGTGCAGTGCTGCGAGCATCGCACAGTGATTTGAAGAAGATTTGGCATGCATTGCTTCCAGATGTTTTAATGAGGTATATCATATTGATTTTCATTTTGGATTTAGACATTGTGTCTTCACCATGACTCCGATGATTGCCGGATGCTGGATGGAGTTTTGATTTTGAGTTACATGCTCATTTTTCATACGCATGCGCTGCGCTATAATTTGTTTTATG
Source organism: Agapanthus africanus (assembly GCA_030015575.1). Classification (NCBI taxonomy): domain Eukaryota; kingdom Viridiplantae; phylum Streptophyta; class Magnoliopsida; order Asparagales; family Amaryllidaceae; genus Agapanthus; species Agapanthus africanus. The sequence continues at coordinate 417,397,832 of JASDDO010000012.1, forward strand.
TAATTATGACCTCGGAGCCCCGACGACTTGATGGTTTTGCTCAAATGTTTTAGTATTTGGGGGGAGTTTTAATTTAAATTCGGGGACCGAATTTCTTTAAGGGGGGAAGATTGTAACGTTTTGAAAATCGTTTCGGTGAAATTTCGGAAAATCGGTAAAATAAGGGGGTTTTCGGTAAAAAGTCAAAATACAAATATCTTTATTATAAAATTAAATATATATATTCTAGCTATGTAATTGCTAGTATTTGGTGTTTATTGAGCCACTGGTGAAATTTCAAATTTTCTGAAAATTTTTCCGAAATTAATTATTTTAATATTATTTTAAGCCGTCACTAATACATTTAATTAGGAAAAATTACAAATTGGAATGAGTTGAAACAAATTTTGTGCATCATAACACATTAAATAAAATTTTATCATGTGGTTTCTGAAATGAAATGGTTTCCAAAACGGTTTAGAAAATATCGAAGAAAAGAGGGGTTTTTTTGGTGAATTTAGTGTTAACGGGAATTGGGGTAATACATTTATCTTTTTCCCTAACCCACACACCCACACCTCACCCTCTCTCCCTCTCCCCATGTGGCCGGCCCCACCATGACAGCCCTCCCTCTCTCTCTCTCTCCAATCACCATGAAAAGAAATGAAAAGAATAGAAAATGATAAAAAAAAGAGTGGACTTTGACTAGATGTTACTTTCTCCACCTCACTCTCTCTCCTCCCTCACCCATTCCCTCCCCATTTCTGGCCGAACCTGCACCCCAACAGCAACCCCCTTTCCCCTCTTCTCCTCTTTTTTTTTCCATCAAAAAAATCATCCAAAATGCTTCAAAAATCCACAAAAATCAAGCTAAAATCCAAATTTAATCCCTACCCATTTATCATTAGCCCAACTTGCATGGATCTAGGGAACAAGTTGGCATTTTAGAGTCTTTGATTTTCATATTTGATCTCTTAATCATGAGGTATAATTCTAACCTTTTTGTTAAATTGTTGTTAATTGTTTTAGGTTAGCTTAATTAAATGTTTAATTAGGTTTTTAATTAGTTCTATGTGCATGATTTAAAATTCAAGAGAGGGGTTTGAATTCAAATTGGTATTTTGTGTTGTGAGATTATGTTTATGTGATATAATTGATATATTAATGTTATTCTAAAACTAATTTAGTTGCTGGTTGCAAAGGGTTAAATTTAAATTGTTGTAATTTTAAGAAATTGCAAACTAGGTTTTAGTGAAATTCATATATAATTGAGATTAAAATGTAATTATGTTTTTTATGACATCATTAACATTATTATGAGTGGTTTAATATCTTAGGTTATGCAAAACCAAGCTTAATTGTTGAATTGTGAGTTTTGCTTTAAAAGGTGTTAAAAATTGATATTTTTGCAAACTAGGATTTTGGAATTTATGCAAATTGATGAGAATAAATTATAGGAATGGTTTATATGACTTTGTTATGATATTTAGTGGATATTGTGGCCGCTAGATTCGTTTATACATCGAGTTTTGTACTAAAACGGTTAATTTTGCTTGCTAGATTTTCGGAAAAATAGCTTTTAAAATGAGTTTGAGGTTTTTGTGAATTGCAACCTAATTCATATTATAATTAGTATTGTGAATGTGTAAATGGGTGTGTTTGGGTTTTTCTCGATGGTTTGATGTTTGTACATCGACATCGAGGGTTGCTTTAGCTATTCTTGCATGCGTAGACGATAGGTTTTGACCTCTGCGTGATACGCGTGCCGAATTGGTTTTCGTATACCGTTTCGATTTCGGATTTGGTTTTTATGCGATACGATGCGTTGTGATATGTAGGTACCCCCATGTGGACTTCGAGACGATAAGCAAGCGCGTGGCGACGTCGGCACCGGCGAGCGAGGACCAGGTGAGTAGATTTATATCTACGGGGAGAAGTCGGGTGGATGGCGTATAGCACCCCCGCAGTTCGTGGTGATGTATACGAATACGTATACACACATATATATATTGTTTATATATTGTTTGAGTTATTGATGATAAATATGATTATGTGTTCATGGATTAGCTTTGGGTTAGTTGCGAAACCCTAGAGTAGTTGTTATACCCACATACGCACACACAGACTTGCATACATTACTTTCTTGTGCGCAGATTGGGATGTGTATATATGTATATATGCGTGGGTATGGGACTATGCATATGTACATTCATATACCCATGCATGGATGATGAGGATAGTACTTGGGATTTAATATGAGTCGATGAGATTTGGTTTGAAGCCGTGAGATCGGTGATATGGCAGGGTTCGTATTTGAGTTACGACATGACGTTGTAGCGGGTCATTGACGTAGTGTTTCACACAAGTGCATGCATACATAGGCGGTATCAGTATTGTACTAGACGTAGATCAGTACCCCGATCATGATATTTGATAAAGAGGATACCGGATGAATAGTATGATGAATGTGATATTGACCCGTACCCAGATTTGGGATGCCGTACGACGGATTTACGTACGAGCTATATATTGATGATTGATCCGCACTCTTGACTTGGGATGTCTGATTATAGATATGGTATCGGATATGATATTATTGAGGCGGGATCACCGACTATACATATACAGGTATGTATATGTATCGACTCGATTGATAGGCGGTTTCCGTACCTATAGTTCAGCTTGTTAGTTCAGCCGTATAGTTTAGTATAGTTGTTAGATTAGATTAGACTCCTACCTATTTCAAAACTAGAGGATCGTGGGTATTTTAAAAGACAGGTCAAGGGATCTACGGATATTTTAAAAGACGTATCCTTTCTTAAAACCACCGTAGCCCTTATTTTCAAAACCCCACGATTCGTGTTATTTCAAATGGCACCATTGTTTAATATTTAGCTCCCGCTCATTTTGGTTGCTCGCTCCGCATCGCATACTTACATTGTTGATTCATATCCTATTGTTGATATCATGCTGTTAGGACACCAGCACCATTACCGATGACGCGTATGTACCACGTACACTTACTTGCCAGCTCACACACATCTTCATCGGTAATTGCCATGTCACGAACACTTTAGAGAATACTATTTCATTTGACATAGGTTGTTAGCTAATAGTTTAGACATGATATTAGTATACTTGCCTTATATGCTAGTTTAGACATTGTAGTTATTACTTGCTACTTCATGCATACTATTATTCATCGCTATGCCGCATTCATGGGTTCTCATGCTTATATTCATGGTTTTACATACTATTGATGATTTGGATTCGGGTTTCCATGAGATTTTCTGGATTTGGGGGAAAACCGCAAAAACATTTATAAACTTCTTTCTCTCTTTTTAAATAAAATGTGCGGTTTTCCCATGATGTATGAGTCGTCCACCATGAGTTTGCTGATGGATTTCGAGACCCGATTCGAGGAGTTGGATGAACCGTTTCGGGTACATGGTGGACCCGGTAAGGTACCCCGGGGCAAGAAGGTCGTGTTGCTGACGTTGAGCCTGGCAGGGGAGCACTACCTACCGGTGATATTACCCGACGCGTCGGATATCCGGAGGATACCGTCGTGGTCTTGAGATGGATGGTAGGGGCCGGTCTGGACTGACGGCGCCCTAGATATTGAGACATTGAGATTTCGAGATATTGAGGTACTAAGATTTGATGATACAGGCCAGTCCGGATAGCCGGAGCCTGAGATTTTGAGACATTGAGATTTTCGTTTTGTGTCGATGCTAGACACGGTTGATGCCGATTTCATTTATGATACCTCATTTTAAAAATACAAAGGAAATCTCACTAAATTATGGAAACAGTTTCTTCATTTACATGTATTCTGTTTCATGCATTCATACCTCATTCACATGATATATTGCTACCTGAGGCACTGACACGAGCACTTGGTATTACCGTTGCTTAGAGGTATACCCTAGCCATTGTTATAGGCTGCATGTTATATATATATTTGAGGATATATTATGATCGTATGACCTAGGATTGCGTCATACATGCGCTTCTATTCGTAGATGTTTTTCTATTCACGAGTTGACAACTCACCCCCGTTGTGCCACAGTTCTTGCAGGTTTCGCCGTACAGGTTTCATTACGGCTTTGCTGGCACTACTTCCATTTCCGGGTGATTTGCTAGTAGGTGGGTTTATTTGTATCGTACCCATCATTATACCTTGTATACTATTATTCTGTTGTATCTAGAAGTTCCATCAACCAAACATGTATTTATTTTTGAGATAGAGACCAGTGATGTTATTCTTTCGACCTTAGAGTCGCGCGTTATATTTCTGTGGATTTCTTGTTGTTTTGAGTTTTCTTTTGAGTTTTGATCCTCGCCCTTGACGTTGTATATTATATTGCTTGTGTGGTTGTGACCGTCGATTGACGAAGAGCTAGCTCCCGCTTGGGGATGCCTTTTTTTTTGATTTCGTATACTATTCATGTTGTATACCGTTTGGGGGCCTGTATTTACAAAGGAGACTCTGCCGAAATTTTCAGGAAATATTTGATGTTTTTAAAACCGCATAATTCGGCTTATGCTATTAAAACTACTTGATTTTAAATTGGTTTCCTTCACTCTACTAATTTTCTTGGTTTGGATTTCTGGGTTTTCGGCTTACTTAGATTACGTACGCCTCGAGACGTTCGTAGTTTAAGTGCCGGTCATGTTCCGTACTTTCGGGACGTGACAAAGTTGGTATCAGAGCGTTAGGTTTTACCTTCGGAGCGTAGGATGACCCTTGGTTGATGGAATAGGTGACTAAAGTAGAGTGGCGTACCGTGGGTATGTTCCGCGACATACTTACGATACCCTACTCCACTTAAGAAGCCTTAGGATGTACATTTATTTGTTCGGTATTATATTCATTACTGATCTAGCCTCATCGGTACCAGTTATGGTTTTGCTGCCACGATTACGGGCAGGGAGAGCTACGACTAGAGTTGCAGTCAGCATGAGCTCGTCAAGAACGAGGACTGACCAGGGCATGATTCCGGCGACACACGATTGCAGAGATGTGTCTTTTCATTGTGTTTTCGCGCCACGAGCGTTGGGTGGATTGCTGTATGAGGTTACTCGGATGTGCCGATCAGTACCAGAAGATTGAGCCACTGAAAGAGGCCAGCCAGATTTTGATGACCGTTGAGGTATTGCTTACTCCTGATGATTGAGGCAGTGTTCAGTGTGCAGACGAGTGAGCCAGTCATTGCTGCGAATGACGAGATATCGCCCCAGATGTTGGAGCTATTGCAGTACAGGTTGTACTAAGAGATGATAGAAGGTCGCTAGTCACCCGAGGATAAATGACTAGGACATGTGGTTCGTTCGCCTACCCGATGAGAGGTCATCAGATAGATTGATTCCAGCTAGAGACGACTTCACGCGGAGACGTTGGGAGTCGACAGCGACGATCGAATGTCAGAAACCTATTATTCCAAGTTTAAAGTATTCGGAAGGGCATGCAGGCAATTCTATGGACCCTCTAGAAGAATGAAACCCTAACTCGACTTAATGACCGTGTGAAAGCCTTTGAACCTTAGGGTTTGCGGCAGTTCCGCGGCACCATTAGTGAGGCTTGGGTTTGCCCTTCTACGGCTGGACCATCGATTCTGTGGTACGTACTCGATACTATTAAACTATACCAAGATGTTGAGCTCTTGGGGGATTATGAGGTTTTGACGAATCGATCGGATGGTTCGACTTCATTCGGATGCTAGGTGGTGAGATGCATTTCTTGGGAGACTCCAGATACGAGGATAGCCGTTTGAGCTCAGTCCATGCAGCCACGACGAGACGAGTCCGGAGCAGTCGACATTAGAGAAAAGTGGAGTAAGAGGTTCGTACGAGATCTGGATAAGACGACGTTCCACTCCGCCGACATCAGAGATGCGATACGCATGCTGAGGCATTGTACTTGGATATACCTTCCAGAAGGAGTCGCGGTGAGTATGCAGCCGTTCCAGAATAAGAAACAGATATAGTAAAGGACGATGACTTCCGGACAGTTCGGCAGAGACGAGATTTGGGAGAGATTTTGACAGGACCTTTCTGGAATGATTTACGAGAAGACTTGGACCCAGGAGTGGTCATGTTACGCACACCAGCAGGCTGGAATTCAGGTTCGTCGATGAGACATGCTATGAGTGACCACGACAGTTGGCCAGAGGTTCTTGGAGGATGTGTTTGAGCGGGACTATTCCGCCATACTTGATTTTGGTATTTTAAGCGATCTATTCGCATGATTTGGTTTTGATGGTTGAGTTTCATAATATCGTTTTCATGCGCCATGGTTGCACCTACTGAGTATTCACGATTTTTGCACAGTTGTTGCACTTGAGATAGTTTTCGTGCCTTAGTTTCTCATGTTTGTGATTATATTGGATTTCATGATTTCGTGCATAATGAATGCACCTGGTTTTGAGTTTCGTGCATGTTGAGCGCATGTTTTGAGAAGCGATTTCGGTGCACACCAGATGCACTAAATCGAGATTCTTCGTGCATGTCAGATGCACCTGATTTTACCGTCAGGCACCCACGTTGCCCATGACAGATGTTTCGTGCACACCCGATGCACTTAGATGTTGTTTCTGTACGCATGTATGGTACATATATGGATTTTGATTTCCGTGCGCACCAGACGCACGTAGTATTCATATGCGTATTTTGGGATTGATTTCTTATAGAGCAGTACGTTTTTATGATATTTGCTATGTGTTTTCGTACTGAGCAGGACTAGTCAGAGGACAGTACCTGAATATATTTTGCATTCATTGATAGTTATTGAAGAGATTTCCAAAAGGCGAGCTATAGTCTCAGTATTTACCTACGTGTCTGATATGACACGAAATGTTTAAAACAAGGAGACCCTTCTAAATTGTTTCCAAAACGGCGGAACGTGCATATTAAACAAAGGATATATATAGATATGTAGTTATTTTCTTACAATAGACGTCCGCCACTGTGCAGTGCTGCGAGCATCGCACAGTGATTTGAAGAAGATTTGGCATGCATTGCTTCCAGATGTTTTAATGAGGTATATCATATTGATTTTCATTTTGGATTTAGACATTGTGTCTTCACCATGACTCCGATGATTGCCGGATGCTGGATGGAGTTTTGATTTTGAGTTACATGCTCATTTTTCATACGCATGCGCTGCGCTATAATTTGTTTTATGTAATTATGACCTCGGAGCCCCGACGACTTGATGGTTTTGCTCAAATGTTTTAGTATTTGGGGGGAGTTTTAATTTAAATTCGGGGACCGAATTTCTTTAAGGGGGGAAGATTGTAACGTTTTGAAAATCGTTTCGGTGAAATTTCGGAAAATCGGTAAAATAAGGGGGTTTTCGGTAAAAAGTCAAAATACAAATATCTTTATTATAAAATTAAATATATATATTCTAGCTATGTAATTGCTAGTATTTGGTGTTTATTGAGCCACTGGTGAAATTTCAAATTTTCTGAAAATTTTTCCGAAATTAATTATTTTAATATTATTTTAAGCCGTCACTAATACATTTAATTAGGAAAAATTACAAATTGGAATGAGTTGAAACAAATTTTGTGCATCATAACACATTAAATAAAATTTTATCATGTGGTTTCTGAAATGAAATGGTTTCCAAAACGGTTTAGAAAATATCGAAGAAAAGAGGGATTTTTTTGGTGAATTTAGTGTTAACGGGAATTGGGGTAATACATTTATCTTTTTCCCTAACCCACACACCCACACCTCACCCTCTCTCCCTCTCCCCATGTGGCCGGCCCCACCATGACAGCCCTCCCTCTCTCTCTCTCTCCAATCACCATGAAAAGAAATGAAAAGAATAGAAAATGATAAAAAAAAGAGTGGACTTTGACTAGATGTTACTTTCTCCACCTCACTCTCTCTCCTCCCTCACCCATTCCCTCCCCATTTCTGGCCGAACCTGCACCCCAACAGCAACCCCCTTTCCCCTCTTCTCCTCTTTTTTTTTCCATCAAAAAAATCATCCAAAATGCTTCAAAAATCCACAAAAATCAAGCTAAAATCCAAATTTAATCCCTACCCATTTATCATTAGCCCAACTTGCATGGATCTAGGGAACAAGTTGGCATTTTAGAGTCTTTGATTTTCATATTTGATCTCTTAATCATGAGGTATAATTCTAACCTTTTTGTTAAATTGTTGTTAATTGTTTTAGGTTAGCTTAATTAAATGTTTAATTAGGTTTTTAATTAGTTCTATGTGCATGATTTAAAATTCAAGAGAGGGGTTTGAATTCAAATTGGTATTTTGTGTTGTGAGATTATGTTTATGTGATATAATTGACATATTAATGTTATTCTAAAACTAATTTAGTTGCTGGTTGCAAAGGGTTAAATTTAAATTGTTGTAATTTTAAGAAATTGCAAACTAGGTTTTAGTGAAATTCATATATAATTGAGATTAAAATGTAATTATGTTTTTTATGACATCATTAACATTATTATGAGTGGTTTAATATCTTAGGTTATGCAAAACCAAGCTTAATTGTTGAATTGTGAGTTTTGCTTTAAAAGGTGTTAAAAATTGATATTTTTGCAAACTAGGATTTTGGAATTTATGCAAATTGATGAGAATAAATTATAGGAATGGTTTATATGACTTTGTTATGATATTTAGTGGATATTGTGGCCGCTAGATTCGTTTATACATCGAGTTTTGTACTAAAACGGTTAATTTTGCTTGCTAGATTTTCGGAAAAATAGCTTTTAAAATGAGTTTGAGGTTTTTGTGAATTGCAACCTAATTCATATTATAATTAGTGTTGTGAATGTGTAAATGGGTGTGTTTGGGTTTTTCTCGATGGTTTGATGTTTGTACATCGACATCGAGGGTTGCTTTAGCTATTCTTGCATGCGTAGACGATAGGTTTTGACCTCTGCGTGATACGCGTGCCGAATTGGTTTTCGTATACCGTTTCGATTTCGGATTTGGTTTTTATGCGATACGATGCGTTGTGATATGTAGGTACCCCCATGTGGACTTCGAGACGATAAGCAAGCGCGTGGCGACGTCGGCACCGGCGAGCGAGGACCAGGTGAGTAGATTTATATCTACGGGGAGAAGTCGGGTGGATGGCGTATAGCACCCCCGCAGTTCGTGGTGATGTATACGAATACGTATACACACATATATATATTGTTTATATATTGTTTGAGTTATTGATGATAAATATGATTATGTGTTCATGGATTAGCTTTGGGTTAGTTGCGAAACCCTAGAGTAGTTGTTATACCCACATACGCACACACAGACTTGCATACATTACTTTCTTGTGCGCAGATTGGGATGTGTATATATGTATATATGCGTGGGTATGGGACTATGCATATGTACATTCATATACCCATGCATGGATGATGAGGATAGTACTTGGGATTTAATATGAGTCGATGAGATTTGGTTTGAAGCCGTGAGATCGGTGATATGGCAGGGTTCGTATTTGAGTTACGACATGACGTTGTAGCGGGTCATTGACGTAGTGTTTCACACAAGTGCATGCATACATAGGCGGTATCAGTATTGTACTAGACGTAGATCAGTACCCCGATCATGATATTTGATAAAGAGGATACCGGATGAATAGTATGATGAATGTGATATTGACCCGTACCCAGATTTGGGATGCCGTACGACGGATTTACGTACGAGCTATATATTGATGATTGATCCGCACTCTTGACTTGGGATGTCTGATTATAGATATGGTATCGGATATGATATTATTGAGGCGGGATCACCGACTATACATATACAGGTATGTATATGTATCAACTCGATTGATAGGCGGTTTCCGTACCTATAGTTCAGCTTGTTAGTTCAGCCGTATAGTTTAGTATAGTTGTTAGATTAGATTAGACTCCTACCTATTTCAAAACTAGAGGATCGTGGGTATTTTAAAAGACAGGTCAAGGGATCTACGGATATTTTAAAAGACGTATCCTTTCTTAAAACCACCGTAGCCCTTATTTTCAAAACCCCACGATTCGTGTTATTTCAAATGGCACCATTGTTTAATATTTAGCTCCCGCTCATTTTGGTTGCTCGCTCCGCATCGCATACTTACATTGTTGATTCATATCCTATTGTTGATATCATGCTGTTAGGACACCAGCACCATTACCGATGACGCGTATGTACCACGTACACTTACTTGCCGGCTCTCACACATCTTCATCGGTAATTGCCATGTCACGAACACTTTAGAGAATACTATTTCATTTGACATAGGTTGTTAGCTAATAGTTTAGACATGATATTAGTATACTTGCCTTATATGCTAGTTTAGACATTGTAGTTATTACTTGCTACTTCATGCATACTATTATTCATCGCTATGCCGCATTCATGGGTTCTCATGCTTATATTCATGGTTTTACATACTATTGATGATTTGGATTCGGGTTTCCATGAGATTTTCTGGATTTGGGGGAAAACCGCAAAAACATTTATAAACTTCTTTCTCTCTTTTTAAATAAAAAGTGCGGTTTTCCCATGATGTATGAGTCGTCCACCATGAGTTTGCTGATGGATTTCGAGACCCGATTCGAGGAGTTGGATGAACCGTTTCGGGTACATGGTGGACCCGGTAAGGTACCCCGGGGCAAGAAGGTCGTGTTGCTGACGTTGAGCCTGGCAGGGGAGCACTACCTACCGGTGATATTACCCGACGCGTCGGATATCCGGAGGATACCGTCGTGGTCTTGAGATGGATGGTAGGGGCCGGTCTGGACTGACGGCGCCCTAGATATTGAGACATTGAGATTTCGAGATATTGAGGTACTAAGATTTGATGATACAGGCCAGTCCGGATAGCCGGAGCCTGAGATTTTGAGACATTGAGATTTTCGTTTTGTGTCGATGCTAGACACGGTTGATGCCGATTTCATTTATGATACCTCATTTTAAAAATACAAAGGAAATCTCACTAAATTATGGAAACAGTTTCTTCATTTACATGTATTCTGTTTCATGCATTCATACCTCATTCACATGATATATTGCTACCTGAGGCACTGACACGAGCACTTGGTATTACCGTTGCTTAGAGGTATACCCTAGCCATTGTTATAGGCTGCATGTTATATATATATTTGAGGATATATTATGATCGTATGACCTAGGATTGCGTCATACATGCGCTTCTATTCGTAGATGTTTTTCTATTCACGAGTTGACAACTCACCCCCGTTGTGCCACAGTTCTTGCAGGTTTCGCCGTACAGGTTTCATTACGGCTTTGCTGGCACTACTTCCATTTCCGGGTGATTTGCTAGTAGGTGGGTTTATTTGTATCGTACCCATCATTATACCTTGTATACTATTATTCTGTTGTATCTAGAAGTTCCATCAACCAAACATGTATTTATTTTTGAGATAGAGACCAGTGATGTTATTCTTTCGACCTTAGAGTCGCGCGTTATATTTCTGTGGATTTCTTGTTGTTTTGAGTTTTCTTTTGAGTTTTGATCCTCGCCCTTGACGTTGTATATTATATTGCTTGTGTGGTTGTGACCGTCGATTGACGAAGAGCTAGCTCCCGCTTGGGGATGCCTTTTTTTTGATTTCGTATACTATTCATGTTGTATACCGTTTGGGGGCCTGTATTTACAAAGGAGACTCTGCCGAAATTTTCAGGAAATATTTGATGTTTTTAAAACCGCATAATTCGGCTTATGCTATTAAAACTACTTGATTTTAAATTGGTTTCCTTCACTCTACTAATTTTCTTGGTTTGGATTTCTGGGTTTTCGGCTTACTTAGATTACGTACGCCTCGAGACGTTCGTAGTTTAAGTGCCGGTCATGTTCCGTACTTTCGGGACGTGACACGAATATTTAACTGAAATGATGGAGGGCTACGAATGGTTTTGGCGAAACCGTGAACGTAGTGAACTTGATATAATCGATGGAACGAGATAGCTTTTAAAAGGAGTGGTTCAAGCTCCGCATTTAAAAGTTTGGTTTTGAAAAAAATCGAGTGGTTTTCAAAGTGTTCCAACGACTTTTACTTGGTTTATTTTCTTGCATTAATTTTAATGCGTCCCATCATTTAATCCTACCATTGTAGAAAACAACCAAAATATGTTTTACGCTTATGCCATCCGCATTCGCCACGGGGTCCCGTCATCACCCGTTAGGTTACTTAACTAACGACAGAGCGGGGGCTGGACTAGCGCGGATGCAAAACATAAGCAACACCTAAATAGATATCATATATAGATATATAGCAATGATAGTCAAACCAGATCACAGATGAACACTTTGGATATACTAGGAATCCGCGATTCGTTCGAGCCTGCAACGAAAAGCGGATTACACGGTCGCGATGAATAGCCAAAACCCCACCCAAGACCCCTACGGGTGCGGCAAACTACCCGCTAAGTACCCGAAGCGAAGCAACCTCCCTCAACGACGTGAGTAGGCCACTCAGCACTTCGAGATACCCGGTAGTTTGTGCACCCCACCATGGGTCTATCCTAGGAGCAAAAACAGTAAAAAGAAATTATACAATGGCGGCTACAACCTCAACCCGGATTTGCGGTCAAACAAATAATATTACATCAATTTACATATTACATGAATGAAAGAAAAGGAAACTCTCATCTCACATCCACCCCGGCTATTCATTCGTGACAATCCAAAGAATTCATATACACAAACATTACAGATCACAGATATGTATAACCCCCACTAATCGACGTATAGCGATTAGCAGACGTTCAATACATATTATACATCACAGATATAACCCATTAGTCAAACTATAGGGAAGTTCGATCAAAAATACGGATTTATAACCACCCCAAATACAAATTTCTATTCTGGAAAATCTGGGAAGAAATAAAATATTTTAAAAATCTCAAAACCTTAACAGAAGAACACTGCACCAAACTCGGTCCACGACCGAGTCAACTCGGCCGCGGAACCGCGGCGCTTTGAACGGTTCACTGGATCGTGTTTGGTATGTTTCTTAAAAAAACCCTGAGCCAATTTTTGAAGTATGATTTATTATTTTTAGAGAAGAAAAAAAATCAACAGAAACTTAGGGTTTTGAAAAACTAGTTTTGCGATTTTAACCGATCGAACTTCTATACACTTAACTAACTAGCTAGTTTATGTTTAGTTAGGCTCTGATACCACTGTAAGTCCACGTTGCCCACCCCGGTGCTTGCGGGGAGACGGAAACGGTATAAAAATCTGATTTTTAACGCTCAAGGCAACATGGACTAACTAAAGGAGGATCTTTGCTGAACAAAAACTAACTACAAAGCTAAAAAGTTTAGCTACTCGGAAAAGAGGTTATACCTAGGGCTTCTAGTCCTTCTCTCATTGCTCCTTGGAGTGAATGAAAGTGATCTCCTTGTCGCCTTCTCTTGTCGAAGAAGGATCCACCCGAGAGCCTCAACCTATGGCTTCAACTTCAAACTAGAAGTAACTAAGATGCTTGGAGTGCTAATCCTAGAACCTTAGAAAAGAGTAGAGAGTATTTTAGAAGAATTTCTCTCAAGCTCAATAGATTCTCAACTCATGAGAGGGGAGAGCTAGAAAGAGAGGAAGAGGAGGAGAGAGAACCAAAATGATAGAATGAGAATAAAATGAACCATCCTTCTCACATATATGTGAATTATGGAAATTAGATAATTAGCTAAGATAATTGTCATGGTTAATCAAGACTTGACCATTATCATTTCACATTAAATGCCATTTGCAAGGATCAAAGAGCATCTTTCATATGGAATGATGATGGTCAACATGTCAACCAAGGTCAACAAGTCATGTATAGTCAAATGGTCAACAACCCTAATCTTGCACAATTATAATTAACTAATATCAATTAATCATAATTCACACATAAACATTAGGGTTAAGAAAATGACAATGGTCATCAACCCTAATCAAAGTCCTCTGCCTCTGTCTCAGTCAACTGTGTATACGCACCCGTATCCGTGATCCGAGGAACACGAATACAATGTGATAAAACCAATCCCAAATCATATACTAGGATCCGGCTTAAACCAAATCCCGCTAGTATAAGCTGTCCGGACAGCAAACGTGTACAAGTGCGCGGATGTGAACGAACCCTGTCGCAAAACCATGCGACCTCTACTCATTTTTCCTAAAGGCGAATAACCCTCTGTGTGGGACTCTAAAGACTCGACACTACGCTGGCATGGGTTTAACTACAGATCGCAAGCGGCACTAGCTGTACGTAACGGTCCCCAGGTAGATGCCGATAAAAAGACTGACGAGGTGAACCCATCTGAACTCCTACTGAGCCTGAATGTGACAGTCTCCGTACAGTCCGGTTTGTTCGTCTGATACATCGCATGGCGGGCCTAGGGGGCGGTAAATGCCAGTCCCCTAATAGCGGTACAAGTCGTGTCGGAGTGTATCCCAGAACACCTTGAGATAACACTGGAAACCTACCAGTATATCTCGCTTGCCCTGGCCAGGGACTACTTGTGTAATGGCTCTCCTGGACAAAGCGCGATGTCAACCCCCAATACCGGGAGAGACGAATCCTGTCTAACCGTCACTGCCTCCAAGTGCTTCGGGACTGCACCCAAAAACTACCTGTTTGCACGACTCCTTTGAGCCGTGGTAGGGTAGTAATCAAAGTACAGTGGGAACACACTCGAGGCGAAGTGACAGTGTCAAGTCAGCGGACTAAGCGGTACTCATGTCACCTGGGAACTGATAACTGACGATAGGTATAATACCAACCAACAGTTTCCGACGAGTCCTGTTCAGTGTACTCGTAACCTAACGAGCACCCGCATACTATCTCAAGTACGACGTACTGATAGCTGTGGGACAGGCCGTCTCCCGCGCTGGGATGAGAAGCGCATACGCTAGTCTACTCCGGAGTATCGATGCCCTGTCTCGATAATCCCATGACCAGGGACGTGTAAATAAGGATGTGCTTGTAGATTACCCAGCCCCCACGAGTGTGACTGCCATCACAACGCTGGTAATCAAGCAAAGATCCTAAGGGCTCCACTAATGCGTATAGGTGATATAATAAAAGAAACACATGTACACATTAAAGCAGAGACAAACCAAGTAGCATACTACCATTTCGAGCAAGATTGTCTATACAACTGTGAATATCCCAAGCTTCCATCAAGTAATATACATACTAGTATGATACAGTAATGGCCTCTAGGGCATATACACTAACAGTTTTAACCCGTAGATGGATTTAAGCAGCTTGCATACCTTTCCGCTGCTCCCACTGTCCACGAAGCCCTCTGGCTGAGTCATGTACATGCTCTCTTCTAAATCACCATTTAGAGATGCGGTCTTTACATTCATTTTCCAGATTTCGTAGTCATGGTATGCAGCAATGGCAAGTAGGATCCGGATGGACTTATGCATAGCTATTGGAGAAAAAGTTTCATCATAATCCACACCTGGTCGTTGACGAAAACCTTTTGCAACAAGTCTAGCATTGAAAGTCTCAATTTTTCCATCTACATCATGTTTATTCTTGAAGATCCATTTGCTCCCGATAGGTTTTACCGCTTCAGGAGCATCTTCCAAAGTCCATACTTTGTCGGTGTATATGGATTCCATCTCAGATCGCATTGCATCCATCCATTTCACAGAGTCCCCACTCGTGATGGCCTGCTCGAAGCTAATTGGGTCATCATCTTCCATGATGCAATCCTCGCTCCCACCATCAACGATAAAATCGTAGTATCTCTCAGGTGGATGAGGAACCCTTCTAGATCGGCAGAGAGGTTGAGGTTCGTTGGGTACTATCGAACCCTCTGGTTCCACCAAATCTTCTGTCGTAGTTTGTATAGATGGAACTTCTTCCAGTTCTACCTCCTTGACACTAATTTCTTTCATAAGAAAACCCTTTTCTAAAAAGGTGGCATGTCGAGAAACAAACAACTTTTGTTCCTCGGAGTGGTAGAAGATATACCCTCGTGAATGTTTGGGATATCCTATAAACTTGCACAGAACTGACCTTGCCTCGAGCTTGTCCGGATTTTGTGTTTTCATATAGGCCGGACAACTCAATATCTGACTAAAATTAAGATATAGCCTCTTCCCATTCCATATCTCATATGGAGTGGTAGGCACGGATTTGGTTGAAACTCTATTCAATAGATATGCTGCTATCTCAAGCGCATAACCCCAAAAGGAAATAGGTAACTCAACGGTGCTCATCATAGAGCGCACCATATCTAATAGGGTGTGATTCCTCCGTTCCGATACACCGTTGTGTTGTGGTGTATATGGAGGAGTAAGCTGAGAGAGAATCACATTCTCTTTTAGATAGTCCAGGAACTCATTGCTCAAGTATTGTCCTCCTCGATCAGATCGAAGAATTTTAATACTTTTATCCATCTGGTTCTCAACTTCATGCTTATATTCTTTGCATTTCTCAAAAGCTTCAGACTTGTGTTTCATCAGGAACACATGTCCGTATCTTGATAGATCGTCAGTGAATGTAATGAAGTACGAGGAACCATTCCTGGCATGTGTAGACATAGGACCGCATACATCACTATGTATCAGTCCTAAGAGTTCCGTAACTCTATCTCCGTGTCCACTAAACGGAGTTTTGGTCATTTTGCCTTTGAGACATGACTGGCAAGTTTCATAAAATGATAATTCGAACGGATTCAAATATCCATCCTTATGTAACTTAGCTAGTCGTGTCGCATTGATATGACATCAATGCGACACAACACGGCATTGATAAGAAGTGGGTTCGGTCAATACATCTATATTATTATCTTGATTAAGGCCTGACATGATCGCTATCTGGAGAGAGAGAGAAGAAAACACTTAGCGTATGCTCTTGCAAGATTATATTGGTTATTATCTTATCTAATCAGGATGGCTCCCACCGTTTTTATCAAATCTTCCTTCAAACCCTAAAAGGTAAGACTAGCCGGGATTAATTACACCTTACAAGTTTGCCGATCTTTCAGCCAGGTCAGTGTCGGTACTTTGAGGGAGGTTCCCCGTGCTTTCGCACGGACCCAATTAAAATAACCTCGTTTTCCCACGGGCGTAACTCCGTTAACACCTTTCTAGACACCTACTTGATCGGCTAATTGTCATGTGTAAAACACTCCCAAGAGTAATTCTTACTCTCAGTGGGTATCGGGACCTAACTATCTCACAGAAGGTATGCAATCTCATTGCAAATTTCAACACTTGAAATTCCCGATAATAGTTTTTACCCCTAGCCTATGACCTTGACGAAGGCCAAACTACCCATAGGACGCTAGTCAAGTTCAACCCGTTCAGTTCTTGATTGAATTAAACCCACCCGTACGACCCTTGACGGAGGCCAAACAATGTCGTACGAATACCCTAATCCAATCGCTTCTCATGTTGCAGATAAGTACTAATCAGCTACCGCACACTATGCCTTGATGGAAGCCAAACTACTGTAGCACGAATACTAACATAGCACTTATCTGAAATGACGGAGGGCTACGCAGGTTTTTAAGAAAATCATGAGCGTAATGAACATGATATCGTTGTAGAAACAAGTGATTTTTGAAAATGAGTGTTTTTGAGGCTTTTATTAGTTTTGCTAAAGAGGTCACTCCCGGTGAAGGGATCACAGCTCTTTCCTTATCGAATAAGGTGCTGAATATTTCACAAATACCACTATGCAAAGCAAGAACTAAAGAAGCAATCAAAAGACAAAAACGAGTGGGTTGTAGCATTTGCTAGTTTCTCTAAAGAGGTCACTCCCGGTGAAGGGATCTCGGCTCTTTCCTCATCGAATGAGGTGCTGGATATTCTACAAGTAATACCTCTATGCAAAGCAAAAACTAGAGCTACCCTTTTTGAAAATTTAATTCTACAACATCTTTTATGTTTTTTTTCTTTCATTAATCTCATTAATGAAGTCCCATCATTTATGCTTCCTAAGCATCTGTTCATATCACAATTTTGCATTATTATATTCCCCATTCGTATTCATTTTACAAATAAACAGGTGCTTTTGATCCATGTCTGCTACATAGTTGCAGGTTACAGGTTCTCGGAACAAAACAGTGAAAATGATGAAAAGACGATACAAAAGTGAGACTACAACCAACAAATGGAAGAATCTTGATCACGCCTACAGTTTGAAGAATAAAAGAAGATCAATGGACAATTTCACAAAGCAAAAAGGCAGTGCAAGATTCAAGACTTCGACACGAAGCAAACGGTAAAAGTCCACGACATTATGCACTGTGGAAATCTGGAAGAAAACTAGAAGACAATCTGAGAAACCAAGTGAAGAAAGAAGTACCCAAATGCAACCAGACCAAGACCAGAAAATTGCACTCATGGAACCCACCACATGGCCGCGGATCCGCGGCCGAACAGGGCTTTTGGCCGCGGTTCCCGCGGCCATATAGAGTACATGTCGGTGCAATTTCGTGTCGGTGCGGCGGCGTGTTGACTAGGCTTCTTAGGGGAAAATTTATAAATGCAGATATGTATCGAATGTAACCCTGGGGTTTCTATGATCTATAAACAGAAAGCCTAAACCTCTTTCTGAGGTATGCCACTTTTTATTTCATCTATTCAGAATTTTAATTCGGTGTAAATGTTTGGAGAGAGCCATCAAATATAGTAAGATTTTTATTTCATTGCCCTAGTTCTTAATTTTATTTCTGCCATAGTATAATTTCATTATCTGCCCTAGTTAATTAGTTTAGAACATGTTAATCAATTTCCTAATGAGTGAGTAGTTCCTCACTTGTTAGGGTTAGGAATAAGGAATGTTTGAGAGATGAAAATCTCTCACCCCTTTCTTGCCCATCGCATATTAATTCATAGGACTCCATGCATACATATACACACCGTTCCCTACGGCACCTTACCCCACGAGGTAACGGTGATACCGTAGTATAAAAGACCGGTTGTATATGTTTTCCATGGAGGTTAGGGTAAGAATTAAGAAAGGAAGGACAAGAACCTAGAGGAAGAAACCTAGTTTCTTCCCGATGGTACTAATCCACTTTATTAATTATTACCATAACACCTAATAGATCTTAATTAGGGTATAGAAAGCGGTGAGGAATATTGACTTTCCAAACATAACCTAAACCTAACCCTAGCAAGGTTTTAATCCTAGTCTAGATCAACTTTAGTTTTTAGTAAGAATCATCCCAACACCGTTTGGAATTAACTCGTTAGACCAAATTGAGAATACACAAAATCCTTGTGGACCGACCCATACTCACCGGCTAGCTACCAAGCGACGCCGTTCTTGATTGTGGTTATAAATTCTTTGATTCATCTTTTAAAAAGCGCATACGCAAAACCATATCAATCAAATGGCATCGTTGCCGGGGATGGCGTAGTATTTTCTTTTTGCAATTTCGGGTTAATATAAAATCATAAAATTCATAAAAAACAGAAAAATAAAAAATTATAAATTTTTTTATCATCTTGTTATTTTGTGAAGGGTGTTTCGTTTGAATTGTGCAGGATCGGCGAACGGATTCAGATCTGGAAAAATCCAGAAATCGAAACAGAAAACAACGGATCTGAACATCAGAGGAGTACCATAACAGAACAACAGATGATTTTTGGAGGCTTGAACCGACTAGCCGACCGCGCTTCCGCCGCATTGACCCGTCTTTGACCACGCATCCGCGGCCTGGTAGTGACGTCAGCGCATGGAATCTCCTCTGTAAGCTCCCTTTCCCCTTCTCCGAACCCCTGATATCTCCTCTGTAAAAATTTCCTGCAGGATTCTTTGTGCCAAAAATTTCTTCCCTTCTCCAATAATTGATCTTGTGCAGGATTCTTTGCGCCGCGCTAAAAAAAAAAGAATTTTTGTTTGCAAGTGATTGTGTTTACTGTTTTGCATATTTAAATTGACTTTAAGGGCTTGAACACCAATCCAGATTGGGTGGGGATTTCATCACCCTTCCCAGGACCCCAAAAATCACATAAGGCATATTGCATTGACCATCAAGTAATTAAAAAAGATTAGACTCAGCCCTAAGGACTTCGCGCTCAATAGGACAAAGGAATAGTTGTAGGCATCGACCGTTGATCTTAACCTGACTTTGTGGTACCTAGGCTAGACAGGTAGGGAAAGGTAAATTTAAAAGGCCCATCTCACGGTGATTCGTGAGCGGGTCCCTCCTTTCTCTACTTGTGCTTATCTGGCCACAATTGGCGGTGAAGAGGCGGTTTGAGGTCCTCACATCTTGCCCTTTGGAACAGTTAGGAGCTGTCTAGCTGACCTAGGTGACCCTAGATCTAGGCTTGATTGTGCATTTGCGATTGATTGAACGCGTGTCTAAGCCTTTTATTGAAAATCTTTTTGCAAAAAGCTCCTTATAAATAAAACACAAAAAGGAATTTTTTTTTTCAAAAACTTGACACTTGCCGCTAAGAAATCCATTGCACCCGACTTGCACCCACATTCATTTTCTTCACCTTTCTTACATCATGGATACCCCACCTCACAAAACTCTTGCAGAACTTTGGGACTCTCATCCAAACATTGCTTCATACGTGAATTGTTTTGGTCAAATTACGGACGACCCCTCCATGCCCAAAATTTCTTTGAAAGATCGAATAGAAGCGTCTAGGAGAAACAGTTCGACACCACTTTGTATCAACCATTTCAATCTTCACTACCTTTTTACGTTGATACTCCTTCTTCAAGTTCTGTTGTAACTCCGAAACCCATGTCTATTGCTGAACATATTGAACAATCTCGTAACCGATCTTTCATTGCTTTCAACACTTCCAGTTCTTGTGATCAACAAGTCCATTCACCTTTTTATCCAAATGTTGATCCTACTCCTGTCCAACCATTCAATTCCTACCAGTCCTACCCGACTTCCGCACCTTCCCTAGACATTGCTTCTACACAACCATTTGGGAGTTTCACGTATCCAAACAATTTTGAATCTTTTACTGAAACCCCTTCACAACCCATGTCTAGTTTGGAAAAGTAGTTGGAAGGTTATATTGTAGCGACAAACCAACAGATGAGGATTTTGGATGCGTCCATTGCCACCCTTATGCAACCTAGTGAACCGGTAGATAGTTTTCAACTAGCTCCAAATCTTCCAATGTATGATGAGGCGGTTGGACAGATTGAGAATTTGAGTGGAGTGAGTGAGCTGTGCACCCTTCCAAATCAAACCTACCCATCACCAATTGAATCCCACAACTCCATTTTTCAAACAAGTGTCCCAAATGATTCACCAGTTGAAAATAAAACGTTTAATGAGTTGTGCGACTTTGTAGTGCTTGATTTGCCAGATTGTGAAGGGTCCCTTTTGAGTGAAACCATCACCAATCCTTTCGATCTCTACACCTCCAATCTAGAACCTGAATTGATAAATATCCATGCCTTTGATGAGGTGTCTAAAAAAATGGATTTTCACATGATTAAGGATATTGACGCAGGGAATATTTTGGATGATGAACCCGTAGATTTGACTGAAATTTTCTCTCCAATTCATCATCCCGAGTCATTAAATGTTTCTCACGAACTTCATATGCGTCTTGATTTTGATGATAATTGCATGGATGAGATAACTTTTGAGGAGAATTATGAGGATAGTATTGAGGAGAGTATTGAGGATGAACCAGTTTTGTTTGATGAGTCGGATTTTCCAATTCATCCTCTTGAACCTTTAACTGTTATACTTCCTAAATCACCCCCCTCCGTTCCATCGTTCCGACCACGCAAAAGATCACGCAGGAATACTGTGAGCTTGAAAAATTTCTGTTCGATCACAGCAGTTTGGACGCCACTAGTGCGTTCCTCTTTGAATCTGACACAGTTCTCATAGCCGATAACGATTACGAGTGTTTCACTTTTTCGGACGATTTTGAAGACTCACCGCCCGAGTTTGAGTCTTTTGAATTTTCGGATGAGTTAGTTGAACCATCAGACTCGGTTGCTTATAGTCATTTCGAACCATTGATGGAATCCTTCAAGTTCGAGACAGTTTACTTAGGTGAGAATAAGATTATCCCTAAATCACTCCCCTTCCTCCTTTCCATCGTTTCGACTGTGCAAGAATCTGCCACGCTTCCATTTTCAATGGATGGTTTACCAAGTTCAACATACCCATGTTTTCTCACGAATCTTGAGGGATTTGACCCCATTTTTCGACGGGTTGATAAATTAGCACAATCGCTTTTAACACATCGGTCATCACAATTTGTGCTAATTTATTCACTCAATTTACACCCTCAAGTTCGTACTACACTTCTTTCTCTTTTCCGCCATTCTACTCTGAATATACCGAGACCATATTCCACCCTTCTTCCCATACGGTCGCGTGTGTTTCTTAACTCTTTTCTCTACACCATTCTTCCACCAACCTTACCGTTATAATGATAAATTTTTTGAATGGTTGGTGCTAACCTTTGGCCTGTGTAAGGCCTTGTATAGCTTGATACTGTGTTTTTCTCCTCCCTAACTCTGAACTTTAATATTTCAACAGTGGAAACACTGTTTCACTTAAGTTATGGGGGGACCTTTTTTTATATATATTTTGTTTTGTTTTTCTTTTAACAATAAAATAAAATATTATTAAAAAAAATTAAACAGGGGAGTGCCGACAATTTAGACCCTCTTGGTGTGGCATGACAGTGAGGACACTGTCAAGTTTAAGTTTGGGGGTGTGCTCGGTAAGCTTTCTTCCTTCGCATTCATATGTATATTTTTGCATACTTATTTTAAAACACACAAAAATTGAAATTTTTTAAAAATTATAAAAATTAAAACATTCAATTTTGACCATAATTGACTTGAGTTTGACAAAAAGGTTAACTAGCTAGGAAAAACTAGATCGTAGACTTAGTAAATTAAAAACCCTAAAAATAACCTTTCTTAAAATTTAACGGTAGAAAAATATGTCTTTATAGTTTACTTAGAAATAGGCAAATTTTGAGTTCACTTCTTTGGCTAAGTCAAAATAAAAGAAAAGTAATGATATTTTTATTAAAGTATAAGTCTGAAAAATAATTCCTAAGCTTAAGTCTAAATTCTGAAAATATATACCCTACAAATTGCACAAACACGAATCTTGAAACATAGAATAGTATAAGAGACCTTGAAATGCTCTTGTCTAAAATCTTTAGTATAAAGGGAAATAAAATAAAAATACAAGTGTGAATAAAGAGAAAAAAAAATGAACACTGGTTTTTGTAATTACTTAAGGCTGCATAAATAGAAAAAATATTTAGCGAGGGTGCTTTATCACCTAGTGCCTTAGACCAACTGGTTTGGGAGTCACTGCTAAAACCTTAGGTGTTACAAGACTAGGAATTACGCTTTAATGTGTAAAAACATTTTGTAATCGGTCGTTAGTACCTCAAGAAGTATTAACGGTCGCATGAAGAATGTGTGAGCAATTTCACCTAAAAATTCACCAACTAAAAGTACTTTTGACAATGGACAAGAGTATAAGAGCATGAATTGAATTTCCAAGTGTAGGGGTGATACATACACACACGTAGGGGTATATGATTGGGGATTAGATGAGAGATAGGAATGAATTATAGGACTTATATCTTTAATAGAGATGATAAAAATCCTAAGTTGAGATAGAACCCTAGAAGGAATACTTAAAAGATTCTAAAAGCTAAGTAAATCTGCAAAACATATATAATCTTAAGTTAAATGATAAAGAAGCGTGAAAAATATGGGTTGATAATTTCTGAGTCAAAGATAATAGAATTCCTTGTTGGAAAACCTAATTGGAGAATAAAAGTCGATAAGCCGAATTGATAGGATTTTGTGGGTAGTATCCGCTGAAAACCCTCAGGAGACAACACTCCTCCTACTGTAGGGTTACTAGGCACAGTCAGGAGGTTCTACAAGGCATCAACCATGCCAAAATCAAATTTTTATGTGCCTAACAACTCTATGCAAGATCGTTAACTAGAGGTTAGGCGAAACTATAAGCTAGTAAACTACTTTACTACTAAGTGAAATGGATTACAACCTTTGTAGATCCGGTCCTCCACTTCATTAGCTCCGTGTAGACGTCCCCATCGCTTCAATCATGAACTTCGGACTCTAGAGAAGCTCCACGAGAAGAACGAACGTGCTTGCAACAATGACTTCGAGGCCGAAGAAGATCTACGTCGGGGAGACACTTACTCAAGCTATTCCTTCACTAGGTCATGAACTTTGTGAAGAGAACACACTCTACTACATGGAAAGTGGTAGAGGATGAAGAAGTAGGAAGTGGGCTCACTTTAGAATTGATTTTCTCACTCTTTTTCTCATGGCACCATTGGAGCTAGTAAGCTTTTGGATGGAGCTTGATGATGATGAAGAAGAAGAAACTAGAATAATATCCATCCAAATGAAAACTTATCCAATAAAATATGGCACCATGGTTGAGTTAAGCCCTCATGCTTAACTCATGTAGAGAATTAACCAAGGCATTAGGTTAAGGGTTGGGTTAACTAATATCCTAAGGAAATGACAAAAGAGTTGACTTTGTCAATGTTTATCAAGCTTCATGAAGCTTGATAACTTTGACCAAAGTCTCACCTCTTTTGTTATTTGTTAGGAAATTAGTAAACCCTAATTTAACCTTGATTTGGTTTAAGTCTCATACATCCAACTTGTGTGTATCATCAAGCATGATACAAACTTGTACACTTGCATATATCACATATAAACAATGTGCACAATCTAGTGAGAAAATAAATCATATAAGTGAGCTAATACTAGTTAATGCAATGTAATATATCAAATATATAATTTTGCAATAAATTATTAAATCAACTCTTGATTTAATAATCCGGCTATAACCGACTAATATCATGTGTAACAACTTATCGAATCAACACTTGATCCGATAACCCGGCTATATCGCATAGAACCGATCAATGTCACGAATCGCGAGAATAGAATACGGTATCTTATATCGTATTAATCTCGGTCCCGCACATATCACATATGTTGTCCTTCTCTATTTCTCTTGAGCCAGGAAACCCCTGTGTAGGACTCTAAAGACTCGTCAATGCGCCGGCAGTAGGTGATGATCATATCAAACACCCACAAGCCGCAAGCGGTGTGCTAAACGTAACGGCCACCCGGGTATTGAGCGATCAGAAGATCAACAAGCAAGCCCGCTAGTTCTCCTATGAATCCAATCAGTAACACTACCGTACAGTCCAGTCCCATCGTCTGATATGTCGCATATCTCGCTTAGGGGTGGTAAACGTCAGACCCAGTAGCTCGATAAGTCGTGTCGATATGAGGTCTATAACAGTTCGAGAAACTACTGGTAACACTTACCAGTAAATCTCAGCAACCCTGGCCAGGGATTTCCGGTTATAGCCAATCGAACACTGCACAACATCAACTCCCTATACCGGGAAAGACGAATCCCCTCCTATTGCTCATTGCCTCCATGTGATTCGGGACTGTACCCAAAAGCCACCTTTTTGCACGCCCTCTTGGACGTGGTATGATGGAAATCAAAGAAGAGTGGGAATCATACAAGACTCTATGACGATCTCGGGTCAACAGACTAAGCTTTACCAGTGTCACCAGAGAACTGCCATCTGACGTAAGGTATAATACCATCTGGGAGTTCTCGGCGAGTCCGTCCAGTATACCCATTCTCCACTAAGCACGCGTACACCATCCTTGATGTCAAACACCGATGGATATGGGATCATCCATCGCCCATCATATGGGTCAAGATGCGTATACGCTAGTCTACTCTGGTGTATCGATACCCTGTCTTGATACACCTTTGACTAGGAACAGTTATAGGATGTACTCATAGACTACCGTGGCCCCACTAGTATGATCTCATCATAGTCCCAATAGTCGAGTACATATCCTTAGGGCTTTACCAACATGTAACAGAGAGACAATCAGTGTACACGTTATGGTAAAGAGTAACCAGATAGCATACTATCATGTCGTGCAAGAAAGTCCTCCATATATATGTCCAAGCATCCACTACAATATACATCTCATGTATAGTAATGGCCTCTAGAGCATACATATAAATAACAATCTCCCACTTGCACTAGGGCCATCTGATAACAGTGGTTGTAGTATCTCATACTCAACCATCCCATAATAGTTACTCTCTGGGAAAAAGCCTTTGTGAGTGGATCCGCCGTGTTGTCCTCTGAGTCTACTCTCATAACCTTGATCTCCCTGGAGATCAACCATCTCCTTGATCAGGTGATACTACCTAAGAATTATATCTGGATTTCTGATAGGACGGGGGGTTCCTTGGCAAAAGCCACAACTCCATTGTCACACAATGGTAGGAACGAAGTTCATCTCATGAACTTATATATATATCCAGACTGCCTCTTTGGTAGCATCTTTGGTAACGATGTATCTTGCCTTTAATCGTCTAGTATGTCACGGTATCTAGCTTAGAACTCTTCCAACATACCGTCCCTTCACTGAGGGTAGAGACAATGTCTGCGACTGACATTCAGTCGTCCTTATCACCCTGGATCCTTTCCAGTGATTTTCCCCAGGATCGATTGATACGATCTCACTACAACTAGTGAGAATCCTAACATCCAATTAGATCTATCTCATAGATCCAAATCCCGGGATTTAGGAGGTATCACTATGATCCTATATAGAGAATCCTTATGATAAGCGGAGATTGACCGATCGTAGCATAGGAAACTCCTTCCCTATCAAGAGTATGTCATCCACGTACTCTACGAGGATCACCAGCATACTCCCTACTACCTCTTTGTTTATACAAGGTTCATCTACCATTTTAATGAAGTCAAACTCTTTGACTACCACATCAAAACAGACGTTCCAGCTCCGTGATGCCTGTTTCATCACATAAAACATCTTGCACACGTTTCCACTGCTCCCACTGTCTACGAAGCCCTCTGGCTGTGTACTTATAGACGCTCTCTTCCAAATCATCATTTAGAAAAGCAGTCATGACCCCCAACCGCCAGATATCGTAGTCATGGTATGTAGCCGTGGAAAGTAGGATCTGGATGGACTTAAGCATAGCTTTGAAAGTCTTAACTTTTCCATGTACACCACGTAATCTTCTCAAGATATACTTGCTCCTGATTGGGATTTAACCCTTCAGATAAAGCAACCAAAGTCCATACTTTGTTGGTGTATAAGGATTCCATCTCAGATCGATAAGCATCCAGCCATTCTTACAGAGTCTCACTCCTGATGGCCAGCTCGAAACTAGTTGGGTCATCATCTCATGATGCAATCCTTGCTCCCACTGTCATAGAGAAACCGAAGTATCTCTCAGGTGGGTGAGGAACCCTACTAGATCGGCAGAGAGGCTGAGGTTCGTTGGAAACTATTGAATCCTTTGGTTCTATCAAACCATCTGCTGTAGTTTGTATAGCAGGAACCTTTCCAGTTCTATATAACAGACCTTGCCTCGAGCTTGTCCGGATTTTGCTTTTAGACATAGGCCGGACACCCCCAAATCTTAACAAACTTAAGATATGGGCTCTTCCCTTTCCATATCACATATGAAGTGGCAGGCAACTGATTTGATTTAAACCCTATTCAATAGGTATGCAGCTTCTCAAGTGCATAACTCCCAAAACGAAAATAGAAAACTCAGTAATACTCATCATATAGCACACCATATCACATAGGGTGCAATTGCTCCGCCCTGATATACCATCGTGCTATGGTGTATACGGAGGAGTAATGCTGAAAGAGAATCTCATTCTCCTTTAGAATATTCCAGGAATTCCGTGCTTAAGTATTCTCCTCCTTGATCACATCAAAGGACATAATACTTTTACCCGTATTTTGGTTCTCTACTTCTTACTTACATTCTGTGAATATCTCAAAAGGTTCGGACTTGTGTTTCAACAGGAACATATGTCTGAATCTTGAGAGATCATCTGAGAATGTAATGAAGTACAAAGAACCGGTCTTGGCATGTGTAGACAGGGGACCTTCATATATCAGCATGTATCAATCCCAAGAGTTCACTAACTCTTTCTCTGTTTCCAATAAACGGAGCTGTGGTCATCTTATCTTTGTGACATGACCGACAAGTTTCACAAGATGTAAATTCAAACAGATTTAAATATGCATCTAAATGTAACTTAGCCAGTCGGGTCGCATTGATATGACCTAGTCTACAATACCTCAAGAAGGATTCGTTCATTTCTGAACTCTTCCTCTTGTGTGTGTGTTCTGTATACTAAGAACTGTAGTTTGATTTAGAACGTCAATGCTTTTAGATAACGTGCCTGAACCGATCAACCTTTGATATAGGAAATGTTAAAAACATTATCCAACAATACAAAATTATATCCTTCTTTACTAATAAAGAGACTGATATGATTTTGCATATCAAGTTCGGTATCTAATAACATTTGTTCAGAATCAATGTATTCTGGTAATACAGGGTGACAGTGACCAACAGACTTGGCTGCAACACTTGCACCGTTTTCTGTCTTATGAAACTTATCACCCGTTCTCAGTTCTCTACCTTTCTGTAGCCCATGTAACAGATTACATATGCGGGATCCTAATCCGGTATCTCATACCCAGGACGTAAAGGATACCGAGAAACAGTTCTTTGTAATGAACACACCCGAAGAAGATGCATCAGCATGCACTTTCTCCGTTTGGGCGGCACAGAAAATCTGGTATTCCCTAATTTCATGCTCTGTATTATAACAATTATAAGTTGGAGCGGGACCAACGTTCCCCAGCTCAGTATAACAAGCGGGTTCGGTCAATATATCCGTTTTATTATCTTGATTAAGGCGTGATTTGGTCGTTACCTGGAGAGAGAGAGAAGAAAACACTCAGCGTATGCTCATGCAAGATCAGATTGGTTATTATTTTATCTAATCAGGATGGCTCCCACTGTTTTAATCAAATCTTCCTTCAAACCCTAAAAGGAAAGACTAGCCGGGATTAATTACACACTACAAGTTCGCCAATCTTTCAGCCAGGCCAGTGTCGGTACTTTGAGGGAGGTTCCCTGTGCTTTCGCACGGACCTAATTAAAGTAAACCTCATTTTCCCAGAGGCGTAACCCCGTTAACACCTTTCTAGACACCTAATTGATCGGCTAATTGTAATGTGTAAAACTCTACCAGGAGTAACTCTTACTCGCAGCGGGTATCGGGATCCAACTATCTCATAGAAAGTATGCAATCTCATTGCAAATTTCAACACTTGAAATTCCTGATAATATTTTGCCCCTAACTTGCTATGACCTTGACGAAAGCCAACAAACCATAGCCCGCTAGTCAAGTTCAACCCGTACATTTCTTGACTGAATTAAACCCACCCGCACGACCCTTGACGAAAGCCAACAAAGCCGTATGACTACCATAATCCAATCGCATCGTATGCTGCAGATAAGCAGCATATAGCTACCGCACACTACACCTTGACGAAAGCCAACAAATATAGCACGAATACTATATACAACTTATCTGAAATGACGGAGGGCTACGACAGGTTTTTCTGAAAACCTATTGCGTAATGAACTTGATATCGTTGTAGAATCAAATGATTTTTAAATGGAGTGTTTTTGAGGCTTTTCTAGTTTTGCTAAAGGGGTCACTCCCGGTGAAGGGATCGTCGGCCCTTTCCTCATCGAATAAGGTGCAGGATATATCATATATACCATTATGCAAAGCAAAAACTCCAAAATAAATCAAAAGAAAAACCGAGGGGTGTAGCATTTTCCAGTCATTGCTAAAGGGGTCACTCCTGGTGAAGGGATCTCGGCCCTTTCCTTATCGAATAAGGTGCAGGATGTTCTACAAGGAACACCGCGATGCAAAGCAAGAACCGTAGCTACCTGTTTTTGAAAATTCGATTCCACGACATCTTTTAGGTTTCTTTTCTTTCATTAATCATATTAATGAAGTCCCATCATTTAAGTCACCTAAACATCACAGATAAATACGACGTACACTTATGCCATCCGCATTCGCCTCGATGTCCCCTCGTGCACCGTTAGGTTAGGTAACTAACGGCAGAGCGGGGTAGGGCTAGTGCGGGTGTAAAACATAAGTAACGTCTATATAATATATCGTATATACTATATACAGTATCTATCACAACATATCAAATGATCACATCACAGATATCGCAGCAGAAGAAACATATATGAAATATTGGATATACTAGGACGTCCGTGTTTTCAATACGAGCCAGTATAAAACACGGATTCCACGGTCGCGATGAATAGCCAAACCCACATCCCTAGACCCCTACGAGAGCAGCAAGCAACACTGCCAATTCTAGGGTTAGGAGACCCGGCCTCGACTCCTCGAGATGGTCTCCTACTGGACCGTAGAACCTGGTTACTTGTGCTCCCCGCCTTGGGTCTACCTAATGCGGAAAAGTAAATAATATACAAGTGGTGACATCAACCTCATCCCGGAAGTGCCCCAATAAAAGAATATTACATACAAATGAAATTTTACATGAATGGAAAAGAAAAAACTCTCATCTCACATAAAACCCCCCGGCTATTCAAAACGCGACGATCCAATATAACATATCCAGCAATACATAACATCACATGTCATCAAAGTAAGTAAATATGCGCATCCCAATCGTCGTTGACATATAGCAACGAAATCGGCAATATCACATATTACACTTACGGTCGCAGAAAAGAAAGTGTAAAACTACAATAGTTGGAATCCGCAACCTCTTTAGACATCGCATGCCTAACCAAATGAATTCCTTAGACATCGCATGCCTAACAATTATAAACCCCGCATTTTAGTCTCTATATCGAAAACACTTTTCAATATCTAGTCGGGCAATTCAACAAGATTCCCGATATTCTGATCGAATGCTCGTCGTAAACTTTAGTAGACGGCCGCACCCCCGGATGCCGTCGACAAAGTGCACTAAGGTGGAACACCGCTGCCGCGAGCACCCGAACGGATGCTTTTGGCTATGGGGTTCTCGTAAAGTCACTTGGTCGGGGCTATGGGGCGTGGCTATCTATTAAGTTTACCCGGCGAGTATCCGCGTACGCTACGTGATTGCGACGGACTTTTGATCACATCAAAATCCCGCGGCAATCGATCAATTGAGACTAAAGTGCTATGTTTATAATATTCAAATCAGTTATCTCATAACAATTTGTGGATTCCAAATATTGTATCATATTCCAGATAAATAGACAATGTCAAACTTTCCGATCGAATAATCAAACACCCAATTTTTCCTAAATAGTTCTCAACACTTGAGGGGAGTTTAAAAACATCCATCACATGCCACAGTACCAATGGTCCAGCCATAGAAGGGTCAAGCCAACGCCTCACATGTGGCACGCCGTACTGCCCCAAACCCTAAGGTTCAAAAGGCAGTTCAAGACGGTCACATAATCGAGTTAAGGTTTGTTTTCTTCTAGAGGGTCCATCGCGTAACTTGCACGATCTATACGTTCTTAAACAACGGAAAAATCCAACACTTGGAAATTTTCCGGGTCGGGAAAAAGTGAGTTATTGATATCCGGTCGAACATTTTAACACAGTCTAAAATACTCGGAAAAACAAAATAAACAAAGTTAAAATATCCGATCAAACCATCGAGTCCCGAATACACCCCAGAAAACTGAACTCTTGAGTATAAATTAAAAATTCCCAGAAAACACAGGAATTACATACGGGCATTACTGTGCAAAGCACGTGCCAAGAGTCACCTTAATGGCCGCGGAACCGCCGCGCATTTCAGGGTGGGGCCGCGGTTCCGCGGCCCATTGGTCGAATTATGGTCACGTGCTCCACAGTAATTCCTAGAAAACCCTGCTGAATTTTTTGGATATTTTTAATTCACAAAAATCCACAGTTTCATAAAATGTACAGAGAAGGGTTTTGATTAGGGTTTCGGGGTTCGATCGGGTTTCCAACTTCGTCTACACTTCGCCTAAAGCTCTAGCTAGGCTCTGATACCACTGTAGGGTTACTAGGCACAGTTATGAGGTTCTACAAGGCATCAACCATGCCAAAATCAAATTTTTATGTGCCTAACAACTATATGCAAGATCGTTAACTAGAGATTAGGCGAAACTATAAGCTAGTAAACTAGTTTACTACTAAGTGAAAGGGATTACAACCTTTGTAGATCCGGTCCTCCACTTCATTAGCTCCGTGTAGACGTCCCCATCACTGCGATCATGAACTCCGGACTCTAGAGAAGCTCCACGAGAAGAACGAACGTGCTTGCTACGATGACTTCGAGGCCGAAGATGATCTACGTCGGGGAGACACTAACTCAAGCTATTCCTTCACTAGGTCATGAACTTTGTGAAGAGAACACACTCTACTACATGGCAAGTGGTAGAGGATGAAGAAGTAGGAAGTGGGCTCACTTTAGAATTGATTTTCTCACTCTTTTTCTCATGGCACCATTGGAGCTAGTAAGCTTTTGGATGGAGCTTGATGATTAAGAAGAAGAAACTAGAATAATATCCATCCAAATGAAAACTTATCCAATAAAATATGGCACCATGGTTGAGTTAAGCCCTCATGCTTAACTCATGTAGAGAATTAACCAAGGCATTAGGTTAAGGGTTGGGTTAACTAATATCCTAAGGAAATGACAAAAGAGTTGACTTTGTCAATGTTTATCAAGCTTCATGAAGCTTGATAACTTTGACCAAAGTCTCACCTCTTTTGTTATTTGTTAGGAAATTAGTAAACCCTAATTTAACCTTGATTTGGTTTAACTCTCATACGTCCAACTTGTGTGTATCATCAAGCATGATACAAACTTGTACACTTGCATATATCACATATAAACAATGTGCACAATCTAGTGAGAAAATAAATCATATAAGTGAGCTAATACTAGTTAATGCAATGTAATATATCAAATATATAATTATGCATTAAATTATTAAATCAACTCTTGATTTAATAATCCGGCTATAACCGACTAATACCATGTGTAACAACTTATCGAATCAACACTTGATCTGATAACCCGGCTATATCGCATACAACCGATCAATATCACAAATCGCGAGAATAGAATATGGTATCTCATATCGTATTAATCTCGGTCTCGTATATATCACATATGTGCTCCTACTCCGTTTCGCTTGAGCCAGGAAACCCCTGTGTAGGACTCTAAAGACTCGTCAATACACCGGCAGTAGGTGATGATCATATCAAACACCCACAAGCCGCAAGCGGTGTGCTAAACGTAACGGCCACCCGGGTATTGAGCGATCAGAAGATCAACAAGCAAGCCCGCTAGTTCTCCTGTGAATCGAATCAGTAACACTACCGTACAGTCCGGTCTCGTCGTCTGATATGTCGCATATCTCGCCTAGGGGTGGTAAACGTCAGACCCCAGTAGCTCGATAAGTCGTGTCGATATGAGGTCTATAACAGTTCGAGAAACTACTGGTAACACTTACCAGTAAATCTCAGCAACCCTGGCCAGGGATTTCCGGTTATAGCCAATCGAACACTGCACAACATCAACTCCATATACCGGGAGAGACGAATCCCCTTCTATTGCTCATTGCCTCCATGTGATTCGGGACTGTACCCAAAAGCCACCTTTTTGCACGCCCTCTTGGACGTGGTATAATGGAAATCAAAGCACAGTGGGAATCACACAAGACTCTATGACGATCTCGGGTCAACAGACTAAGCTGTACCAGTGTCACCAGAGAACTGCCATCTGACGTGAGGTATAATACCATCTGGGAGTTCTCGGCGAGTCCGTCCAGTGTACCCAGTCTCCACTGAGCACCCGTACACCATCCTTGATGTCAAACACCGATGGATATGGGATCATCCATTGCCCATCATATGTGTCAAGATGTGTATACGCTAGTATACTCTGGTGTATCGATGCCCTGTCTCGATACACCCTTGACTAGGAACAGTTATAGGATGTACTCGTAGACTACCGTGGCCCCACTAGTATGATCTCATCATAGTCCCAGTAGTCGAGTACATATCCTAAGGGATTTACCAACATGTAACAGAGAGACAATCAGTGTATACGTTAAGGTAAAGAGTAACCAGATAGCATATTATCATGTCGAGCAAGAAATTCCTCCCTATATATGTCCAAGCATCCACTACAATATACATCTCATGTATAGTAATGGCCTCTAGGGCATACATATAACTAACACCTACTAGGGTCACCTAGAGGTTTAACGACTTGTTGCACGAGCTCAGTGCAATCGCGTTTCCCTGCGAAAGTGAGGCTAGGTTTTTTTCGAGAATAAAACTAGGTTTGCTCGAGGACGAGCAAAAGATAAGTTTGGGGGTATTTGTTCATATCATAATTTTGCATTATTATATTCCCCATTCTTATTCATTTTACAAATAAACAGGTGCTTTTGATCCATGTCTGCTACATAGTTGCAGGTTACAGGTTCTCGGAACAAAATAGTGAAAATGATGAAAAGTCGAGACAAAAGTGACACTACAACCAACAAATGGAAGAATCTTTATCACACCTACAGTTTGAAGAATAAACGAAGATCAATGGACAATTTCACAAAGCAAAAATGGAGCGCAAGGTTCAAGACTTCGACACGAAGCAAACGGTAAAAGTCCACGACATTATGCACTGTGGAAATCTGGAAGAAAACTAGAAGACAATCTGAGAAACCAAGTGAAGAAACAAGTACCTAAATGCAACCAGACTAAGACCAGAAAATTGCACTCATTTAACCCACCACATGGCCGCGGATCCGCGGCTAAACAGGGCTTTTGGCCGCGGTTC
Source organism: Agapanthus africanus (assembly GCA_030015575.1). Classification (NCBI taxonomy): domain Eukaryota; kingdom Viridiplantae; phylum Streptophyta; class Magnoliopsida; order Asparagales; family Amaryllidaceae; genus Agapanthus; species Agapanthus africanus. The sequence goes on from JASDDO010000012.1 coordinate 417,432,559, forward strand.
CGCGACCATATAGATCACGTGTCAGTGCAATTTCGTGTCGGTGCGGCAGCGCGTTGACTAGGCTTCTTAGGAGCAAATTTGTAAATGCAGATATGTATCGAATGTAACCCTAGGGTTTCTATGATCTATAAATAGAAACCATAAACTTCTCTTTGTGGTATGCCACTTTTATTTCATCTATTCAGAATTTTAATTCGGTGTAAATGTTTGGAGAGAGCCATCAAATAAAGTAAGATTTTTATTTCATTGCCCTAGTTCTTAATTTTATTTCTGCCATAGTATAATTTCATTATCTGCTCTAGTTAATTAGTTTAGAACATGTTAATCAATTTCCTAATGAGTGAGTAGTTCCTCACTTGTTAGGGTTAGGAATAGGGAATGTTTGAGAGATGAAAATCTATCACCCCTTTCTTGCCCATCGCATATTAATTCATAGGACTCCATGCATACATATACACACCGTTCCCTACGGCACCTTACCCCACGAGGTAACGGTGATACCGTAGTATAAAAGACCGGTTGTATATGTTTTACATGGAGGTTAGGGTAAGAATTAAGAAAGGAAGGACAAGAACCTAGAGAAAGAAACCTAGTTTCTTCCCGATGGTACTAATCCACTTTATTAATTATTACCATAACACCTAATAGATCTTAATTAGGGCACAGAAAGCGGTGAGGAATATTGAATTTCCAAACTTAACCTAAACCTAACCCTAGCAAGGTTTTAATCCTAGTCTAGATCAACTTTAGTTTTTAGTAATAATCATCCCAAAACCGTTTGGAATTAACTCGTTAGACCAAATTGAGAATACAAAAAATCCCTGTGGACCGACCCGTACTCACCGGCTAGCTACCAAGCGACGTCGTTCTTGATTGCGGTTATAAATTCTTTGATTCATCTTTTAAAAAGCGCATACGCAAAACCTTATCAATCAGCATCACAGAAGAAACAAAAATACTATATCGCTTATGCCATCCGCATTCGCCACAGTGTCCCGTTATGCACCGTTAGGTTACTTAACTAACGTCATAGCGGGGCGGGACTAGCGCGGGTGCAAAACATAAGCAACGTTTATTATATATCATATATACAATAATAAAGTATTCGTCTCAGACATATAAAGTGATCACATCACAGAATATCAACAGCAGAAGATAACATATGAAATATTGGATATAGTAGGAATTACGTGTTTTAAATTAAGCCGGTATAAAACACGAATTCCACGGTCACGATGAATAGCCAAATCCTCATCCCTAGACCCCTACGAGAGCGGCAAGCAACCCTACCAATTCTAGAGTTAGGAGTCCCGGTCTCGACTCCTCGAGATGGTCTCCCACTGGACTCTAGAACCTGGTTGCTTGTGCCCCCACCTTAGGTCTATCCTAATGCGGAAAAGTAAATAATATACAACAATGGTGACATCATCCTCAACCCGGAAGTGCCCCAATAAAAGAATATTACATACAATGAATTTTACATGAATGAAAATAAAAACTTTCATCTCACATAAAACCCCGGCTATTCAAAATACGAAGATCCAATATAACATATCACAGCAACACATAACATCAACGAAAGTAAATATGCGTATCACAATTGTCGTTGACATATAGCAATGAAAACGGTGATACACCACATATTACATTTACGGTCGCAGAAAAGAAAATGCCAAACTACAACATTTGGAATCCACAATCACCTTAGACATCATAAACCCGAAATATCACATACTTCGGATTTCATGCCTAACTTTATGAATTCCAAATATTGTATCACATTCCATAAATAGCTAAACGATGTTAAACATTCCGATCGAATCAACAAACACCAAAAATTTCCCATAAGCTCAACACTTGAGCGCAGTTTAAAAATACTCAGAACATGCCACAGTACCTATGGAGTAACCGTAGAAGAGTCAACCCTTGCCTTACCTATAGCGCCGCGGTGTTAGTGTATATGCCCTAGAGGCCATTACTGTATCATACTAGTTTGTATATTACTTAATGGAAGCTTGGGAAATTCACCTTGTATAGAAAATCTTGCTCAATATAGTAGTATGCTACTTGGTTTGTTTCTACTTTAATGTGTACATGTGTTTATTTTAGTATATCATCTATACACATTAGTGGAGCCCTTAGGATCTTTGCTTGATTACCAGCGTTGTGATGGCAGTCACACTAGTGGGGGCTGGGTAATCCACAAACACATCCTTATGCAGGTCCCTAGTCGTAGGACTATCGAGATAGGGCATCGATACTCCGGAGTAGACTAGCGTATGCGCTTCTCATCCCAGTGTGGGAGACGGTCTGTCCCACAGCCGTCAGTACGTTGTACTTGAGATAGTATGCGGGTGCTCGTTAGGTTACGAGTACACTGGACAGGACTCGTCGGGAACTGTTGGTTGGTACTATACCTATCGTCAGTTATCAGTTCCCAGGTGACATGAGTACAGCTTAGTCCGCTGACTTGACACTGTCACTTCGCCTCGAGTGTGTTCCCACTGTACTTAGATTACTACCCTACCACGGCTCAAAGGAGTCGTGCAAACAGGTAGTAGTTGGGTGCAGTCCCGAAGCACTTGGAGGCAGTGACGGTTAGACATGATTCGTCTTTCCCGGTATTGGGGTTGACATCGCGCTGTGTCTAGGAGAGCCATTACACGAGTAGTCCCTGGCCAGGGAAAGCGAGATATACTGGTAGGTTTCCAGTGCTATCTTAGGGTGTTCTGGGCTACACTCCGACACGACTTGTACCGCTATTAGGGGACTGACGTTTACCGCCCCCTAGGCCCTCCATGCGATGTATCAGACGAACAGACCGGACTGTACAGAGATTGTCACATTCAGGCTCACTTGGAGTTCAGATGGGTTTCACCTCGTCCGTCTTCTTGTCGGCATCTACCTGGGGACCGTTACGCACAGCTAGTGCCGTTTGCGGTCTGTGGTTAAACCCACTGCCAGCGTAGTGTCGAGTCTTTAGAGTCCCACACAGAAAGCTATTCGACTTTAGGCAAAAGAGTAGAGGTCGCATGGTTTTGCGACAGGTCGCATGGTTTTGCGATAGGGTTCGGTCACATCCGTGCACTTGTGCACGTTTGGTGTCCGGACAGTTAACACTTGCGGGCTTTGGTTTAAGCCAGATCCTAGTGTACATTTTGGGATTGGTTTTATCTCGTTTTTATTCGTGTTCCTCGGAACGCGGATGCGGGTGTGTATGCACAGTTGACAGAGAGACAGAGGCAGAGGATTCTCATTGGGGTTATTGACTGTTGACTGTTCACTGTTGACCATTGACTTTTGCTAAACCCTAATGTGAATAAGAAATATGATTAATGATAATATTAATTAAGTATTATTGTGTCATGGTTGAGATGAGGGGTTGACTTTGTTGACTTGTTGACTTTGTTGACCGGTTGACTAGGTTGGACTAGTTGACCATCATCATTACAATGGCTATCATTTCAGGGCAAAGACTTTTGCTTGCATGTTTGTTTTTGCAAAATGAGTGCATGAAATGATATGGCCATTTTGACTTGAACCATCACATAATACTCAATTACTATTATGAGTAATCATGGTTTTGGATTATGAGAGCTTGGATGGCAAAAGACTTACTCATTCTCTCATTTCATTAATCTCTCTCTTGCTTGAGCTCTCCCTCTTGCTCTCTCTCTAGCTCAAGGCAACACCCTCTCATGAGTTGAGAAACATTGCCTTAGAGATAAAAGAAAACCCATATCACTTCTCTACTCATCCTAGTTCACAAGGTTTAGCAAACCAAGTGTTCTAGTTTCTTCAAGTTCGAAGAAGAAGCCAAAGGTAGAAGCTTTCAGGTGGATCCATCTTCGGCGCAAGGAGACGACGAGGTGATGCCGATCCGTACACCGAAAAGAGTTGAAGAGGAAGGAGTTCAAGAAAGATATAACCCCTTAACCGAGTAGGTACAACTCTTGTTAGGTTTGTTAGTTAGTTGTTTAACAAAGATCCGTATTTTGAGTCCATATTACCACCTCTTGAAAAATCGTTTTTCATCATTTCCGCAAGCCCGTAAGTACCGGGAGAGGTAACGTGGACTTACAGTGGTATCGGAGCCTAGTTAAACACTATCTAACATGTTAGCAAAGTAACTAGAAATTCGATCGGAGAAAAAGTCGCGAAATACGCCCGAAATGTCTACTTTCTGCCGAATTTTTTTTCTGTTCCAAAAATAGATAAATCTTACCTTAAAATTCGGCTCAGGGTTTTTAGAAGAAGCTACTGGAAAATGGTCCACTGAACCGATCAACGCGCCGCGGATCCGCGCCCGAGTTGACTCGGCCGTGGGCGATTTTTCTCACAGTTTGTTCAGTAGGGTATTTTAGGATTTTTACAAAATGATTTTTCTGCCCAGTTTTTCTAGAAAGCAAAATTTGTTTTTGGGGCTTAAAAATCCGTATTTTGATCGAACTTCTAAAAGAATAAAGCTAACGGGTTTATATCTGTGATGTGAAATATGTATTGAACGTCTGCTAATCGCTATACGTCGATTAGTGGGGGTTATACATATCTGTGATCTGGAATGTTGATGGTATGTGTATATGAATTCATTGGATTGTCGCGGATGAATAGCCGGGGGGTTGTGAGATGAGAGTTTTCTTTTCTTTCAATTCATGTAATATGTAAATTGATGTAATATTATTTTTGGCCGCACAACCGGGTCGGGGTTGTAGCCGTCATTGTATAATTTCTTTTTTCTGTTTTTTCTCTTAGGATAGACCCAAGGCGGGGTGCACAAACTACCGGGTATCTCGATGTGCCGAGTGGCCTACTCACGTCGTTGAGGGAGGTTGCCCCGCTTCGAATATTTGGCGGGTAGTTTGCCGCACCCGTAGGGGCTAGGGTGGGGTATTGGCTATTCATCGCGACCGTGTAATCCGCTTTTCGTTACAGGCTCATACGAATTGCGGATTCCTAGTATATCCAAAGTGTTCATCTGTGATCTGAAATGGCTATCATTGCAATATATCTATGCATGATATTATTTAGGCGTTGCTTATGTTTTGCATCCGCGCTAGTCCAGCCCCCGCTCTGTCGTTAGTTAAGTAACCTAACGGGTAATGACGGGGCCCCGTGGCGAATGCGGATGGCATAAGCGTATGTCATATTTTGGTTGTTTTCTGCAATGGTAGGATTAAATGATGGGACGCATTGGAATTAATGCAAGAAAAATAAACCAAGTAAAATCGTTGGAACACTTTCAAAACCACTCGGTTTCTTTTCAAAAATAACTTTTAAACGCGGAGCTTAAGCCACTCCTTTTAAAAGCTATCTCGTTCCTTCGATTATATCAAGTTCACTACGTTCACGGTTTCGCCAAAACCATTCGTAGCCCTCCGTCGTTTCACATGAATGGTCAATTAGTATTCAAGCTATGTTTGTTGGCCAAAGTCAAGGCATAGTGATTGGTAGCTATTGGGTATTCATGTGCAGCATAGATAGATGTGTTGGTTTGGGGCAGTCGTTCTACCTTGTTGGCCAAAGTCAAGGGTATGTGCGGGTGGGCTCAAATTAACCTGGAGAATGACGGGTCGAACTTGACATGTGACTTATGATTTGTTGGCCAAAGTCAAGGTCATAAGAGCATAGGGCAAAAATCCACATCGGGAGATTCAAAAGAACTGAAACTTGCTAGCGCTGCATACCATTTGGAGTGTGATGATTCTGGTAGGATTCCTTCAGTTTTGTCACGCAATGATATTTGGATCCCGATCCTACTGTGAGTATATGCTACTCCTCGGGAAATTTCTCACTAAACGGTCAATGCTATAAACCAAGTAGGTGTCTAGAAAGGTGTTAGCGGGACTACGCCCACAGGGAAAAGTGGTTATTTAATTAAGGAACTTCACGAAAGCGTTGGAAAACCTCCCTCGAAGTACCAACACCAGCCTGGCCGAACGGTTAAGCAAGTATTGTACGGTGAGATTGATCCTGACTAATTCGTCCTTTTTGGTTTGAGGAGGGATTCGAGAGACAGTGGGAGCCATCCTGTTTAGACAAATTAAAAACCACTCTAAACTTGCAAGAGCATCATGCTAAAGTGTTTCTTCTCTCTCTCCTAATTGCAGCGACCAAACATCATGACCGGACTTAAGTTACTACTAGATAAAAACATACTGACAGGGCCAAACTATAAAGATTGGCTCAGGAATGTCAAAATGGCAATCACTTATGACAAGTTGGGGTATCTCCTTACCACCAAAGCTCCCCCTGTCCCAGGTCCCAAAACCAGCGTCGCGGATAGGGAAATCCATAAGTCCTGGAAAATCGATTGCGCGAAGGCCAAGTGCCTCGTGCTTGCCTCTATGGACAACGAACATCAGAGGAGGCATGAGAATATGGACCTTGAATCCATATTTCTCCATACAAAAGAACTGTATGGAGAGCAATCTTGTATCGCAAGATACGAAGTGTCGAAGAAGTTTTTTTCGGCAAGGTTGGCCGTCGGATTATCGGTAGCGGAACACGTGCTTAAGATGATAGGCTTCATTGAGGAGCTCGCGGACCTAGGGACCACGTTAGAGAACGAGCTCTATACAGACTTGATTCTCCAGTCCCTTCCTTCCACTTACGCCCAGTTTATCCTGAACTTCAACTTGCAAGAAAAAGAAGTTGAACTTTCAGAACTCCTCAACATGCTGAGGAGTGCAGAGGGCACCCTACAGAAAGGTAGGGAAACATCCACTTTATTTGTCGGAGGATCTTCCTCTTCTAGGTCCAAGGCGAAAGCCAAGGGAAAGAAGAAGAAACCCCCGCCAAACCAAGGGGCGGTGTTAGTAAAGTGGATACGAAGGGAAAGGCAAAAGCAACAAAGATAGCGGGGAAACTTGTGGGGAAGGAAGAGTGCTTTTACTGTCATAAGAGTGGGAACTGGAAGAAAGATTGCAGGGCTTGGAAAGCCAGAACACAGGATCTGAAGCAAGTTGCGGCTTCAGCTTCAGGTGTGTATGTTATTGAAAACTGTCTATCAATAAACTCTACTTCCTGGGTATTGGATACCGGATCAGGATTTCATATCTGTAATTCTTTGCAGGCGTTGAGAAACCGTAGGTTTTTGAAGGCAGGTGACATGACCCTCAAAGTTGCAAACGGAGCTAGCATGGATGCTAAGGCCGTGGGGGACTATCACCTGGGAATGTCAGATGGACATGTTTTGGTTTTACGTAATTGCTTTTTTGTACCCAACGCAACTTGTAATATCATTTCTGTATCTTTGAATTCTAAAGAACGTTATGAATTTGCGTTTGTAAGTAATGTTGTAAACATTCACCTTAATCAAGTTCTGATTGGGTCAGGTACATTAAGCAATGGTATATACGTATTAAACCAACCACAGATTTTCAATGTCCAGAATACACACAAAAGAAAGTCTCCGGAAATAAATCAGAATTTCTTATGGCATTGTAGACTGGGTCACATCAATGAAAGAAGGTTGACGAAGTTAAATACAGAAGGATATTTGGATCCGTTCGAATATCAATCATATGCAACTTGTCAGTCCTGTCTCAAAGGAAAGATGACAAAGACTCCGTTCACTGGACACGGAGTGAGAGCGAGCGAGCTCTTGGGACTCGTACACAGCGACGTGTGCGGTCCAATGTCTACATATGCGCGAAGCGGTTATTCTTACTTCATTACTTTTACGGATGAATTTTCAAGGTACGGTTATGTCTTCTTAATGAAACATAAATCCGAAGCCTTTGGAAAATTCCAGGAATATAAGAATGAAGTAGAAAAACAAACCGGCAAAAGTATCAAGACACTGAGATCGGATCGGGTGGTGAATACTTGAGTGCCGAGTTCCTGGATTACTTAAAAGAGAATGGAATTCTCTCTCAGCTTACTCCTCCATACACTCCGCAACATAACGGTGTATCGGAGAGACGGAACCAAACCATATTGGATATGGTACGGTCCATGATGAGTAACGCTGAGTTACCGCGATCATTCTTGGGATATGCACTAGAATCAGCTGCATACCTTTTGAACCAAGTTCCAACTAAGACTGTGCCTACTACACCATATCAGATGTGGTGGGAAGAGACCCTACCTTAATCACATTAAGACATGGGGATGTCCAGATTTTGTCAAAAAGCAGCATGCAGACAAGCTCGAGGCACGCTCAGTACAGTGCATGTTTGTGGGATATCCAAAGAACTCCAAGGGATATTTATTCTATTGCGAAGAGGAACAAAAGGTTTTTGTTTCTCGGCATGCCCACTTCTTGGAAACTCAGTTTTTGGAGAATCAGATAAATGGGAGCGCAATAGAACTGGAAGAAATTCAAGAACCACGAGCTATTACTGAAAGCTTAGTAGAACCAGAGGGTTCAAAAGAACATGACATTCCTACGCCGCTCCGCAGGAGTAGTAGGCAGTCTCATCCGCCCGAGAGATACTACGGTTTTCTTATAGACGGGGATAGAGAAGATTGCATCATTGATTATGATGAGCCAACTAGCTTCCAGCAGGCCATTCAGAGCGTTGACTCGGTAAAATGGCTGGATGCAATACGGACCGAAATGGAGTCCATGTACACCTACAAAGTATGGACGTTGGACGTTGCTCCAGATGGGGTAAAACCTGTAGGATGCAAGTGGATATTCAAAAGGAAGATTGGTGTAGATGGACAGGTTGAGACCTATAAAGCTAGACTGGTTGCAAAGGGTTTTCGTCAAAGACCTGGTTTGGACTATGACGAGACCTTTTCTCCAGTAGCTATGCTGAAATCCATTCGGATCCTTCTTGACATTGATGCCTTCCACGATTATGAGATTTGGCAGATGGACGTAAAGACCGCTTTTCTAAATGGAAATTTAGAGCAGTGTGTTTATATGGACCAGCCAAAGGGTTTCATTCAGAGTGGGAGCAGCGGAAAGGTGTGCAAGTTGCTTAAGTCCATCTACGGACTAAAGCAGGCATCCCGGAGTTGGAACATCTGTTTTGATGAGACGGTCAAAGAATTTGGCTTTATCAAAAATCCAGATGAACCATGCATCTATAGTAGATTTGTAGCAAGAACTGTCATATTCCTCGTATTGTACGTGGATGACATTCTCTTGATAGGAAATGACATTCCTATGCTACAATCTGTCAAGGGGTTCTTGTCGCGCAGGTTCTCCATGAAAGACATGGGTGATGCCTCGTACATTCTGGGGATCCGGATCTTTCGTGACAGATCCAAGAGGATATTAGGACTTTCACAGTCCAGGTACATCGACACCATACTGAAACGATTCAGTATGAAAGATTCCAAGCGCGGTAATCTACCGGCTTGTCACGGGATCACCCTCTCCAAAGAGATATCTCCCAAGACTGATTTGGAAAGGGATCGCATGTCTATTTTACTCTATTCTTCTGCGGTAGGTTCTATAATGTATGCGATGTTGTGTACCAGACCAGATGTAGCTTATGCACTGAGTGTGGTAAGCCGGTATCAGTCAAACCCTGGGAAGAAACACTGGATAGAAGTAAAGAACATTTTCAAGTACCTGAGAAGGACTAAGGAGATGTTCTTAGTGTATGGCGGAAAAGACCTCCAGATCGAGGCCTTTGCTGACTCCAGCTTCCAGAGTGACAAGGATGATTCCAAGTCCATATCGGGTTATGTCTTTACCCTCAATGGAAGGGCGGTGTGTTGGAAGAGTTCCAAACAGGAAACCGTTGCTGACTCGACGATGGAAGCGGAATATATCGCTGCTGCAGATGCCGCAAAAGAAGTCGTCTGGATAAGAAAGTTCTTAACTGAACTTCAGGTGGTTCCATCCATTGTTGATCCAATACCTCTGTATTGCGACAACAACGGGGCTATAGCTTTAGCGAAGGAACCCAGGTCCCATCAGAGATCCAGACACATCTTGAGGAGGTATCACCTGATCAGGGAGATCGTGGGTCGCCAGGAGATCGAGGTTTGGAGAGTTTCTACGGATGATAACACTGTTGATCCACTCACAAAGGCCTTACCCCAGACTCAGTTCGAGCGGCTGATCGAGATGATAGGTCTTCGATACGCCAGTACATGGCCTTAGTGCAAGTGGGAGATTGTTAGTGTATATTCCCTAGAGGCCATTACTGTATCATACTAGTTTGTATATTACTTAATGGAAGCTTGGGATATTCACCTTGTATAGACATCTTGCTCAATATAGTAGTATGCTACTTGGTTTGTTTCTACTTTAATGTGTACATGTGTTTATTTTAGTATATCACCTATACACATTAGTGGAGCCCTTAGGATCTTTGCTTGATTACCAGCGTTGTGATGGCAGTAACACTAGTGGGGCTGGGTAATCCACAAGCACATCCTTATGCAGGTCCCTAGTCGCAGGACTATCGAGACAGGGCATCGATACTCCGGAGTAGACTAGCGTATGCTCTTCTCATCCCAGTGTAGGAGACGGTCTATCCCATAGCCGTCAGTACGTCGTACTTGAGATAGTATGCGGGTGCTCGTTAGGTTACGAGTACACTGGACAGGACTCGTCGGGAACTGTTGGTTGGTACTATACCTATCGTCAGTTATCAGTTCCCAGGTGACATGAGTACAGCTTAGTCCGCTGACTTGACACTGCCACTTCGCCTCGAGTGTGTTCCTACTGTACTTAGATTATACCCTACCATGGCTCAAAGGAGTCGTGCAAACAGGTAGTAGTTGGGTGCAGTCCTGAAGCACTTGGAGGCAGTGACGGTTAGACAGGATTCGTCTCTCCCGGTATTGGGGGTTGACATCGCGCTGTGTCTTGGAGAGCCATTACACGAGTAATCCATGGCCAGGGCAAGCGAGATATACTGGTAGGTTTCCAGTGTTATCTCAGGGTGTTCTGGGCTACACTCCGACATGACTTGTACCGCTAGTAGGGGACTGACGTTTACCGCCCCCTAGGCCCGCCATGCGATGTATCAGACGAACAGACCGAACTGTACGGAGATTGTCACATTCAGGCTCAGTAGGAGTTTAGATGGGTTTCACTTCGTCCGTCTTCTTGTCGGCATCTAATTGGGGACCGTTACGTACAGCTAGTGCCGCTTGCGGTCTGTGGTTAAACCCACTGCCAGCATAGTGTCGAGTCTTTAGAGTCCCACACAGAAAGCTATTCGCCTTTAGGCAAAAGAGTAGAGGTCGCATGGTTTTGCGACAGGTCGCATGGTTTTGCGACAGGGTTCGGTCACATCCGTGCACTTGTGCACGTTTGGTGTCCGGACAGTTAACACTAGTGGGCTTTGGTTTAAGCCAGATCCTAGTGTACATTTTGGGATTGGTTTTATCTCGTTTTTATTCGTGTTCCTCGGAACGCGGATGCGGGTGTGTATGCACAGTTGACAGAGAGACAGAGGCAGAGGATTCTCATTGGGGTTATTGACTGTTGACTGTTCACTGTTGACCATTGACTTTTGCTAAACCCTAATGTGAATAAGAAATATGATTAATGATAATGTAAATTAAGTATTATTGTGTCATGGTTGAGATGAGGGGTTGACTTTGTTGACTTGTTGACTTTGTTGACCGGTTGACTAGGTTGGACTAGTTGACCATCATCATTACAATGGCTATCATTTTATAGCAAAGACTTTTGCTTGCTTGTTTGTTTTTGCAAAATGAGTGCATGAAATGATATGGCCATTTTGACTTGAACCATCACATAATACTCAATTACTATTATGAGTAATCATGGTTTTGGATTATGAGAGCTTGGATGGCAAAAGACTTACTCATTCTCTCATTTCATTTCTCTCTCTTGCTTGAGCTCTCCCTCTTGCTCTCTCTCTAGCTCAAGGCAACACCCTCTCATGAGTTGAGAAACATTGCCTTAGAGATAAAAGAAAACCTATATCACTTCTCTACTCATCCTAGTTCACAAGGTTTAGCAAACCAAGTGTTCTAGTTTTTTCAAGTTCGAAGAAGAAGCCAAAGGTAGAAGCTTTCAGGTGGATCCATCTTCGGCGCAAGGAGACGACGAGTTGAGGCCGATCCGTACACTGGAAAGAGTTGAAGAAGAAGGAGTTCAAGAAAGGTATAACCCCCTAACCGAGTAGGTAAAACTCTTGTTAGGTTTGTTAGTTAGTTGTTTAACAAAGATCCGTATTTTTAGTCCATGTTACCACCTCTTGAAAAATCGTTTTTCATTATTTCCGCAAGCCCGTAAGTACCGGGAGAGGTAACGTGGACTTACACGCGGAACTACCGTAAACCCTAGTGTTTGGCGGCGGTTCTTACGGTCATAGAATCGAATTAAGTTTTCATTCTTCTAGAGGGTCCATCGCATTACTTGCATGATTTTTGAATGTTCTTTAACTTGGAAAAATCCAACTCTTGGAAAAATCCAACTCTTGGAAAATTTTCAACGAGGGTTAAAGTGGGTATTTGATATCCGTTCGAACTTTTTAACTTTGTTTAAATAACCCAAAATAAATGTTAGAATTATGACTACGAAACACTCCGAATTGCCTTTATAGAAAATTAACATCTCAGACAATTTTAGAAAAAACAAGCAACACCTGAAACACCAAAACCCAGAGACCAGAACACCAAACGAATACCAACCAGAACAGAGCAGAGGGGGCCGGCCAGGCCGAATTTTATAGCCATTTCATCGGGTCAAATCCGGTGGAATTGGTTCGTATTTGTTCAGTGTTCATGTTACATCTCATATAACATTCTGCAGTTGCTTAAAATTTTTTCGACGACTTAAAAATATTGACAGAAACTGGTTTTAGTTTCGAGTGTTCCGTAGTTATTTCGGTTTCGTAATTCTACAAATATCGTCTAATTCTCTAGATTGGCTCTGATAGTACTGTACGATTGTTAAGCATGACAACAAGGTTTCGGGAGGCATCGTCCATGCTATTTTCAAAATTTTGCCTTGCTAAACAACCCTAACCCTAGAATCTTAACTAGAGATTTAGAGAATACAAAGTGTAAACAACTTTACAACTAAGTGAACTAGGAATACAACCTTTATAGACCGGTCCTTCACTTCAATAGCTCGGTGTAATAGTCCCCTCGCTCCAAGTAGTGATCTTCCGGACTCTAGAGTGGCTCTACAAGATGAAAGGAACAAGCTTGCACAAAGTCTTCGAGGCCAAAGATGATCTACGTCGAGAAGACACTAACCCAAGCTATCTCTTCACTAATTAGGGATTAGTGAAGCTAACACCCTAAACTAAATGGATAATCTAGTAGAGGATGATGAAGTAGGATTTTTGCTCACTTTAGAATTTATTTTCTCACTAATTTTCTTTACCTCTTAAAAATCTAGAGAGCTCTCTAATGAGCATGAAGAAGATGAAGCAAAAAATGGATGAGAGAGTGAATGGAAACCATGGTTGAGAAAATATCATATATTAACTCATGTAGAGACATAACCATGGCTAGTGAGAATGGTTGGGTTAATAAATATCTTAAGTAAAACAAAATTAGTGGACTAAGTCAATGGATTTACAAGCTTCTATAAGCTTCATGCCATGCGACTAATTTGCAACTAATTTGGATTTACTTTAAATAAATAAACCTTGCATTATCATGAGCATGGTGTGAGTCTCATACACCCATGTTATGTGTATCATCAAGCATGACAAAAAAAAAAGAAAACAAAAATAATATATATCACATATAATATATATCACATATATATCAAGTGTGCACATGTGAGAAAAAGAAATGTTTAAGTGAGAAAATATTAGTTAATGTAAATTAATATATCAAATATATAATTATACATTAAATCATGAAATCAACACTTGATTTAATAATCCGTCTATATCACATATAACCGACTAATATTATTTGTATCAACTTATCGAATCAACACTTGATTCGATAACCCGGCTATATCTCATATAACCGACCGATATCATAAATCGTGAGAATAGAATACGACATCACATACTCGTATCAATCTCTGTGCCGCACATATCACATATGTGCTCCTACTTCGTTTTGCCTGAGTCAGTAAACCTCTATGTAGGACTCTAAAGACTCGTCAATACACCGGCAATAGATGATGATCATATCAAGCACCCACAAGCCGTCAGCGGTACTAGCTAGACGTAGTGGATATCCGGGTATTGAGCGATCAAAAGATCAACAAGCAATCCCGCTCTTACTCCTGTAAAGCCTGTCAGTAAAACCACCGTATAGTCCGGTCTTTTCGTCTCATATGTCGCATATCTAGTCTAGGGGTGGTAAACGTCAGACCCCAGTAACCGATTAGTCATGCCGATGTGAGGCTCATAACGGGTCGAGAAACTACTTATAACACTATTAGTAAATCTCCATATCAGCCCTGGCTAGGGACTTCCTGTTATGGCCAATTGAGCACAGCGCAACATCAACCCCCAATATCGGGAGAGATGAATCCCCTCCTATCGTTCATTACCTCCATGTGATTCGGGACTGTACCCAAAAGACATCGTTTTGCATGTTCTCTTGAACGTGGTAAGGTAGAAATCAAAGCACAGTGGGAATCACACAAGACTCTATGACGATCTCGGGTCTACAAACTAACCTGTACCAGTGTCACCAGAGAACTGCTATCTGACAATAGGTATAATGCCAACTAGGAGTTCTCGGCGAGTCCGTTCAGTGTAACCAGTCTCCACTGAGCACTCATATACCATCTTTTATGTCAAACACCAATGGATGTGGGATAATCCATCGCCCATCATATGGGTGAAGAAGCGTATATGCTAGTCTACTCTAGAATATCAATGCCCTGTCTCAATACACCCTCGACTAGGAACAATTATAGGATGTACTTGTGGACTACCCTTGGCCCTACTAGTATGATCTACATCATAGTTCTGATAGTCAAGTACACATCCTAAGGGCTTTATCAACATGTGAGAGCAAGACAATATCACAATACAAGTCTACATGTTAAGACAAAGTGCCACCAGATAGCATACTATCATGTTGAGCAAGAAAGTCCTCTCTCTATATATATCCAAGCATCCACTATAATATACATCACCTGTACAATAATGGCCTCTAGGGCATACATATAATTAACATATGGGACCTGGGTTCCTTGGACAAAGCCACAGCTCTATTGTTATCATAATACACAGGTATTGGATGCTTAATGGATTGAACCACACCAAGCTCAGAAATGAATTTCTTCATCCAGACTGCCTCTCCGGCAGCATCGTTGGCAGCGATGTATTAAACCTCCATCGTCGAGTCAGCTACGGTGTCTTGCTTGGAACTCTTCCAACACACCGCCCCTCCGTTGTGTTAGTGTATATGCCATAGAGGCCATTACTGTATCATACTAGTTGGTATATTACTTAATGGAAGCTTGGGATATTCACCTTGTATAGACAATCTTGCTCAATATAGTAGTATGCTACTTGGTTTGTTTCTACTTTAATATGTACATATGTTTATTTTAGTATATCACCTATACACATTAGTGGAGCCCTTAGGATCTTTGCTTGATTACCAGCGTTGTGATGGCAGTCACACTAGTGGGGGATGGGTAATCTATAAGCACATCCTTATGCAGGTCCCTAGTCGCAGGACTATCGAGACAGGGCATCGATACTCCGGAGTAGACTAGCGTATGCGCTTCTCATCCCAGCAGGGGAGACGGTCTGTCCCACAGCCGTCAGTACGTCGTACTTGAGATAGTATGCGGGTGCTCGTTGGGTTACGAGTACACTGGACAGGACTCGTCGGGAACTGTTGGTTGGTACTATACCTATCGTCAGTTATCAGTTCCCAGGTGACATGAGTACAGCTTAGTCCGCTGACTTGACACTGTCACTTCGCCTCGAGTGTGTTCCCACTATACTTAGATTACTACCCTACCACGGCTCAAAGGAGTCGTGCAAACAGGTAGTAGTTGGGTGCAGTCCCGAAGAACTTGGAGGCAGTGGCGGTTAGACAGGATTCGTCTCTCCCGGTATTGGGGTTGACATCGCGCTGTGTCTAGGAAAGCCATTACACGAGTAGTCCCTGGCCAGGGCAAGCGAGATATACTGGTAGGTTTCCAGTGCTATCTTAGGGTGTTCTGGGCTACACTCCGACACGAATTGTACCGCTATTAGGGGAATGACGTTTACCGCCCCCTAGGCCCTCCATGCGATGTATCAGACGAACAGACCGGACTGTACAGAGATTGTCACATTCAGACTCAGTAGGAGTTCAGATGGGTTTCACCTCGTCAGTCTTCTTGTCGGCATCTACCTGGGGACCGTTACGCACAGCTAGTGCCGCTTGCGGTCTGTGGTTAAACCCACTGCCAGCGTAGTGTCGAGTCTTTAGAGTCCCACACAGAAAACTATTCTCCTTTAGGCAAAAGAGTAGAGGTCGCATGGTTTTGCAACATGGTTCGGTCATATCCGTGCACTTGTGCACGTTTGGTGTCCGGACAGTTAACACTAGCGGGCTTTGGTTTAAGCCAGATCGTAGTGTACATTTTGGGATTGGTTTTATCTCGTTTGTATTCGTGTTCTTCGGAACGCGGATGCGGGTGTGTATGCACAGTTGACAGAGAGACAGAGGCAGAGGATTCTCATTGGGGTTGTTGACTGTTGACTATTGACTGTTGACTGTTGACTATTGACTTTTGGCTAAACCCTAATGAGAATAAGAAATATGATTAACAATAATATTAATTAAGTGTTATAGTGACATGGTTGTTGAGGGGTTGACTTTGTTGACTTGTTGACTTTGTTGACCGGTTGACTAGGTTGGACTAGTTGACCATCATCATGACAATGGCTATCATTTCATGTCAAAGACTTTTGCTTGCTTGTTTGTTTTTGCAAAATGAGTGCATGAAATGATATAGCCATTTTGACATGAACCGTCACATAATACTTGATTACTATTTTGTTACGATGGTTTTGGATTATGAGAGCTTGGATGGCAAAAGAGTTTCTCATTCTCTCATTTCATTTCTCTCTCTTGCTTGAGCTCTCCTTCTTGCTCTCTCTCTAGCTCAAGGCAACACCCTCTCATGAGTTGAGAAACATTACCTTAAAGATAAAAGAAAACCCAAATCACATCTCTACTCATCCTAGTTCACAAGCTTTAGCAAACCAAGTGTTCTAGTTTCTTCAAGTTCGAAGAAGAAGCCAAAGTTAGAAGCTTTCAGGTGGATCCATCTTCGGCGCAAGGAGACGACGAGGTGAGGCCGATCCGTACACCGGAAAGAGTTGAAGACGAAGGAGTTCAAGAAAGGTATAGCCCCCTAACCGAGTAGGTAAAACTCTAGTTTGGTTGTTAGGTAGTTGTTTAACAAAGATCCGTATTTTGAGTCCATGTTACTACCTCTTGAAAAATCGTTTTTCATCATTTCCGCAAGCCTGTAAGTACCGGGAGAGGTAACGTGGACTTACAGTGGTATCAGAGCCTAGTTAAACACTATCTAACATGTTAGCAAAGTAAGTAGAAGTTCGATCGGAGAAAATATCACGAAACAAACCCGTAAAATCAACTTTCTGCCGAATTTTTTTCTGTTCCAAAAAATGATAAATCTTACACTAAAAATCGGCTCAGGCTTTTGTTTAAACACCCAAAAAAATTGGTCCAATGAACCGGTCAAGTCGCCGAGGAAACGCGGCGGTAGCATGCTCCCGTCGCGGTTCCGCGGCCGAGTTGACTCGGCCGTGGCATAATTTTGCTGCAGTGTGTTTCTGGTGTTGTTTTGGGACTTTTAAAATATGTTTTTTCTGCCCAGATTTTCCAGAAAGAAAAATTTGTGTTTGGGGCCTAAAAATCCGTATTTTGATCGAACTTCTAAAGACTTAAGCTGACGGGTATATATCCGTGATGTGTTATAGTATTGAACGTTTGCTAATCGCTATACGTCGATTAGTGGGGGTTATACATATCTGTGATCTGTAATGTTGATGGTATGTGTATATGAATTCATTGGATTGTCGCGGATGAATAGCCGGGGGTTGTGAGATGAGAGTTTTTCCTTGTATCTTTCAATTCATGTAATATGTAAATTGATGTAATATTATTTTTGGCCGCACAACCGGGTCGGGGTTGTAGCCGTCATTGTATAATTTCTTTTTACTGTTTTTGCTCCTAGGATAGACCCAAGGTGGGGTGCACAAACTACCGGATATCTCGAAGTGCCGAGTGGCCTACTCACGTCGTTGAGGGAAGTTGCTCTGCTTCGGATATTTGGCGGGTAGTTTGCCGCACCCGTAGGGGTCTAGGGTGGGGTATTGGCTATTCATCGCGACCGTGTAATCCGCTTTTCGTTACAGGCTCGTACGAATTGCGGATTCCTAGTATATCCAATGTATTCATCTGTGATATGAAATGGCTATCATTGCAATATATCTATGTATGATATTATTTAGGCGTTGCTTATGTTTTGCATCCGCGCTAGTCCAGCCCCCGCTCTGTCGTTAGTTAAGTAACCTAACGGGTAATGACGGGGCCCCGTGGCGAATGCGGATGGCATAAGCGTACGTCATATTTTGGTTGTTTTCTGCAATGGTAGGATTAAATGATGGGACGCATTGGAATTAATGCAAGAAAAATAAACCAAGTAAAATTCGTTGGAACAATTTCAAAACCACTCGGTTTCTTTTCAAAATAACTTTTAAACGCGGAGCTTAAGCCACTCCTTTTAAAAGCTATCTCGTTCCATCGATTATATCAAGTTCACTACGTTCACGGTTTTGCCAAAACCATCCGTAGCCCTCGATCATTTCAGTTAAATATTCGGTAATATTCAAGCTATGTATTTTGACCTCACGCCAAGGCATAGTGATTGGTAGCTGCCGGATATTTATCTGTTGCATAGATAGAATGCGTTGGTTTGAGACAGCCGTACTGCCATTTTGGCCTATATCATGGGTAGGTACGGGTGGGTTCAAATTAACCTGGATAATGATGGGAAGAACTTGACATGTGACTTATGACATTTTGACCTCACGCCAAGGTCATAAGAGCATGGGGAAAAAATCTACATCGGGAGTTTCAAAAGAACTGAAACTTGCTAGCACTGCATACCATTTGGAGTGTGATGATTCTGGTAGGATTCCTTCAGTTTTGTCACGCAATGATATTTGGATCCCGATCCTACTGTGAGTATATGCTACTCCTCGGGAAATTTCCCACTTAACGATCAATGCTATAAACCAAGTAGGTGTCTAGAAAGGTGTTAGCGGGGCTACGCCCATAGGGAAAAGAGGTTATTTAATTAAGGAATTTCGCGAAAGCGTTGGAAAACCTCCCTCGAAGTACCGACACCAGCCTGGCCGAACGGTTAAGCAAGTATTGTACGGTGAGATTGATCCTGACTAATTCTTCCTTTTTGGTTTGAGGAGGGATTCGAGAGACAGTGGGAGCCATCCTGTTTAGACAAATTAAAAACCACTCTAAACTTGCAAGAGCATCATGCTAAAGTGTTTCTTCTCTCTCTCCAAATTGCAGCGACCAAACATCATGACCGGACTTAAGTTACTACTAGATAAAAATATACTGACAGGGCCAAACTATAAAGATTGGCTCAGGAATGTCAAAATGGCAATCACTTATGACAAGTTGGGGTATCTCCTTACCACCAAAGCTCCCCCTGTCCCAGGTCCCAGAACCAGCATCGCAGATAGGGAAATCCATAAGACCTGGGAAATCGATTGCGCGAAGGCCAAGTGCCTCGTGCTTTCTTCTATGGACAACGAACATCAGAGGAGGCACTAGAATATGGACCTCGAATCCATATTTCTCCATACAAAAGAATTGTATGGAGAGCAATCTCGTATCACAAGATACGAAGTGTCGAAAAAGCTGTTTCCGGCAAGGTTGGTCGTCGGATCATCGGTAGCGGAACACGTGCTTAAGATGATTGGCTTCATTGAGGAGCTCGCGGACCTTGGGACCACGTTGGAGAACGAGGTCTATACGGACTTGATTCTCCAGTCCCTTCCTTCCACTTACGCCCAATTTATGCTGAACTTCAACTTGCAAGAAAAAGAAGTTGAACTTTCAGAACTCCTCAACATGCTGAGGAGTGCAGAGGGCACCCTACAGAAAGGTAGGGAAACATCCACTTTGTTTGTAGGAGGATCTTCCTTTTCTAGGTCCAAGGCGAAAGCCAAGGGAAAGAAGAAAAAAGCCCCCGCCAAACCAATGGGCGGTGTTAGTAAAGTGGATACGAAGGGAAAGACAAAAGCAACAAAGATAGCGGGGAAACTTGTGGGGAAGGAAGAGTGCTTTTACTGTCATAAGAGTGGGCACTGGAAGAAAGATTGCAGGGCTTGGAAAGCCAGAACACAGGATCTGACGCAAGTTGCGGCTTCAGCTTCAGGTGTGTATGTTATTGAAAACTACTCTACTTCCTGGGTATTGGATACCGGATCAGGATCTCATATCTGTTATTCTTTGCAGGCGTTGAGAAACCGTAGGGTTTTGAAGGCAGGTGACCTGACCCTCAGAGTTGCAAACGGAGCTGGCATGGATGCTGAGTCCGTCGGGGACTATCAACCGGGGTTGTCAGATGGACACGTTTTGGTTTTGCGTAATTGCTATTTTGTACCCAATGCAACTTGTAATATCATTTCTGTATCTTTATTATCTAAAGAAGGTTATGAATTTGCATTTGTAAGTAATGTTGTAAACATTCACCTTAATCAAGTTATGATTGGGTCAGGTACATTAAGCAATGGAATATACGTATTAAACCAACCACAGATTTTCAATGTCCATAATACACACAAAAGAAAGACTCCGGAAATAAATCAGACTTTCTTATGGCATTATAGACTGGGTCACATCAATGAGAGAAGGTTGACGAAGTTACATACAGAAGGATATTTGAATCCGTTCGAATATCAATCGTATGGCACTTGTCAATCCTGTCTCAAAGAAAAGATGACAAAGACTCCGTTCACTGGACACGGAGTAAGAGCGAGCGAGCTCTTGGGACTCGTACACAGCGACGTGTGCGGTCCAATGTCTACACATGCGCGAAGTGGTTATTCTTACTTCATTACTTTTACGGATGACTTTTCAAGGTACGGTTATGTCTTCTCAATGAAACATAAATCCGAAGCCTTTGGAAAATTCCAGGAATATAAGAATGAAGTAGAAAAACAAACCGGCAAAAGTATCAAGACACTGAGATCGGATCGTGGTGGTGAATACTTAAGTGCCGAGTTCCTGGATTACTTAAAAGAGAATGGAATTCTCTCTCAGCTTACTCCTCCATACACTCCGCAACATAACGGTGTATCGGAGAGACGGAACCGGACCCTATTGGATATGGTACGTTCCATGATGAGTAACACTGAGTTACCGCGATCATTCTGGGGATATGCACTAGAATTAGCTGCATACCTTTTGAACCGAGTTCCAACTAAGACTGTGCCTACCACACCATATGAGATATGGAGTGGGAAGAAACCCTATCTTCAATATCTGAAGATCTGGGGATGTCCAGCTTTTGTCAAAAAGCAGCATGCGGACAAACTCTAGGCACGATCAGTACTGTGCAAGTTTGTGGGTTACCCAATGAACTCCAGGGGGTATCTCTTCTATTACGCAGAGGAACAAAAGATCATTGTTTCTCGTAATGCCCATTTTCTGGAACACCAGTTCTTAGAAAAGGAATCAAGTGGGAGCGAAATAGAACTGGAAGAAATTCCAGAACCACTAACTATTACTGAAAGATTAGTAGAACCAGAGGGTTCAAAAGAACATGACATTCCTACGCCGCTCCGCAGGAGTAGTAGGCAGTCTCATCCACCCGAGAGATACTACGGTTTTCTCATAGACGAGGATAGAGAGGATTGCATCATTGATTATGATGAGCCAACTAGCTTCCAGCAGGCCATTCAGAGTGTTGACTCGGTAAAATGGCTGGATGCAATGCGGACCGAAATGGAGTTCATGTACACCAACAAAGTATGGACGTTGGACGTTGCTCCAGATGGGGTAAAACCCGTAGGATGCAAGTGGATCTTCAAAAGGAAGATTGGTGTAGATGGACAGGTTGAGACCTATAAAGCTAGGCTGGTTGCAAAGGGTTTTCGTCAAAGTCCAGGTTTGGACTATGACGAGACCTTTTCTCCAGTAGCTATGCTGAAATCCATTCGGATCCTTCTTGCCATTGCTGCCTTCCACGATTATGAGATTTGGCAGATGGACGTAAAGACCGCTTTTCTAAATGGAAATTTAGAGGAGTGTGTTTATATGGACCAGTCAGAGGGTTTCATTCAGAGTGGGAACAGCGGAAAAGTGTGCATGTTGCTTAAGTCCATCTATGGACTGAAGCAGGCATCGCGGAGTTGGAACATCTGTTTTGATAAGACGGTCAAGGAATTTGGCTTTATCAAAAATCCAGATGAACCATGCATATATAGTAGATTTGTAGCGAGAATTGTAGTATTCCTCGTTTTATACGTGGATGACATTCTCTTAATAGGAAATGACATTCCTATGCTACAATCTGTCAAGGGGTTCTTGTCACACAGGTTCTCCATGAAAAACCTGGGTGATGCCTCATACATTCTGGGGATCCGGATCTATCGTGACAGATCCAAGAGGATACTGGGACTCTCACAGTCCAGGTACATCGACACCATTCTGAAAAGATTCAGTATGGAAGATTCCAAGCGCGGTAATCTACCGGCTTGTCACGGGATCACCCTTTCCAAAGAGATGTCTCCCAAGACTGATTTGGAAAGGGATCGCATGTCTATTATACGCTACGCTTCTGCGGTAGGCTCTATAATGTATGCGATGTTTTGTACCAGACCAGATGTAGCTTATGCACTGAGTGTGGTAGGCCGGTATCAGTCAAACCCTGGGGAGAAACACTGGATAGCAGTAAAGAACATTCTCAAGTACCTGAGAAGGACTAAGGAGATGTTCTTGGTGTATGGCGGAAAAGACCTCCAAATCGAGGCTTTTGCTGACTCCAGCTTCCAGAGTGACAAGGATGATTCCAAGTTCATATCGGGTTATGTCTTTACCCTCAATGGAGGGGAGGTGTGTTGGAAGAGTTCCAAACAGGAAACCGTTGCTGACTCGACGATTGAAGCGGAATATATCGCTGCTGCAGATGCCGCAAAAGAAGCCGTCTGGATAAGGAAGTTCTTAACGGAACTTCAGGTGGTTCCGTCCATTGTTGATCCAATACCGCTGTATTGCGACAACAACGGGGCTATCGCTTTAGCGAAGGAACCCAGGTCCCATCAGAAGTCTAGACACATCTTGAGGCGGTATCACCTGATCAGGGAGATCGTGGGTCGCCAGGAGATCGAGGTTCGGAGAGTTTCTACGGAAGATAACACTGCTGATCCACTCACAAAGGCCTTACCCCAGACTCAGTTCGAGCGGCTGATCGAGATGATAGGTTTTCGATACGCCAGTACATGGCCTTAGTACAAGTGGGAGATTGTTAGTGTATATGCCCTAGAGTCCATTACTGTATCATACTAGTTTGTATATTACTTAATGGAAGCTTGGGATATTCACCTTGTATTGACAATCTTGCTCAATATAGTAGTATGCTACTTGGTTTGTTTCTACTTTAATGTGTACATGTGTTTATTTTAGTATATCACTTATACACATTAGTAGAGCCCTTAGGATCTTTGCTTGATTACCAGCGTTGTGATGGCAGTCACACTAGTGGGGGCTGGGTAATCTATAAGCACATCCTTATGCAGGTCCCTAGTCGCAGGACTATCGAGACAGGGCATCGATACTCCGGAGTAGACTAGCGTATGCGCGTCTCATCCCTGTGTGGGAGACGGTCTGTCCCAAAGCCGTCAGTACGTCGTACTTGAGATAGTATGCGGGTGCTCGTTGGGTTACGAGTACACTGGACTGGACTCGTCGGGAACTGTTGGTTGGTACTATACCTATCGTCAGTTATCGGTTCCCAGGTGACATGAGTACAGCTTAGTCCGCTGACTTGACACTGTCACTTCGCCTCGAGTGTGTTCCCACTGTACTTAGATTACTACCCTACCACGGCTCAAAGGAGTCATGCAAACAGGTAGTAGTTGGGTGTAGTCCCGAAGCACTTGGGGGCAGTGACGGTTAGACATGATTCGTCTCTCCCGGTATTGGGGTTGACATCGCGCTGTGTCTAGGAGAGCCATTACACGAGTAGTCCCTGGCCAGGGAAAGCGAGATATACTGGTAGGTTTCCAGTGCTATCTTAGGGTGTTCTGGGCTACACCCGACACGACTTGTACCGCTATTAAGGGACAGACGTTTACCGCCCCCTAAGCCCGCCATGCGATGTATCAGACGAACAGACCGGACTGTACAGAGATTGTCACATTCAGACTCAGTAGTAGTTCAGGTGGGTTTCACCTCGTCAGTCTTCTTGTCGGCATCTACCTGTGGATCGTTACGCACAGCTAGTGCCGCTTGCGGTCTGTGGTTAAACCCACTGCCAGCGTAGTGTCGAGTCTTTAGAGTCCC
The DNA here is from genome assembly GCA_030015575.1 of Agapanthus africanus. NCBI lineage: Eukaryota > Viridiplantae > Streptophyta > Magnoliopsida > Asparagales > Amaryllidaceae > Agapanthus > Agapanthus africanus. Next base: position 417,457,003 of record JASDDO010000012.1, read on the forward strand.
ACACAGAAAGCTATTCGCCTTTAGGAAAAAGAGTAGAGGTCGCATGGTTTTACGACAGGTCGCATGGTTTTGCGACAGGGTTCGGTCACATCCGTGCACTTGTGCACGTTTGGTGTCCGGACAGTTAACACTAGCGGGCTTTGGTTTATGCCAGATCCTAGTGTACATTTTGGGATTGGTTTTATCTCGTTTGTATTCGTGTTCCTCGGAACGCGGATGCGGGTGTGTATGCACAGTTGACAGAGAGACAGAGGCAGAGGATTCTCATTGGGGTTGTTGACTGTTGACTGTTGACTATTGGCTAAACCCTAATGAGAATAAGAAATATGATTAACAATAATATTAATTAAGTGTTATAGTGACATGGTTGTTGAGGGGTTGACTTTGTTGACTTGTTGACTTTGTTGACCGGTTGACTAGGTTGGACTAGTTGACCATCATCAAGACACTGGCTATCATTTCATGGCAAAGACTTTTGCTTGCTTGTTTGTTTTTGCAAAATGAGTGCATGAAATGATATAGCCATTTTGACTTGAACCATCACATAATACTTGATTACTATTTTGTTATGATGGTTTTGGATTATGAGAGTTTGGATGGCAAAAGAGTTACTCATTCTCTCATTTCATTTCTCTCTCTTGCTTGAGCTCTCCCTCTTGCTCTTCCTCTTGCTCTCTCTCTAGCTCAAGGCAACACCCTCTCATGAGTTGAGAAACATTGCCTTAGAGATAAAAGAAAACCCAAATCACTTCTCTACTCATCCTAGTTCACAAGGTTTAGCAAACAAAGTGTTCTAGTTTCTTCAAGTTCGAAGAAGAAGCCAAAGGTAGAAGCTTTCAGGTGGATTCATCTTCGGCGCAAGGAGACGACGAGGTGAGGCCGATCCGTACACCGGAAAGAGTTGAAGACGAAGGAGTTCAAGAAAGGTATAGCCTCCTAACTGAGTAGGTAAAACTCTAGTTAGGTTGTTAGGTAGTTGTTTAACAAAGATCCATATTTTGAGTCCATGTTACCACCTCTTGAAAAATCGTTTTTCATCATTTCCGCAAGCCCGTAAGTACCGGGAGATGTAATGTGGACTTACACATTGAGGGTAAAGACAAAACCCGAGACCGACTTACTGTCGTCCTTATCACTCAGGAAGCTCGAATCAGTAAAGGACTCCACCTGGAGTTCACAATTACCATACACCAAGAACATTTCTTTAGCTGTCCAGTGGTATTCCCAAGGATCTAATTGAAACCTGCTCACTACACTTAGTGAGTAAGCTACATCCGGTTTGGTACATAACATCGCATACACGATAGAGCCTACTGCCGAAGAATAGGGTATCCCTTGTTAGTGTATATGCCCTAGAGGTCATTACTGTATCATACTAGTTTGTATATTACTTAATGGAAGCTTTGGATATTCACCTTGTATAGACAATCTTGCTCAAAATAGTAGTATGCTACTTGGTTTGTTTCTACTTTAATATGTACATGTGTTTATTTTAGTATATCACCTATACACATTAGTGGAGCCCTTAGGATCTTTGCTTGATTACCAGCGTTGTGATGGCAGTCACACTCGTGGGGGCTGGGTAATCCACAAGCACATCCTTATGCAAGTCCCTAGTCGTAGGACTATCGAGACTGGGCATCGATACTCTGGAGTAGACTAGCGTATGCGCTTCTCATCCCAGCAGGGGAGACGGTCTGTCCCACAGCCGTCAGTACGTCGTACTTGAGATAGTATGCGGGTGCTCGTTGGGTTACGAGTACACTGGACATGATTCGTCGGGAACTGTTGGTTGGTACTATACCTATCGTCAGTTATCAGTTCCCAGGTGACATGAGTACAGCTTAGTCCGCTGACTTGACACTGTCACTTCGCCACGAGTGTGTTCCCACTGTACTTAGATTACTACCCTACCACGGCTCAAAGGAGTCGTGCAAACAGGTAGTAGTTGGGTGAAATCCTGAAGCTCTTGGAGGCAGTGACGGTTAGACATGATTCTTCTCTCCCGGTATTGGGGTTTGATATCGCGCTGTGTCTAGGAGAGCCATTATACAAAGTCCCTGTCCAGGGCAAGCGAGATATACTGGTAGGTTTCCAGTGTTATCTCAGGGTGTTCTGGGCTACACTCCGACATGACTTGTACCGCTACTAAGGGACTGACGTTTACCGCCACCTAGGCCCGCCATGCGATGTATCAGACGAACAGACCGGACTGTACGCAGATTGTCACATTCAGACTCAGTAGGAGTTCAGAAGGGTTTCACCTCGTCCGTCTTCTTATCGGCATCTACCCGGGGGCCGTTACGCACAGCTAGTGCCGCTTGCGGTCTGTGGTTAAATCCACTTCCTGCGTAGTGTCGAGTCTTTAGAGTCCCACACAGAGGGCTATTCGCCTTTAGGAAAAAGAGTAGAGGTCGCATGGTTTTGCGACAGGGTCCGGTCACATCCGTGCACTTGTGCACGTTTAGTGTCCAGGCAGTTATCACTAGCGGGCTTTGGTTCAAGCCAGATTCTAGTGTACGTTTTGGGATTGGTTTTTATCTCGTTTATATTCGTGTTCCTCGGAACGCGGATGCGGGTGTGTATGCACAGTTGACAGAGATACAGAGGCAGAGGATTCTCATTAGGGTTGTTGACTGTTGACTTTTGCTAAACCCTAATGAGAATAAGAAATATGATTAATGATAATATTAATTAAGTATTCTTGTGCCATGGTTGGGTTGAAGGGTTGACTTTGTTGACTTGTTGACTTAGTTGACCGGTTGATTAGGTTAGACTTGTTGACCATCATCATGACAATGGCTATCATTTCTTGGCATTGACCTTAGCTTGCTTGTTTGTTCACAAATTGCATTTAATGCAAGAAATGATATGGCCATTTGATATGATAACAACCATCACATAATACTCAATTATTATTATGAGTTATGATTATTTTGGATTATGAGAGCAAGGGTGAGAAAAGTCTTGCTCATTCTATCATTCTCATTCTCTCTCATCCTCAAGCTCTCCCTCTTCCTCTTCCTCTCTCTCTAGTCCATGGTTCTACTTGTCTCATGTGTTGAGAAGCAAGAACTATAGAGATAAAACCCAACACACTTCTCTACTCATCCTAGTACACAAGGTTTAGCAAACCAAGTGTTCTAGTTTCCTCAAGATTGAGGTTGAAGCCAAAGGTAGAAGCTTTCAGGTGGATCCATCTTCGGCACAAAGAGACGACGAGGAGAGAACCATCCGACCACCACAAGGAGTCCAAGAGAAGGAGTTCAAGTTAAGGTATAACCCCTAACCGAGTAGGTAAAACTCTTAGTTAGGTTGTTAGATAGTTGTTTAACAAAGACCCGTATTTTGAGTCCATGTTACGACCAAAAGAAAAATCGTTTTTCATCAGTTCCGCAAGTCCGTAAGAACCGGGAGAGGTATCGTGGAGTTACATTGGTATTAGAGCCAGGTTAAACACTATCTAACCTGTTAGCAAAGTAACTAGAAGTTCGATCGGGGAAAAAGTCGCGAAACATGCCCGTAATATCAAGTTTCTGCCGATTCTGTTTTCTGTTGAAAAAATAATTAATCTTACACTAAAAATCGGCTTAGGCTTTTTAAAACCAACACAAGAAAATTGGTCCACCGACTCGATCAAAGCGCCGCGGAAACACGGCAGGAGCATGCTCCCGCCGCGGATCCGCGGCCGAGTTGACTCGGTCGTGGCACAATTTTCCTACAGTGTTTTTCTGGGGGTGTTTTGGGATTTTTGGAATATGATTTTTCTGCCCAGATTTTACAGAAAGCAAAATTTGTTTTTGGGTTTTAAAAATCCATATTTTGATCGAACTTCTAAAGACTTAAGCTAACGGGTTATATCTGTGATGTGTTATATGTATTGAACGTCTGCTAATCGCTATACGTCGATTAGTGGGGGTTATACATATTTGTGATATGTAATGTTGATGGTATGTGTATATGAATTCATTGGATTGTCGTGGATGAATAGCCGGGGGGTTGTGAGATGAGAGTTTTCTTTTTCTTTCAATTCATGTAATTTGTAATTGATGTAATATTATTTATATGTCCGCACAACCGGAATGGGGTTGTAGCCGTCATTGTATAATTTCTTTTACTGTTTTTGCTCCTAGGATAGACCCAAGGTGGGGTGCACAAACTACCGGGTATCTCGAAGTGCCGAGTGGCTTACTCACGGTGTTGAGGGAGGTTGCTTCGCTTCGAGTACTTTGCGGGTAGTTTGCCGCACCCGTAGGGGTCTAGGGTGTGGTCTTGGCTATTCATCGCGACCGTGTAATCCGCTCTTCGTTACAGGCTAGTACGGAATGCGGATTCCTAGTATATATAATGTTTTCATCTGTGATCTGGAATGGCTATCATTGCATGTGACGAATGTGTATATCTATATATGATATCTATTTAGGCGTTGCTTATGTTTTGCATCCGCGCTAGTCCAGCCCCCGCTCTGTCGTTAGTTAAGTAACCTAACGGGTAATGTCGGGCCCCGTGGCGAATGCGGATGGCATAAGCGTACGTAATATTTTCGTTGTTTTCTGCAATGGTAGGATTAAATGATGGGACGCATTAAATTAATGCAAGAAAATAAAACAAAGTTGAGTCGTTGGAACACTTTCAAAACCACTCGGTTTCTTTTCAAAAACAACTTTTAAACGCGGAGCTTAAGCCACTCCTTTGAAAAGCTATCTCGTTCCATCGATTATATCAAGTTCACTACGTTCACGGTTTCGCCAAAACCATTCGTAGCCCTCCGTCGTTTCACATGGATAGTCAATAGTATTGAAGCTATGTTTGTTGGCCAAAGTCAAGGCATGGTGATTGGTAGCTATTGGGTATTCATGTGCAGCATAGATAGATGTGTTGGTTTGGGACAGTCGTACTGCCTTGTTGGCCAAAGTCAAGGGTAGGTACGGGTGTGTTCAAATTAACCTGGAGAATGACGGGTAGAACTTGACATGTGACTTATGATTTGTTGGCCAAAGTCAAGGTCATAAGAGCAGGGGGAAAAAATCCACATCGGGAGTTTCAAAAGAAACTGAAACTTGCTAGCGCTGCATACCATTTGGAGTGTGATGATTCTGGTAGGATTCCTTCAGTTTTGTCACGCAATGATATTTGGATCCCGATCCTACTGTGAGTATATGCTACTCCTCGGGAAATTTCTCACTTAACGATCAATGCTATAAACCAAGTAGGTGTCTAGAAAGGTGTTAGCGGGGCTACGCCCACAGGGAAAAGAGGTTATTTAATTAAGGAACTTCGCGAAAGCGTTGGAAAACCTCCCTCGAAGTACCGACACGAGCCTGGCTGAACGGTTAAGCAAGTATTGTACGGTGAGATTGATCCTGACTAATTCTTCCTTTTTGGTTTGAGGAGGGACTCTAGAGACAGTGGGAGCCATCCTGTTTAGACAAATTAAAAAACCACTCTAAACTTGCAAGAGCATCATGCTAAAGTGTTTCTTCTCTCTCTCCTAATTGCAGCGACCAAACATCATGACTGGACTTAAGTTACTACTAGATAAAAACATACTGACATGGCAAAAATACAAAGATTGGCTCAGGAATGTCAAAATGGCAATCACTTATGACAAGTTGGGGTATCTCCTTACCACCAAAGCTCCCCTTGTCTCAGGTCCCAAAACCAGCGTCGCAGATAAGGAAATCCGTAAGACCTGGGAAATCGATTGCGCGAAGGCCAAGTGCCTCATGCTTGCCTCTATGGACAATGAACATCAGAGGAGGCACGAGAATATGGACCTTGAATCCATATTTCTCCATACAAAATAATTGTATGGAGAGCAACCCCGTATCGCCAGATACGAAGTCTCGAAAAAGTTGTTTTCGGCGAGATTGGCCGTCGGATCATCGGTAGCGGAACACGTGCTTAAGATGATTGGCTTCATTGAGGAGCTCGCGGACCTTGGGACCATGTTAGAGAACGAGCTCTACACGGACTTGATTCTCCAGTCCCTTCCATCCATTTACGACAAGTTTATCCTGAACTTCAACTTGCAAAAATAAAAAAAGAAGTTGAACTTTCAGAACTCCTCAACTTGCTGAGGAGTGCAGAGGGCACCCTACAGAAAGGTAGGGAAACATCCACTTTGTTTGTAGGAAGATCTTCCTCTTCTAGGTCCAAGGCGAGAGCCAAGGGAAAGAAGAAGAAAGCCCCCGCCAAACCAAGGGGCGGTGTTAGTAAAGTGGATACGAAGGGAAAGACAAGGGCAACAAAGGTAGCGGGAAAGCTTGTGGGAAAAGAAGAATGCTTTTACTGTCACAAGAGTGGACACTGGAAAAAGGATTGCAGGACCTGGAAGGCCAGAACCCAGGATCTGAAGCAAGTTGCGGCTTCTACTTCAGGTGTGTATGTTATTGAAAACCGTCTATCAATAAACTCTACATCCTGGGTATTGGATACCGGATCAGGATCTCATATCTGTAATTCTTTACAGGCACTGAGAAGGCGTAGGATTTTGAAGGTAGGTGATATGACCCTCAGAGTTGCAAATGGAGCTGGCATGGATGCTGAGTCCGTGGGGGACTATCACCTGGGGTTGTCAGATGGACACGTTTTGGTTTTGCGTGATTGTTATTTTGTACCCAATGCAACCTGTAATATCATATCTGTATCTTTATTATCTAAAGAAGGTTATGAATTTGCATTTGTAAGTAATTTTGTGAACATTCACCTTAATCAAGTTTTGATTGGGTCAGGTACATTAAGCAATGGTATATACGTATTAAACCAACCACAGATTTTCAATGTCCAGAATACACACAAAAGAAAGTCTCCGGAAACAAATCAGGCTTTCTTATGGCATTGTAGACTGGGTCAGATCAATGAGAGAAGGTTGACGAAGTTACATACAGAAGGATATTTGGATCCATTCGAATATCAATCATATGCAACTTGTCAATCCCGTCTCAAAGGAAAGATGACAAAGACTCCGTTCACTGGAAACAGAGTAAGAGCAAGCGAGCTCTTGGGACTCGTACACAGCGACGTGTGCGATCCAATGTCTACACATGCGCGAAGCGGTTATTCTTACTTCATTACTTTTACGGAAGACTTTTCAAGGTACGGATATATTTTCTTATTGAAACATAAATCCGAAGCCTTTGGAAAATTCCAGGAATATAAGAATGAAGTAGAAAAACAAACAGGCAAAAGTATCAAGACATTAAAATCTAATTGAGGTGGTGAATACTTAAGTGCCGAGTTCCTGGATTACTTAAAAGAGAATGAAATTCTCTCTCAGCTTACTCCTCCATACACTCCGCAACATAACGGTGTATCGGAGAGACGGAACCAGACCCTATTGGATATGGTACGTTCCATGATGAGTAACGCTGAGTTACCGCGATCATTCTGGGGATATGCACTAGAATCAGCTGCATACCTTTTGAACCGAGTTCCAACTAAGACTGTGCCTACCACACCATATCAGATGTGGTGTGGGAAGAAACCCTATCTTAAGCACATTAAGACATGGGGATGTCCAGCTTTTGTCAAAAAGCAGCATGCGGACAAACTCGAGGCACGCTCAGTACAGTGCAAGTTTGTGGGATATCCAAAGAACTCTAAGGGATATTTCTTCTATTGCGAAGAGAAATAAAAGGTTTTTGTTTCTCGTCATGCCCACTTCTTGGAAACTGGGTTTTTGGAAAATCAGATAAGTGGGAGCGCAATAGAACTAGAAGAAATTCCAGAACCACGAGCTATTACTGAAAGCTTAGTAGAACCAGAGGGTTCGAAAAATTTGGACATTCATGCGCCGCTCCGCAGGAGTAGTAGGCAGTCTCATCCGCCCGAGAGATACTACGGTTTTCTCATAGACGGGGATAGAGAGGATTGCATCATTGATAGTGATGAGCCGACTAGCTTCCAGCAGGCCATTCAGAGCGTTGACTTGGTAAAATGGCCGGATGCATTGCGGACCGAAATGGAGTCCATGTACACCAACAAAGTATGGACGTTGCTCCAGATGGGGTAAAACTCGTAGGATGCAAGTGGATCTTCAAAAGGAAGATTGGTGTAGATGGAAAGGTTGAGACCTATAAGGCTAGACTGGTTGCAAAGGGTTTTTGTCAAAGACCTGGTTTGGACTATGACGAAAACTTTTCTCCAGTGGCTATGCTGAAATCCATTCGGATCCTTCTTGCCATTGCTGCCTTCTACGATTATGAGATTTGGCAGATGGACATAAAGACCGATTTTCTGAATGAAAATTTAGAGTGTGTCTATATTGACCAGCCAGAGGGTTTCATTCAGAGTGGGAGCAGCGGAAAGGTGTGCAAGTTGCTTAAGTCCATCTATGGACTAAAGCAGGCATCACGGAGTTGGAACATCTGTTTTGATGAGACGGTCAAAGAATTTGGATTTATCAAAAATCCAGATGAACCATGCATCTATAGTAGATTTGTAGCAAGAACTGTCGTATTCCTCGTATTGTACGTGGATGACATTCTTTTGATAGGAAATGACATTCCTATGCTACAATCTGTCAAGGGGTTCTTGTCACACCGGTTCTCCATGAAAGACCTGGGTGATGCCTCTTACATTCTGGGGATCCGGATCTATCGTGACAGATCCAAGAGGATATTAGGACTTTCACAGTCCAGGTACATCGACACCATACTGAGAAGATTCAGTATGGAAGATTCCAAGCGCGGTAATCTACCGGCTTGTCACGGGATCACCCTCTCTAAGGAGATGTCTCCCAAGACTGATTTGGAAAGGGATCGCATGTCTATTATACTCTACGCTTCTGCGGTAGGCTCTATAATATATGCGATGTTGTGTACCAGACCAGATGTAGCTTATGCACTTAGTGTAGTAAGCCGGAAAGAGTCAAACCCTGGGGAGAAACACTGGATAGCGGTAAAGAACATTCTCAAGTACCTGACAAGGACTAAGGAGATGTTCTTGGTGTATGGAGGAAAAGACCTCCAGATCGAGGCCTTTGCTGACTCCAGCTTCCAGAGTGACAAGGATGATTCCAAGTCCATGTCGGGTTATGTCTTTACCATCAATGGAGGGGCGGTGTGTTGGAAGAGTTCCAAACAGGAAACCGTTGCTGACTCGACGATGGAAGCGGAATATATCACTGCTGCAGATGCCGCAAAAGAAGCCGTCTAGATAAGGAAGTTCTTGACAGAACTTCAGGTGGTTCCGTCCATTGTTGATCCAATACCTCTGTATTGCGACAACAACGGGGCTATAGATTTAGCGAAGGAACCCAAGTCCCATCAGAAGTCCAGACACATCTTGAGGCGGTATCACCTGATCAGGGAGATCGTGGGTCGCCAGGAGATCGAGGTTCGGAGAGTTTCTACGGAAGATAACACTGCTGATCCATTTACGAAGGCCTTACCCCAGACTCAGTTCGAGCGGCTGATCGAGATGATAGGTCTTCGATACGCCAGTACATGGCCTTAGTGCAAGTGGGAGATTGTTTGTGTATATGCCCTAGAGGCCATTACTGTATCATACTAGTTTGTATATTACTTAATGGAAGCTTGGGATATTCACCTTGTATAGACAATCTTGCTCAAAATAGTAGTATGCTACTTGGTTTGTTTCTACTTTAATGTGTACATGTGTTTATTTTAGTATATCACTTATACACATTAGTGGAGCCCTTAGGATCTTAGCTTGATTACCAGCGTTGTGATGGCAGTCACACTCGTGGGGGATGGGTAATCCACAAGCACATCCTTATGCAGGTCCCTAGTCGTAGGACTATCGAGACTGGGCATCGATACTCCGGAGTAGACTAGCGTATGCGCTTCTCATCCCAGCAGGGGAGACGGTTTTTCCCACAGCCGTCAGTACGTCGTACTTGAGATAGTATGCGGGTGCTTATTAGGTTACGAGTACACTGGACAGGACTCGTCGGGAACTGTTGGTTGGTACTATACCTATCATCAGTTATCAGTTCCCAGGTGACATGAGTACAGCTTAGTCCGCTGACTTGACACTGTCACTTCGCCTCGAGTGTGTTCCCACTATACTTAGATTACTACCCTACCACGGCTCAAAGGAGTCATGCAAACAGGTAGTAGTTGGGTGCAGTCCCGAAGCACTTGGAGGCAGTGACGGTTAGACAGGATTCGTCTCTCCCGGTATTGGGGGTTGATTTCGCGCTGTGTCTAGGAGAGCCATTACACAAAGTCCCTGGCCAGGGCAAGCGAGATATACTGGTAGGTTTCCAGTGTTATCTCAGGGTGTTCTGGGCTACACTCCGACATGACTTGTACCGCTACTAAGGGACTGACGTTTACCGCCCCCTAGGCCCGCCATGCGATATTCTCAGACGAACGGACCGGACTGTACGTAGATTGTCACATTCAGGCTCAGTAGGAGTTCAGATGGGTTTCACCTCGTCCGTCTTCTTATCGGCATCTACCCGGGGGCCATTACGCACAGCTAGTGTAGCTTGCGGTCTGTGGTTAAACCCACTGCCTGCGTAGTGTCGAGTCTTTAGAGTCCCACACAGAGAGCTATTCTCCTTTAAGAAAAAGAGTAGAGGTCGCATGGTTTTGCGACAGGGTTCGGTCACATCCGTGCACTTGTGCACGTTTAGTGTCCGGGCAGTTATCACTAGCGGGCTTTGGTTTAAGCCAGATCCTAGCGTACGTTTTGGGATTAGTTTTTATCTCGTTTGTATTCGTGTTCCTCGGAACGCGGATGCGGGTGTGTATGCACAGTTGACAGAGAGACAGAGGCAGAGGGTTCTCATTAGGGTTGTTGACTGTTGACTTTTGCTAAACCCTAATGAGAATAAGAAATATGATTAATGATAATATTAATTAAGTATTCTTGTGCCATGGTTGGGTTGAAGGGTTGACTTTGTTGACTTGTTGACTTAGTTGACCGGTTGACTAGGTTGGACTTGTTGACCATCATCATGACAATGGCTATCATTTCTTGGCATTGACCTTGGCTTGCTTGTTTGTTCACAAATTGCATTTAATGCAAGAAATGATATGGCCATTTGATATGATAACAACCATCACATAATACTCAATTATTATTATGAGTTATGATTATTTTGGATTATGAGAGTTAGGGTGAGAAAAGTCTTGCTCATTCTATCATTCTCATTCTCTCTCATCCTCAAGCTCTCCCTCTTCCTCTTGCTCTCTCTCTAGTCCATGGTTCTACTTGTCTCATGTGTTGAGAAGCAAGAACCATAGAGATAAAACCCAACACACTTCTCTACTCATCCTAGTACATAAGGTTTAGCAAACCAAGTGTTCTAGTTTCCTCAAGATTGAGGTTGAAGCCAAAGGTAGAAGCTTTCAGGTGGATCCATCTTCGGCATAAAGAGACGACGAGGAGAGAACCATCCGACCACCATAAGGAGTCCAAGAGAAGGAGTTCAAGTTAAGGTATAACCCCTAACCGAGTAGGTAAAACTCTTAGTTAGGTTGTTAGATAGTTGTTTAACAAAGATCCGTATTTTGAGTCCATGTTACCACCAAAAGAAAAATCGTTTTTCATCATTTCCGCAAGCCCGTAAGAACCGGGAGAGGTAACGTGGACTTACATCCTTTGCATGCGAGCCTTCTCCAAATCAGTCTTGGGAGACATCTCTTTGGAGAGAGTGATTCCTGAACAAGCGGGTACATTACCTTGCTTGGAATCTTCCATACTAAACCTATTTAGTATGGTGTCTATGTACGTGGATTGGGACAATCCCAACATCCGTTTAGTTCTATCTCTATAGATCTTTATCCCCAGAATGTAGGAGGCATTACCAAGATCTTTCATGGAGAACTTGAGTGATAAGAAGAGCTTGACCAAGTGTAGCATAGGAACATTGTTTCCTATCTAGAGTATGTCATCCACGTACAATATGAGGAAGACAACCTTACTCTCTACAGCCATCTTATATATACACGGTTCATCTAAATTTTTGATGAAGTCAAACTCTTTGATAGCTTCATCAAAACAAATGTTCCAACTCCGCGATTCCTGCTTTAATCCATAGATGGATTTAAGCAGCTTGCACACCTTTCCACTGCTCCCACTATCTACGAAGCCCTCTGGCTGTGTCATGTACATGCTCTCTTCTAAATCACCATTTAGAAAAGCGGTCTTGACTTCCATCAGCCAGATTTCGTAGTCATGGTATGCAGCAATGGCAAGTAGGATCTTGATGGACTTAAGCATAGCGACAGGAGAAAAAGTTTCATCATAGTCGACGCCTGGTCATTGACGAAAACCTTTTGCTACAAGTCAAGCGTTGAAAGTTTCAACTTTTCCATCTACACGTATCTTCTTTTTGAATATCCACTTGCTCCCAATGGGTTTTATCCCTTCAGGAGCAACTTCCAAAGTCCATACTTGGTTGGTGTACAAGGATTCCATCTCGGATCGCATAACATCTAGTCATTTCACAGATTCCCCACTCGTGATGGCCTACTCGAAACTAGTCGGGTCATCATCCTCCATGATGCAATCCTCCCTCCCACCGTCTATGAGAAAACCGTAGTATCTCTCAGGTGGATGAGGAATCCTACTAGATATGCGGAGTGGCTGGGGTTCGTTGGGTACTATTGGATCCTCTGGTTCTACCAAATCATCAGTTCTAGTTTGTGCAGCTGGAACTTCTTCCAGTTCTACCTCATTGCCACTAATTTCTTTTACAAGAAATTCCTTTTCTAAAAAGGTGGCATCTCGAGAAACAAACACCTTTTGTTCCTCGCTGTGGTAGAATAGATATCCATGTGAATTCTTTGGATATCCCACAAACTTACAAAGAACTGATCGTGCCTCGAGCTTGTCCGGATTTTGCTTTTTGACATAGGCCGGACAACCCCATATCTTAACTCGTTTAAGACATGGCCTTTTTCCACTCCATATCTCATATGGTGTTTTAGGCACAGATTTTGATGGAACTTGATTCAATAGGTATGCGGCTGTCTCAAGCGCATAACCCCAATAAGTAATAGGCAACTCAGCAGTACTGATCATAGAGCGCACCATATCTAATAGGGTGCGATTTCTCCGCTCCGATACATCGTTGTGCTGTGGTGTATACGGAGGAGTAAGCTGAGAGAGAATCCCATTTTCTTTTAAATAGTCTCAGAATTCCCTGCCTAAGTATTCACCTCCCCGATCAGATTGTAGGATTTTGATACTTTTGTCCGTCTGGTTTTCAACTTCGCACTTATATTCCTTGAATTTCTCAAAAGCCTCAGACTTGTGTTTCAACAAGAACACATGTCCGAACCTTGAGAAATCATCGGTGAATGTAATAAAGTACAAAAAACCATTCCTGGCATGTGTAGACATAGGAACACATACATCACTATGTATCAGTCCCAAGAGTTCTGTAGCTCTTTCTCCGTGTCCAGTAAACGGAGTTTTGGTCATCTTGCCTTTGAGACATGATTGGCAAGTTTCATAAGATGAAAATTCGAACGGATTCAAATATCCATCTTTATACAACTTAGTCAGCCTTTTCGCATTGATATGACCTATTCTATAGTGCCAAAAGAAGGCTTCATTCATCTCTGAACTTTTCCTCTTGTTTTTGTTCTGTATGTTAAGAACCGTACTTTGATTATGAACGTATATACCGTTACATAACGTACCAGATCCAATCAACACTTGATTCTGGAAAATGTTCATAACATTATCCTCAAATGTAAGATTATATCCTTCTATAGTTAGCAAAGAAACCGATATAATGTTGCACATCATTTTTGGTACGTAGTAACAGTCGTTCAGAATCAATGTATTACCAGTTGATAATACAAGGTGATAATCGCCAACTGCCTTGGCTGCAACAATTGCACCATTCCCTATTGTTAGAGATTTATCACCTTTTCCCAGTTCTTTACCTTTCTTTAGCCCATGTAACAAATTACATACGTGGGATCCTGATCCGGTACCCAATACCCAGGACGTAGAACAAACTGAGAAACAGTTCTCGGTAACGAACACACCCGAAGAAGATGCATCATCTTACCGTTTCTTCGCTCAGGTGGCATGGGAATCCTGATATTCCCCTATCCCTTACTCAAACTTATGACAGTCATAAGATAGAGCGGGACCAACGTTCCCTAGCCCTGTATAAAAGGAGGGTTCGGTCAATACATCAATATTATTATCTTTATTAAGGCGTGACATTGGTTGCTGCCTGGAGAGAGAGAGAGAGAGAGAAGGAAACGCGTTAGCGTGCGCTCTTTGCAAGATTAGATTAGTTATTATCTTATCCAATCAGGATGGCTCCCACTATTTTTATCAAATCTTCCTTCAAACCCTAAAAGGTAAGATTAGCCAGGATTAATTACACCCTACAGGTTCGCCAATCGTTCGGCCAGGCAGGTATCGGTACTCCGAGGGATGTTTCCCCGTGCTTTCGTACAAACCTAATTAAAATAAATCTCGTTTTCCTAAAGGCATATCCCCGTTGACACCTACTTGATTAACTAATTGTAAAGTGCAAAATTCTCCCAGGAGTAACTCTTACTCGCAGTGGGTATTGGGATCCAACTATCATATAAAAGGTATGAAATCTCATTGCAAATTTCAACACTTGAAATTCTCGATAATGTTTTTACCCCTAACGTCCTATGACCTTGAAAAAGGCCAACAAACCATAGGGCGCTAGTCAAGTTCAACCTATCATTTCCTGATTGAATTAAACCCACCCGCACTACCCTTGACAAAGGCCAACAAGGTCGCACGACTACCTTAATCCAATCGCATCATATGATTGCAGATAAGCACTAATCAGCTACCGCACACTACTGTAAGTGCACGGCGGCGCCCCGGCCTCCATCCTGAGGCCAAAATGCGGAAGCGGTGATAAACTTTAATTTTACGAACTTAGCAAACCGGCACCACCGCGCACTAAACCCGGATCGAACCATTAACTAGTCCTAGCTAACTAAAAGATGGGGAAGAGAGATATACCGACTGATCCGAGTCCTCCGGTCTTCTCTTCGTCGTCCCGATCTCCTGCGGAAACTCCGGTCGTCGCCTCCTTGCCGGAAGGGCACCACATCGTCTGCATCTTTTACGGGCTCCCGCCTCAATACCGAGGCAACTCGGGCACGAAGCTGGCTAGTCGACGTGCCCAAGGTTTGCTGTAGAATGTGTAGTGCTCAAATCTCACTTTGGGGTTGTGGAATTTGCATTTGGTGGAGGAATGATACTTGGAGCTTTGGAGATTGATTTTGTGGGATTTTTGCAACATGAAATGAACCAAAATCCCACACTCAAAATGTTGGACAGCCCCCCAAGAGCCAAGGCCGGCCATGCAAGAATGGTGGGAGAGAGTATGAGAGGAGAGTGAGAATGAGAGAGTGACCCAATAATCCAAGGGAGAGAGAGAGAAGGCTATCATGCAAAGAATCATCATCACAACAATTCCAATACTCAACCAACAACCATGATAGCTAAACCAACCTCACACTCCAACACCACCATCATCACCAAGCATGATGACTTCAAAAAGTCAAGCCATCATGAAGAAGTCAAGAAGTCAAGGTCAATGGATGGTGCAACCATCATGACACAAGAATATGCAAAGACCCCCTTCCAAATTGCTTATTTGCAACAATGCAAATAAGCCCTCCTCCACCAATCTTCGGCCAAAGAACGATACAAAGGAAATTGGTCGAAACGGAAAGCAAACTGGCAACTCCAGAAAACTGGTCCCGTAATAAATTACAGGAAAACCCCGATACTGTGCATACATACCCGCATCTGTATTCCGACGGAAATACAAATGCAATGAGACAAAATCTACACTGTACTATACTAGGATCCGGCTTAAACCAAAGTCGGCTAGTAATATCCGTTCGATCCTGATCCGTGCAATACCGCACGTATCTGATCGAACCCTGCCATATAACCATACGGCCAGTAGTACAAACTGTCCGATCCTGATCCATACAATACCGCACGTATCTGATCGAACCTTGTCATATCTCCATACGGCCTCTACAGCTTTTCGCCCGAAAGCTTGAGTAACTGAATGTGGGGGACTCTAATGACTCGTCAACACCTTGGTTGTGGATTTAACCACTAGCACGTCAGAGGTATAAGCCAATACGTAACGGGCTACCAGGTATTGACCAAAAGGGACGTCGATGAGCGAACTCATTCTGACACCCTACTGAGCCTGTCAGTGACAATATCCGTACAGTCCGGTCCGTTCGTCTATGAGCATCGCATGGCGGGCCTAGGGGGTTGGTAAAAGTCAGACCCCCAAAAGCGGTACAAGTCGTGTCGGAGTGTAGCCCAGAACACCCTGAGATACTACTGGAATATCATTGCCATCCCTAAACGATTGACTCACACCCTCCCACTGTAAAGATTTTTCAGCGAAATCTTCTAAAAAATTCCAGGCTTCCCCATCATTTTTGGTCATAAAGTTGCCTTGACACATAGATTCAAGGGACTGTCTTGTGTAAGGAGTAATGCCCTCATAAATGACTCGGCACAATTCCCATCTCGGGATGCCGTGATGTGGACATTGGACTAACAGATCCTTGAAGCGGTCAAGACATTTTGAAAATGTTTCATTTGGAAGCTGGGTGAATTGATAGATTTCGCTGCGGACTCGAGCTGTCTTTTGATGTGGGTAGAATTTCTTAAGGAATGCTTTGACGAATTCATCCCAATTTGAAATGGAATGTGCGGTAGTGTTATATAGCCACTTCTCGGCTAAATCGCACAAAGTAAAAGGGAGAAGACGAAGACGTAAAGCATCCACAGAAAGCTGTGAAGTACCCATCATTGCGCATACATTTTCAAATTTCGTGATAAATACGTATGCGTCTTCAGACTCGGTACCGTGAAATTTTGGTAGAAGGTTGATGTATTGGGGTTTTATTTGAAAATTTTCCCCGTTGGCTGGTGGTGTGGAAAGACAGGTGGAAAGTGGACTTCGTGTAGGATAACATCTCTCTTGGAGAGAGATGCGAGGTGGAATCTGCGCACCAACGGACGGCGGCAGAGTAGTGGAAAAGAAGTTCGATGGAGGTGGATCCATCGATGTGGGTGTGGTGGTGGGTAAAAGAAAAGTAAGTGTAGAAATACCGACTTTAGGGTCGATAAAAGGAAAACGCGGACTAACGGGCACTAGACACCCGTGTCCAGCCTATCTTGCACTAAAAAGGGTTAGTACAAGTGGCAGCGTGAATTTATAATTAGGGGAAGGATATGAATGTGGTGTTTGTTTTGAAAAAGATACGGATTTTTGAAAATATGATGCAACAAAACAAATGCAACAAGCAAAAACCCTAATTTTAGTGGTCACCTAGGTCCGGCTCTAGACCGCTCCTAACTGCCAAAAGACAAGTCGCGGGATAGAATCCTCCACCGCCTCTTTGTCCCCCTGTGGCCGGATAAGTGCCAGGTATGTGGGAAGGAACCACCACTACAGTGGGCCTAATTAAAAACCACTAGCCTTAGACACACTCGCCTTAGGCACCACAAGAAAACTCGGATAAGTAATGAATTACCCACGGCCTTCTCTTGTCCTAATTGAGCGCGACGGTCCTTAGAGTCATCTCTAGGTTTCTTTTAATTAATGAGGGTAAATGCGGATGCAAGTTTTGCGATTTTCGGGGCCTAGGAAGGGTAATGAAATCCCCACCTAATTTGGATTTGGTCGTGCCCCTTAAATTTCCGTATTAATATGCAACAACCACAAGAATCAAAACACGCACAAATTTATTTAGCTTTTGCGGCGCTGCGATTTATTTGCAAAGTAACCTGCACAAAATATTAGTTGGAGCAGAGAAAGAAGGAGATAAGAAAGTAAGTGTCTCACAGAGAAAAATTGGCACAGAGAAGAGCTGGAACCGCGGCTCTTCCGCCGCAAATGCTGCCTAATGCCGCTCTTCCGCCGCGGAATTTTGGGATCAGTGTACAAAATTTTCTGTACAAGCTCCTGTTCACCTACACAGCTCTCTGGAATGCTCAGAAAATTTTTCTCCAGCTCCAATGATTCCAGATTTTCTCGCAACAAATCACAACACACGTATTAGTGTTTGCACGAATTTAGATCTAAAAACTATAATGGAATAAATTGTTCAACTCAAATTTCAAAATACGAACTATTAGCGCACTATCCCCGGCAACGGCGCCATTTGATTGTAATAAAATGTTGTTGTGTGTAAATCGAATCAAATAGTCCCCGGCAACGGCGCCATTTGATTGTAAAGAATTCTCGTTGTGTAGTATGAAATTGTAAAGAAATCACAACCAAAAAATATTTGACCGCAATCAACTACGGTGTCGGATTGTAGTTAGTATGTGAGTGCGGATCGTCCACAGGGAAAGTGTAATCGTTCGTCTTTTGAATTAGATGAATTGAAACTTTAAAGAAAGAAAACAAAACAATTCATGATTTATATTTGAGGTTCAAGAAAGAGACAAAAAACTAGATCTAAGAAAGTATTAAAAGATAGAATCAAGAATTGATCGTTTGTTGATTTTTCCAAACCAAATCTCAAGAATCGAAATGAGGCTCGTAGGAATCGATCGGATCTATAGATGTGATGTAATCTTACAATTACGTATTCTTATCCTTCGATGAATTGATACTAGATCGATGATCATCGATGAGAATTAGGGATTTCTTGTGAAACTAGTGTTTCATCTTATCCCTTGTTCTTTCGCCGATGTCATTCACATTCTAGCCTCTAGTAAATTCAAGAAACGATCGTTGATCCCTAATTTCGAGCGATCACAATCAAGAAAGCATCGCTACGAAACTAGGTCATCGATTCTTGAACTTGCTAGGGTTTACAAAACTCGTAGGACTTAAAAATAGTATTAGAATTTGTTACATCATCATTCTACAATCGTCTCGACTCCTTAACGAGCGGAGTTTTACTCAAACATCACAACAAGAACAACAATTACAAATTGAGATCTAATCATGATGCAAGAATTAAAAGAAAGCAAGATTAACGAATTTCACCTTTTATTTATATCAATATTTTTGGTTACAATCACTCAAGAACTACAAGAGGAAGAACTTGATCGTCGACTTGGCTTCGCTCGTCTCCGTGGATCGCGGATCGGCTTGGATCACTTGCCCGATTGAAGATCGGCTCGGCTCCTAAAAGGTTGAAGGCTTCTCGCTTGATTTGGTACTCAAGATCTTGAATTTAGAGTGGAATTAGGGTTAGGGTTTCGCACAAGCCTTGTCACGAGACTTGTGGAAGAAGATGATGAAAGAGGGAATTTTAACTAATGATTAATGATTAGCCTTTAACCCTAGATCTAGTGCTCTATTTATAGATAACTAACCCTAGATCTAGGATTTCAAATTCTAACTTTCCCTCCAAAAGTTTGTTGGGGGAAATTCAAATTTCCCTCCAAAAGTTAGTTAGGGGAGAAGGTTCTAGATGTAATTAGTTAGGAGGAGCTTCTAGAATAGGATTAATTAGGAGCTTAATTTAGGATTAGCCTTCTTAATCTTCATTTCTAATCTGGAAGAAGCTTCTGGAAAATTATGGAATTTGACATATCACAATGAACTGTGGAACCAGAGAAATGAATAGTGCCCAAAACTTGACGGCTGACGTGGCATAACCGCCGCGCTTGCGCGGTTCAAGCCTGCTCCTGCCGCGCAAGCGTGGCGCTCTTGGGGCTTTGGGGCTTGTTCTTTCAGTGGGTTGCTGGGCCTGATGTATGGGCCTCTGTTGGATATATAGAATTGTATTTCTCCCTCTGAAATGCTACCAGATCTGAAATGATTTAGCTGGCGTAATGTTGATCAGCTCTTTGGTTTTCCTTCCGTATTTCCTGCACATACTCAAGACAAGTGTTGCGCAAATGCAGAAATGATGCGATGCCATGAAATGCGGTTAATTTCCTTTAAAGTGTCGGTTTAAAAGTCTACTGCATGAAATCTCATATTTTGTGACAGATTTGTTAATATGTAGAATATGAATGCCGAACACTTCTAAGTGTATGCAAATGTTAAGGAAATTGCCGGCTAAAATATACAATATTTTCGACTGATCAATGTCTGATGGGACCTTGCTCATAAATGAACTCCAAATCCAAACTTCTTAGACTGTATCGTCAACTGAACTTAATCAGTATCCTGCGCCATGCCTCCCTCAGTATTGCCTTGGACCACCTGTCCAAAATACTGCCCCTCGTCTGAAGGAAAAACTATAACCCCGACAACCTCCTTGTCGTCCATGTCACCTTGGAAGCCTGGAATGATAACTGTCTCCCGAATGAGGCTGTCGTTATCATGTCCCTAGAACATCCACTTATGCTCTAAAGCTGCTTCCGATTGTTTCTCCAGGATTGGATCAATATCAAGTTATTGCACCTACTGCAAGAACAACATCTAGTGTGGTACTTGACATCTCATGATTGACTCAATTGCCTGAGCAAGTGATCTGCCAATCATGCACATCCCTCTCCTCTTTAGTCTGTAAGACACCTTTAGAGAGGGTGACTCCATCACCTGCAGGTACACTACCGTGCCAGGAGTCGTCCATTCTAAATACTCTTAGAATGCTGTCTAAGGACCCTGATTGGGAAACCACCCAAATCTAGATCTAAAACCATAGATCCAGTAACCAGTATGTCTGATATAATGTCCAAGTCCCATGTGGAGAAAACACTGTGTGACGACCAAAGTATAACCGATCGTAGCATAGGAGTTTCCTTTCCTATTCTGTGTATGTCATCCAAATCTATGACAACACACCCTACTACCTTCTCAACAGATCCATCCCCTATTCTGATGAAGTCAAACCTATGACTGTCACATCAGAAATTGATGATCTATCTCCGCTATATCTGCTTTAGTCTATAAATAGACATAAGCCAACTGTCCACCAATGCTTCCGCTGCTCCCACTGACTACGACAACCCTCTGCCAGAGTCATATACACGTACACTTCTAAAACTAGTTTAGAACGACGCTATAATCATCCTCCCGCCGGGTCTCGCAACCTGGAACAACAGCAATGGCAAGTGTGGGTTAACAAGAACTTCCCTGTCACCGTCCTTGAGGCTACCGAAGTACCTCTCGGGTGCCTGAAGTTACCCACCTTATCTGAGGAGTGGCCAATGGAATGTCAATCCAGATTGAATCTTTAGGTTCCTATAAAATCTTCAGTAATCGTTTGTGGTTCTGGAATCACTTCCAGTTCTACCATACTCCCACTACTGTTTTCTGAAAAAATCCATTTTTAATAAAACTGTGGCGAGTATAGAACAATATCGCTATTTTTCTTCCAGATGGTAGAAAGTCAACCATCGTCATAGCCTGGGTCAACCCACAAACAGCCATTACAGAATGTGCCTTGAGTTATCCAGAGTCTGGTTTTAATCATAAGCCGGACAACTCCCCGTACCTTAACATAGTTAAGATATGAACTGTTCTATATCCCATATAGAACCAGAGGCACTGATTTAATTGAACCAGATTCAAATCATGCAGCTGTCTCCAGTGCATGTCAACTAAATGGAAGGAGGCCGATCAGCGTTACTCAACTTAGGAATGCTTCCAATTATGAGTAACCTGAAAGAGAAGCAAGTTCTCTTAATCATTACTATCAACTGAATACCATACACAAGTATCTACATCTTCGATCACTTTGAAGAATCCCGATACTTGCAATATTTGGTTCTCTACTTTATTCAAATACCTATAACTTCTCAAAATTCGGACCCTGTGTTTCCACGAAACACTTGTCTAAAAGCTAGAGAAGTAATAAGTAAACCGAATATAGTACGAGGACCAACCCCTCTGTCCTGATGGAACCTGGACAACATACAATACTCTGTATAAGTCCCTTGAGTCTGATAACTCATTCACTGTGTGTCGTAGGTTGAAAACTGTACTTATGGTTAAGAAGAATTACACCGCTGTTTAATGCTCCTTACCTAACCATCCACTGATATAGGTAAATGTCATAGACATAATATCAAAAAGGTATATCTCACTCTATAAAAATAGACGTACAGATATATCAATTTGAAATTGGTGCATAACAATGGATATTCAAAACCAAATATTTGCCGACCGGCAAACAACCCAGGTAATTTCCTCAAATATCACCGATTACAACGAATCCCGATATAAAGAGGATGATCACCCAATTCCCAATAACTTACTCCCACTCATCATCTGTAAAACCATACAGATGTGAGAATCATACCTGGTAAATGCATACCCTGGAGTAAGTGTCTAATCGGGAAATCAGTTTTCCATTAACAGTACACAGTGAAACTGAAACATTGAAATGTTTCGATGGGGTATCCCGGTATTCCTAGCAATGCCTCTTCCAGATTCACGACTGTAACCGTATAATTCTTTGCCACCTCTCCAAATCCCTTCATATGTCTTTAGTCATTACCTTCTGTACACCCCTTAGGCCAAATGGTTTTCTTCCTTCCCTACCGTTCGGCACCAGCCTATGGTTTGGAAGAAGACTATCCAATAAGCATAATGGGTGTACTGTCCTAATCCTAGGAACACTCGCAATGCGAGAGAAGGTGAGGATAAAAGACAACCGAATAAACCTTATTCCTATTTCTCCTGAACCAGAATCCATCCCCGAACTGGAACAAGTTCCTTTCGAGTTCGTATATAACCATACGATGGAGTATCCAATAAACTGTGGATCTTCGTAGTGATACGGAGTGTCCTGGAGAAATACAAGGGTGATTTAGGATTGGCGAAGGAATACTTGGTTTGGTCGTGAATAGCAGTCACAATTTACTTTGCCCTCTTACTAATCCCTTGCTTTGTCTGAACTTAATACCTTCTGTACACCATCGTTAGGCTAATTGGTTTTCTTCATTCCCTACCGGTCGGCACCAGCCTAAGGTTTGGAAGAAGACTATCCAATTTTCGTAATAGGTGTACTATCTCCTAAACCAAGGAGTACTCGCAACCTGAGAGAAGGTAAAAGGAAAAGACAACTGAATAGTCCTATCCGTTTCCTCCAGAACCTGAAACCATCCTCGAATAAATTCCTTCGAGTTCGTATCTAACCATACGATGGTTTTGTCCAATGGAAGTGGACGTTCGTAGTAATACGGGGTGTCCTGGAGAAAAGGGTAAAAGTGGGAGTGGCAATGAGGTCTGCAACTCTGACAATCCAAAAGCCAGTGTTTAAGAAGGTTCGGTCAACTTGGTCACTGAGTCATAGTCTTAGGGTCGGGTCAATGGTCGCTGCCAAAGAGAGAGAGAAAAGAAACACTCAGCATGCACTCTAACCTAGATCAGAATGGTTACCAATTTATCTAATCTGGAAACCTCCCACCGTTCCGTCAAATTTTCCTCCAAACCTGAAAGAAGAACTAGTCGGGGTCACCCGAGGAGTAAACTAACTCATCAGTGGGAATCGGGATCCAACTATCATCGCATGATAACGTGAGGGAATCCGCTCACAGTGTCACACTCCAGAAGGTATGCGCATATCTTGCAAGTTTCAGTTTCTTTAGAAACTCCCGATGTGATTTCTGCCCCATGCTCTTATGACCTTGACTTTGGCCAACAAATCATAAGTCACATGTCAAGTTCTACCCGTCATTCTCCAGGTTAATTTGAATCCACCCGTACCTACCCTTGACTTTGGCCAACAAGGCAGTACGACTGTTCCAAACCAACGCATCTATCTATGCTGCATATGAATAACCAACAGCTACCAAACACTGTACCTTAACTTTGGCCAACAAACACAGCTTGAATACTATTGACTACCCATATGAAACGACGGAGGGCTACGAATGGTTTCTGGCGAAAACCTTTAACGTAAAGAACTTGATATCGTTGAAGGAACGGATAGCTTTTAAAATATAGTGACGAAAACCATTGCTAAAGAGGTCACTCCCGGTAAAGGGATCTCGGCTCTTTCCCCTTAGAATGGGGTGCAGGATATTTCAAATGAATACCACGATGCAAAGCAAAAAGTAATCGGCTATAGTGAAGTTAATGCTCTGACGCAAACTTCTGTCCAAGGGGTCACTCCCGGTGAAGGGATCTCTGCCTTTGCCTCGTCGACTGAGGTGCTGGATATTCATAACCGAATATCACTGTGCAAAACAAAAGAGAACGTCCTTGCAATAACAACTTCTTGAAAAGTGTTCCAACAACATCAGAATAGGTTTGTTTTTAACTTTCATTGATCCGAATCAACGCAGTCCCATCAATTGATCACACCACAAAGAACGAAAATATACTAATGTACGTATATGCCATCCGCATTCGCCACTGGGTCCCGTCATTACCCGTTAGGTTAGCTAACTAACGACAGAGCGGGGACTGGACTAGCGCGGATGTAAAACATATACAACATCTACTAATATATATACCAATATATTATATTTCGCTCAAGGCATGATAAAAAATGCAACATCAGAGAAATGTACAGCATCACAGAACAATACAGATATCTGGGATCCCCGGGTTTCACAGAGCCACTACTGAAACCCGACGTTCCCCTGGTCGTGTGGATAGCCTGTGCAATGAAATCCTAGACCCCTACGGGCGCGGCAAGTTACCCGCCAAAACCTGAAGCGAGGCAGCCCCCTTCAGTACCGTGAATGGACCACCCAGCACTTCACGGAATCCGGCAACTTGGGCACCCCTCCTGGGTCAACCTGTACCCCCTACGAGTGCAGCGAATAGCCCGCCAATCCTAGAGTGAAGCCCCCTCCGTCTCAATGCCATGAGATGCGGGTGTAGGGTTCCTAGGCACTCTAGTGAGGTCTCACAAGGCATCGATCATGCCAAATTCAAAAATTCTAGGTGCCGAGAGACCCGACTACGGATCGTTTGCTAGAAAACTAGGCGAAACAAAAGCTAGTTTACAACTAAACTATAAGATACGGAAATACAACCTTTGTAGATCCGGTTCACCACCTCCATACCTCCGAGATGAGGTCCTCTCCGCTGTCCAAATCAAATCCGGGCTCTAGCGTCGGCTTCATCGGAGACTGGACGGGCTAGGTCGTCGACGACGTGCCGAAGATGATCTACGTCGAAGCATCACTAGATCGAGCTCCACCTTCACCAAGTCTTGAAAACTTGTGAAGGAAACACACTCTACTACTTGGCAAGAGGTAGAGGATGAAGAAATAGGAAGTGGGTAGACTTTAGTTTTGGATTTCTCACACTCTTCATCAATCCACCATTGATGAAGTTTGGTTTTTTTCACTTGAAGAGAAATGAAGAAGAAGAAGGAAATTGTTATGATAAGAATAATAAATATATTAGAGTGATAATTCTTATCATAATAATGACCATGGTAAAGTGTAGAGAGCTAACTTGTGTTAATGAGAATGGTTAGGTTTAAAAAGAAGACAAAAATGGTGACATGGTCAAAGTATTCATGAAGCTTCATGAATGAAAAGAATGCCACCATTTATCACATTTCTTTTCCTTTTTCTAAAAGAATAAAAGAATAAATCAATAAAAATGAATAAGGAAAAAGTAAACCCTAACCATTTCATTAACCAAGGTTAGCTCTCTACACTTAACCAAAAAGGCATGCATCATTAAACATGATACAAGCAAGTGCACAAAATCATATCGCATATGCAATGCGCACACCCGAGTGAGAAAATCCATTTAAAGTGAACCGATACTAGTTAATGCAAAGTAATATATCAAATATATAATTATGCATTAAATTATTAAATCAACACTTGATTTAACGATCCGGTCATATCGCATATAACCGACTAATATCAACAGTAACAACTTATCGAATCAACACTTGATCCGATATGCCGGCTATATCACATATAACCGATCAATGTCACATATCGCGAAAATCGAATACAGTATCACATACTGGTATCATTCTCGGTCCCGCACATATCTCATATGCGCTCCTATTTCGTTTCGCTTGAGCCAGGAAACCTCTGTGTAGGACTCTAAAGACTCGTCAATACGCCGGCAGCAGATGATGATCATATCAAACACCCACAAGCCGCAAGCGGTCTGCTAAACGTAACGGCTACCCGAGTAATGAGCGATCTGAAGATCGACGAGCAAGCCCGCTCACACTCCAGTGAATCCAACCAGTAACACTAACCGTATAGTCCGGTCTGTTCGTCTGATATGTCGCATATCTCGCCTAGGGGTGGTAAACGTCAGACCCCAGTAGCTCGATAAGTCATGCCGACGTAAGGTCAATAACATTCGTGAAACTACTGATAACTCTTACCAGTATATCACTGCAACCCTGGCCAGGGATTTCCTGTTATGGCCAGTCGAGCATTGCACAACATCAACCCCCAATACCGGGAGAGACGAATCCCCTCCTATCGCTCATTGCCTCCATGTGAATCGGGACTGTACCCAAAAACCACCTGTTTGCACAACTCAGTAGAGCCGTGGTAGGGTGGAAATCAAAGCACAGTGGGAGACACACAAGACTCTATGACGATCTCGGGTCAATAGACTAAGCTATACCAGTGTCACCAGAGAACTGCCATCTGACGTGAGGTATAATACCATCTGGGAGTTCTCGGCGAGTCCGTTCAGTGTACCCAGTCTCCACTGAGCACCCGCATACCTTCTCCGATGTCAAACACCAATGGATATGGGATCATCCATCGCCCATCGCATGGGTCGAGAAGATATACGCTAGTCTACTCTGGAATATCGATGCCCCGTCTCGATATTCCCTCGACTAGGAACATTTCAAGGATGTACTCATAGACTATCCAGGCCCCACTAGTATGATCTGCATCACAGTCCTGGAAGTCAAGTACACATCCTAAGGGCTTTATCAACATGTAACAGAGAGACGGAAAGTATACATGTTAAGATAAAGAGCAACCAGATAGCGTACTATCATGTCGAGCAAGAAAGTCCTACCTATATATGTCCCAGCATCCACTACAATACATCCAATGTACAGTAATGGCCTCTAGGGCATACATATAACTAACAATCTCCCACTTGCACTAGGGCCATCTGTAGCAGTGGTTGCAGTATCTAATACTCAACCATCCCATATGAGTCTCTCTCTGGGATAAGGCCTTCGTGAGTGGATCCGCCGTGTTGTCCTCTGAGTCTACTCTCCTAACCTCGATCATCCCAGAGATCAACTATCTCCATGATCAGGTGATGCTTCCTCAGAATATGTCTGGGTCACTGATGGGACCAGGGTTCCAGGGCCTAAGCCACACTTCCATTGTCATACAATGGCAGGAACCTAGTTCATCTTATGAACCAATATACACCCAAACTTCCTCTTTGGTAGTATCTTCAATAGCGATGTTACCAGCCTTTATCGTCTAGTTTGCCACGGTATCTAGCTTGGAACTCTTCCAACATACCGTCCCTCTACTGTGGGTAAAGACAATGCCCGCGACTGACATTCGGTCTTCTTTATTACCCTGGAACTCTTCCAGTGATTCTCCCCAGGATCGATTGATTCCATCTCACTACATCTAGTGAGAATCCTAGCATCCAATTACATCTATCTCATAGATGAAAACTCAGGATTTAGGAGGTATCACTTTGATCCTATTTGGAGAATCCTAGTGATAATAGGAGATTGACCGATCGTATTATAGGAAACTCTTTTCCTATCAAGAGTATGTTGTCTACGTACAATACGAAGATCATCACCATACTCCATACTACCCTTTTGTATATACAAGGTTCGTCTACCATTTTGATGAAGTCAAACACTTTGACTATCACATCAAAAAAGACGTTCCAACTCCGCGATGCCTGCTTCATTATGTAAAGCAACTTGCACACGTTTCCGCTGCTCCCACTGTTTACGAAGACCTCTGGTTGTGTTCTTATAGACGTTCTCTTCTAAATCAGTATTTAGAAAAGCAGTCAGGGCACCCAACCACCAGATATCGCAGTCATGGTATGTAGCCGTGGCAAGTAGGATCTGGATGGACTTAAGCATAGTCACTTGGAAAAGGTTTCATCATTATCCATGCCTGGTTGATGACTAAAACCTTTAATAAGCCTAGCTTTGAAAGTCTCAACTTTTCCATCTACACCAAGTAATCTTCTCAAGATATACTTGCTCCTGATGGGGATTTAACCCTTCAGATATAGCAACCAAAGTCCATACTTTGTTGGTGTATATGGATTCCATGTCAGATCGCTAAGCATCCAGCCATTCTTACAGAGTCCCTACTCTCGATGGCCTGCTCGAAACTAGTTGGGTCATCATCTCATGATGCAATCCTTGCTCCCACTGTCATCGAGAAACCGAGGTATCTCTCAGGCAGATGAGGAACCCTACTAGATCGGCGGAGAGGCTGAGGTTCGTCGGGAACTATAGAATCCTTTGGTTATGTCAAATCATCAACTTCAGTTTTGTATAGCTGGAACCTTTCCAGTTCTACAGAACTGATCCTGCCTCGATTTTTGTCCGGATTTTGCTTTAAACATAGGCCGGACAACCCCAAATCTTAACTCGCTTAAGAGATGGGTTCTTCACATACCATATCTCATATGGAGTGGTAGGCACTGATTTGATTCAAACCTAATTCAATAGGTATGCAGCTTCTTAAGTGCATATCCCCAAAAGGAAATAGGTAACTCAGTAATACTCATCATAGAGCACACCATATTTAATATTGTGCAATTGCTCCGCCCTGATACACCGTTGTGCTGTTGTGTATTCAGAGGAGTAACACTGAGAGAGAATCTCATTCTCCTTTAGAATAGTCCAGGAATTCTATGCACAAGTATTCTCCTCCCTGATCTTATCATAGGACATAATACTTATACCCATATTTTGGTTCTCTACTTCTAACTTACATTCTGTGAATATCTCAAAAGGTTCGGACTTATGTTTCAGCAGGAACATATGACTGAATCTTGAGAGATTATCAGAGAATATAATGAAGTATAAAGAACCAATCCTGGCATGTGTAGACAGGAGACCTTACATACATCATAATGTATCAGTCCCAAGAGTTTACTAACTCTTTCTCTGTTTCCAATAAACAGAGCTATGGTCATCTTATCTTTATGACATGACTGGCAAGTTTCACAAGATATAAATTCAAACTGATTTAAATATACATCTAAATGTAACTTCAGCTAGTCGGGTCGCATTGATATGACCTAGTCTACAATAGCTCAAGAAGAATTTGTTCATTTCTGAACTCTTCCTCTTGTGTGTGTTCAGTATACAAGGAACTGTAGTTTGATTTAGAACGTCAATGCTTTTAGATAACGTGCCTGAACCGATCAACTTTTGATATAGGAAACGTTCAAAACATTATCCAACAATACAAAATTATATTATTTCTTTACTAATAAAGAGACTGATATGATTTTGTATATCAGATTCGGTATCTAATAGCATTTGTTCAGAATCAATGTACTGGTAATACAGGGTGACAGTGACCAACAGACTTGGCTGCAACACTTGCCCCGTTCTCTGCCTCATGAAACTTATCACCCGTTCTTAGTTTTTCTACCCTTTTATAGCCCTATGTAACAGCTTACATATCTGGGATCCCGATCCGGTATCATATACCCAGGATGCGGAGGATACTGAGAAACAGTTCTTTGTAATGAACACACCCGAAGGAGATGCATCATATGCACTTTCTTCGTTTGGGCGGCATAGGAAATCTGGTATTCCCCTATTTCCTGCTCGGTCTTATAACAATTATAAGTCGGAGCGGGACCAACGTTCCCCAGCTCAGTATAACAAGCGGGTTCGGTCAATTATCCGTATTATTATCTTGATTAAGGCGTGATATGGTCGCTACCTGGAGAGAGAGAGAAGAAAACACTCTGCGTGCGCTCTTGCAAGATCAGATTGGTTATATATTTTATCTAATCAGGATGGCTCCCACTGTTTATATCAAATCTTCCTTCAAACCTTAAAAGGAAAGACTAGCCGGGATTAATTACACTCTACAAGTTCGCCAATCTTTCAGCCAGGCCAGTGTCGGTACTTTGAGGGAGGTTCCCCGTGCTTTCGCACGAACCTAATTACTGTAAACCTCATTTTCCCAGAGGCGTAACCCCGTTGACACCTTTCTAGACACCTACTTGATTGGCTAATTGCAAAGTGCAAAACTCTCCCAGGAGTAACAATTACTCGCAGTGGGTATCGGGATCCAACTATCATATAGAAGGTATGCAATCCCATAGCAAATTTCAACACTTGAAATTCCCGATAAAGGTTTTTACCCCTAGTACCTATGACCTTAACTAAGGTCAACAAATCATAAGTACTAGTCAAGTTCTACCCGTCATTTCGTGATTAATTAGACCCACCCACATGACCCTTAACTAAGGTCAACAAAGTCACGCGACTGTCCTAACTAATCGCATCATATGCGGTGTCGGAAGACATCACTTAGCTACCGTACACTGTGCCTTGACTATGGTCAACAAACACAGCACGAATACTAAGTACTCTACTTCCTAAAATGACGGAGGGTTGCGACTGGTTTTTGAAAACCTTTAACGCTTTGAACTTGATCTCGTTGCGGAATCAAATGGTTTTTAAATGGAAAGTTTTTGAAGCTTTTCTAGTTTTGCGAAAGGGATCACTCCCGGTGAAGGGATCGTCGGCCCTTTCCTCGTCGAATGAGGTGCGGGATATATCATATATATCACTGTGCAAAGCGGAAACTATAGAAGCGATCAAAGACAAACCGAGGGTTGTAGCATCTGCCAGTTATTGCTAAAGGAGTCACTCCCGGTGAAGGGATCTCGGTCCTTTCCCTATCGAATAAGGTGCAGGATGTTCTACAAGGAACACCGCGATGCAAAGCAAGAACTGTAGCTACCTGTTTTATTTTGAAATTCGATTCCACAACATCAATTAGGTTTATTTTCTTTCATTAATCTCATTAATGAATATCCCATCATTTAAATTACCTAAACATCACAGATAAATATGACGTACACTTATGCCATCCGCATTCGCCTCGATGTCCCCTCATGCACCGTTAGATTAGGTAACTAACGGCAGAGCGGGGCAGGGCTAGCGCGGGTGTAAAACATAAGCAACGTCTGTATAATATATCATATATACTATATACTACATCTATCTGAACAGAGCACAGAACATCGCATCATCACATAAAGCACAGCAGAAGAAACATATGAAATATTGGATATACTAAGACGTCCGTGTTTTCAATACGAGCCAGTATAAAACACGGATTCCACGGTCGTGATGAATAGCCAATCCCACACCCCTAGACCCCTACGAGAGCGGCAAGCAACCCTACCAACTCTAGGGTTAGGAGACCCGGACTCGACTCCTCGAGTTGGTCTCCCACTGGACCCCAGAACCCGGTTACTTGTGCTCCCCTCCTTGGGTCTATCCTAGTGCAGAAAAGTAAATAATATACAATGGGTGACATCTTCCGCAACCTGGAAGTGCCCCAATAAAAGAATATTACATACAAGTTTTTACATGAATGAAAATGAAAAACACTCATCTCACATAAAAAAACCCCGGCTATTCGAACACGACGATCAAATATAACATATCCAGCAACACATAACATCACATGTCATCAACGTAAGTAAATATGCGCATCCCAATTGTCGTTGACATATAGCAACGAAACCGGCGATATCACATATTACACTTACGGTCACAGAAAAGAAAGTGTAAAACTACAACAGTTGGAATCCGCAACCACCTCAGACATCACATGCCTGACCAAATGAATTACTTAGACATCGCATGCCTAACATTTATAAACCCCACATTTTAGTCTCATTTATCGAAAACTCTTTTCAATATCAAGTCGGGCAATTCAACAAGATTCCCGAAAATCTGATCGAATGCTCGTCGTAAACTTCAGTAGACAGTCGCACCCCCGATACCGTCGACGAAGTGCACCAAGGCGGAACACCGCTGCCGCGAGCACCCAGACGGATGCTTTCGGCGACGGGGTTCTCCTACAGTCACTTGGTCGGGGCTATGGAGTGAGGCTGTCTATTAAGTTTACCCGGCGAGTATCCGCGTACGCTACGTGATTGCGACGGACTTTTGATCACATCAAAATACCGTGGCAACCGATCAAGTGAGACTAAAGTGCTACGTTTATAACATTCATTCAGTTATCTCATAACTTATTGTGAATTCCAATTATTGTATCCCATTCCGGATAAATAGAAAATGCTGAACTTTTCGATCGAACAATCGAACACCCAAGTTTTCCCAATACAGCTCAACACATGAAATAAGTCTAACAACATTCAGCTCGTGCCTCAGTACCAACGGTCCAGCCGTAGAAGGGTCAAGCCAACGCCTCACATGTGGCACGCCGTACTGCCCCAAACCCGAAGGTTCAAAGGGCAGTTCAAGACGGTCACATAATCGAGTTAAGATTTGTTGTCTTCTAGAGGGTCCATCGAGTTACTTGCACTACTTAGAACGTCGTTAAACTACGGAAAAATCCAACACTTGGAAATTTCCCGACAGGGGGAAAATTGGGTATTTATATCCGGTCGAACTTTTTAACATATTCTAAAATTTATCCGGAAAGCCACACAGACAAAATTTGATAATCCGATCGAACATACGAATCCCCAAAACAACCCCAGAAAATTCAACTCTTGAAAAAATATCAAAAATACCCAGGAAAACCAGCACAGCATATTATGAATTACTGTACAAATTTGGATGCCACAAACGACAAAACGGCCGCGGTTCAGCCGCACGAGCCATGCTCGTGCCGCGGAAACGCGGCGCATTGATGGAATCATGCACACGAATTTTGCAGTATCCCTTAGAATTTCCTGCTGATTTTACTGAATATTTTTAATATGGAAAAATCCTAATTTTTGAAAAAAGGACAGAGAGCATGTTTTGAGACGGGTTTCGGGTTCGTTCGGGTTTCAGATTCCGTCTGGACTTCGCCTAAGGCTCTAGCTTGGCTCTGATACCACTGTAGGGTTCCTAGGCACTCTAGTGAGGTCTCACAAGGCATCGATCATGCCAAATTCAAAAATTCTAGGTGCCGAGAGACCCGACTACGGATCGTTTGCTAGAAAACTAGGCGAAACAAAAGCTAGTTTACAACTAAACTATAAGATACGGAAATACAACCTTTGTACATCCGGTTCTCCACCTCCATAGCTCCGAGATGAGGTCCTCTCCGCTGTCCAAATCAAATCAGGGCTCTAGCGTCGGCTTCATCGGAGACTGGACGGGCTAGGTCGTCGACGACGTGCCGAAGATGATCTACGTCGAAGCATCACTAGATCGAGCTCCACCTTCACCAAGTCTTGAAAACTTGTGAAGGAAACATACTCTACTACTTGGCAAGAGGTAGAGGATGAAGAAATAGGAAGTGGGTAGACTTTAGTTTTGGATTTCTGACACTCTTCATCAATCCACCATTGATGAAGTTTGGTTTTTTTCACTTGATGAAAAATGAAGAAGAAGAAGGAAATTGTTATGATAAGAATAATAAATATATTAGAGTGATAATTCTTATCATAATAATGACCATGGTAAAGTGTAGAGAGCTAACTTGTGTTAATGAGAATGGTTAGGTTTAAAAAGAAGACAAAAATGGTGACATGGTCAAAGTATTCATGAAGCTTCATGAATGAAAAGAATGCCACCATTTATCTCATTTCTTTTCCTTTTTCTAAAAGAATAAAAGAATAAATCAATAAAAATGAATAAGGAAAAAGTAAACCCTAACCATTTCATTAACCAAGGTTAGCTCTCTACACTTAACCAAAAAGGCATGCATCATTAAACATGATACAAGCAAGTGCACAAAATCATATCGCATATGCAATGCGCACACCCGAGTGAGAAAATCCATTTTAAAGTGAACCGATACTAGTTAATGCAAAGTAATATATCAAATATATAATTATGCATTAAATTATTAAATCAACACTTGATTTAACGATCCGGTCATATCGCATATAACCGACTAATATCAACAGTAACAACTTATCGAATCAACACTTGATCCGATAGGCCGGCTATATCACATATAACCGATCAATATCACATATCGCGAGAATCGAATACAGTATCACATACTGGTATCATTCTCGGTCCCGCACATATCTCATATACGCTCCTATTTCGTTTCGCTTGAGCCAGGAAACCTCTGTGTAGGACTCTAAAGACTCGTCAATACGCCGGCAGCAGATGATGATCATATCAAACACCCACAAGCCGCAAGCGGTCTGCTAAACGTAACGGCCACCCGGGTATTGAGCGATCTGAAGATCGACGAGCAAGCCCGCTCACCCTCCAGTGAATCCAACCAGTAACACTAACCGTATAGTCCGGTCTGTTCGTCTGATATGTCGCATATCTCGCCTAAGGGTGGTAAACGTCAGACCCTAGTAGCTCGATAAGTCATGCCGACGTAAGGTCCATAGAATTCGTGAAACTACTGATAACTCTTACCAGTATATCACTGCAACCCTGGCCAGGGATTTCCTGTTATGGCCAGTCGAGCATTGCACAACATTAACCCCCAATACCGGGAGAGACGAATCCCCTCCTATCGCTCATTGCCTCCATGTGAATCGGGATTGTACCCAAAAACCACCTGTTTGCACAACTCAGTAGAGCCGTGGTAGGGTGGAAATCAAAGCACAGTGGGAGACACACAAGACTCTATGACGATCTCGGGTCAACAGACTAAGCTGTACCAGTGTCACCAGAGAACTGCCATCTGACGTGAGGTATAATACCATCTGGGAGTTCTCGGCGAGTCCGTTCAGTGTACCCAGTCTCCACTGAGCACTCGCATACCATCTCCGATGTCAAACACCAATAGATATGGGATCATCCATCGCCCATCGCATGGGTCGAGAAGATATACGCTAGTCTACTCTGGAATATCGATGCCTCGTCTCGATATTCCCTCGACTAGGAACATTTCAAGGATGTACTCATAGACTATCCAGGCCCCACTAGTATGATCTGCATCACAGTCCTGGAAGTCAAGTACACATCCTAAGGGCTTTATCAACATGTAACAGAGAGACGGAAAGTATACATGTTAAGATAAAGAGCAACCAGATAGCGTACTATCATGTCGAGCAAGAAAGTCCTACCTATATATGTCCCAGCATCCACTACAATATACATCCAATGTACAGTAATGGCCTCTAGGGCATACATATAACTAACAGCGGGCCCGTTGCCCTCTAGAACCCGGCTATCCGTGCACTCCTCCGCGGGGTAATCCTAGTACAGAAAGTAAAATATACATACAACGGGTGCATCGACCGCAACCAGGCCGTGCCCCAAAATAATAAAACAACCAGGCAGTGACGGCAGTCCACATGTCGGACGCTCGCCCCGCAATATCAAATGTACATAATACAACAACACATGTACTAGCATTGCATCCAGGCTATCCACCACGACCGATCCGCAACATCACAGCATAACACAGAACATCAACGTAAAAGTCACGTTCGCAAATCCGTCTAACCGGGCTATAGCAGTCAGACTGGATTTACCGATCAAGTGACATTCACGGTCGCAGATATAATGTAAATACTGTGAAATAATGTGTTTAAAATATCCGATCGATCAAAATTATAACAAGTGGGCCCCAAGTACTACTGTAGCACATCAAGAAATTCTAGGCCCAAAATTAATATTCCAGAAACCCAATTTTCACCCCAGAAAGATACTGTAGAAATTTGGTACAGCCATCTGATCATTGTGCGGCGGAACCGCGGCCCTAAGGGGGGTTTGGCCGTGGTTCCGCGCTCCCATAGACGAATTACTGTATCGAATTTTTACAGGACCCTTAGATATTCCAGTACATCACTTTTCTGTAACCTGAAAAAATTTTCGACTCCAAAAAATTTCAACAGAAAACTGATGTGAACAAAAACGCGGATTTTGGAATTTTGGTCGATCGGAAATGTAAACACATTAAACAAAGCTAGACCAAGTTAATGGCGAGGCTCTGATACCACTGTAAGTGCACGTCGGCGCCCCGGCCTCCATCCCGAGGCCAAAATGCGGAAGCGGTGATAAACTTTAATTTTGCGAACTTAGCAAACCGGCACCACCGTGCACTAAACCCGGATCGAACCATTAACTAGTCCTAGCTAACTACAAGATGGGGAAGAGAGATATACCGACTGATCCGAGTCCTCCGGTCTTCTCTTCGTCGTCCCGATCTCCTGCGGAAACTCCGGTCGTCGCCTCCTTGCCGGAAGGGCACCACATCGTCTGCAACTTTTACGGGCTCCCGCCTCAATACCGAGGCAACTCGGGCACGAAGCTGGCTAGTCGACGTGCCCAAGGTTTGCTGTAGAATGTGTAGTGCTCAAATCTCACTTTGGGGTTGTGGAATTGCCATTTGGTGGAGGAATGATACTTGGAGCTTTGGAGATTGATCTTGTGGGATTTTTGCAACATGAAATGAACCAAAATCCCACACTCAAAATGTTGGACAGCCCCCCAAGAGCCAAGGCCGGCCATGCAAGAATGGTGGGAGAGAGTATGAGAGGAGAGTGAGAATGAGAGAGTGACCCAATAATCCAAGGGAGAGACAGAAGGCTATCATGCAAAGAATCATCATCACAACAATTCCAATACTCAACCAACAACCATGATAGCTAAACCAACCCCACACTCCAACACCACCATCATCACCATGCATGATGACTTCAAAAAGTCAAGCCATCATGAAGAAGTCAAGAAGTCAAGGTCAATGGATGGTGCAACCATCATGACACAAGAATATGCAAAGACCCCCTTCCAAATTGCTTATTTGCAACAATGCAAATAAGCCCTCCTCCACCAATCTTCGGCCAAAGAATGATACAAAAGAAATTGGCCGAAACGGAAAGCAAACTGGCAACTCCAGAAAACTGGTCCCATAATAAATTACAGAAAAACCCCGATACTGTGCTTACACACCCGCATCTGTATTCCGACGGAAATACAAATGCAATGAGACAAAATCTACACAATACTATACTAGGATCCGTCTTAAACCAAAGCCGGCTAGTAATATCCGTTCGATCCTGATCCGTGCAATACCGCACGTATCTGATCGAACCCTGCCATATAACCATACGGCCAGTAGTACAAACTGTCCGATCCTGATCCATGCAATACCGCACGTATCTGATCGGACCTTGCCATATCTCCATACGGCCTCTACAGCTTTTCGCCCGAAAGCTTGAGTAACTGAATGTGGGGGACTCTAAAGACTCGTCAACACCTTGGTTGTGGATTTAACCACTAGCACGTCAGAGGTATAAGCCAATACGTAACGGGCTACCAGGTATTGACCAAAAGGGACGTCGATGAGCGAACTCATTCTGACACCCTACTGAGCTTGTCAGTGACAATATCCGTACAGTCTGGTCCGTTCGTCTATGAGCATCGCATGGCGGGCCTAAGGGGTTGGTAAAAGTCAGACCCCCAAAAGCGGTACAAGTCGTGTCGGAGTGTAGCCCAGAACACCCTGAGATACTACTGGAATACCTACCAGTAAATCTCCTTGCCTCGGCCGAGGGCTTCGTGTAATGGCTCTCCTAGACACAGCGCGACCTCACCCCCAATACCGGGAGAGACGAACCCCTGAAGATGCACTCACTGCCTCCATGTGGCTCGGGACTGTACCCAACTAAAACCTGTTTGCACGACTCCTTTGAGCCGTGGTAGGGTAGTAATCAAAGTACAGTGGGAACTCACACGAGACAAATGACGATCCCCAGGTCGATGAACTAACCTGTTCACTTGTCACCACGGAACTGCCATCTGACGTCTGGTATATGACCAACTAGCATGTTCCCGGCGAGTCCTGTCCGGTGTACTCATAACCCAATGAGCACCTGTATACATCTTAGGTGATCCAACTAACACCAGTGGCTTGTGAGACCGGCCACCGCCCCTCGTCGGGGTCTCGACTATATACACTAGTCAACTCTGGAGTATCGATGCCCTGTCTCGAAACTCCCACGACTAGGGACCTTTTAAGGATGTGCTTATAGATTACGATCTCCCACGTATATGATCCCCTCATACTGCTGGTAGTCAAGCAAGAATCCCAGGGGCTCTATCAACGTGCAATAGTGACCTGTCAGGTCACCTAAAGCAGTACACGATGATAAAGATAAACCAGATAGCATACTATCATCTTGAGTAAGACTGTCCTACCGGGATAGGTCCTCCATCAATCATTGCAATCACGTGCCTATGATCCAATAATTGACTCTGAGGGCACTATCTCCAACAACTACTCCTTGACAAAGGCCAACAAACGTAGCACAAATACTAAATAGTACTTATCTGAAATGACGGAGGGCTACACAGGTTTTTAAGAAAACCATGAGCATAATGAACATAATATCGTTGTAGAATCTAGTGATTTTGAAAAGGAGTGTTTTTGAGGCATTTGCTAGTTTTGCTAAAGTGGCCACTCCCGGTGAAGGGATCTCATCTCTTTCCTCATCGAATGAAGTGTAGGATATTCAATAATACCACTATGCAAAGCAAGAACTAGAGAAGCAATCAAAAAACAAAACCGATTTGGTTGTACGGTTTGCTAGTTTTGCTAAAGAGGTCACTCCCGGTGAAGGGATCTCGGCTCTTTCCTCATCGAATGAGGTGCTGGATATTCATCAAGGAATACCACTATACAAAGAAAAAACTAGAGCCACCCTTTTTGAAAATTTGTTTCTACAACATCTTTTGGTTTCTTTCTTTTTATTAATCTCATTAATGAAATCCCATCATTTAATGTTTCCTAAACATTACAAAAAAAATGAAACGAAAATAGAACGTACGCTTATGCCATCCGCATTCGCCATGAGGCCCCGTCATGCACCGTTAGGATACTTAACTACAAGCAGAGCGGGGGCTGGACTAGCACGGGTGCAAAAGAAAAGAAATGTTTATTATATATCATATATATAATAGTACATTCATCTCACGCAGTTAGATGATCAACATCACAGAATCAAGCAGCAGAAGAAACATATGAAATATTGGATATAGTAGGATGTCCGTGTTTTAAATTTAGCCAGTAATGTAAAACATGGATTCTGAAGGGTTATGACAGCGCCACGGCCAACATCCGTGGCCAAATGCGGAACAAAAATTTTATTACGATAAAAAACTTGGCGCTATAACAACCCTAAACCGGATCTTTACCATAAACCTAGTTAGCAAATAGGGTTCTATCTACTATGATAGAATGTATACCTAAAGAAAACAAGTCCTTCGGGTCTTCGATCCTCTTCTTAATCTCCTCGATGGAAGGTTGGATCGTGCTTGAACTTCGGCCTCCTGGTGTCAACGATGATCTACCCGAGAGCTCCAACCTTGAGCTAAACCTCTAACTTGAGGCAACTAGAATACTTAGCTTGCTAATCTAAGTAGACTAGAGTGAGTAGAGTGTGATTTGAGTGGCTTACTTTCACAAGCCCTTGATTATCAACACATGAGATATTAGGGTTTGAGAGAGGAAGAAGGAGAGAACCATGAAAGAGAGTGAGAAATGAAAAATGAAGAGAGTTCTCTTTTGAGGAAAGAGAAAAATAAGTTTTATTAGGATAATTGTGATGGCTCATTGATATGACCATTATCATATCATATTAACGCTAAGCAAAATATCTTGTGCTCAAAAAATATCTAAGTCAACAATAGTCAACATAATCAAATGGTCAAACCAATTAGCCATGACACAATCATCTCTAATAAAATTTAGTAAACAATTTCCTCTATCTCATTATGGTTTTAATCAAGTCAATGGCCATAACCCTAATGAGGTGTCTCCTTCTCTGTCCCTCTCAACCGTATATACATACCCACATCCGTGTTCCGAGAAACACGAATACAATTTGACCAAACCAACCCAAAATCTAATACTAGGATCCGGCTTAAACCAAAGCCCACTATTATCAACTGTTAGGTTTCCCTAGCACCAACTATTGAGTATGGAAACATCACACATGCCACTTTAAAAATTTAGAGGTGCTAAGCAAACTAAGCATGGATCTTTAACTAGAATTTCTAGGGTAACAACACAAGTATCACATACAAGAACTATATTTACACTAAGTGAAAGGAATGCAACCTTTGTAGTACTCTTTGTAGTGACTACTTGGATCGTTGAGAGTTGGAAAAACTTGCAAGTAAGCTCCTTTGTCCATGATGATCCACCCGAAGTCCACTTAGTCCAAGCTCCTAGCTTCAAATGATCAAACAAGATGATGAAGCTAAACACTCTAATCTAATTGGCTAGATTATAGTAGAATGATGAGGTGGTGTGTTTTCTATAATCAAAATCCTTTCTTTTTATATATCTCTCTCTCTTTAGAAAAATCAAGAGAGCAAGGAGGAAGAAGAAGATGAAGGCAAAAGATTTTTTCTAAAAGAAATGATAATGGTTGAAATGAAAATAGAAAAGATAGTATATATATTTTCTCTTTGTCATTCCAAACCATGGTTACTAAATATAGATATTATTGCACTTGAGTTAAAAGACAAAAGGAAAGATTAATCTATGGTAAAAAAGTAGGTGAACTTAGCTTAAGTTCAAGAAGAGTGTAGAAGATAACCATGGATTAATCATTATCTTTTCCTTTTGTTTTAAACAAATGCATATAAATATCCATATATAATAGTTCCATGTAAGTCTTATATTTCCTTCAAGTGTGTATCATCAACCATGATACTTTTGTATGCATGTATCCATGCACATCAACATGTGCATGCTTGCACATCAACATATGCATACATGAATGCATTCTTCCTCTTAAATAAAAATGGTTTGAATAAAGAATTAAAATAAAACTAAAAGTCAAAATGTTAAATCAACAATTGATTTAACAATCCGGTCATATCACATACGACCCGACCAATAGAAAAACGCCCGATTAACATACGATATCATATAGTCGTATTCAATCGGGTCCCGCGGATATCACATATGCACACCACATATTTTCTCCTGGGCTAGGGAACTTCTGTGTGGGACTCTAAGACTCGTCAATACGTCGTCAGTGGGTGATGATCATATCAAACACCCACAAGCCGCAAGCGGTCAGCTAAACGTAACGGCCACCCGGGTATTGAACGATCAGAAGAAAACCAGCAAAACTGTCAAAACTCCCGTCGAGCCATCTGGAAACACTTACCGTACAGTCCAATCTCCTCGTCAAATATATTGCATATCGAGTCTAGGGATGGTTTCGTCAACCCCAATAACTCAATAAGTCATGCCGGTATATAGCTGATAACAGATCGAGAAACTACTGATAACACTTACCAGTAAATCTCAGTAGCCCTGGCCAGGGACTTCCTGTTATAGCCACAACATCAACCCCAGATACCGGGAGAGAAGAAACCCCTCCTATCGCTCATTGCCTCCATGTGCCTCGGGACTGTACTCAAAGACCACCTGTTTGTACGACTTAGTAGAGCCGTGGTAGGGTGGAGATCAAAGTACAGTGGGAGACATACTAGACTCTATGATGATCTCGGGTCTACAGACTAACCTGTACCAGTGTCACCTGAGAACTGCTATCCGACGATAGATATAATACCACATAGGAGTTCTCTGTGAGTCTGTTCAGTGTACCCAGTCTCCACTGAGCACCCGCATACATTCTTTGGTGTCAGCACACCAGGTGGATATGGGATCATCCATCGTCTATCATATGGGACAAGAATGGTATACGCTGGTCTACTCTGTAATATCGATGCCCCATCTCGATACACCCACGACTAGGAACAGTTCAAGGATATGCTTATAAACTACACGTGCCCAACTAGTATGATCCACATCATAGTCACAGTAGTCAAGCAAATATCCTGAGGGCTTTATCAACATGTGTAAATGAATAAAAGCATGATCAAATCAACATGTCAGATAAAGTAAACCAGATAGCATAATATCATACCGAGCAAGAAAGTAATCTATATATATATACATGTCCAAGCATCCACTATACATATAGTGGCCTCTAGGGCATACATATATCCAACAATCTCCCACTTGCACTAAGGCCAATTATTGGCGTATCTCATACCCAACATCTCAAAAAGTCGCTCATGTTACGGCTGTGGAAGGGCCTTGTGAGTGGATCCGCGGTGTTATTCTTTGTATCTACTCTCCGAATCTCGATCTCGTGGCGATCTACTATCTCCCGGAGCAAATGATATCGCCTTAGGATGTGTCTGGACTTCTGATGGGATCTGGGTTCTTTGGCTAACGCCATAGCCCCATTATTATCGCAATACAATGGTATTGGATCAATAATGGTTAGAACTACTCCTAGTTCCGCAATGAACTTCCTCATCCAGACGGCTTCCTTGGAAGCATCATTTGCAGCAATAAACTTAGCTTCCATCGTGGAGTCTGCAACGGTATCCTGTTTGGAACTCTTCTAACTAATCGCCCCTCCATTGAGGGTAAATACAAACCCTGAGATAGATTTGCTATCATCCTTATCACTTTGGAAGCTGGAATCGGTAAAGGCCTCCATTTGGAGATCCCCATTACCAAACACCAAGAACAATTCTTTAGTCTTTCGCAAGTACTTAAGAATGTTCTTCACTGCTATCCAAAGTTTCTCCCCTGGGTTGGATTGATACCTGCTTACTACAGCTAGTGCATAAGCTACATCAGGGCGAGTACATAACATCGCAAACATTATAGATCCTACGGCTGAAGCGTACGGTATAATGCTCATGCGAGCTCTCTCTTCATTAGTCTTCGGACAGAAGTCTTTGGAGAGAGTGATTCCATGGCAAGCGGGCAAGGCACCACGCTTAGAATCTTCCATACTAAACCTTTTTAGGATGGTGTCATTTTGATTGGGACAATCCCAATAACCTCTTGGATCTATCTCTATAGATCCTTATTCCCAAAATGCACGAAGCATCACCCAGGTCCTTCATGGAGAACCTTTGTGATAAGAATAGTTTGACCAATTGTAGCATATGTTAGTTGTATGTATGCCTTAGAGGCCAGTATTGTACAGATGATGTATATTATATTGGATGCTTGAACATATATAGAGAGGACTTTCTTGCTCGATATGATAGTATGCTATCTGGTAGTTCTTTACTTTAACATGTATACTTGTCTCTTTATACTGTCTTATCGTTACATGTTGGTAAAGCCCTTAGGATGTGTACTTGACTACATGGACTATGATGCGGATCATACTAGTGGGGACATGGTAGTCCATAAGTACAACCTTCAAGGTCCCTAGTCGTGAGTGTATCGAGACGGGGCATCGATATACCAGTGTAGACTAGCGTATACGCTTCTCGACCCATGAGATGGGCGATGGATGATCCCATATCCATTGGTGTTTGACATCAGAGATGGTATACGGGTGCTCAGTGGAGACTGGGTACACTGGACGGACTCGCCGAGAACTCCCAGATGGTATTATACCTCACGTCAGATGGCAGTTCTCTGGTGACACTTGTGCAGGTTAGTCTGTAGACCCGAGATCGTCATAGAGTCTTGTGTGATTCCCACTGTGCTTTGATTTCCACCTTACCACGTCCATGAGGGCGTGCAAAATGGTGGTTTATGGGTACAGTCCCGAATCATATGGAGGCAATGAGCGATAGGAGGGGTTTCGTCTCTCCCGGTATTAGGGGTTGATGTTGCGCTGTGCTCGATTGGCCGTAACAGGGAAGTCCGTGGCCAGGGCTGATTTAGAGATTTACTGGTAAGTGTTACCAGTAGTTTCTCGACCCGTTATGAGCCTCACATCGGCATGACTTATCGGTTATTGGGGTCTGACGTTTACCACCCCTAGACTTGATATGCGACATATCAGACGAGGAGACCGGATTTTACGGGAAGTGTTACCGGCAGGCATTTACAGGAGTTGGAGCGGGCTTGCTTGCTGATCTTTTGATTGCTCAATACCCGGGTAGCCGTTACATCCAACTAGTACCGCTGACGGCTTGTTGGTGGTTGATGTGATCATCACCTACTGCCGGCGTATTGACGAGTCTTTAGAGTCCTACATAGAGCTTTTACTGGCTCAGGTAAAACGAAATAGGAGCGCATATGTGATATGTGCGAGACCGAGAATAATGCGTGTATGTGATACCGTATTCTATTCTCACGACTTTTTGTATCGGTCGGTTATATATGATATAGCCGGGTTATCGAATCAAATGTTGATTCGATAAGATGATACAATGGATGTAAGTCGGTTATATGAGATATGACCGGATTATTAAGTCAAGTGTTGATTTAATAATTAAGTGTATAATTGTATATTAGATATACTAGTTTACATTTACTAACACTTGTTCTCTTTAGGTATTTTCTCATATGAACACTTGAATATATATGTGTGTGTGTGTGTGTGTGTGTGTGTGTGATATATATTAAAAGTGTTTTCTTTTGTATCATGGTTGATGATACACTAAACATGGGTGTGTAAGACATACACCATACTATTTTAGATGGTGGTTAATATTTATTTAAAGTAAATACAAATTAGTGATGCTTAGGTCATAAGCATGAAGCTTGTAGAAGCTTATGGATGCTTTGACAAAGTCCACTTAATTTGTTTTATTTTAGATTTTTATTAACCTAACCATTTTGAATT
Source organism: Agapanthus africanus (assembly GCA_030015575.1). NCBI lineage: Eukaryota > Viridiplantae > Streptophyta > Magnoliopsida > Asparagales > Amaryllidaceae > Agapanthus > Agapanthus africanus. The sequence goes on from JASDDO010000012.1 coordinate 417,501,569, forward strand.
AGCTATGGTTATGGCTCTACAAGAGTTAGTATATGATACTCACTCACCATGGTTAGCCTTCTCACTTGATCATTATCCCCATCTCTTTCATTTCTTCTTCTTCTTCATTGCTAAAAAGAAAAAGCTTGCTAGGGTTTGATCAAAAGTGAGAAAGATTGTGAGAAACAAAATTCTAAAGAGAACCCACTTCCTATTTCTCCATCCTCTACTAGACTAGCACTTTAGTTTAGGGTGTTTGCTTCACTAATTCTCAAGTTAGTGAAGTAGAACCTTGAGTTGGCATCCCCTCGACGTAGATCATCTTCGGCCTCGAAGACTTCAAGCAAGGACGCGCCTTTCGCCTCGTGAAGCCATGCAAGGGCCCGGGAGAACCACGATCATAGTGAAGGGACTTCAACAAGGAGCTAAAGAAGTGAAGGACCGATCTACAAAGGTTGTATATCGTATTCACTTAGTTGTAAACATTGTTTACTTGCATATGAAACCCTAATTTTCTAGTAACGATCTTGCTTAGGGTTATTCGGCACGGCTAAAATTTTAAACGGGCATGTTTGATGCTTCCTTAACCCTTGTTAGAGTGCCTAGTAACCCTACAGTGGTATCAGAGCCTAGCTAGAGCATTAGGCGATGTGTTAACGAAGTTAAAACCCCGATCGAACCCGACAATGTCAAAGTTAACCCCCTCTCTGTACATTTTTTTAAAACTGTGTATTTTCAGTATTAAAAATACCTAAAAAATTCAGCAGGGTTTTCTAAGAATTGTGGTGAAAAACGAACACATAATACATCCAAACCGCCGTGGAACCGCGGCCGGACCGCGCTTGGGCCGCGGAACCGCGGCAGTACAGTGGACTTATGTGCTCGTTTTTCCACTGTAATTCCTATTTCTGTTATTTGTATTTTCTGGGTATTTTTAAATTAACTCAAGTATTGAGTATTTTGGGGTTTATTTTGTAATCGTCAATTCGCTCGGAGAATTTAATTTTGTTATGTTATTCCGGATAATTTCGAAAGTATTAAAATGTTTGAACGGATATCATTAACTCAATTTTTCCCGGCACGAAAAACATTCAAGTGTTGAATTTTTCTCGGGTTTAAATCTTTCGGAAAAACGTGCATGTGACGCGATGGACCCTCTAGAAGACAACAAACCTTAACTCGATTATGTGACCATCTTGAACTGCCTTTTGAACCTTAGGGTTTGGGGCAGTACGGCGTGCCACATGTGAGGCATTGGCTTGACCCTTCTACGGCTGGACCGTTGCTACTGTGACGTATTCTGGAATTTTTGAACTCCGCTCAAGTGTTGAGCTATTATGGAAATCTTGAGTACTTGATTATTCGATCGGAAAGTTTAATACTGTCTATTTATCTGGAATGTGATACAATATGTGGAATTCATACAGTTAGACATGAACTGCGAAGTATGTGATATTTCGGATTTACGATGTCTAAAGAGATTGTGGATTCCAAATGTTGTAGTTTTACACTTTCTTTTCTGTGACCGTAAGTGTAATATGTGATATCGCCGGTTTCGTTACTATATGTCAACGACAATTGGGATGCGCATATTTACTTACGTTGATGACATGTGATGTTATGTGTTGCTGGATATGTTATATTGGATCGTCGCGTTTTGAATAGCCGGGTTTTTTTTATGTGAGATGAGAGTTTTTATTTTCATTCAAGTAAAATTAAATGTATGTAATATTCTTTTATTGGGGCACTTCCGGGATGAGGTCGATGTCACCTTTTGTATATTATTTACTTTTCCGCACTAGGATAGACCCAAGGAGGAGAGCACAAGTAACCGGGTTCTAGAGTCCAGCGGGAGACCAACTCGAGGAGTCGAGTCCGGGTCTCCTAACTCCAGAATTGGTAGTGTAACACCCGAGCCCAATAATACTATTTCTATTACTAGTTGAGGGTTATATATTGCTCATTCCAATTATCCTGATTATCTGGTGTTTATTGCTAAATTTTAACCGACTATGTCATTTTGGCACATAACAAATTTTAACTCCTAAAATGAAATTAAAAATATCCATGTTGGCCTACTCATCGCCACTAGTCGCGTGGTAGCGTCCGCGCGTCGAGATTTCGTCCCGTTCGATGAAACGGGCAAGTTTGGACGACTACGCGCGCGTGCAAGTGTCCGACTTGGGGGCATGCATTTTAATCATAAATTATCTCATTTTAAAATTTGGAACCCGCTTAAAATCCTATTATTTGAATTCGAAATATTTGGGTGCAACCCGGGCGCGTTTTGGAAATGTTTCGTTTAGCGCCAAAAATTCCAAATCCATAAAATATTCAAACTATACTATAACCATATAAAAATTCGTTTCTATTAAAATCCTACTGTTACTATATTTCCTATTCATAATCTTTCACTGCAATCTTGGAAATCTTTCTTTTGATTTATGTTAAGCTCTCAGCCAATCGCGAGGCTTCGTTTACCTCGTGGGCCCCACCATTTTCCCACTCTCTCTCTATCTCTCTCCTCATCAAATCCTTCTCTCTCTATTCTCTTTCTCTCCCTCTCTCTTCCTTTATATTATCATGTAGCCGCCTCCCTTCTTCCTCTCGATCGCGAGACAACCGACCACGAGAACCCCTAACCCTAACCCTAACCTCGTCGCGACCTCGCCGCCGACCTCCACGTGGCCTCCCCGTCACCATCCTCACCTCCACGGCATCGACCGCAGCCTTCCTCCGTTCTCTTCCGCGCCTGCACCCAACCCCGACGCCACCAACCACCGCAGATCTCGCCGTCGCCGCCGCAGCCCCGACACCGACGCCACCACCACCATTACCCTCGCCTCCGCCTCCTCTTTCCGGCCTCGACTTTCCCTCCTTCTCCCCGTGCACACGTTGCTGCTGCGACAACCCCGGCCTGCCCCGTGTCTCCCTGTTCGGCCGGAGAAGTCGCCGGAGACCGTCGTCGTCGTCACCTGCGACACCTTCGGCATCTCTTCAGCCCTTGCGCACCAGTCCCCGACCACCTCCTCTTCATCCCCACTCTCTTTTCTGTTCCATACCGCAACCCTAGCCCGTCGACTGCAGCTTCCTCACCGGCGCCCCATCGCCGTCGACCCCGTCGCCGTCGCAACCTTTGCAATCCCGGTAAGCATCTTTATCTTTCCATTCGTGCTAAATCCCCCCTCGCTGGTCGTTTTTTTACGTATATCGCGTTCGCTAACTTCGTTGCTTTTGACTTTTGCCGGATTCCGACCGTGCCGTCGTTTGGACCCGACGCTCCAGCGAAGTACCCTGGTCCGTGTGGTCCCGCTGTTCGCTGTTGGGACTCGATCCGTAGTCCGTGCACCCGTCTCGTGTTTCTGCCGACATTGCATCCGTGCTTTCCGGTTTGCGAAACCGTCGAGGCAAGATTTCTTGCTACTTGCTACCTTAAACCAATTAAATGGTTGACTCACAAACTTGCTATATTAACTAAGTATTGCTACTTGTCCCATCGGACGAAATATGATGTACATTATAATACTGCCACCTAAATCGTATTTTGTCACCTGCTAATCATTTTACTACTTAGAGGATAATAGTCGCACACTTATATCTTTATTGTCTGCTGTTATTAATATTGCGCTACACTGTGAGTATTGCACCCTAAGGGTGCTTGAACCTGTTATAAGAGAATACAAAGCATCACTGTGTTTACTTGGAATAATATTGTTATTTGTCGTTCCTGCTGTTGTTCCTTATTCGTTACTATACCTGTTATCAGCATACATTTGATTGCATTACATATTGACCGATCTTGATACTCCTGACACATGTACTGATACACCGGACATGACACCCTATACATACTGACTCAACCTATTGGACTAAACCTGACTTGGGGTCCTCATGGACCATTCCTGCTGTCTAACCAGACATACCTGCTTTTACCTGATTCCGTGTTGACATCAATCCCTGATTATTGAATACCTGACCTGACATATATAACTTGGGGGTATGGGGAAATCAAAGGTGAAACCGACTTGTAACTCAATAGTTCGATACCTGCTCTGATCAGTCTTACGGGCTTGGCCAGTCCGGGAGTGATGATGCTGACATCACTCGTCCATCCTACTACCTACTTTACTGCCTAGCGGCACGTCTCGAATTCAGCCCTGTGAACCTTGACCGTGGTCCCGGGCATGCACGGGATACTATTGAGTTATATCGACGATTCATCAATTGATTTCAAAGACTATAGAGTAGAAACCTGATAGGACAGTTTAGTCACCAATGCACACTACCCTGCTCTGTTATTTCTTAGTACTGTTTTATTCATGTTCATACCTGCATTGCTTATTACCATGTTTATATTATACTATTTGGTTGACATGACGCGCTGACGTCTGGGTTTTGCATGGCCCAGATTCCTTACCACTATCGACGACCGAGCAGGAGCACTTCAGCCAGCAGGCTGAACTGTGAGTTCCTTAGGGTTAGTTTATTTATTTCATTTCATTTCCAGATGTGAGCCCGCATTATGGGACGTACTGTTTATTTATTGTATTGGATCATTTGCTTCCGCACTTATTGTTTATTGATTCTTGTTATTATGGATTTGGACATGTATTAGATTAGTTTATTATTTTGTTCTTGATATCTCCACAACCGTAATGTGACTGTGGATGGATAATTCCTACCCACAGGTAGCATGGTTGACTATGTCACGTGCCTCATCTTGCGTACTCTGGGAAGCGGGGCGTGACAGGTAGGGTTGCTTGCCGCTCTCGTAGGGGTCTAGGGGTGTGGGTTTGGCTATTCATCACGACCGTGGAATCCGTGTTTTATAGAGGCTCAAAATAAAACACGGACGTCCTATTATATCCAATGTTTCATATATTTCTTCTGCTGCGATATCTGTGATGTGATCATGTGATGTGCTGTGATAAATACTGTATATAGTATATATGATATATTATATAGGCGTTACTTATATTTTACACCCGCGCTAGCCCTGCCCCGCTCTGCCGTTAGTTACCTAACCTAACGGTGCACAAGGGGAAATCGAGGCGAATGCGGATGGCATAAGTGTACGTCGTATTTATCTGTGATGTTTAGGTGACTTAAATGATGGGACTTCATTAATGTGATTAATGAAAGAAAAGAAACCTAAAAGATGTTGTAGAATCAAAAAATTTCAAAAAGGGTAGCTACAGTTTTGCTTTGCATAGCGATATATATGATATATCCCGCACCTTATTCGATGAGGAAAAAGCCGAGATCCCTTCACCGGGAGTGACCTCTTTAGCAAAACTAGCAGATGCTACAACACTCGGTTTGCTTTTGATTGATTTTGGAGTTTTGCTTTGCATAGTGATGTATATGATATATCCTGCACCTTATTCCATAAGGAAAGTGCCGAAATCCCTTCACCGGGAGTGACCTCTTTAGCAAAACTAATAAATGCCTCAAAATCACTCCATTTCAAAATTCACATGATTCTACAACGATATTAAGTTCATTACGCAATAGGTTTTCAGAAAAACCTGTCGTAGCCCTCCGTCATTTCAGATAAGTTGTATATAGTATTCGTGCTGCATTTGTTGGCTTTCGTCAAGGTGTAGTGTGCGTTAGCTATATACTGCTTATCTGCTGCATATGATGCAATTGGATTAGGGTAGTCGTACGGCTTTGTTGGCTTTCGTCAAGGGTCGTGCGGGTGGGTTTAATTCAATCAAGAAATGTATGGGTTGAACTTGACTAGCGGGCTATGCTTTGTTGGCTTTCGTCAAGGTCATAGCACATTAGGGGCAAAATATTATCGGGAATTTCAAGTGTTGAAATTTGCAATGAGATTGCATACCTTCTATGAGATAGTTGGATCCCGATACCCACTGCGAGTAATTGTTACTCCCGGGAAAGTTTTACACAGGACAATTAGCTTATCAAGTAGGTGTATAGAAAGGTGTCAACGGGGTTACGCCTCTGGGAAAATGAGGTTTACTTTAATTAGGTCTGTGCGAAAGCACGGAGAACCTCCCTCAAAGTACCGACACTAGCCTGGCTGAAAGATTGGCGAAGTTGTAGGGTGTAATTAATCCCGGCTAGTCTTTCCTTTTAGGGTTTGAAGGAAGATTTGATAAAAACAGTGGGAGCCATCCTGATTAGATAAAATAAAAACCAATCTAATCTTGCAAGAGCATACGCTAAAGTGTTTTCTTCTCTCTCTCTCCAGGTAGCGACCATATCATGCCTTAATCAAGATAATAATATGGATGTATTGACCGAACCCGCATGTTATACTGTGCTGGGGAACGTTGGTTCCGTTCTTTCTTATAAGAGCTATAAGACTGAACAGGATATAGGGGAATACCAGGATTCCCATGCCACCCGAATGACGAAAGTACATGTTGATGCTTTTTCTTCGGGTGTGTTCGTTACAGAGAACTGTTTCTTCATTTGCTCTACGTCCTGGGTATTAGATACCGGATCAGGATCCCATATATGTAATCAGTTACATGGGCTTAGGAAAGGTAGAGAACTTGGAGAAGGTGATAAAGACATAAGGGTTGGTAATGGTGCAATTGTTGCAGCTAAAACCGTCGGGGAATATCACCTTGTATTGCCAACTGGTAATACATTGATTCTAAACGAATGCTATTTCATGCCGAACCTGATATGCAACATTATATCGGTTTCTTTGTTGAGTAAAGAGGGATATAATTTTGTATTACAGGATAATGTTATGAACATTTTCCTAAACCAAATGTTGGTTGGATCAGGCACGTTGTGCAATGGCATTTATGTTCTAAATCAATCAACAGTTCTGAGCATAACAAACACACACAAGAGGAAGAGTTCAGAATTGAACGAATCCTTCTTGTGGCATTGTAGACTGGGTCACATCAATGCGACATGACTAGCTAAGTTGCATAAGGATGGATATTTGAAACCGTTTTAATTTTCATCTTATGACACTTGCCAGTCATGTCTCAAAGGCAAGATGACCAAAACTCCGTTTACGGGACACGGAGAAAGAGTTACCGAACTCTTGGGATTGATACATAATGATGTATGCGGTCCCATGTCTACACATGCCAGGGATGGTTCTTCGTACTTCATTACATTCACTGATGATCTCTCAAGATACGGACATGTGTTCTTGATAAGACACAAGTCTGAAGCTTTTGAGAAATTTAGAGAATATAAACATGAAGTCGAGAACCAAACCGGAAAAAGTATTAAAATCCTACGATCTGATCGAGGAGGTGAATACTTGAGCAATGAATTCCTGGACTTCCTAAAAGAGAATGGGATTCTCTCTCAGCCGACTCCTCCATATACACCACAGCACAACGGTGTATCCGAACGGAGGAACCGCACCTTATTAGATATGGTGCGCTCTATGATGAGCACAGCTGAGTTACCTATTTCCTTTTGGGGGTATACGCTAGAGACAGCCATACATCTATTGAATATGGCCCCCACCAAATCTGTGCCTACCACTCCATTTGAGATATGGAAAGGGAAGAGACCATGTCTTAACTATGTAAAGATATGGGGTTGTCCAGCCTATGTCAAACGACAAAATCCGGACAAACTCGAGGCACGGTCTGTTCTATGCAAATTTGTAGGATATCCCAAGAATTCTCAAGGGTATATCTTCTACCATACTGAGGAACAAAGGGTGTTTGTTTCACGGCATGCCACCTTTTTAGAAAAGGAATTTCTTGCAAAAGAGATTAGTGGTCATGAGGTAGAACTGGAAGAGGTTCCAGCTACAAAAGCTGCAACAGGAGATCTGGTGGAACCAGAGGATTCGGTAGTTCCCGATGAACCCCAGCCACTCCGCCGATCTAGTAGGGTTCCTCACCCACCTGAGAGATACTACGGTTTTCTCATGGATGGTGGGAGCGAGGATTGCATCATGGTTGATGATGTCCCAACTAGCTTCGAGCAGGCCATCACGAGTGGGGACTCAGTGAAATGGCTGGATGGAATGCGGTCCGAGATGGAATCCATGTACACCAACAAAGTGTGGACATTGGAAGTTGCTCCTGAAGGGGTAAAACCCATTGGGAGCAAGTGGATCTTCAAGAAAAAACTTGATGTAGATGGGAAAGTAGAGACTTTCAAAGCTAGACTTGTTGCAAAAGGTTTTAGTCAAAGACCAGGTGTGGACTATGACGAAACCTTTTCTCCAGTGGCTATGCTTAAATCCATCCGGATCATGCTTTCCATCGCTGCATATCATGACTACGAAATCTGGCAAATGGATGTTAAGACCGCCTTTCTAAACGGTGATTTAGAAGAGTGCGTGTACATGACTCAGCCAGAGGGCTTCGTATATAGTGGGAGCAGCGGGAAGGTGTGCAAGCTGCTTAAATCCATTTATGGATTAAAGCAAGCATCGCGGAGTTGGAACATCTGCTTTGACGTCGTTATCAAAGAGTTTGATTTCGTCAAAAACGTAGATGAACCTTGTATCTACAACATGGTGGCAGAGAGTAAGGTTGTCTTCCTCGTATTGTACGTGGACGACATACTCTTGATAGGAAATGACATTCCTATGTTGCAATCGGTCAAGCTCTTCTTATCACAAAGATTCTCAATGAAAGATCTTGGTGATGCCTCATGCATATTGGGAATTATGATCTATAATGATAGATCTAAATGGATATTGGGATTGTCCCAATCCAGGTACATTGACACCATACTAAAGAGGTTTAGTATGGAAGATTCCAAACGTGGGTTTTTACCCACGATCTCAAGGCTCACTCTCTCCAAAGAGATGTCTCCCAAGACTGATTTGGAGAAAGCTCGCATGCAAGGGATACCCTATGCTTCGGCTGCAGGCTCTATCATGTACGTGATGCTATGTACCAGACCCGATGTAGCATACTCACTAAGTGTAGTGAGTAGGTATCAAGCTGATCCTGGAGAGAGTCACTGGAGAGCTGTGAAGAGCATTCTCAAGTACTTGCAAAGGACTAAAGAGATGCTCTTGGTGTATGGTAACAGAGAACTCCAAGTGGAGTACTTTACCGATTCGAGCTTCCAGAGTGATAAGGACGACTCTAAGTCGCAGTCGGGATTTGTCTTTACCCTTTACGGAGGGGCGGTTAGCTGGAAGAGTTCCAAGCAGGAAACTGTGGCAGACTCGATGATGGAGGCTGAATACATCGCTGCCAATGATGCTGCCAAAGAGGCTGTCTGGATCAAGAAGTTCATCATTGAACTTGGAGTGGTTCCATCCATTGAGCATCCAATACCTTTGTATTGCGATAACAATGGAGCGGTTGCTTTGGCCAAGGAACCCAGGTCCCATCAGCGATCCAGGCATATTCTGAGGCGGTATCACCTGATCCAGGAGATAGTTGATCGCCGGGAGATCGAGGTCAAGAGGGTTGACACGAAGAACAACACTGCGGATCCAATCACGAAGGCCATTCCCCAGATACAGTTTGAGAGACTCTTCGGGATGCTCGGTATGCGATACTACAGCAGCTGGCCCTAGTGCAAGTGGGAGATTGTTAGTTGAATGTATGTCCTAGAGGCCAGTATTGTACCGATGATGTATATTATATTGGATGCTTGGACATATATAGAAAGGACTTTCTTGCTCGATATGATAGTATGCTATGTGGTTGCTCTTTACTTTAACATGTATACTTGTCTCTTTATACTGTCTTATCCTTACATGTTGGTAAAGCCCTTAGGATGTGTACTTGACTACCTGGACTATGATGCGGATCATACTAGTGGGGACATGGTAGTCCATAAGTACATCCTTCAAGGTCCCTAGTCGTGGGTGTATCGATACGGGGCATCGATATACCAGTGTAGACTAGCGTATACGCTTCTCGACCCATGAGATGGGCGATGGATGATCCCATATCCATTGGTGTTTGACATCAGAGATGGTATACGGGTGCTCGGTGGAGACTGGGTACACTGGACGGACTCGCCGAGAACACCCAGATGGTATTATACCTCACGTCAGATGGCAGTTCTCTGGTGACACTTGTGCAGGTTAGTCTGTAGACCCGAGATCGTCATAGAGTCTTGTGTGATTCCCACGGTGCTTTGATTTCCACCTTACCACGTCCATGAGGGCATGCAAAACGGTAGTTTTTGGGTACAGTCCCGAGTCACATGGAGGCAATGAGCGATAGGAGGGGTTTCGTCTCTCCCGGTATTGGGGGTTGATGTTGCGCTGTGCTCAATTGGCCGTAACAGGGAAGTCCCTGGCCAGGGCTGATTTAGAGATTTACTGGTAAGTGTTACCAGTAGTTTCTCGACCGGTTATGAGCCTCACATCGGCACGACTTATCGGATATTAGGGTCTGACGTTTACCACCCCTAGACTTGATATGCGACATATCAGACGAGGAGACCGGACTGTACGGGAAGTGTTACCGGCAGGCTTTTACAGGAGTTGGAGCGGGCTTTCTTGATGATCTTCTGATCGCTCAATACCCGGGTAGCCGTTACGTCCAGCTAGTACCGCTGACGGCTTGTGGGTGCTTGATGTGATCATCAGCTACTGCCGGCGTATTGACGAGTCTTTAGAGTCCTACATAGAGATTTTACTGGCTCAGGCGAAACGAAATAGGAGCACATATGTGATATGTGCGAGACCGAGAACAATGCGTGTATGTGATACCGTATTCTATTCTTGCGACTTTTTGTATCGGTCGGTTATATATGATATAGCCGGGTTATCGAATCAAGTGTTGATTCGATAAGATGATACAATGGATGTTAGTCAGTTATATGAGATATGACCGGATTATTAAGTCAAGTGTTGATTTAATAATTAAGTGTATAATTGTATATTAGATATACTAGTTTACATTTACTAACACTTGTTCTCTTTAGGTATTTTCTCATATGAACACTTGAATATATATATATATATATATATATATATATATATCTGTGTGTGTGTGTGTGTGTGTGTGTGTGTGTGTGTGTGTGTGTGATATATCTATTAAAAGTGTTTTCTTTTGTATCATGGTTGATGATACACTAAACATGGGTGTGTAAGACATACACCATACTATTTTAGATGGTGGTTCATATTTATTTAAAGTAAATACAAATTAGTGATGCTTAGGTCATAAGCATGAAGCTTGTAGAAGCTTATGGATGCTTTGACAAAGTCCACTTAATTTGTTTTACTTTAGATTTTTATTAACCTAAGCATTTTGAATTAGTTATGGTTATGGCTCTACAAGAGTTAGTATATGATACTCACTCACCATGGTTAGCCTTCTCACTTGATCATTATCCTCATCTCTTTCATTTCTTCTTCTTCTTCATTGCTAAAAAGAAAAAGCTTGCTAGGGTTTGATCAAAAGTGAGATACATTGTGAGAAACAAAATTCTAAAGAGAACCCACTTCCTATTTCTCCATCCTCTACTAGGCTAGCACTTTAGTTTAGGGTGTTTGCTTCACTAATTCTCAAGTTAGTGAAGTAGAAGCTTGAGTTCGCCTCCCCTCGACGTAGATCATCTTCGGCCTCGAAGACTTCAAGCAAGGACGCGCCTTTCGCCTCGTGAAGCCATGCAAGGGTCCGGGAGAACCACGATCGCAGCGAAGGGACTTCAACAAGGAGCTAAAGAAGTGAAGGACCGATCTACAAAGGTTGTATATCGTATTCACTTAGTTGTAAACATGGTTTACTTGCATATGAAACCCTAATTTTCTAGTAACGATCTTGCTTAGGGTTATTCGGCATGGCTAAAATTTTAAACGGGCATGTTTGGTGCTTCCTTAACCCTTGTTAGAGTGCCTAGTAACCCTACAGCATAGGAATATCATTTCCTATCAAGAGAATGTCATCCACGTATAATACGAGGAATGTGACAGTACTCCCTACAATCTTCTTATAAATGCATGGTTCATATATATTTTTGATAAAATCAAACTCTTTGATTGTATCATCAAAGCAGATGTTCCAGCTCCGTGAGGCCTGCTTTAATCCATAAATGGATTTAAGCAATCTACATGCTTTCCCGCTGCTCCCACTGTCAATGAAGCCCTCTGGCTGATCCATATAAACGCATTCTTCTAAATCACCATTCAGAAATACAGTTTTAACGTCCATCTACCAGATTTCATAATCATAGCGAGCAGCAATAGCTAGTAGGATCCTAAAGGATTTATGCATTGCTACTGGAGAGAAAGTTTCATCATAGTCCAATCCTGGTCTTTGACGAAAACCTTTCGCTACAAGCCTTACTTTAAAGGTCTCTACCTGTCCATCCACACCAATCTTTCTCTTAAAGATCCATTTGCACCCAACAGGTTTTATCCCAGGAGGCGCAACGTCCAAAGTCCATACTTTGTTGGTGTACATGGACTCCATTTCGGATCTCATGGCTTCCAGCCACTTCACTGAGTCACCACTCGTGATAGCTTGCTGAAAACTATTAGGGTCATCATTATCCATGATGCAATCTTCTCTATCACCATCAATGAGAAACCCATAGTATCTCTCCGGTGGGCGAGAAGTTCTACTAGATCTCCGGAGCGGCTGGGGTTCTTAAAGTTCTACTGCAACATCGGTTTCAACCAATTCGTCCTAAGTAATTTGTGTCTCTAGAACCTCTTCTAGTTCTACCGCATTGCCATCAGTACCATCTGTAAAGATTTCATTTTCCAAAAATGTGGCATGCTGAGCAACAAACACCTTTTGTTCCTCCTCGTGGTAGAATAGATATCCATATGAATGTTTTGGATATCCCACAAATTTACACATGACAAATCGTTTCTCGAGTTTGTCTGGATTCTGCTTTTTAACAAAAGCCGGACAACCCCAAATCCTAACTCTTTTAAGAGATGGTCTCTTTCCACTCCATATCTCATATGGAGTGGTAGACACGGTCTTGGTTGGAACCCTATTTAATAGATACATTGCTATCTCCAATGCATGCCCCCAAAAGGAAAGCGGTAACTCAGCATCACACATCATGGATCGTACCATATCTAATAGGGTACGATTCCTCCGTTCTGACACACCGTTGTGCTGTGGTGTGTAAAGAGGAGTGAGCTGAGAAAGAATCCCATTCTCTTTTAAGAAGTCTGAAAACTTTGTACTTAAGTACTTTCCACCTCGATCTGATCGATGTTTCTTGATGCTCAAGCCTGTTTGTTTTTCTACTTCAAGTTTGTACTCCTTGAATTTCTCGAAAGCTTCGGATTTGTGCTTTATCAAAAACACGTGTCCAAATCTTAAGAAATCACCAGTAAAAGTAATGAAGTATGAAAAACCGCCTCTAGCATGTGTAGACATTGGTCCGCATACATCACCATGTATGAGGCCTAAGAGTTCCACAGCTCTTTCTCCGTGTCCAGTAAACGGAGTTTTGGTCATTTTACCGTTGATACAGGATTGGCAAGTCGCATAAGATTTATATTCAAAAGGATTTAAATATACATCTTTATGTAGCTTGCTTAGTCTTGTTTCATTAATATGACCAAGTCTACAATGCCAAAGAAAAGCTTCATTTATATGTCAAAACTTTTTTTTATTAGTATGTTGTATATTGAAAACTGTGTGTTGGTTCAGGACGTAAATACCGTTATTTAATGTACCATACCTAATCAACTCTTGATTCAAGTTAATGGTCATAACAGTATTTCGCAATACAAAATGATATCCTTCATTGTCCAACAAAGAAACGAATATTATATTACATAGCATACTTGGTACAAAATAACACGGGTTCAAAACCAATATACAACCCGAAGGCAAACCCATATGATACTCTCCTACGGATACAATATGTACATTGGAACCATTTCCAACCCGCAGAGTATGGTCTCCAATCTTTAAAACTCTACTGTTTCTTAACCCCTGCACACGATTGCAGATGGGAGAACCAGAACCGGTATCTAATACCCAAGATGTAGATTTAATTGAAAAACAGTTCTTAGTTACAAACACACCTGAAACGGAAGCATCAGCATGCTTCTTCTTCTTGAGATCAGCAAGATACACAGCACAGTTTCATTTCCAATGTCCCGACTTGTGGCAGAAAAAACATTCTCCTTTTCCACTTCCCGCGGCCCCAGATATGTCTTTCCCCTTTGCCTTTTTAACTCCACCTTTCTGTTTGATGGGTTTCTTCTTCTTCTTTCTCTTGGACTTGGCTTTTGGGAAGGAAGAGGAAGATGGCCTAGCAATCAGAGCGGGAGTCTTTGCTGTTTTAAGCATACTCTCTGCACTTCTCAACATATTGAAAAGTTTAGGTAATGATTTCTCCAAATCGTTCATATTGAAATTCACTATGAATGGAGCAAAGATGGGGTGGGGGGAAAGACTGCAGAACAATATCCGTATATTGCTCATTATCCATTGTCCATCCCAGTTCCTCGAGTTCTTCTATAAGAACAATCATTTTCAAAACATGTTCTCCTACTGATGCACCAGGGGCCATTCGCATCTGAAACAACTTTCGAGATATCTCGTATCTTAAAGTACGAGATTGCTCTTCATACAACTCCTTTGTATGAAGAAAGATGGATTACACATCCATCTTCTTATGCTGTTTCTGATGGATGTTGTCCATAGAAGCAAGCGCGAGGGACTTGGCCGTGTTACAGTCAATATCCCATGTTTTTCGGATCTCCCTATCCGAAACAGATGATTCAGGTCCTGGGATGGGTGGGGCTTTGGTAGTGAGGACATATGATACTTTATCATATGTGAGTGCAAAGTTCAAGTTCCTCAACCATTCTTTATAGTTCGGTCCTGCCAGTTTGTTTTTCTTAGTAGAAGCTTAAGTCCCGTCATCGGTATCTGCCATTAGGAGAGAGAAAAGAATACACTTAGCGAAATGCTCTTGCAAAGAATTAGATTGGTTATTATCTTATCTAATCGATGTCTCCCACTGCTTTTATCAAATTTTCTTTCAAAACCTGAAAAGAAAACTAGCCAGGATTAATTACATTCTACAGTTTCGCTAACCGGTCAGCCAGGCCAGTGTTGGTACTTTGAGGAAGGTTCCCCGTGCTTTCGCACGGACCTAATTAAAATAAACCTCGTTTTTCCCAGAGGTCAAACCCCGTTGACACCTTTCTAGACACCTACCGGATTAGCTAATTGGAAAATGCAAAACTCTCCTGAGAGTAACTCTTACTCACAGTGGGATCGGGATCCAACTATCATATATATGGTATGCAATCTCATTGCAAATTTCAACTCTTGAAACTCCCGATATAGTTTTTACCCCTAGTAACTTATTACCTTGGCTATGGTCAAAATATCATAAGCACTAGTCAATTTCTACCCATTATTTTGAGATTAACTAGACCCACCCATATGACCCTTAACTATGATCAACATAATCGCATGAATGTCTTAACTAATCGCATCTTATGCGGTGTAGGAAAACATCACTTAGCTACCGTACACTACGCCTCGGCTATAGTCGACATATGTAGCACGAATACTAAGTACTCTGCAAACTAAAATGACGGAGGGTTGCGGATGGTTTTTATGAAAACCTTTAATGCTTTGAACTTGATATCGTTGTAGAACCAAAACGGTTTAGAAAAGGAGTAGCTTAAGCTTCGTATCTTTTGAAACTTGCATTTTTCATTAAAAAAAAAGGCCGAGTGGGTTTCAAATCCGATTCTACAACATCTTTAGGTTTCTTTTACTTTTACATTAATCTCATTAATGTAGTCCCATCATTTAAGTTCCTAAGCCATCACAGAAAAGAAACGAAAATAGAACGTATACTTTTACCATCCGCATTCGCCACAATGTCCCGTTATGCACCGTTAAGTTACTTAACTAACGGCATAGCGGGGTGGGACTAGCGCGGGTGTAAAATATAAGCAATGTTTATTATATATCATATATATAATAATAAACCATTCGTCTCAGATACTAAGTAATCACATTACAGAATATCAATCCAGCAGAAGCACATATGAAAATAAATGGATATCTAGGAGGTCCGTATTTATTATTCAGCCATCAATAGAAAATACGGATTCCACGGTCGCGATGAATAGCCAAGCCCACACCCTTAGACCCCTACGAGAGAGGCAAGTGATCCTGCCAATTATAGAGTTTAGGAGACCCGGTCTCGACTCCTCGAGATGGCCTCCCAATGAACCCTAGAACCCGATCACTTGTGCTCCCCTCCTTGGGTCTATCATAATGCGGAAAAGCAAATAATATACAATAATAGTGACATCATCCTCAACCCGGAAGTTCCCCAAATAAAAGAATATTACATACATTTAACTTTTACATGAATGAAAATAAACACTCTCATCTCACATAAAAACCCCGTCTATTCAATCACGACAATCCTGCATCATATCTCAGCAACACATAATATATCATATTATCAACGTAAGAAAGTATGCGTATCCCGATTGTCGTTGATGTATAGCAATGAAGCAGGTGATACACCACATACTATGCTTACAGTCGCAGAAAAGAAAGTGAAAAACAACAATTGCAATCACAGATATCAAGACGATGTTTAACGTTTCGGTCAAATCAACAAACACCCACGTTTTACCCCTAGATCTCAAAACTTGAGCAAAGTTACAAATACTCAAAAATCGTGCCACAGTGTCTTATGATCCAGCCGTAGAAGGAGTTAACCAACGCCTCACCTATGACACCACGACACTACGGCAAACCCGAAGGTTCGTTCGTGGTTCCGTCGGCATAGAATTGAGTTAAGGTTATTATGATCTTCTAGAGTGTCCATAGGATACTTGCTCTACTATTGAATATAAAGTTAACTTAGGAAAATTAGAACACTTGGAAATTTCAGCGGGGTAGAAAGTGGGGTGTCTGATGTTCGTTTGAAATGCTAAAAATAGTCTAGGTTACCATTTTAGTATCAAATAATACGACTACGAATCACTACGAATTAGCCCCAAGTCTAAACAATCATCACATGAAAATTGGGCTAAGCAAACAATACTAGAAACCCTAACTTGCAAACAACAGAGCACAGGTGAAACAGGGGGTTCATAAGGGGTAGGGGGCCGGCTTGGCCGGATTTTGTGGGGGTGTGCTCGGCCAAAATCCAAGCACACACCCCCGCCCCGTATTTCACCGGGGTTCTTAGGATTTCCTGCACTGCATTCTGTACATGTTTGAAAAATTTTTAGAGCACCTTTTAAAAAATTTCCAGAGAGCATATATAGGGTTCCGTAATACCGTATTTTTCGGAGTCGGATTCGTTTTCGTATAAGTTATAACACCAAATCCAGAATTCTAGCTTGGCTCTGATACCATTGTTAGGTTTCCCTAGCACCTACTATTGAGTATGGAAACATCACACATGCCACTTTAAAAATTTAGAGGTGCTAAGCAAACTAAGCATGGATCTTTAACTAGAATTTCTAGGGTAACAATACAAGTATCACATATAAGAACTATATTTACACTAAGTGAAAGGAATACAACCTTTGTAGTACTCTTTGTAGTGACTCCTAGGATCGTTGAGAGTTGGAAAAACTTGCAAGTAAGCTCCTTTGTCCATGATGATCCACCCGAAGTCCACTTAGTCCAAGCTCCTAGCTTCAAATGATCAAACAAGATGATGAAGCTAAACACTCTAATCTAATTGGCTAGATTAGAGTAGAATGATGAGGTGGTGTGTTTTTTATAATCAAAATCCTTTCTTTTTATCTCTCTCTCTTTAGAAAAATCAAGAGAGCAAAAAGGAAGAAGAAGATGAAGGCAAAAGAGTTTTTCTAAAAGAAATGATAATGGTTGAAATGAAAATAGAAAAGATAGTATATATATTTTCTCTTTGTCATTACAAACCATGGTTACTAAATATAGATATTATTGCACTTGAGTTAAAAGACAAAAGGATAGATTAATCTATGGTTAAAAAGTGGGTGAAATTAGGTTAAGTTCAAGAAGAGTGTAGAAGATAACCATAGATTAATCTTTATCTTTTCCTTTTGTTTTAAACAAATGAATATAAATATCCATATATAATAGTTCCATGTAAGTCTTATATTTCCTTCAAGTGTGTATCATCAACCATGATACTTTTGTATGCATGTATCCATGCACATTAACATGTGCATGCTTGCACATCAACATGTGCATACATGCATGCATTCTTCCTCTTTAATAAAAAGGGTTTGACTAAAGAATTAAAATAAAACTAAAAGTCAAAATGTTAAATTAACAATTTATTTAACAATCCGGTCATATCACATATGACCCGACCAATAGAAAAACGCCCGATTAACATACGGTATCACATAGTCGTATTCAATCGGGTCCCGCGCATATCACATATGCACACCACATCTTTTCGCCTGGGCTAGGGAACTTCTGTGTGGGACTCTAAGACTCGTCAATACGCCGACAGTGGGTGATGATCATATCAAACACCCACAAATCGCAAGCAGTCAGCTAAACGTAACGGCCACCCGGGTAATGAACGATCAGAAGAAAACCAGCAAAGCTGTCAAAACTCCCGTCGATCCATCTGGCAACACTTACCGTACAGTCCGATCTCCTCGTCAAATATGTTGCATATCGAGTCTAGGGATGGTGTCGTCGACCCCAATAACTCAATAAGTCATGCCGGTATATAGCTGATAACATATCGAGAAACTACTGATAACACTTACCAGTAAATCTCAGTAGCCCTGGCCAGGGACTTCCTATTATAGCCAATCAAGCACAGCACAACATCAACCCCCAATACCGGGAGAGACGAAACCCCTCCTATCGCTCATTGCCTCCATGTGCCTCGGGACTGTACCCAAAGATGTCACGCCCCGAAAGTACGGAACATGACCGGCACTTAAACTACGAAACGTCTCGAGGCGTACGTAATCTAAGTAAGCCGAAAACCCAGAAATCCAAACCAAGAAAAATAGTAGAGCGAAGGAAAACCAATTTAAAATCAAGTAGTTTTAATAGCCTAAGCCGAGTTATGCGGTTTTAAAAACATCAAGTATTTCCTGAAAATTTCGGCAGAGTCTCCTTTGTAAATACTGGCTCCCAAACGGGATACAACATGAATAGTATACGAAATCAATAAAAAGGCATCCCCAAGCGGGAGCCAGCTCTTCGTCAATCGACGGTCACAACCACACAAGAAATATAATATACAACGCCGAGGGCGAGGATCAAAACTCAAAAGGAAACTCAAAACAGCAAGAAATCCATAGAAATACAACGCGCGACTCTAAGGTCGAAAGAATAAACATCACTAGTCTCTATCTGAGATAAATACAAGTTTGGTTGATGGAACTTCTAGATACAACTGAATAATAATATACAATGTATAATGATGGGTACGATACAAATAACCCACCTACTAGCAAGTCACCCGAACGAAACTGGATCCGCAAAGCCGTAAAGAAACCTGTACGGCGAAACCTGCAAGAAACTGGGGCACAACGGGGGTGAGTTGCCAACTCGTGAATAGAAAAACATCTACGAATAGAAATCACATGTATGACGCAATCCTAGGTCAACGATCATAATATATCCTCAAATATATATAACATGCAGCCTATAACAATGATTAGGGTAAATATCTAACCCGAGTGTAATCTCATGTGCCCGTGTCAGTGCCTCAGGTAGCAATATATCATATGAATGAGGTATGAATTCATGAAAACAGAATACATGTAAATGAAGAAACTGTTTTCATAATTTAGTGAGATTTCCTTTGTATTTTTAAAATGAGGTATCATAATGAAATCAGCATAAAAC
Organism: Agapanthus africanus; assembly: GCA_030015575.1. Lineage (NCBI taxonomy): Eukaryota > Viridiplantae > Streptophyta > Magnoliopsida > Asparagales > Amaryllidaceae > Agapanthus > Agapanthus africanus. The sequence goes on from JASDDO010000012.1 coordinate 417,521,269, forward strand.
AGTGCCTAGCATCGGCACAAAACGTAATCCCAATATCTCGATATCTCTGTATCACAGTCTCTGTACCTCAATATCTCAAAATCTCAATGTCTCAATCACAATATCTAGGGCGCCGTCAGTCTAGACCGGCCCCTACCATCCATCTCAAGACCACGACGGTATCCTCCGGATATCCGACGCGTCGGGTAATATCACCGGTCGGTAGTGCTCCCCTGCCAGGCTCAACGTCAACAACACGATCCTCTTGCCCCGGGGTACCGCACCGGGCCCACCATGTACCCGAAACGGTTCCTCCACTCCTCGAATCGGGTCTCGAATTCCATCAGCAAACTCATGGTGGACGACTCATACATCATGGGAAAACCGCACTTTTAATTTAAAAGAGAGGGAAGAAGCTTATACAAGTTTTGCGGTTTTCCCCCAAATCCAGAAAATCTCATAGAAATCTGAATCCAAATCATCAATAGCATATAAACCCATGAATATAGGCATAAGAATCCATGAATACGGCATAACAATGAATAACAGTATGCATGAAGTGACAAGTAATAACTACAATATCTAAGCTGGCATATAAGGTAAGTACACTAATATTATGTCAAACTACTAGCTGTCAAGCTAAGTTAAGCAATAATATTTTCTAAGGTGTACGTGACATGGCAATTACCGATGAAGATGTGTGTGAGCCGGCAAGTAAGTGTACGTGGTACATACGCATCATCGGTAATGGTGCCGGTGTCCTAACAGCATAATGTCAACAATGCAGTATGAAATAACAATGTAAGTATGCGATGCGGAGCGAGCAACCAAAATGAGCGGGAGCTAAATATTAAACAATGGTGCCATTTGAAATAACACGAATCGTGGGGTTTTGAAAATAGGGGATACGGTGGTTTTTAAGAAAGGATACGTTTTTTGAAATATCCGTAGATCCCTTGACCTGTCTTTTAAAATACCCACGATCCGCTAGTTTTGAAATAGGTAGGGGTCTAATCTAATCTAACAACTACACTAAACTATCCGGCTGAACTAACAAGCTGAACTATAGGTAAGGAAACCGCCTATCATCTGAGTCGATACATATACATACCTGTATATGTATAGTCGGTGATCCCGCCTCAATAATATCATATCCGATACTGTATCTATAATCAGACATCCCAAGTCAAGAGTGCGGATCAATCATCAATATATATCTCGTACGTAAATCCGTCGTACGGCATCCTAAATCTGGGTACGGGTCAATATCACATTCATCATACTATTCACCTGGTATCCTCTTTATCAAATATCATGATCGGGGTACTGATCTACGTCTAGTACAATACTGATACCGCCTAAGTATGAATGGACGTGGGTGAAACACTACGTCAAGGACCCGCTACAACGTCATGTCGTATCTCAAATACGAACCCTGCTATATCACCGATCTCACGGCCTCAAATCAAATATCATCGACTCATCTTAAATCCCAAGTACTATCCTCATTATCCATGCATGCGTATATGAATGTACATATGCATAGTCCCATACCCACGCATATATATATATATACACACCCCAATCTGCGCACAAGAAAGTAAAGTATGAAAGTCTGTGTGTGCGTATGTGGGTATAACAACTACTCTAGGGTTTCGCAACTAACACAAAGGTACTCCATGAACACATAAACATAACATGAATGAACATTCTCGTATCATAAAACACCTATATAAACATATATATATGAGCTACACTACGGACTGCGGGGGTGCTGTACGCCATCCACCCGACTTCTCCCCGTAGATATGAATCTACTCACCTGGTCCTCGCTCGCCGGTGCCGACGTCGCCACGCGCTTGCTTGTCGTCTCGAAGTCCACATGGGGTACCTACATATCATAACGCACCGTATCGCATTATAATCCGACTCATGACCAAAACGACACACGAAACCCACATAGGTCAAAACTTATGGTTGCTTTCACAAATCAACCCAAAAACCCTCGACGTCGGCGTACAAACGCCAAACAATCGAGAAAAACCTAAACACACTCATTTGTACAATCACAAGCACTAATTATAATATAGAATAGCTTAAAATTCACAAAAACCCCAAATTCACTTTAAAAGCCATTTTTCCGAAAATCTAGCATGCACAAATTACCCGTTTTAGTATAAAACTCGACGTTTAAACAAATCTAATGACCATAATACTTATTAAACATCTTAAATAAGTCATAAAAACCATTTCCATAATTTAATCTCATAAATTTGCATAATTTCCAAAATCCTAGTTTGCAAAAATATCAATTTTTAACACCTTTTAAAGCAAAATTCACAATTCATCAATTAAGCTTGGTTTTGCATGATCCAAAGTCATTAAACCACTCATTATAATATTAATAATGACATGAAACCATAATTATATTTTAATCTAAAGCATTTAACAATTTAAACAAAAGGCCAAGATTTATACCTCATGAACCATGGATGAAACTTGAGATCTAGACCTCCAATTTGAAATCCTTGCACCAAGATCCATGCTAAAGGAGATGAGAGAAAATGCGTAGGAGTCGGATTTGGATTTTAGCTTGATTTTTGAGGTATTTTGATGAATTTTTGATGCAAAATGAGAGAGGGAGAAAGAGGGGCTGTTGTTGGTGCAGGAAATGGGAGGCTCGGCCAGAAATTGGAGGGGGGGTGAGGGAGGAGAGAGAGTGAGGTGGAGAAAGTGTTGAAAAGTCAAAGTCTACCTAACTTGTACACTTCTTTTTCTTTTCTTTTCTTTGTTTTATTTTTTTTCTTATGAGATGAGAGGCCCAAGAATGGTGGGCTGTCAAGGGGCTGGCCAGAGTTATGGGGGAGTGGGTGTGGGTTTTGTTTGGGTGAGAAAAAAAAGATAAATGTTATACCCCACTTCCATTAACACTAATTTCACCGAAAAAAGCCTTTTTCTTCGATATTTTCTAAACCGTTTTGGCAAACCATTTCATTTCAAAAACCACATGATAAAATTTTATTTAATGTGTTATGATGCACAAAATTTGTTTCAACTCATTCCAATTTGTAATTTTCCCTAATTAAATGTATTAGTGACGACTTAAAATAATAATAAAATAATTTTTTTCAGAAAATTTGAAATTTCACCAGTGGCTCAATAAATACCAAATACTAGCAATTACATAGCTAGAATATGTATATTTAATTTTTATAATAAGATATTTGTATTTTGACTTTTTACAGAAAACCCCCTTATTTTACCGATTTTCCGAAATTTCACCGAAACGATTTTCAAAACGCTACAAAAGACCACCTGTTTGCACGACTCAGTAGAGCCGTGGTAGGGTGGAGATCAAAGTACAGTGGGAGGACACACAAGACTCTATGATGATCTCGGGTCTACAGACTAACCTGTACCAGTGTCACCTGAGAACTGCTATCCGACGATAGATATAATACCACATAGGAGTTCTCTGTGAGTCCGTTCAGTGTACCCAGTCTCCACTGAGCACCCGCATACATTCTTTAGTGTCAGCACACCAGATGGATATGGGATCATCCATCGCCCATCATATAGGACAAGAATGGTATACGCTAGTCTACTCTGGAATATCGATTCCCCGTCTTGATACACCCACGACTAGGAACAGTTCAAGGATATGCTTATAAACTACACGTGCCCCACTAGTATAATCCGCATCATAGTCACAGTAGTCAAGCAAATATCCTGAGGGCTTTATCAACATGTGTAAATGAATAAAAGCATGATCAAATTAACATGTCAGATAAAGTAAACCAGATAACATACTATCGTGTCTAGCAAGAAAGTAATATATATATATATATATATATATACACACACATGTCCAAGCATCCACTATACATATAATGGCCTCTAGGGCATATATATATCTAACATCAACCGCCCGAACACCATACGCGCATAAGTACGCGTATATGAACGAACCCTGTTGTAAAACCATACGACCTCTACATCGTTTCGCCCGAAGCTGGGAAAACCTCTCTGTTGGACTCTAAAGACTCGACAATACTCTGGCAGTGGGTTTAACTATAAGCACGTCAGCGGCACTAGCTGTACGTAACGGCTACCCAGGTATTTGTCGATAAGAAGGTCGACGAGAAAGCTCATCCATACTCCTACTGAGCCTATCATTGACAATCTCCGTACAGTTCGGTCTGTTCGTTTAAGAGTATCGCATATCGGGCCTAGGGGGGTTGTAAACGTCAGTCCCCTAATAGCGGTATAAGTCATGTCGGAGTGTAGCCCAGAACACCCTGAGAAACTACTGGAAAACCCTACCAGTAAATCTCACTTGCCCTGGCCAGGGACTTTATGTAATAGCTCTCCTAAACACAGCGCGATATCAACCCCCAATACCGGGAGAGACGAATCCTGTCTAACCGCCACTGCCACCAAGTGCTTCAGGACAGCACCTAACTACTACCTGTTTGCACAACTCAATAGAGCCGTGGTAGGGTAGAAATCTAAGAACAGTGGGAACGCACTTGAGGCGAAGTGGCAGTGTCAAGTCAACGGACTAAGCTGTACTCATGTCACCTGGGAACTGCTACTCGACGATAGGTATAGTACCAACCAGCAGTTCCCAATGAGTCCGTCCAGTATAACTCATAACCCAATAAGCACCAGCATACTATCTCCAGTATGACATACTGATGGCTGTGGGACAGACCATCTCCCCTGCTGGGATGAGAAGCGTATACACTAGTCTACTCTAGAGTATCGATGCCCTGTCTCAATAATCCTATGACTAGGGACATGTATAAGGATGTGCTTATAAACTACCCATCCCCTACTAGTGTGATCGCCATCACAACGCTGGTAGTCAAGCAAAGATCCTAAGGGCTCCATTAATATGTATTAGAGATATGTTAAAAAAAACACATACACATTTTAAGATAGATACAAACCAAGTAGCATACTACAATATTGAGTATGACTGTCGTCAATCCATATATATATCCCAAACTTCCAAAATGTAATATACAAACTAGTACTATACAATAATGGCCTCTAGGGCATACATATCCAATAATCTCCCGTTTGCATTAAAGGCCAGTAATTGGTGTACCGCATACCCAACGTCTACACTAAGGCCAGCTGCTGGCGTACCGTATACCCAATAGCTCAAAAAGTTTCTCGAACTGTGTTTGAGGGAGGGCCTTTGTGAATGAATCCGCCGTGTTGTCTTTAGTGTCCACTCTCCGTACCTTGATCTCCTGGCGATCAATGATCTCCCTGATCAGGTGATATCGCCTTAAGATGTGCCTGGATTTCTGATGGGACTGTGGTTCCTTCTTTAAAGTTATAGCCCTATTTTCATCGCAATACAAAGGTATTGGGTCAACAATGGACGGAACCACCTGAAGTTCATTAATGAACTTCTTCATCCAGACCGCCTCTTTTGCGGCATCGCTTGCAGCAATGTATTCAACCTCCATCATCGAGTCTGCGATGGTATCCTGTTTGGAACTCCTCCAACACACTGCCCCTCCATTGAGGGTGAACACAAAACCTGAGAAAGACTTGCTGTTATCCTTGTCACTCTGGAAGCTTGAATCGGTAAAGGACTCGACCCTGAGGTTTCCTTTACCGTAAACCAGGAACATCTCCTTAGTCCTTCTCAAGTACTTGAGAATGTTCTTCACTGTTGTCCAGTGGTACTCACCTGGGTCTGACTCATACTGGTTTACCACGCTTAGCGCGTAAGCTACATCTGGTCTTGTACATAGCATCGCAAACATTATAGATCCTACCCCTGAAGCGTAGGGTATAATGCTCATGCGAACCCTCTCCTCGTCAGTCTTGGGAGACATCTTCTTGGAGAGGGTGATTCCGTGCAATGCTGGTATATTACCGCGCTTGGAATCTTCCATACTAAATCTCTTTAGTACGGTCTCTATGTATCTGGACTGCGAAAGTCCCAGTAATCTCTTGGATCTATCTCTGTAGATCTTGATCCCCAGATTGCATGAGGCATCACCCAGGTCCTTCATGGAGAACAGTTGTGACAAGAATAGCTTGACCGATTGTAGCATAGGAATGTCATTTCTTATCAAAAGAATGTCGTCCATGTACAAGACTAGGACTACGACAGTTCTTCCTACAATCTTCTTTTAAATATAAGGCTCATCCTCATTTTTGATAAAGTAAAATTCCTTGACTGTTTCATCAAAACAGATGTTCCAGCTCCGCGATGCCTACTTTAATCCATAAATGGATTTAAGCAACTAGCACATCTTCCCGCTGCTCCCACTGTCTACAAAACCTTCTGGCTGATCCATATAAACGCACTTTTCCAAACTGCCGTTTTGAAAAGCCGTTTTTACGTCCATCTGCAAGATCTCATAGTCATGGAAAGCAGCAATGGCATGTAAGATCCGAATGGATTTGAGCATAGCCACTGGAGAAAAAGTTTCGTCATAGTCCACACCAGGTCTTTGACGAAAACCTTTTGCAATGAGTCTAGCCTTATAGGTTTCCACCTGCCCATCTACACCAAGTTTCCTTTTGTAGATCCATTTGCATCCAACGGGTTTTACCCCAGGTGGAGCAATATCCAAGGTCCACATTTTATTGGTGTACATGGACTCCATTTCGGATCGCATAGCATCCAACCACTTATCAGAGTCCCTACTGATAATGGCCTGCCTGAAACTGGTAGGAACATCTTCTTCCAAGATGCAATCCTCTCGATCCCCGTCTATGAGAAAACCGTAGTATCTCTCGGGCGGATGAGAAATCCTACCAGATCTGCGGAGTGGCTGAGGTTCGTCTGGGACTATTGAATTTTCTGGTTCAACTAAATCCTCAGTTTGAGTTTGTAGTTCAGATATTTCATCCAGTTCTACCATGCTCCCACTTATTTCTTTTGCAAGAAATTGCCACTCCAAAAAGGTGGCGTGCTAAGAAACAAACACCTTCTGTTCCTCGGTGTGGTAGAACATATATCCATTTGAATGCCTGGGATATCCTACAAACTTACATAAAACTGACCGTGCCTGAAGTTTGTCCGGATTCTGGTTTTTCACATATACCGGACAACCCCATATCTTAACCCGTTTAAGACATGGTTTTGTACCACTCCATACTTCATATGGAGTTTTAGGCACAGATTTAGACGGAACCTAATTCAACAAGTACGTTGCTGTTTCAAGCGCAAGTCCCCATAATGAAAGATGTAACGCAACACTACTCATCATGGAGTGAACCATGTCCAACAGGGTATGGTTTCTCCGCTCCGATAGGCCGTTGTGCTGTGGTGTATACGGAGGAGTAAGCTGAGAGAGAATACCATTCTCTTTTAGAAAGTCCCTAAATTCAGTGCTTAAGTACTCCCCTCCTCTATCTGATCGGAGGATCTTGATACTTTTGCCAGTCGGGTTCTCTACTTCATTTCAGAATTCTTTGAATTTCTCAAAAGCTTCAGATTTGTGTTTCATAAGATACATATATCCGAATCTAGAGAGATCGTCAGTGAATGTGATGAAGTAAGAGAACCCACCCCTTGCATGTATAGACATCGGACCACACACATCACTGTGTATGAGTCCTAAGAGCTCTGCTGCTCTTTCTCCATGTCCGGTGAACGGAGATTTGGTCAACTTCCCCTTGAGACGGGACTGACAGGTTTCATAAGATGAAAATTCGAACGTATTCAAGAGTCCTTCTTTATGTAACTTACTTAGTCTTTTCTCTCCGATATGACCAAGTCTACAATGCCACAAGTAGGATTCGTTCGTATCTGAACTCTTCCTCTTGCGTGTGTTTTGTATATTGAGAACTGTATTCTGATTTAGAACATAGATACTATTACAAAGTGTACTTTCTGCAACCAGTACCTTATTAAGGTAAATGTTCATGATATTTCTATCAAGAACAAAGTTATATCCATCTTTATCAAGTAAAGAAACTGATATGATGTTGCAAACCATGGAAGGTACATAGTAGCAATTGTTCAAAATCATAGTATTGTCATTTGCCAACACTCTGTGATATTCACCGACGGCTGCAGCATTAACTTGTGCTCCGTTCCCTACCCTGAGGGACATATCACCAGGTCCAACTATCCTACTTTTTCTCAGTCCCTGTAATAAATTACAAATATGAGATCCCGATCCGGTATCTAGTATCCAGGAGGTAGGACTGACTGAAAAGCAGTTCTCAATTACAAGAATACCTGAAGTAGATGCAATAGTATGCTTCTTCTTCATTAGGGTCTCCTTGGAATCCAGACTATCCCCTTTCCCCTTCTCATACTTATGATCTTCATCATAAATTAGAGAAAAAACGACGTTCCCCAGCCCCGAATAAGAATTCTGATCGGTCAAGAGATACATTTTATTATCTTGATTAGGGCGTGAAATGATTGCTACCTGGAGACAGAGGAAAAGAAACACTCAGCGTGCGCTCTTGCAAGATTAGATTGGTTATTAATTTATCTAACCAGGATGGCTCCCATCGTTTCCTCAAATTCTCCTTCAAACCCTAAAAGAAGAACTAGTTAGGATTTAATCGCACGTCACAATACTTGCTTAACTTTTCAGCCAGGCTAGTGTTGGTACTTCGAGGGAGGTTTTCCAACGCTTTCGCGAAGTTCCTTAATTATATAACCTCTTTTCCCTGGAGGCGTAGCCCCGCTAACACCGTTCTAGACACCTACTTGGTTTATAGCATTGATTGTTAAGAGAAATAATCTCCCGAGAGTAATCAAACTCATCAGTGGGACTGGGATTCAACTATCATTGTGTAATGACCTAGATGGAATCCACTCTAGTCACCACACTCCAGAAGGTATGCTGAATCTGCAAGTTTCCTGTATGTTTGAAACTCCCGATGTGGTTTTTGCCCCAAGCGGCTTCATGACCTTGACAGAGGTCAACATGTCATAAGTCGCAAGTCAAGTTAAACTCGTCATTGTCCTGGATTGATTTAGACATACCCGCATAAGTCCTTGATAGAGGTCAAAATGATCGTGCGATTGTCCTAAATAATCGCATTTATCTATGCACCATATGAGCATTGCTTGGCTACCATTCACTATACCTTGACAGAGGTCAACATACATAGCATGAATACTAAGTAATACTTGTAAGAAATGACGGAGGGCTACGGCTGGGTTTTTGGCGAAAAACCCGTTAACGTAATGAACTTGATATCGTTGAAGGAACCTGATAGCTTTTGAAAAAGGAGTGGTTTAAGCTCCACCTTTTGAAAATTTCTGGTTTTGAAAAAACTGAGTAATCTACAGTGTAGACATTAGTCACTCCCCACGAAGGGATCTTAGCTCTTTCCTTGTAGAATGAGGTGCTGGATATTCATGATCGAATACCACTATGCAAAGCGAAAGAATATAACTGTAGTTTTTCGAAATTTGTTCCAACAACGTCTTTTAGGTTTATTTTCTTGCATTAATCAAAATTAATGTGGTCCCATCAATTAACCTATCACACCAGAAAATAACGAAAATAAAATGTACGTATATGCCATCCGCATTAGCCACCGGGCCCCGTCATCACCCGTTAGGTTACTTAACTAACGACAGAGCGGGGGCTGGACTAGCGCGGGTGCAAAACATATACAACATCTACTAGTATATATATAAGTATATACAACTTTCATCCTAGGCATGATAATAATCAACATCACAGAATCTCAGCCAATAATACAGAATGGTGGATAATCTTGGAGTCCCGGGTTTCATTTGAGCCGTAAATAAAACCTGACGTTCCCGGTCGTGTGGATAACCTGTGCAATGAAAACCTGGACCCCTACGAGCGCGTCAAATTACCCGCCAATCCCAGAAGTGGGGCAGCCCCCTTCAACAAAGTGAATGGGCCACCCAACACTTCACGGAATTCGGTAACTTGGGCGCCCCTCCGCGGGTCAAACTATACCCCTACGAGTGCAGTGAATAGCCCGCCAATTCTAAAACGAAGCCCCCTCCGTCTCAACGCCATGAGATGCGGGCTTGTTGCCTTCTAGAACTCGGCTATCCATGCACTTTACCATGGGGTAATCCTAGTACAGAAAAAGAAAATAATATGTACAAATGGTGACATCGACCTCAACCCGGTCGTGCCCCAAAATAATATACAACCCGGCAAAGACGGCAGTCCATATGTCGGACGCTCGCCCCGCAATAACAAATGTACAAATGAATATAAACTGTACCACTAACATTGCACCACTTACTATCCATCACGACTATCCAACCACAATCACAGCACAAGCACAAAACATCAACGCGAATATCACGTTTGCAAACCCGTCTAAAAGAAAATATAGCAATCAGACGAGTTTACCGATCAAGTGACATTCACGGTCACAGATAAAAGTGAATGTACTATAAACTTATTAAACAGTGTCAAATTTAACGACTTCGAAACACTCCAAATTTCCCCGTACAGAAAACAACAGAGAATCATACTTGGGCAAAAAACAAACAACACCAGAAACCCAAACTATAAGAGACAAGTGCCCAGACCAAAACACGATGCATTCTGCTATAGAAAAACCGAGGAGGCCGGTTTTGGGGTGGGTGTGGCCGGCCAGAACATGGTTAAATTGCATCGTTTTTTTTCTGGGTACATCTCACAATGTAAATATCACTCTACAGTTGTTTAAAAAAAATTTAAAACCTTTTAAAAATCAACAGAAACTGCAGTTTGTGTTTTGATGTTACGAAGTCGTTTTGGTTTCGTTGTCTTAACATTGTTTAAACTTGCTAATCTAGGGTTTATGGGATGTCTCTGATACCATGAAGGGTTATGACAGCGCCCCGGCCAACATCCGTGGCCAAATGCGGAAAAAAAATTTTACTACGATCAAAAACTTGGCGCTATAACAACCCTAAACCGGATCTTTACCATAAACCTAGTTAGCAAATAGGGTTCTATCTACTATGATAGAATGTATACCTAAAGAAAACAAGTCCTTCGGGTCTTCAATCCTCTTCTTAAGCTCCTCGATGGAAGTATGGATCGTGTTTAAACTTCGGCCTCCTTGTGTCAACGATGATCCACCCGAGAGCTCCAACCTTGAGCTAAGTCTCTAACTTGAGGCAGCTAGAATACTTAGCATGCTAATCTAAGTAGACTAGAGTGAGTAGAGTGTGATTTGAATGGCTTAGTCTCACAAGCCCTTGATTCTCAACAAATGAGATATTAGGGTTTGAGAGAGGAAGAAGGAGAGAACCATGAAAGAGAGTGAGAAATGAAAAATGAAGAGAGTTCTCTTTTGAGGAAAGAGAAAAATAAGTTTTATTAGGATAATTGTGATGGCTCCATTGATTTGACCATTATCATGTCACAATTAATGCTAAGCAAAATATCTTGTGCTCAAAAAATATCTAAGTCAATAATAGTCAACATAGTCAAATGGTCAAACTAATAAGCCATGACACAATTATCTCTAATAAAATTTAGTAAACAATTTCCTCCATCTCATTACGGTTTTAATCAAGTCAATGGACAAAACCCTAATGAGGTGTCTCCTTCTCTGTCCCTCTCAACCGTATATACATACCTGCATCCGTGTTCCGAGAAACACGAATACAATGAGACCAACCCAACCCAAAATCTAATACTAGGATCCGGCTTAAACCAAAGCCCACTAGTATCAACCGCCCAAACACCATACGTGCACAAGTACGCGTATGTGAACGAACCCTGTCGTAAAACCATACGACCTCTACATCGTTTCGCCCAAAATTGGGAAACCCTCTGTGTGGGACTCTAAAGACTCAACAATACTCTGGCAGTAGGTTTAACCACAAGCACGTCAGCGGCACTAGCTGTACGTAACGGCTACCCAGGTATTGCAGGGTTACCTATGACGGTAGCAAGGTTTCGGGAGGCATCGTCCATCCCAAATTCAAAAAATTGCCATTCTAGCTAACCCTAACTTAGAATCGTTAACTAGAAATCGTACAGAATAAACTATTTACATCTAAGTGAATGCGGAATACAACCTTTGTAGACCGGTCCTTCACTTCTAAAGCTCCATGTAGTAGTCCCTTCGCTGCGATCATCGAACTCCCGGGCTCTAGTGAGGGTTCACATGAAGAAATGAACGGACTTGCTCGATGTCTTCGAAGCCGAAGATGATCTACGTCGAGAAGACAAAAGCACATGCTACCTCTTCACTAATGGTGAGATTAGTGAAGCAAACACCCTAAACTAAATAGCAAGTAGTAGAGGATGGTGAAGTAGGAAGTGGGCTCACTTTAGATTTATTTTTTTCACAAGGTTTCATCACTTATCAAAAATCAAGAGAGCTCAAAAATGAGGAAGAGAAGATGAAGTGATGAACAAAGAGATAAGGTTAGAAATGCAACCATGGTTGGCATATGTCATGCACTAACCATTGTAGAGACTTAACCATACCTATGAGTTATGGTTGGGTTGTAAGATATCTTAAGCTAGACAAACAAGTGGACTTGGTCAATGGTTATCTAGTTTGCACAAAATATCAATCATGACAAAATCCAAATGTTTGAATTACTTAATAAATATAAAACCTAACATAAACCCTAGCATGGTATGAGTCTCATACACCCATGTTGCATGTGTAACCAAGCATGACACACTAATATATATCACATATATAATAAGTGTGCATAAAGAAAACAATACATTTAACATATATCACATATATATCAATGTATCATCAAGTGAGAAAAATGAATACTTAAGTGAGCTAATATTAGTTAATGTAATGTAATATATCAAATATATAATTATACATTAAATTATTAAATCAACACTTGATTTAATAATCCGGTCATATCACATATAACCGACTAATATATAATGTAACATTTTATCGAATCAACACTTGATCCGATAACCCGGCTATATCATATATAACCAATCGATACATATATCGTGATAATAGAATGCGGTATCTCATATCGCATTAATCTCGGTCCCGCACATATCACATATGTGCACCTACTCCGTTTCGCATGAACCAGGAAACCTCTGTATAGGACTCTAAAGACTCGTCAATACGCCGGCAGTGGGTGATGATCATATCAAACACCCACAAGCCGCAAGCGGTCTGCTAAACGTAACGGCCACCTGGGTATTGAGCGATCAGAAGATCAACAAGAAAGCATACTCACACTCATGCGAATCTAATCAGTAACACTACCGTATAGTTCGGTCTCTTCGTGTGATATGTCGCATATCTCGTCTAGGGGTGGTAAACATCAGACCCCAGTAACTCGATAAATCGTGTCGATATGAGGCTCATAACGAGTCGAGAAACTACTGCTAACACTTACCAGTATATCTCTGAAGCAGCCCTGGCCAGGGACTTTCTGTTATAGCCAATCGAGCACAGCGCAACATCAACTCCTAATACTGGGAGAGATGAAACCCCTCCTATCGCTCATTGCCTCCATGTGATTCAGGACTGTACCCAAAAGCCACTGTTTTGCACGTTCTTTTAAACGTGGTAACGTGGAAATCAAAGCACAGTGGGAATCACACAAGACTCTATGACGATCCCGGGTCTACAGACTAACCTGTACCAGTTTCACCAGAGAACTGCCATCTGACGTAAGGTATAATACCATATGGGAGTTCTCGGCGAGTCCATCCAGTGTACCCAGTCTCCACTGAGCACCCATATACTATCTCTGATGTCAAACACCAATAGATATGTGTCACGACCCAAAAAGTACGGAACATGACCGGCACTTAAACTACGAAACGTCTCGAGGCGTACGTAATCTAAGTAAGCCAAAACCCAGAAATCCAAACCAAGTAAAGTAGTAGAGTGAAGGAAAAACCAATTTAAATCAAGTAGTTTAGCAACATAAGCCGAAGTATGCATTTTTAAAATCACAAGTCTTTTCTAAAAATTGCGGCAGTGTTTCCTTTGTAAATACTGGCCTCGAACGGGGTACAACATGATAAATACACACATAATGATAAAAGGCATCCCCAAGCGGGAGCTGGCTCTTCGTCAATTGACGGCCACAACCACGCAAGCAATATAGTATACAACGCCGAAAGGCGAGGATCAAAACTCAAAAGGAAACTCTAAACAACAACCTGAAAACCCATAATAATACAACGCATGACTCTAGGTCGAAAGAATATACACTGGTCTTCTATGTCTATCAAATATACAAGTCCGGTTGATGGAGTTTTACTAGATACAACTGAAATAACAAATATACAAGGGTAGTCCTGATACAAAAGAACCCTCCTACCAAAGCAATCACCAGGAAGGGACAGTGTGCCAGCAAAGCCGCAACGAAACCTGTGCGGCAAGACCTGCAAGAAACTGTGGCACAACGGGGGTGAGTTGCCAACTCGTGAGTAGAAAACATCTACGAGTAGAAATCGCATGCATGACGCTATCCTAGGTCATATAAGGTAATATCCACAAATAAATATCCTGGTCCATCTATGTAAAAGTGTAATACTACATGCTCATGTCAGTACCTCAGATAGCCACATATCAGATATATGATGTATGAATGCATGACGAATGGAAACGGAATACATCATGAAATCAATAGAGAGGTCAGTGTCAAGCATCGACACAAAACATAAATCTCAGTACCTCAAATCCTCAGTGTCTCAAATCCCAATATCTCAATATCTCAAATATAGGGCTCCGTCGGTCCGGATCGGCCCATATCACCAAATCACATGACCACGGACGGTATCCTCTGGATATCCGCCGTGCCAGGTAAAATCACCGGTAGGTAGTGCCCCCCTGCCAGGCTCATCTCCTACAACTCGAGCTTATTGCCCCGGGGTACCTTACCGGGCCCACCATGTACCCGAGACGGTTCATCCACTCCTCGCAACGGGTCTCGAAATCCAACAGCAATCATGAAAACTCATGGTGGACGACTCATACATCATGAGAAAACCGCAACTTGCATTTTTAAAAAGAGGGAGAGAGAGAGAGAAGTTTATATATATTCTTGCGGTTTTACCCCATATCCAGAAATCTCATGGAATCCAAAATCCAAGAATCAAGAGTAAGTAAACAGTGAATATCGGTATAAATCTTCGTAATACTGCATGGCCAATAATATATATGAATGCAACTGTTATCATGCAATGAATGCAAAAGTTAAACTAGGATATGAAGTTATAACATGTTGCAACTATCCGCTAGCAAGTTATGTCAATAAATAGTATTTTCTAAATTGCACGTGACATGGCAATTACCGTTGATGATGTGTGTTAGCCGGCAAGCAGGTGTACGTGGAACATACGCATCATCGGTAATGGTGCTGGTGTCCTGACAGCAGGGTTTCATGATAATTGCAAATAACAAATGCACAAGCATGCAATGCGATGAAACATCATGGATATGCAGAAAGCGATATGATAACAGCAACACTGAAGAATAAACCTACCCAATATACGAGTCATACAATTTGGTATCTAAAATACTCACGATTCCCCACTTTGAAAACAAGTATGACTCGGGCCCAGTCAAAAGGGTAAAGAAATCCACCTAAGTATAAGTTGATATATATATATATGTAGTAGTCGGTGATCTCGCCTCAATAGTATCACGTACGATACAATAAATAACATGACATCCTCGAGTCAAGAGTACGGTTTTAATCATCATAAATATATCTTGTATTGTAAATATATCGTACGGTCTCCCAAATCTGGGTACGGGTCAAATATCATATTTATCTCATTATTCATCTGGTATCCACATCATCACATATTGTGAGCAGGGGTACTGATCTAAGTCTAGTACAATACTAATATCATCAACATAATCATGATCCGGCTACTGATCTACAGCCTCATACAATCCGATGTCATCAACACATATCATCATATAGAAGTATGCATCGCCCAAGCGATCCATTATAAATATCTTAACATATCTTATCTCATATCTCGATCACTTGTCAACTATCATAAATATATCATCAACATAGTATCGTCGTCCAACGACCCGCTATAACGTCATGACATATCTCGGTCGCGCATTAAATATCTCACGGCATCATGCCCGACCAGATCGACTCATTCCCAAGTATCATATAACATTCTCGTCATCCAAGCATATGAATATACCAATATAAATATGTCCCCAATACGCACAAGGATATCAATGCATGCGAGTATGTGTATGTGCGTGTATGCAAATCTTTACTCTAGGGTTTTCGGGACTAAGAAATCGACTAGAGTCATTTCTACAATTCTCGCCAACCCTAACCCCTAATCTCCTAAAGCTTTCTTGCTAAGGTTCATATCACACCCTAACATATAAAAGTATATATATCATATCCCATTCTTTTCTCACAACTTTGCGGGGGTGCTATACGCCATCCACCCGACTTCCCCCGTAGATATAAATCTACTCACCTTGTTTCTTGTGTGTCGATGTCGATGTCTCCATCTTCATCTTCAATGTCTCGACATCACGTGGGGTACCTACAGATATAATCCAATCGCAAATGCATATTAAAATCATATCGGAAAACCAAAACGACACGCTAAAGGCCTATAGGTTAGAACCTATGGACCACGCCTTCAAAACCACCAACAACCCTCGATATCGTCGTACAAATGTCAAGCGATCGAGGTAAAACACGGATACAACAATCCAGAATTCAAAATACGAGAAACAAAACTCCGAATCAAAACGGCAACTCTTGAAAATGGTCCCAGATTTTACCCTAGGTCAAATCAGCCAATTTTGCATATGCCAAGGGTCTAATTTACTGGAGATAAAGCACTGGGACAAAAACGAGTCAATTCCTCACTGCTCTGGCCGCAAATTTAGGCCAGAAAGAATTTATTTGCGGCATGGTTAGAGGGTTATGGGCTAGGGTCTTGGGTGATGCTTCCTAGGTGCCTGCATGTATCACTGTCTTTGCTAAATAATTTTCAGGTCACCCGGGGTTAGCAGATTTCAATATACACTCACAGAATCCACAATTCTTCTGATATCGGGTTTCTAAGTTCGCTTAAATAGGTTCTAGCCTCTGGTTTAGGTCTCCAATCAATCACCTCAGGGGTTGTATGGCCTCTACTAACCTTAATTTCACCTTTGGGTTCAACTCAAATCCTAATCCTCAACTTAAAGTTTTCAAAGTTCCCAAAATCACACAATATCGATTCTAATTTAACATGGATGCTAAAGGAATGGAAAGTCTACACTAATGATGGAATAATTACATCATTTTGCACTCATGAATCCTCTACAACGCCAAAACTCAAACTTTCTTGGTCCAAAAGGTAGCTTGAGAGCTTGTGCATATTTTTTGTGAAGAGGAGATGGGGTTTTGGGTTTGTTTTGGTGATGAAGTGAGGTAATTTGTGGTGGAGGGGGATAGGGCTGCATGAGGAAGAAGAGGGAGAAATGAAGGGGGTAATAATGAAGGGAGAATAAGCCATGGTCAAGGTTGACCCCTCACCCTCTCTCTTCTCTTCTCTCTCTTGCCCATCCCTCATTATTCTAATGTTTTCTTTTTATTTTCTTTTGTTTTCTTCTCTTTGCAATAGGAAACCCAAAGCAATAACCATACACACAAGAATCATGTAGGATAAATGTAACAAGTGTGAAAAAAAGACTTTTGCATGTCATGTGTACAAAACACGTTTAGTGCCCGATTAGCAATATCTAATCGCGATTAGCACAAAATTAGTGTATAATAAATCATAAAATTTCATAATTTGTATAAATCACATAAAGCACCCTCTTTTCCGTAATTTCCATAATTTTCCCAATTTTCCCCAAATTTATCGGTATTTAATTTTACCGCCTTATTAAAATATTCAATATAATATTATTTAATTATAAAAATTCCCAAAAATAATATTTATTTTCCTGAAATGTTACAATCTTCCCTCTTAAAGAAATTCGGTTCCCAAATTTAAATTTAAACCCCTCAAATACTAAAACATTTCAGTAAAAAGTCCAAGTCGTCGGGGCTCCGAAATCATCAATACATAAAACGCATCATAGCGCAATGAATGTGCATGAACAATGAGCAGATAACTCAAAAACAAAACTCCGTCAAGCATCCCGCAATCACCAGAGTCACGGTGAAGACATCAATGTCAAGCCCAAAACGAAACCAATCATGATATACATCAAAACCATACATGTAAACATCAGAAGGAAACGCATACCAAACCTTTCGTGTTGCTGTGCGATGCGCATAACACTGCATAGGGGCGGACGTCTATTGTAAGAAAATAATCATATATGTATATATCTTTTGTTTAATATGCACGTCCCGCCGTTTTTGAAAACAATTTAGAATGGTTCCCTTGTTTTAAATGTTTCGTGTTATATCAGACACGTAGGTAAATACCAAGACTATAGCTCTCTTTTTGGAAATCCCTTCGATAACTATCAATGCATGCAAAGTACATCCAGGTACTGTCTTCTGACTAGTCCTGCTCAGTATGAAAATAATAGTAAATATCATAAAAAAACGTACTGCTCCATAAGAAATCAATCCCAAAAGGTGCATAAGAATACCGCGTGCGTCTGGTGCGCACGGAAATCAAAATCCATAATTGTGCCATACATATGCACAGAAAAGATCTAAGTGCAACGGGTGTGCACGAAACACCTGTCAAAGGCAACGGTGTACCTGACAGCAAAATCAGGTGCATATGATATGCACAAAGAATCCCGATTAGTGCATCTGGTGTGCACCTAAATCGCATCTCATAACATGTGCCCAACATGCGCGAAAATCCAAATCAGGTTCATCCATCATGCACGAATAAAATCTAAATCGTGTGCATCCAACATGCACAAAATCAACTCAACTGTATAAAATCCATGAAGTCATAAACATGTGCAGCCAAAGCACAAAACGATATCAAGTGCAAAAACTATGCACAAATCATAAATCAACACAACGGTGTATAAAGCATATCTCAAGTGCAATAACTACGCACAAAATATAAATACCTAGTAGGTGCAACCATGGTGCACAAAAACAAATATCATGAAACTCGGTCATCAACACTCAATCATGCGAATAGACCGTCCAAAATACTGAAATCAAGTATGGCGGAATAGTTCCGCTCAAGCACATCCTCTGAGAATCTCTGGCCAACTGTCATGGTCACTCATAACATGTCTCGTCGACGATGCCGGACTCTGGCCTGCTGGCGTGCATAAAATGAACACTCCTGGGTCTAAGTCTTCTCGTGCATTATTCCAGAAAGGTCCTGTCGAGGTGTCACGCCCCGCTTCCCAGAGTACGCAAGATTGGGCACGTGACATAGCCAACCATGCTACCTGTGGGTAGGAAGTACCCATCCACAGTCATATTACGGTTGTAAGGATATCAAGAACAAGATAAAAATCTAATCTAATACATGTCCAAATCCATAATAACAAGAATCAATAAACAATAGGTGCGGAAGCTAATGATCCAATACAATGAATAAACAGTACGTCCCATAATACGGGCTCACATCTGGAAATGAAATGAAATAAATAAACTAAACCCTAAGGAACTCACAGTTCAGCCTGCTGGCTGAAGTACTCCTGCTCGGTCGTCGACAATGGTACGGAATCTGGGCCATGCAAAACCCAGACGTCAGCGCGTCATGACATCAAGTATATAGTATAAACATGGTAATAAGCAATGCAAGTATGAACATGAATAAAGCAGTAATAATAAATAACAAGCAGGGTAATGTGCAATGGTGACTAACTGTCCTATCAGGTTTTCTACTCTATAGTCTTTGAAACCAATTGATGAATCGTCGATGTAACCCAATAGTATCCCGTACATACCCGGGACCACGGCCACAATATTCTCGGCGGCAGCCGAGACATGCCGTTAGGCACGGAATAGGAAAGTGTTAGTATCCCGTACATACCCGGGACCACGGCCACAATATTCTCGGCTGAAACCGAGACATGCCGTTAGGCACAGAATAGGAAAGTGTACACTCGGTATTACCCCGTACATACCCGGGATCACGGCCACAATATTCTCGGCTGAAACCGATACATGCCGTTAGGCACAGAATAGGAATGTGTACACTCGAACGGTAGTGAACTGTCGAGTTACAAGTCAGGTTCATCTTTGATTTCCCCATACCCCCAAGCTATGTATTTCAGGTCAGGTATTCAGTAGTCAAGGACTAATGCCAACACAAAATACAGTAAGAGTAGGTCTGTCTGGATAGACAGCAGGGATGGTCGGGTTTGTCGGCATTAGGCATGAAATCATGAAATAAGTAATGTCATGGTACAACAGGATGAGTCGGTATGTATGTATATGTCAGGTGTAGCAGGGTCAGGCCAATATGTAGTGCAATCGGGTAAGTGCTCACAACAGGTATACAATCAATAATGAACAGCAGCAGGAAACAGTAATTAACCATAATATTCCATGTAACCACAGTGATGTTTGTATTCTCTTATTAACAGGTTCAAGCACCTTTAGGGTGCAATAGCTACAAGGTGAAACAATATCCACAATCCTGAAGTAATAAAGCTACAGGAATTTACACTAAGTATAATAATTGTCTCGTGAATGATTTAACAGTTTAAGCAGATATGATCCAGTCGTTTTATTTAGTTGAAATATGGATTGATGTTGGATTGATTAATTACGAGAACTAATATAACGATTCCATGTTAAAGAAAACCGCAACTGTCAATTCTAACGTATAACATTTTATCAATTACCATCATTAAGTTGTCTTATAGTATGAATTCAATTGCGTGGCAAGACTAGATCTCGCACGCTGGCATGTTAGAGCAAGTATTCAGATACTTGCCTCGACGGTTCTGCAATCTGGAATACGGATGCGATGTCGGCAGAAAACACGATATGATAGCACGGGCCACGGATCGAGCCCCAACAGAGAACAACGGGATCACACGGACCAGGGTACTTCGAGAGAGATATACCAGGTGACCCCGGCGAGCTCGACGGCGCTGGAACGCCGGCGAAGCAACGGCGGCGGCTGCAAGGGCTTGAATGGCCTCGGGGTGCGCGGGAGAGGGTGCTGCGGCGAGTGGAGGAGAGGGTGGTCGGCTCTGGTGGTCGAGGGGGAGACAGAGGTGGCTCTGGTGACGACGGCGAGGTCGCCGGCGCGTTCTCCGACGAACAGTGGAGGGTAGGCGATGGGGTTATGGGCTCGGGTTGGTGGTCCGGCGAGGGGAGGAGGGAAGCGACGACGAGGTCGGGACGAGGAGGGTGAGAGGGAGTCGTGGGAGTCGTCGGCGACGAGAGGTGGCGTCGACGTCGGGCTCTGCAGTGGTTGGAGGCATCGTCGGGGGTTGGGTGCAGGTGCGGGAATCGGCGGAGGAAGGAGGTAGGTGGGTGCGGTGAGTCTCGTGGTGGAGAGGGCGGCGACGACGAGGTCGCGGGGAGGTCGACGGCGAAGAACGAGGGGCTAGGGTTAGGGCTCTGAGGCGTTTTCTCGTGAAGAAGAGGATGCGTAGGGGCGGCTGCATGGGTGAAAACTTATAGAGGAAGAGAGAGAGAGAGATTGAAGAGAGAGAGAAAAGATTTGATGATGATGAGAGAGAGAGAGACAGAGAAAGGATTTGGTGGCGGGGCCCACGAAACTCAGCCTCGTGATTGGCTGATCACGAGATAAAGGAGAAGGAATTGAAGGATTTTAACGGTTAGGTAAATTATATTCGTATAATATAGTTTAAGATATTAAATTTAAATGGGCCTTTTTGGCGCGAAATGAAACATTTCCAAATCGCACCCGGTTTGCGCCCAAATGTTCCAAATTCAAATTATAGGATTTTAAGCGGGTTCCAAATTTTGAAAAGAGGTGTTTAATGATTAAAATGCATGCCCCCAAGTCGGACACTTGCACGCGCGCGTAGTCGTCCAAACTTGCCCGTTTAGCCAAACGGAACGGAATCTCGACACGCGGACGCTACCACGCGACTAGTGGCGACGAGTAGGCCAACATGGACATTTTAAATTTTATTTTAGGAGTTAAAATTTGTTATGTGCCAAAATGACTTAACCGGTTAAAATTTAGCAATAAACCCCAGAAAAACAGAATAATTGGAAATGAGCAATATATAACCCTCAACTAGTAATATAGATAGTATTATTGGGCTCGGGTGTTACATCATACCCAACTACAAAAAGAATTTCGTCCTCGAAATTCCAAGAATACAAGATAGCTAACTACTGGAAAAGGTGAGGGAATTTCTGTCGAATCTCGTCTTCTCGCTCCCAAGTGGATTCTCCATGCGATCGATTACCCCAAGAAACTAGCACAAGAGGGATAACCTTGTTCTTAAGAACCTTTTCTCTTCGATCCTTGATTTCAACTGGTCGCTCCTCAAAAGTCAGGTCCTCCCGTACGGTCAACTCCGAATGATCCAAGACATGAGTCTCATCACAAACATACCTCCGTAGTTGAGACACATGAAACACATTGTGAACTCCTGCTAATGACGGTGGTAACGCCAACCGGTACGATACCTCTCCAACACGCTCCAAAATCTCGAAGGGTCCAACGAATCAAGGACTAAGCTTTCCCCGACTTCCAAAGCGAATCACCCCTCTAGTCGGTGATATCTTCAGGAATACCAAATCGCCCATGGCGAACTCTAGAGGTCTTCTTGACGTGTCGGCCCAACTCTTCTGTCTGTCTTGAGCTGCCTTCATATGCTTCCCGATTGTATTCACCTTCTCGACTGTCTGTACCACCAAATCTGGTCCTAGTAACCTTCGTTCACCAACATCATCCCAACAGACAGGTGAACGGCACTTACGCCCATACAGTGCTTCTAACAGAGCCATCTGAATAGTTGCTTGGAAGCTATTGTTGTACGAAAACTCCACCAGGTGTAGATGATCCTCCCAAGAACCTTTGAAGTCCAACATGCAAGCTCTTACCATATCTTCAAGGGTCTGGATCGTTCTCTCTGATTGTCCATCAGTCTGAGGATGATAAGCTGTGCTAAACTTCAATCGAGTCCCCAAACTTTCTTGTAAACTCCTCCAAAAGTGCGACAAGAATCGAGTGTCTCGATCGGACACGATGCTTACCGGCACTCCATGCAATCTGACAATCTCCTGCATGTACCGCTCTGCCAAAGTCTCCGTCGATTGACCAACCCGAAAAGGAATAAAGTGAGCTGCCTTGGTCAACCGATCGACAATCACCCATACTGCATTGTTGCCCTTTGGACTCCGCGGTAAAGCCGTTACGAAATCCATGGTTATATGTTCCCACTTCCACTGAGGAATCGGAAGTGGTTGCAACAAACCAGCAACCCTTTGGTGTTCAGCCTTGACTTGCTGACACACCAAGCACTTAGCCACGAAGCGAGCAATTTCCCGTTTCATACCTTCTCACCAGAAGTGCTGTCGAATATCTCGGTACATCTTTGTCCCTCCTGGATGTACAGAGTAAGCTGAACTGTGTGCCTCCTTCATAAGCTCTTCACGCACATCTCCTTTCGGCACACATACACGGCTACCATATCTCAACGAACCGTCTTCATGGATCAATAAATCGGTTCGTAGTCCGTCTCCAACCTGCTCTCGAAACTTTTGCAGTCTAGGATCCTGCGATTGCGCCACTTTAATCTTCTCAACCAAGGACGACTGTACTTGCAACTGCATCAACTGTCCTGTAGCATGTGGTAGCACAACCTCCAAGTCAAATCTCCGAAAATCCGCAATGATCTCTCTCTGTGCAGTCAATATCTGAATTGCTGGTAACCGACTCAGCGCATCCGGCACGACGTTGACTTTTCCCGGATGGTATTTAAGATCAAGGTCATAGTCGGCCATCAGCTCCAACCATCTGCGTTGCCTCATGTTCAACTCCTTCTGAGTGAACACATACTTTAAACTCTTGTGATCTGTAAAGACTTCAACTCTCTCGCCCAAAAGGTAGTGTCTCCAAATCTTCAGGGCGAAGATCACGACTGCAAGCTCTAAGTCATGAGTCGGATAGTTCTTCTCATGAGTCTTCAGCTGTCTCGATGCGTAAGCGACAACTTTCCCATTCTGCATCAAAACACATCCCAATCCCTTTCCGGATGCGTCGCTATGAATCACCAGTCCCCCTGAATTATCCGGTACGGTCAGGATCGGGGCGGTTATCAACTTCTGCTTCAACGTCTCGAAGGCCAAAGCACATCCATCCGTCCAAACAAGCGGTACCTCCTTACACGTAAGCTTGGTCAACGGCTCAGCTAAGCGAGCGAAGTTCTCCACAAATCTCCTGTAGTATCCGGCGAGTCCAAGGAAACTTCTTATCTCCGCAACATTCTTTGGAACGGGCCAATCCCGAACTGCTGTAATCTTTTCGGGATCGACGGCGATTCCATCGCCCGACACGACATGCCCCAGAAACTTCACTTCTTCCAGCCAGAATTCACACTTACTCATCTTCGCAAATAACTTCTCGTGTCTCAGCGTCTGCAGTGCGATCCTTAAGTGCTCAGCATGCTCCTCCGGACTCTTCGAGTATACCAGAATATCGTCAATGAATACCACAATAAACTGGTCCAAGAAAGGTGAAAAGATCCTGTTCATCAAATCCATAAATATTGCTGGCGCATTAGTCACTCCGAAGGGCATCACTAGATACTCGAAATGTCCATATCGAGTTCGAAATGCCGTCTTGCAAATTTCTTCTTCCTTCACTCGGACCTGATGATATCCTGATCGCAAGTCCAGTTTCGAGAATACCCTCGCGCCACTAAGCTGCTCAAAAAGTTCTCCAATGCGAGGGATCGCGTATTTGTTCTTAATAGTCACCCGGTTCAATTCTCGATAATCAATGCACATCCTTCTCGTGCCATCCTTCTTCTTTACTAAAAGGACTGGAGCTCCCCAAGGTGAGTTGCTGCTTCGAATCCATCCCTTCTCGAGTAATTCACCAACTTGTTTCTTAACTTCTTCCAATTCCACCGGTGCCATCGGATAATAAGATTTTGATACTGGCGCTGCACCAGGAATAAGGTCAATCGCAAACTCCACATCTCGCTTCGGCGGTAAGCCCGAAATGTCTTCAAACACATCCATAAAGTCGCGGACAACTGCCGGCTCTTCATCACTATCCACTACTATAGCCGCAAGAACATTGTTCGTCGGCCTAGCCCTAAACTCGACTGGCCCGACAGAACTGCTTCCTCCGATGAAAGTAAACTCAGGGTGTCCGGGAATCTGGAAAATTACTTTCCTTGCTCTACAATCAATGTGTGCGTGGAAAGTGCCAAGAAAATCCATTCCCAAGACTACTTCATAACTGCCCGTATCAATCACCAAGAAATCTGCAAAAAGCTCCCGTCCACAAACAACTGTACAATCTCTACATTCCTTACTAGCTATGATTTTCCCATTCCCAGTGTGTATGTCCCAGAAACTAGACAGGGTCGTGCAGGCGATCGAGTGTGTAGTTATAAATTTGGATGACATAAAACAGTGGGATGCTCCGGAATCAAATAATGCCAATGCGGGAAAACCACGAACGAGTACAGTACCTGAAACTACTTCCCCTGATGCCTTGGCTTCCTCAGCTGTCAACGTGAAAGCTCGAGCCTGCTTGGGTCCTTGTGTCAGCTGTTTCTACCCTTGGAACGGTCTCTGCGGAGGCTTCTGTATCTCATCTCTCGTGCGAAGCTTCGACGGACAAGCACCAACTGCGTGATCGGCTGCTCCACAAACCAGACAAAGTCCCAGTCTCCTTCGACAATCCTTTTGCATGTGGCCCGGTAAATTGCAGTAGTTACAACTTATGCTCTTTCTTCGATCAACGATCACAGGCTTCTTCATTGGCGCTACACCTCGACGGTCCACTGGAATACCTCTGCGCCCATGATCTCGGTTAGGTACAAATGCAGGCTTCCTGGTCGCAACTGCCGTCTGGTGAAGGTTCCCTTTCGATCCTGATAAACTCTGCTGCTCTCTGGCTGCCGTAAGAACCTGTGAGAAAGTGGTCAAACCCAGGGAGACAATCTGCCATTGGATGTCCACATCCAAACTGCGCAAGAACCTTCGCGCCCTGTCTGCCTCCTTGGCGACTAAGGGTCCAGCGAAACGGCTGAGTCTCGTCCATTCCGCTGCATGTACATCCACAGCTGCTCCATTTTGTCTCAGCCCAATAAATCTCTCCTCCATTTCCTCCCGTGCAGTCCGCGGGAAGAACTTTTCCAAGAAACTTTTAGAGAAATCCGCCCAACTGATTGGCTTGGACAAGCGGGTCTCCTCCACAAGCCACCACTCTCGGGCGTAATCCACCAGCTGAATGCGCACCACATCAACTCTCTTGTCTTCTGGGATCTGTGCCGCAATCAGTAAATTCTCCGTGTCCACTAGCCACTGCTCGGATGGCAACGGCTCCTCCAAGCCAGTGAAAGTAGTAGGACCCAACCGTCTGAAATCTGCCACGGTCCCTACTCGGTCGGCTGGCTTCGCTACAGCGGTGTTTACAGACTGCTGCATAGCCTGCAAACCCTCCTGAAATGAATCTGCTTGCTGCTGGATCAGCTCAGTTTGCCTCTTCTGATTTTCCAACATCCCACGTATCACTCCTAACATGGCGGCTTCATCCACACGCCTCTGATACGTCTTGAAATTCTTATCTGCCATGGTCCTGAAATCAAAACAAACAACATTAGCATGAAGATAGATTCAATATATAAATCAAGGCTAGAACTCCAAGATACTTAAATAGAGTGCTGCATTGTAGCTATGCCGCGGTATCATAGCCGCAATTACTTAACTCCACCCAAGTCGCCTAAGTCCTAGAGATAACAAGAAGTTAGGTTTTCGAGTTAACAATGCAAAGTAAGTTTGCATGCCGACATGATCCGGAAGAATGATTCAAGGATGGTAAAACGGTCAAAGTGGCAGGACATGTTTCCTAATCACGGGTATTATGATTCGTGTATCGGGTGCGATACCCAACTACAAAGAATCAACCCAATTAACCTATGGCTCTGATACCAAAAGAACCATGTCATGCCCCGCTTCCCAGAGTACGCAAGATTGGGCACGTGACATAGCCAACCATGCTACCTGTGGGTAGGAAGTACCCATCCACAGTCACATTACGGTTGTAAGGATATCAAGAACAAGATAAAAAAC
Source organism: Agapanthus africanus (assembly GCA_030015575.1). Taxonomy (NCBI): domain Eukaryota; kingdom Viridiplantae; phylum Streptophyta; class Magnoliopsida; order Asparagales; family Amaryllidaceae; genus Agapanthus; species Agapanthus africanus. The sequence goes on from JASDDO010000012.1 coordinate 417,548,366, forward strand.
TAATCTAATACATGTCCAAATCCATAATAACAAGAATCAATAAACAATAGGTGCGGAAGCTAATGATCCAATACAATGAATAAACAGTACGTCCCATAATGCGGGCTCACATCTGGAAATGAAATGAAATAAATAAACTAAACCCTAAGGAACTCACAGTTCAGCCTGCTGGCTGAAGTACTCCTGCTCGGTCGTCGACAATGGTACGGAATCTGGGCCATGCAAAACCCAGACGTCAGCGCGTCATGACATCAAGTATATAGTATAAACATGGTAATAAGCAATGCAAGTATGAACATGAATAAAGCAGTAATAATAAATAACAAGCAGGGTAATGTGCAATGGTGACTAACTGTCCTATCAGGTTTCCTACTCTATAGTCTTTGAAACCAATTGATGAATCGTCGATGTGACCCAATAGTATCCCGTACATACCCGGGACGACGGCCACAATATTCTCGGCGGCAGCCGAGACATGCCGTTAGGCACAAAATAGGAAAGTGTTAGTATCCCGTACATACCCGGGACCACGGCCACAATATTCTCGGCTGAAACCGAGACATGCCGTTAGGCACAGAATAGGAAAGTGTACACTCGGTATTACCCCGTACATACCCGGGATCACGGCCACAATATTCTTGGCTGAAACCGAGACATGCCGTTAGGCACAGAATAGGAATGTGTACACTCGAACGGTAGTGAACTGTCGAGTTACAAGTCAGGTTCATCTTTGATTTCCCCATACCCCCAAGCTATGTATGTCAGGTCAGGTATTCAGTAGTCAAGGACTAATGCCAACACAAAATCCAGTAAGAGTAGGTCTGTCTGGATAGACAGCAGGGATGGTCGGGTTTGTCGGCATTAGGCATGAAATCATGAAACAAGTAATGTCATGGTACAACAGGATGAGTCGGTATGTATGTATATGTCAGGTGTAGCAGGGTCAGGCCAATATGTAGTGCAATCGGGTAAGTGCTCACAACAGGTATACAATCAATAATGAACAGCAGCAGGAAACAGTAATTAACCATAATATTCCATGTAACCACAGTGATGTTTGTATTCTCTTATTAACAGGTTCAAGCACCTTTAGGGTGCAATAGCTACAAGGTGAAGCAATATCCACAATCCTGAAGTAATAAAGCTACAGGAATTTACACTAAGTATTATAATTGTCTCGTGAATGATTTAACAGTTTAAGCAGATATGATCCAGTCGTTTTATTTAGTTGAAATATGGATTGATGTTGGATTGATTAATTACGAGAACTAATATAACGATTCCATGTTAAAGATAACCGCAACTGTAAATTCTAACTTATAACATTTTATCAATTTCCATCATTAAGTTGTCTTATAGTATGAATTCAATTGCGTGGCAAGACTAGATCTCGCACGCTGGCATGTTAGAGCAAGTATTCAGATACTTGCCTCGACGGTTCTGCAATCTGGAATACGGATGCAATGTCGGCAGAAAACACGATATGATAGCACGGGCCACGGATCGAGCCCCAACAGAGAACAACGGGATCACACGGACCAGGGTACTTCGAGAGAGATATACCAGGTGACCCCGGCGAGCTCGACGGCGCTGGAACGCCGGCGAGGCAACGGCGGCGGCTGCAAGGGCTTGAAAGGCCTCGGGGTGCTCGGGAGAGGGTGCTGCGGCGAGTGGAGGAGAGGGTGGTCGGCTCTGGTGGTCGAGGGGGAGACGGAGGTGGCTCTGGTGAAGACGGCGAGGTCGCCGGCGCGTTCTCCGGCGAACAGCGGAGGGTAGGCGATGGGGTTATGGGCTCGGGTTGGTGGTCCGGCGAGAGGAGGAGGGAAGCGACGACGAGGTCGGGACGAGGAGGGTGAGAGGGAGTCGTGGGAGTCGTCGGCGATGAGAGGTGGCGTCGACGTCGGGCTCTGCAGTGGTTGGAGGCATCGTCGGGGGTTGGGTGCAGGTGCGGGAATCGGCGGAGGAAGGAGGTAGGTGGGTGCGGTGAGTCTCGTGGTGGCGAGGGTGGCGACGGCGAGGTCGCGGGGAGGTCGACGGCGAAGAACGAGGGGCTAGGGTTAGGGCTCTGAGGCGTTTTCTCGTGAAGAAGAGGATGCGTAGGGGCGGCTGCATGGGTGAAAACTTATAGAGGAAGAGAGAGAGAGAGAGATTGAAGAGAGAGAGAAAAGATTTGATGATGATGAGAGAGAGAGAGACAGAGAAAGGATTTGGAGGCGGGGCCCACGAAACTCAGCCTCGTGATTGGCTGATCACGAGATAAAGGAGAAGGAATTGAAGGATTTTAACGGTTAGGTAAATTATATTCGTATAATATAGTTTAAGATATTAAATTTAAATGGGCCTTTTTGGCGCGAAATGAAACATTTCCAAATCGCGCCCGGTTTGCGCCCAAATGTTCCAAATTCAAATTATAGGATTTTAAGCAGGTTCCAAATTTTGAAAAGAGGTGTTTAATGATTAAAATGCATGCTCCCAAGTCGGACACTTGCACGCGCGCGTAGTCGTCCAAACTTGCCCGTTTAGCCAAACGGAACGAAATCTCGACACGCGGACACTACCACGCGACTAGTGGCGACGAGTAGGCCAACATGGACATTTTAAATTTCATTTTAGGAGTTAAAATTTGTTATGTACCAAAATGACTTAACCGGTTAAAATTTAGCAATAAACCCCAGAAAAACAGAATAATTGGAAATGAGCAATATATAACCCTCAACTAGTAATATAGATAGTATTATTGGGCTCGGGTGTTACACGAGGTCTCTCCCAAATCTCGTCTCTGCCGAACTGTCCAGAAGTTATCACCTTTCACTAAATCTGTTTCTTGTTCCGGAATGGCTGCATACTCATCGCGACTTCTTCTAGAAGATATATCCAAATACAACGCCTCTGCATGCGTATCACATCTCTGATGTCGGCAGAGTAGAACGTCATCTCATCAAGATCTCATACGAACCACTTACTCCACCTTTCTCTACTGTCGACTGCTTCGGACTCGTCTCATCGTGGCTGCATAGACCGCGCTCCAACGGCTATACTCGTATCTGGAGTCTCCCAAGCAATGCATCTCAACACATAGCATCCGAATGAATTCGGACCATTAATTCGTCAAAACCTCATAATCCCCCAAGAGCTCAACATCTTGGGTACGGTTTAATAGTATCGAGTACATACCACAGCATCGGTGGACCAGCCGTAGAAGGGAAAACCCAAGCCTCACTAATGGCACCGCGGAACTGCCGCAAACCCTAAGGTTCAAAGGCTTTCACACGGTCATTATGCCGAGTTAGGGTTTCATTCTAATAGTGGGTCCATAGAATTTCTTGCATGTCTTTCTGAATATTTTAAATTTGTAATAATGGGTTTCTGACATTCGATTGTCTCTATCGACTCTCAACATATCCGCGTGAAGTCGTCTCTAGCTGGAATCAATCTATCTGATGACCTCGCATCGGGGTAAGCGAACGAACCAAATGTCCTAGTCATTCATCTTCGGGTGACTAGCGACCTTCTATCATATCTCTAAGTGCAACTCGTACTGCAATAGCTCCAACATCTGGGGCAATATATCGTCGTTCGCAGCAACAACTGGCTCATTCGTCTACACGCTGAACAGTGCCTCAATCATCATGAATAAGCGATACATCAATAGTCATCACATTCTTGCTGGCCTCTATCAGTGGCTCAACCCTCTGGTGCAAATCTACACGCCCGAGAAATCTCATAACAGCGATCCATCAAACGCTCATGGCACGAAAACACAATAACACGGCGCATCTATGCAAATCGTATGTCCCTGGAATCACGCCTTGGTCAGTCCTCATTCTTGACGAGCTCGTGCTGACCGCAACTCTAGCCGTAGTTCTCTGTGCCCGTTCAAACATGGTAACAAAACCATAATTGGTATCGATGAGGCTAGATCATAGGAAGGAATATAATACTGCGTAAGGAAATGTTCATCCTAAGGTTTCTTAAGCGGAGTAGCGTATCGTAAATATGCCGCGGAATAAACGTACGGTACGTCACTCTACTCAAGCTACCTACTCCATCAACCAAAGGTCATCCTACACTCCGAAGGTAAAACCTAACACTCTGATACCAACTTTGTCACGACTCAAAAAGTATGGAACATGACCGGCACTTAAACTACGAAACGTCTCGAGGCGTACGTAATCTAAGTAAGCCAAAACCCAGAAATCCAAACCAAGTAAAGCAGTAGAGTGAAGAAAAAACCAATTTAAATCAAGTAGTTTAGCAACATAAGCCGAAGTATGCATTTTTAAAATCACAAGTCTTTTCTATAAATTTCGGCAGAGTTTCCTTTGTAAATACTGGCCTCGAACGGGGTACAACATGATAAATATACACATAATGATAAAAGGCATCCCCAAGCGGGAGCTAGCTCTTCGTCAATTGATGGCCACAACTACGCAAGCAATATAGTATAAAACGCCGAAGGGCGAGGATAAAAACTCAAAAGGAAACTCAAAACAACAACCTGAAAACCCATAATAATACAACGCATGATTCTAGGTCGAAAGAATATACACCGGTCTTCTATGTCTATCAAATATACAAGTCTGGTTGATGGAGTTTTACTAGATACAATTGAAATAACAAATATACAAGGGTAGTCCTGATACAAAAGAACCCACCAACCAAAGCAATCACCCGGAAGGGACAGTGTGCCCGCAAAACCGCAACGAAACCTGTGCGGAAAGACCTGCAAGAAACTGTGGCACAACGGGGGTGAGTTGCTAACTCGTGAGTAGAAAACATCTACGAGTAGAAATCGCATGCATGACGCTATCCTAGTTCATATAAGGTAATATCCTCAAATAAATATCCTGGTCCAACTATGTAAAAGTGTAATACTACATGCTCATGTCAGTACCTCAGATAGCCACATATCAGATATATGATGTATGAATGCATGACGAATGGAAATAGAATACATCATGAAATCTACAGAGAGGTAAGTGTCAAGCATCGACACAAAACATAAATCTCAGTACCTCAAATCCTCAGTGTCTCAAATCCCAATATCTCAATATCTCAAATCTAGGGCTCCGTCAGTCCGGATCGGCCCATATCACCAAATCACATAACCACGGAAAGTATCCTCCGGATATCCGTCGTGCCAGGTAAAATCACTGGTAGGTAGTGCTCCCCTGCCATCCTCATCGTCTACAACTTGAGCTTATTGCCCCGGGGTACCTTACCGGGCCTACCATGTACCCGAGACGGTTCATCCACTCCTCGCAACGGGTCTCGAAATCCAACAGCAATCATGAAAACTCCTGGTGGATGACTCATACATCATGAGAAAACCGCAACTTACATTTTTAAAAAGAGGGAGAGAGAGAGAGAGAGAAGTTTATATATATATTCTTGCGGTTTTCCCCCAAATCCAGAAATCTCATGGAATCCGAAATCCAAGAATCAAGAGTAAGTAAACAGTGAATATCGGCATAAATCTCCGTAATGCTGCATGGCCAATGAGTATATATGAATGCAACTGCTATCATGCAATGAATGCAAAAGTTAAACTAGCATATGAAGTCATAACACGTTGCAACTATCCGCTTGCAAGTTATGTCAATAAATAGTATTTTCTAAAGTGCACGTGACATGGCAATTACCAATGATGATGTGTGTGAGCCGGCAAGCAGGTGTACGTGGAACGTATGCATCATCGGTAATGGTGCTGGTGTCCTGACAGCAGGGTTTCATGATAATTGCAGATAACATATGCACAAGCATACAATGCGATGAAACATCATGAATATACAGAAAGAGATATGATAACAACAACAATGAAGAATAAACCTACCCAATATACGAGTCATACAATTTGGTATCTAAAATACTTACGATTCCCCACTTTGAAAACAAGTATGACTCGAGCCCAGTCAAAAGGGTAAAGAAATCCACCTAAATCTGAGTCGATCTATATATATATCTAGTAATCGTTGATCTCGCCTCAATATTATCATGTACGATACAATAAATAACACGACATCCTCGAGTCAAGAGTGCGGATCTAATCATCATCTCGTACGGTAAATCTATCGTACGGTCTCCTAAATCTGGGTACGGGTCAAATATCATATTTATCTTATTATTCATCTGGTATCCACATCATCACATATCGTGAGCATGGGTACTGATCTAATTCTAGTACAATACTAATATCATCAACATAATCATGATCCGGCTACTGATCTACAGCCTCATACAATCCGATGTCATCAACACATATCATCATATAGAAGTATACATCGCCTAAGCGATCCATTATAAATATCTTAACATATCTTATCTCATATCTCGATCACATGTCAACTATCATAAATATATCATCAACATAGTATCGTCGTCCAATGACCCGCTATAACGTCATGACATATCTCGGTCGCGCATTAAATATCGCATGGCATCATGCCCGATCAGATCCACTCATTCCCAAGTATCATATAACATTCTCGTCATCCAAGAATATGAATATACCAATATAAATATGTCCCCAATACGCTCAAGGATATCAATGCATGCGAGTATGTGTATGTGCGTGTATGCAAATCTTTACTCTTGGGTTTTCGGGACTAAGAAATCGACTAGAGTCCTTTCTTCAATTCTCGCCAATCCTAACCCCTAATCTCCTAAAGCTTTCTTGCTAAGGTTCATATCATAGCCTAACATATAAAAGTATATATATCATATCCCATTCTTTTCTCACTGTTGCGCCACGGCAGCGCTCCAGCCTCATACTTGAGTCCAAAATGCGGAATCAAAATTTTTTCCTTACTCGGAAACCGGTGCTACCGCGGACAAAGAAAACCCGGATCGTAACCATTAACCTAATGCTAGCAATCAAGAGATAGGGTGAGAAGTATACCGAGTGATCCGAGTCCTCCGGTCTTCTCGTCATCGTCCCGATCTCCCGCGGAAAGTGTAGTCTCCATATCGTCGCCTCCTCGCCGGAAAGGGCACCACATCGCCTGCGTCTTTTACGGGCTCCCGCCTCAATACCGAGGCAACTCGGGCATGAAGCCGGCAACTCAACATGCCCAAGAAATGCTGTATAATGTAGTGTAGATGATGCTTGTCTCATTTGGGGTTTGTAGTTGCCTTGATGGAGGAATGGGGTTAGGAAAAATGGTGCTTTCATTTTTCCAAAACAAGAAGAAGAAGGAGATGAAGAATTCCTCACAAAACCAAGATGAACTCTCTCATTCTTTTCTTTCTCTCAAGTGTTCTACCATTTTTCATCAAGTGAGAAGAATAAGGTGGAGGAAAGATTATGAAGCAAGAAGGGAGGTGATGGTAGGAGCATAAGGGTGACCACATCCTAAACCTCATCATCACAACCTCACATCAACTCTAATCTTTCTCATCAACTTTCAACTCACTTCTAATCTTCATAAAGCATGAAAAGAAGAATGAAAAGAATGATATCTTAATAAGTTATCATAATAAATACTTTTGCAAGAAAAACCTCCACAATGTGTTATTTGCAAAACTGCAAATAACCCCCTCCATCAGAAAAGTCCGGCCGGGAAAGAACAAAGGAAAACCGGCCGGAACGGAATGCAAACAGGCAACTCCAGAAAACTGGTCCCGTAATAAATTACAGGAAAACCCCGATACTGTGCATACACACCCGCATCTGTATTCCGACCGGATACAAATGCAAAGAGACAAAATCTACACTGTACTAAACTAGGACTGGCTTAAGCCAAAGCCGGCTAGTAATATCCGTCCGATCCTGATCCGTGCAATACCGCACGTATCAGATTGAACCCTGCCATATAACTATACGGCTACTAGTACAAAACTGTCCGATCCTGATCCGTGCAATACCGCACGTATCTGATCGGACCCTGCCATATCTCCATACGGCCTCTACAGCGTTTCGCCCGAAAGCTTGAGTAACTGTAAGTGTGGTGGACTCTAAAGACTCGTCAATACTATGGCTGTGGATTTAACCACTAGCACGTCAGAGGTATTAGCCAATACATGACGGGCCACCAGCTATTGACCAAAAGGGACGTTGATGAGCGAACTCATCCTGACGCCCTACTGAGCCTGTCAGTGACAATATTCGTACAGTCCGGTCCATTCGTCTATGAGCATCGCATGTCGGGCCTAGGGGGTTGGTAAAAGTCAGACCCCCAAAAGCGGTACAAGTAGTGTCGGAGTGTAGCCCAGAACGCCCTGAGATACTACTGGAATACCTACCAGTAAATCTCCTGCCTCGGCCGAGGGCTTTGCGTAATGGCTCTCCTAGACACAGCGCGACCTCACCCCCAATACCGGGAGAGACGAACCCCTGCAGATCCGCTCACTGCCTCCATGTGGCTCGGGACTGTACCCAACTAAAACCTGTTTGCACGACTCCTTTGAGCCGTGGTAGGGTAGTAATCAAAGCATAGTGGGAACTCACACGAGACAAATGACGATCTCAGGTCGATGAACTAACCTGTACACATGTCACCAGGGAACTGCTATCTGACGTCTGGTATAAGACCAACTAGCAGGTTCCCGGCGAGTCCTGTCCGGTGTACTCATAACCCAATGAGCACCTGTCACGACCCGAAAGAGCACGTGACTGGCCCTTGAACCATATGAAGCCTATAGGACTCCATCTGATCCAAGTAAGCCAAAAGCCCAGAAATCTAAAACCATTTTTGAAGAATAAGTAAAGAAATCTGATTTAAATAAGTGAAGAAAACATGTTTGAAATCAAGGTTTTTAAATAACTAAGCCGAATGTGCATTTGAAAACAGTACAGTCTTTTCTAAAAATTTCGGCAGAGTTTCTTTTGTAAAACTGGCCCCGAATGGGGTACAACATGAATAACAATATATAACATGATAAAGGCATCCCCAAGCGGGAGCTAGCTCTTCGTCAATCGACGGCCACAACCACACAATGATATAATAATATACAACGCCAAGTGGCGAGGATCAAAATCAAAGAAAGCTCAAAAGCAACAGAAAACCGCAATACCACTAAGCGCGACTCTAAGGTCGAATAATACAACACTGAAATCTAGGTCTGAAAGAAAATACAGTTTTGGTTGATGGACAATTTCTAGATACAATGAAGTAAAATAAATACAATGGTGGCTCCTGATGCGAAAGAACCCACCTACCAAAAGCAAGTCACCCGCAAGAAGTAGTGTGCCAGAAATACCGCAAAGGAACCTGTACGGCAGAACCTGCAAGAACTGTGGCACAACGGGGGTGAGTTGCCAACTCGTGAATAGAAACATCTACAAGCAGAAACCGAATGCAAGACATAATCCTAAGTCAACGATCGGTATAAAAATCCTCAATATAAAGCACGCAGCCTATAGCAAGGCTAGGGTAAATATCTAACCCGAGTGCAATCTCAATGTGTCTGTGTCAGTGCCTCAGATAACAATATAGCAAATGAATGAGATATGAATGCGAGAAAACAGAATACATCTACATGAAGCAACAGCTTTCATACTTTAGTGAGATTTCCCTGTATTTTAAAAGATGAGGTACCATAATGAAATCAGCATAAAACTGTGCCTAGCATCGGCACAAACGAAATCCCAATATCCTGATATCTCAAAGTCTCAACCATCATATCTAGGGCGCCGTCAGTCCAGACCGGCCCCTACCATAAATCTCAGACCACGACGGTATCCTCCGGATATCCGACGCGTCGGGTAAAGTCACCGGTAGGCAATCTCCCCCTGCCAGGCTCATCGTCATCACCACGTCTTCTTGCCCCGGGGTACCTTACCGGGTCCACCATGTACCCGCAATCGGCCTCATCCGCCTCCTCGATTCGGGTTTCACATGTCGCTCTCAGCACCGAGAAAACACATGGTGGACGCACCAAATATCATATCAAGGGTAACCGGGTTTTTAAAACAATAATGTATTCTCTTTTAAAGACATCCTCGGTTCCCAAATCCAGAAATCACATGAACATCCAACATCAAGAAATAAATCCAATGCGATGTGTTATGCAATCAATCCATGATGTATGCTACATGTAAAGAAGGTATGTACATCATCATGTCATGTAAGAATCATATAATGAATGTAATGTTACTACAGTGTAGTGACATGGCAATTATCGATGATGAGTGTGTGAGCCGGCAACAAGTGTACGTGGAACAGATGCATCATCGATAATGGTGCTGGTGTCCTATCAGCATGATATTAGTACTGGAGTATAAAACATAGTATAAAAATGCGATGCAAAGCGAACCACAAGAAGGGGGTGGGAGCTGAAACTAGACGTAACTAAAACTAATCTGCATTACTCTAAAATAAGTCATACAATTGGTGCCTTTTGAAATAACACGAATCATGGGGTTTTGAAAATAGGGGCTACGGTGTTTTTATGAAAAGATACGTCGTTTTTGAAATATCCGTAGATTCCCTTGAGCTGTCTTTAAAAATACCCACGATTCGTTAGTTTTTGAAATAGGTAAGAAGTCTCATCTACTCTAACAACTATACTAACTATACGGCTGAACTACAGGTAAGGGAACCGCCTAACCTCTGAGTCGATATATATATATATATATATATGTAGTCGGTGATCCCGCCTCAATGTCATATCGTAAGGTATCCTCGAGTTATGAGTGCGGATCTATCATCAATATCGGCTCGTACGGTAAATCATCGTACGGCATCCCCAATAGCTGGGTAGGGTCAACATCTCACTATCTCGTCACATAATAGGTATCACTATCATCAGATCAAACAGTCTGGGGTACTACTCTATGCCTAGTACAATCGATACCATCAATGAAGTAAGCATGCGGGGTAACACATATCCCAAGCCCGCAAGAAACACAAATCATATCCCATATATGAATCAAAATCAACTCGCCGATCTCGCGGCGCAAAGTCCACATCATCGACTCATCTCCAAAGTCATCCCAAGTCATCAAACACTGCAAGTATGAGTAGTATGCAAGGGTGTGGATGTAGGTATGTAAGTATGTGTGTAAGTATGTGCAATCGCTACCTAGGGTTCGTACTATACCCAAACCATATATCTCATCATCAATAAAACCATTATTCATATCAATGATCCTAACAACACATAATAAATATACGTGGGTATACGTATTCGTATACCACACCACGGACTGCGGGGGTGCTATACGCCATCCACCCGACTTCCCCCTGTAGATATAATCTACTCACCTGTGTCCTGCGTGTCGGTGTCGACGTCACTGTCATCCTCCGCATCGTCTCGGATCGTCGCGGTGTACCTACACATAACACACGTATCGCATCGCATCAAAACCAAATCAAAGCTAAAACGGCACACGAAGTCCAAAACGACACGATAAGGGGCCTATAGGTGAAAACCTATGGCACGCCTTCAAAACCATCAATAAATCCTCTATATCGTCGTATGAACGACAAATAGTCGAGGTAAAACGAAACACACCAATGCAGAAATGAAAATACGGAATACGGAAACTAAAGTCCAAAACAGCAACTCATGAAATATGTCCCAGATTTCACTCTAGATAGAATCTGTCAAAACTAGAAGTACCCTGGGCCAACACTAGAGGAAATGGGGCTAGGCACAGAAAACGAGGCAATTCCATCAGGGTCTGGCCGCAATTTGCGGCCAGAATGGGTGTTTTGGCGGCCGGGTTAAGGAGTTGGGGGCTAGGGTTTTGGGTGTTGTCTCTATTGTGCCTGCACATCTCAATTTCCACTCAATATTATTTATAGGGTCTCGGGGTGATAGCAGATTCAATTTAACATGCACAGATTTCACATTTTCCCCGATATCGGTTTCTAAAATCCGTATTCTGTGTTTGGTTCTCAGGTTAGGGTCTCAATTCATGCACTAGGGTGTTTATATAACCTCAATTTAACTCAATTTCACACTACAACTCAAGTTTCCCTCAAACCCTAACTAGGTTTTCACCAAGTCCATAATATCACATAATATCGATATATTCTTAACATGGGGTTAAAGGAAATGCTAAAACTAAGCAAATGGTTCAGAAATTACCTTAATTGGCAACTCAAGAACTTTCTTGAGTTGCCCTCTAGTGGCCAAATCCATGCTTTCTTAGTCCATCGCGAAGATCTCGGGTTTGTGCACAATTTTAATGAAAGGAGATTGGGGTTTTGGTGTTGTTTTTGAGATGAAAAAGAGGAATTGAAGAGGGGAGGAATGGGCTAGGGCAGCAGCAGCAGCAACTGAAGAAGGAGTGGGGGGAGAATGAGTGAAATTGGCTAAGGGTTGAAGTCAAGAATGCCCCATACCTCTCTCTCACCTACTCTCATTTCTAATTTCATTTTCCTTTTCTCTTTTTCTTTTCTTTTAACTCCAAAATTCCTTCTCACAAAATAGAAATCCCACATGAGAAACCATGGTAGAAAGTGCACAAGTGTAGAAAAAGTAGTGTGTGCATGTTTTGCTCAAAATTTGCTAAAAACCCGATTAGCGATTTTTAATCGCGATTAGCACTAAATTAGTGTCAAAATGATCACAACAACTTAAAAATGTCATAATTCACTAATTTACCCTATTTTAGAATTTTCCACAATTTTTCATAATTTTTCTAACATTTTTCCTATTTATTTGCATTTAATATTAAAATAATCAATAAAATAATATTAAATTATAAAAATTCCCAAAATTAATATTTTATATTTTTTGAAAATGTTACAATCTACCCCCCTTAAAGAAATTCGGTCCCCGAATTTAAATTTAATCCCCCCCCAATTTCCAAAACATTTCAGAAAACTCCAATTTTGTCGGGGCTCCGAAAATATCAATACAGAGAGAATATCATAAAATGTACTGCCATACTAGAAATCCATCCTCAAAATGCATATATAGGAATATCCTATGCGTCTGGTGCGCAAGGAATCAAAATCCAAATATGTGTCAAACAGGTGTATAGAACAACAACTATGTGCAACGGGTGTGCACGAAACATCTGCCGTAGGCAACGTGCATGCCTGACAGCAACCAAATCAGGTGCATATAACATGCACGAAGAATCCCGATTCAGTGCATCTGGTGTGCACTAGAATCGTATGTCAAAACACTAAAGGTGCGTAAAAGCTACGCTGGAAGTGCAAATCAAATCACTGAATACGATAGGCATGAAATCTCAATCAATATCTCAATGTAATAACTATGCGTGAAATATATAAATATCCAGTGGGTGCATGAAACAAATATCAGGAAACTCAATCATCAAAACTAAATCATGCAAACAGAACGCCCAAAATACCGAAATCCAATAATGACGGATACGTGATAATCGAATCACAAAATCACAAATCATAAGTACCGTCGTCGGTAAATTCATCCTTCAAGGTCGAGAAGGAGTCGGTGCATCCACTGCTAGCAGCGCAGGATATCTGCCTGTCTCTTGCTCACGGTCTGGCGTCCTCTGTCTCTGGATTCTTATCTTCTCTGCGGATTACCTATCACGCGGTCAATCGGCTCATCGGCCCTGTCAGGTGTGCTAACGGGGATGATTCCGTTCTGGTACTTCTCTGGCCACCTCTCGGTCAAACCTTACGACCACTCGTAAGGCAGCATATCACTGGCGTCGGCCTCTGACTCTCTGAATGCACGTCACACATCTGATCCTGGATATAAACATCATTGCAGCAATGTCCTGGAAGGAATCCAGCTCAAGGTCTCTTCCAATCATGCCTATGCCGATCTGTACAGATGCTGGCTCTCTTGTACTACCTCTTCTCGCTCAAAGGGCATCTGTGTCCTCAGCACAACATTTCTCGGAAACCGGTCAATCTGAAGTCTCTCGCACGGACTCGAAATCGCGTACTCTGTAGCTTCATCATCCTGTAGAAGCTGTCTGGTCGAACAGATCCTCGGGAACACGTCTCAACCATCGGAGGAATACTCATCTCTCGACTGTCCTTGCTCAATTCGCAACGCATCTGGGTAAGTTCCTTTATCCGATCCTGGTCAACTACCTTGTCGACAATGCCGAACTCTGGCCTGCTAGGTGAGCGCAATCATGACCACTCCTGGGTCTAGGTCTTCTCGTGTCGTATTCCGGAAAAGTCCTGTCGAGGTTCCTTTCTTAAATCTCAATCCTGCCGAATTGCCGGGAAGTCGTCATCCATTACTGAAGCTAAAGCTTATTCCGGAACGGCTACATACTTATCGCATTCTTTCTGGAAGATCTATCCACATACCACGCCTCGGGGTGCATATCACATCTCTAATGTCAGCGGAGTGGAATGTCATCCCATCGAAATCTCATGCGAACTCTTTTCTTCACTCTGCTAAAAATGTCGACTGATCCGGACTCGTCTCATCATGGCTACACGAACTGCGCTCCGACGGCTATCCTCGTCTCTGGAGTCTCCCAAGCAGTATCCCATCACGATATCCGAAAGATGTCGAATCATCCGATCGACTCGTCAGAACCTCATAATCCCCCAAGAGCTCACATCTCGGGTACAGTTTAATAGTATCGAGTACATGCCACAGCGTCGGTGGTCCAGCCGTAGAAGGGCAAACCCAAGCCTCACTAATGGCGCCGCGGAACCGCCGTAAACCCTAAGGTTCAAAGGCTGTCACACGGTCATTAAGTCGAGTTAGGGTTTCATTCTTCTAGAGGGTCCATAGAATCACCTGCATGTCTTTCCGTATACTTTAAACTTGGAAAATGGGTTCCTGACATTCGATCGTCTCTATCGACTCTCAACGAACCTGCGTGAAGTCGTCTCTAGCTGGAAACAATCTATCTGATGTCCTCGCATCGGTAACGAACGAACCACATGTCCTAGTCATTCATCCTCAGGTGACTAGCGACTCGCTATCCTCTCTCTGAGTATATGCTCACGCTGCAACAGCTCCAACCATCTGGGCGATATCTCATCATTTACAGCAGCAACTGGCTCATACGCCTGTACGCCGAACAATGCCTCAATCCTCCAGGAAGGGCAATACATAGGCGGTCATCTCTGAATCGGTCTGCTCTAGATCTGGGTAAGACTCTCAACCTTGGAAATCTTCAACTCAACTGGGCACGCTCTGGCGCAAAATCGGACGAATCACCTTCGTCTCTCAAATCGGGTAGACTAGCTATCATCTGTCTCATCTGCCTAACAGCTCCGGCAATCTCAGCTCGTAAGCTTCAGAAGCAACATCCTGTCGATCTCAGCAACAGCTGGTCCATCTGTCTGCACGGTAGGCGACATCACAATCTCTGAGGTATGCTGTACATCAACAGTCCTCTCTCAACTGGCAGTTCTAACAATGGCCCGATCATCCGGTGCAAAACCAAGCACTCGCCTCCACTAGAGGTCACAATCACCAACACTAACTCGAGACATTCCCATGTCACCAGAAAACACAACGGTCGGCCCCCGTACCAAACGAGCTCACACCGGCCGTAACCCTAGCAGCAGCCCAACTGCGCTCAACCATGGTGACAGGAATCTCAATCGAGTATCAAAGAGAGCACATCAGTGGCAAGAAAGGAAACAACAGATCCAGAGTGGATACATGATCATAGGGAGGAACAGCATCAATGAAGGTATGATCATGAAACTAATAGAATCGGGGATCTCAAATGGATGAATAATCCTGGATATGAAAAGAATCACTGATCTCAAGAAATATGCACATCCTAAGGTTCCTTAAGCGGAGTGGCGTGTCGTAAGTATGCCGCGGAACATACCAACGGTACGTCACTCTACTTTAGTCACCTAATCCATCAACCAAGGGTCATCCTAAAACGACGAAAGTTCGGGTTTAGTACCCCCTCGACCAAGTCTAAGTTCCGTAAGGTCAAGCCTAAGTTCCGTATATAAACAACGCCCTAGGCTCCACATAGTCAAACTTAGACTCGAACCAAGGTCAACCTAGCGCTCTGATACCAACTTTGTCACGACCCGAAAGAGCACGTGACTGGCCCTTGAACCATATGAAGCCTATAGGACTCCATCTGATCCAAGTAAGCCAAAAGCCCAGAAATCTAAAACCATTTTTGAAGAATAAGTAAAGAAATCTGATTTAAATAAGTGAAGAAAACATGTTTGAAATCAAGGTTTTTAAATAACTAAGCCGAATGTGCATTTGAAAACAGTACAGTCTTTTCTAAAAATTTCGGCAGAGTTTCTTTTGTAAAACTGGCCCCGAATGGGGTACAACATGAATAACAATATATAACATGATAAAGGCATCCCCAAGCGGGAGCTAGCTCTTCGTCAATCGACGGCCACAACCACACAATGATATAATAATATACAACGCCAAGTGGCGAGGATCAAAATCAAAGAAAGCTCAAAAGCAACAGAAAACCGCAATACCACTAAGCGCGACTCTAAGGTCGAATAATACAACACTGAAATCTAGGTCTGAAAGAAAATACAGTTTTGGTTGATGGACAATTTCTAGATACAATGAAGTAAAATAAATACAATGGTGGCTCCTGATGCGAAAGAACCCACCTACCAAAAGCAAGTCACCCGCAAGAAGTAGTGTGCCAGAAATACCGCAAAGGAACCTGTACGGCAGAACCTGCAAGAACTGTGGCACAACGGGGGTGAGTTGCCAACTCGTGAATAGAAACATCTACAAGCAGAAACCGAATGCAAGACATAATCCTAAGTCAACGATCGGTATAAAAATCCTCAATATAAAGCACGCAGCCTATAGCAAGGCTAGGGTAAATATCTAACCCGAGTGCAATCTCAATGTGTCTGTGTCAGTGCCTCAGATAACAATATAGCAAATGAATGAGATATGAATGCGAGAAAACAGAATACATCTACATGAAGCAACAGCTTTCATACTTTAGTGAGATTTCCCTGTATTTTAAAAGATGAGGTACCATAATGAAATCAGCATAAAACTGTGCCTAGCATCGGCACAAACGAAATCCCAATATCCTGATATCTCAAAGTCTCAACCATCATATCTAGAGCGCCGTCAGTCCAGACCGGCCCCTACCATAAATCTCAGACCACGACGGTATCCTCCGGATATCCGACGCGTCGGGTAAAGTCACCGGTAGGCAATCTCCCCCTGCCAGGCTCATCGTCATCACCACGTCTTCTTGCCCCGGGGTACCTTACCGGGTCCACCATGTACCCGCAATCGGCCTCATCCGCCTCCTCGATTCGGGTTTCACATGTCGCTCTCAGCACCGAGAAAACACATGGTGGACGCACCAAATATCATATCAAGGGTAACCGGGTTTTTAAAACAATAATGTATTCTCTTTTAAAGACATCCTCGGTTCCCAAATCCAGAAATCACATGAACATCCAACATCAAGAAATAAATCCAATGCGATGTGTTATGCAATCAATCCATGATGTATGCTACATGTAAAGAAGGTATGTACATCATCATGTCATGTAAGAATCATATAATGAATGTAATGTTACTACAGTGTAGTGACATGGCAATTATCGATGATGAGTGTGTGAGCCGGCAACAAGTGTACGTGGAACAGATGCATCATCGATAATGGTGCTGGTGTCCTATCAGCATGATATTAGTACTGGAGTATAAAACATAGTATAAAAATGCGATGCAAAGCGAACCACAAGAAGGGGGTGGGAGCTGAAACTAGACGTAACTAAAACTAATCTGCATTACTCTAAAATAAGTCATACAATTGGTGCCTTTTGAAATAACACGAATCATGGGGTTTTGAAAATAGGGGCTACGGTGTTTTTATGAAAAGATACGTCGTTTTTGAAATATCCGTAGATTCCCTTGAGCTGTCTTTAAAAATACCCACGATTCGTTAGTTTTTGAAATAGGTAAGAAGTCTCATCTACTCTAACAACTATACTAACTATACGGCTGAACTACAGGTAAGGGAACCGCCTAACCTCTGAGTCGATATATATATATATATATATGTAGTCGGTGATCCCGCCTCAATGTCATATCGTAAGGTATCCTCGAGTTATGAGTGCGGATCTATCATCAATATCGGCTCGTACGGTAAATCATCGTACGGCATCCCCAATAGCTGGGTAGGGTCAACATCTCACTATCTCGTCACATAATAGGTATCACTATCATCAGATCAAACAGTCTGGGGTACTACTCTATGCCTAGTACAATCGATACCATCAATGAAGTAAGCATGCGGGGTAACACATATCCCAAGCCCGCAAGAAACACAAATCATATCCCATATATGAATCAAAATCAACTCGCCGATCTCGCGGCGCAAAGTCCACATCATCGACTCATCTCCAAAGTCATCCCAAGTCATCAAACACTGCAAGTATGAGTAGTATGCAAGGGTGTGGATGTAGGTATGTAAGTATGTGTGTAAGTATGTGCAATCGCTACCTAGGGTTCGTACTATACCCAAACCATATATCTCATCATCAATAAAACCATTATTCATATCAATGATCCTAACAACACATAATAAATATACGTGGGTATACGTATTCGTATACCACACCACGGACTGCGGGGGTGCTATACGCCATCCACCCGACTTCCCCCTGTAGATATAATCTACTCACCTGTGTCCTGCGTGTCGGTGTCGACGTCACTGTCATCCTCCGCATCGTCTCGGATCGTCGCGGTGTACCTACACATAACACACGTATCGCATCGCATCAAAACCAAATCAAAGCTAAAACGGCACACGAAGTCCAAAACGACACGATAAGGGGCCTATAGGTGAAAACCTATGGCACGCCTTCAAAACCATCAATAAATCCTCTATATCGTCGTATGAACGACAAATAGTCGAGGTAAAACGAAACACACCAATGCAGAAATGAAAATACGGAATACGGAAACTAAAGTCCAAAACAGCAACTCATGAAATATGTCCCAGATTTCACTCTAGATAGAATCTGTCAAAACTAGAAGTACCCTGGGCCAACACTAGAGGAAATGGGGCTAGGCACAGAAAACGAGGCAATTCCATCAGGGTCTGGCCGCAATTTGCGGCCAGAATGGGTGTTTTGGCGGCCGGGTTAAGGAGTTGGGGGCTAGGGTTTTGGGTGTTGTCTCTATTGTGCCTGCACATCTCAATTTCCACTCAATATTATTTATAGGGTCTCGGGGTGATAGCAGATTCAATTTAACATGCACAGATTTCACATTTTCCCCGATATCGGTTTCTAAAATCCGTATTCTGTGTTTGGTTCTCAGGTTAGGGTCTCAATTCATGCACTAGGGTGTTTATATAAACTCAATTTAACTCAATTTCACACTACAACTCAAGTTTCCCTCAAACCCTAACTAGGTTTTCACCAAGTCCATAATATCACATAATATCGATATATTCTTAACATGGGGTTAAAGGAAATGCTAAAACTAAGCAAATGGTTCAGAAATTACCTTAATTGGCAACTCAAGAACTTTCTTGAGTTGCCCTCTAGTGGCCAAATCCATGCTTTCTTAGTCCATCGCGAAGATCTCGGGTTTGTGCACAATTTTAATGAAAGGAGATTGGGGTTTTGGTGTTGTTTTTGAGATGAAAAAGAGGAATTGAAGAGGGGAGGAATGGGCTAGGGCAGCAGCAGCAGCAACTGAAGAAGGAGTGGGGGGAGAATGAGTGAAATTGGCTAAGGGTTGAAGTCAAGAATGCCCCATACCTCTCTCTCACCTACTCTCATTTCTAATTTCATTTTCCTTTTCTCTTTTTCTTTTCTTTTAACTCCAAAATTCCTTCTCACAAAATAGAAATCCCACATGAGAAACCATGGTAGAAAGTGCACAAGTGTAGAAAAAGTAGTGTGTGCATGTTTTGCTCAAAATTTGCTAAAAACCCGATTAGCGATTTTTAATCGCGATTAGCACTAAATTAGTGTCAAAATGATCACAACAACTTAAAAATGTCATAATTCACTAATTTACCCTATTTTAGAATTTTCCACAATTTTTCATAATTTTTCTAACATTTTTCCTATTTATTTGCATTTAATATTAAAATAATCAATAAAATAATATTAAATTATAAAAATTCCCAAAATTAATATTTTATATTTTTTGAAAATGTTACAGCACCTGTATACATCTTAGGTGAACCAACTGACACCAGTGGCTTGTGAGACCGGCCACCGCCCCTCGTCGGGGTCTCGACTGTATACACTAGTCTACTAATGGAGTATCGATGCCCTGTCTCGAAACTCCTACGACTAGGGACCTTTTAAGGATGTGCTTATAGACTACCAGCTCCCACGTATATGATCGCCATCATACTGCCGGCAGTCAAGCAAGAATCCTAGGGGCTCTATCAACGTGTAATAGCGACATGCCAGGTCACCTAAAGCAGTACACGATGATAAAGATAAACCAGATAGCATACTATCATCTCGAGTAAGACTGTCCTACCGGGATAGGTCCTCCCTCAATCATTGCAATCACGTGCCTGTGATCCAATAATTGACTCTGAGGGCACTATCTCCAACAATCTCCCACTTGCACTCAAGGCTAATTATTGCGATGTCGCATACTCACAGCCCGTGTGATACCGAACACCCAACTCCTCTACTAGTCAGTCTCACAAAGCTCGTTTGTGAAACTATTGCGTTCGAGGAATAGCCTCAGTGAGTGGATCCGCTGTGATGTTTCTTTCTATGTCTCTCTATATTTCAAGTTCGCGGAGAAAGCCATCTCCCGAAATGAGCAATACCTGTCTTAGAATGTCTGGATGTCTGATGGGACTTAGCTCATAAATGAACTCCAAATCCAAACTTCTTAGACTGTATCGTCAACTGAACTTAATCAGTATCCTGCGCCATGCCACCCTCAGTATTGCCTTGGACCACCTGTCCAAAATACTACCCCTCGTCAGAAGGAAAACTATAACTCTGACAACCTCCTTGTCGTCCATGTCACCTTGGAAGTCTGGAATGATAACTGTCTCCCAAATGAGGCTGTCGTTATCATATCCCTAGAACATCCACTTATGTTCTAAAACTGCTTCCGACTGTTTCTCCAGGATTGGATCAATGTCAACTTATTGCATCTAGTGCAAGAACAACATCTGGTGTGGTACTTGACATCTCATGATTGACTCAATTGCCTAAGCAAGTGATCTGCCAATCATGCACATCCCTCTCCCCTTTAGTCTGTAAGATACCTTTAGAGAGGGTGACTCCATTACCTGCAGGTACACATCCATGCCAGGATTCGTTCATTCTAAATTCTCTTAGAATGCTGTCTAAGTACCCAGATTGGGAAACCACCCAAATCTAGATCTAAAACGATAGATCTAGTAACCAGAATGTCTGATATAATATCCAAGTCCTGTGTGGAGAAACAACTGTGTGACCACCAAAGTATAACCGATCGTAGTATAGGAATATCACTTCCCACTCTCTGTATGTCATCCAAATACCATGACATCACACCCTACTACCTTCTCAACAGATCCATCCCCTATTGTGATGACGTCAAACCTATGACTGTCATGTCAGATATAGATGATCTATCTCCGCTATATCTGCTTTAGTCTATAAATAGACATAAGCCTGATGTCCACCAATGCTTCCGCTGCTCCCACTGACTACGACAACCCTCTGGCAGAGTCATATAGACGTACACTTCTGAAGCTAGTTCAGAACGACGCTATACTCATCCTCCTGCCGGGTCTCGCAGCCTGGAACAACAGCAATGGCAAGTGTGGGTAAACAAGAACTTCCCTGTCACCGTCCTTGAGGCTACCGGAGTACCTCTCGGGTGCCTGAAGTTACCCACCGTATCTGTGGAGTGGCCAATGGAATGTCAAAACAGATTGAATCTTTAGGTTCCTTATCAAATCTTCAGTAATCGTTTGCGGTTCTGGAATCACTTCCAGTTCTACCATACTCCCACTACTGTTTTTGAAAAAATCCATTTTTAATAAAACTGTGGCGAGTCTAGAACAATATTTCTATTGATCTGCCAGATGGTAGAAAGTCAACCCTCGTCATAGCCTGGGTCAACCCACAAACAGCCATTACAGAAGCGTGCCTTGAGTTGTCCAGTGTCTGGTTTTAAGAATAAGCCGGACAACACCCCGTACCTTAACATCGTTAAGATATGAACTGTTCTATATCCAATATAGAACCAGAGGCACTGATTTAATTTAACCAGATTCAAATCATGCAGCTGTCTCCAGTGCATGTCAACTGAATGGAAGGAGGCCGATCAGCGTTACTCAACTTAGGAATGCTTCCAATTATGAGTAACCTGAAAGAGAAGCAATTTCTCTTTATCTTTATTATCAACCGAATACCATACACAAGTATCTACATCTTCGATCACTTTGAAGAATCCCGATACTTGCTACACCTGGTTCTCTACTCTATTCAAATACCTATAACTCCTCAAAACTTAGACCCTGTGTTTCTACGAAACACGTGTCTAAGAACTAGAGAAGTTAAAAGTAAACAGAATATAGTATGAGGACCAACCCCTCTGTCCTAATGGACACTGGACAACATACAATACTCTGTATAAGTCCACTGAGTCTAACAACTCTTTCACTGTGTGTCGTAGGTTGAAAACTGCACTTATGGTTAAGAAGAATTACACCGCTGTTTAATGCTCCTTACCTAACCATCCACTGACATAGGTAAATGTCATCAACATAATATCAAAAGGTATATCTCACTCTATGAAAATAGACGTACAGATATATCAATTTGAAATTGGTGCACAACAGCGGATATTCAAAACCAAATATTTGCCGACCTGCAAACAACCCAGGTGGCTTCCTCAAATATCACCAATTACAACGAATCCCGATATAAAGAGGATGGTCACCTAATTCCCAATAACTTACTCCCACTCAGCATCTGTAAAACCATACAGATGTGAAAATCCAACCTGGTAAATACATACCCTGGAGCAAGTGTCTAATCGGGAAATCAGTTTTCTTTTAATAGAACACAGTTGAAACTGAAACATTGAGATGTTTCGTCGGGGTATCCTGGTATTCCTAGTAATGCCTCTTCCATTATCCAGATTCACAACTGTAACCGTATAATTCTTTGCCATCTTTCTAAATCCCTTTCTATGTCTTTAGTCATTACCTTCTGTACACCCCTTTAGGCCAAATGGTTTTCTTCCTTCCCTACCGTTCGGCACCAGCCTATGGTTTGGAAGAAGACTATCCAAAAAGCATAAAGGGTGTACTGTCCTAATCCTAGGAACACTCGCAATGCGAGAGAAGGTGAAGATAAAAGACACCTGAATGTACTTTATTCCTATTTCTCCTGAACCAGAATCCATCCCCGAACTGGAACAAGTTCCTTTCGAGTTCGTATATAACCATACGATGGAGTATCCAATAAACTGTGGATCTTCGTAGTGATACGGAGTGTCCTGGAGAAATACAAAGGTGATTTAGGATTGGCGAAGAAATACTTGGTTTGGTCGTGAATATCAGTCGCAATTTACTTTGCCCTCCTACTAATCCCTTGCTTTGTCTTAACTTAATACCTTCTGTACACCGTTTAGGCTAACTGGTTTTCCTCATTCCCTACCGGTCGGCACCAGCCTATGGTTTGGAAGAAGACTATCCAATTTGCGTAATAGGTGTACTACTCCTAAACCAAGGAGTACTCGCAACCTGAGAGAAGGTGAAAAGAAAAGACAACTGAATAGTCCTATCCGTTTTCTCCAGAACCAGAAACCATCCTCGAAGTCCTTCGAGTTCGTATCTAACCATACAATGGTTTTGTCCAATGGAAGTGGACGTTCGTAGTCATACGGGGTGTCCTGGAGAAAAGGGTAAAAGTAGGAGTGGCAATGAGGTCTGCAACTCTGACAATCCAAAAGCCAGTGTTAAGAAGGTTCGTTCAACTTGGTCACTGAGTCATTGTCCAGGGTCGGGTCAATGGTCGCTGCCAGAGAGAGAGAGAAAAGAAACACTCAGCGTGCAGTCTAACCTAGATCAGAATGGTTATCACTTTGTCTAATCTGGAAACCTCCCACTGTACCTCAAATTCTCCTCCAAACCTGAAAGAAGAATTAGTCGGGGTCACCCGAGGAGTAAACTAACTCATCAGTGGGAATCGGGATCCAACTATCATCGCATGATAACTTGACGGAATCCACTCAAGTCACCACACTCCAGAAGGTATGCGCATGCCTGGCAAGTTTCAGTTCTTTTGAAACTCCCGATGTTTGTTTTTACCCCTGGACCCAAGTGACCTTGACAATGCCAACAAATCAAAGAGTCCTAGTCAAGTTCTACCCGTCATTATCTTGATTGCGTTAAACCCACCCGTACGAGTCCTTGACAATGCCAACAAGACCGTATGACTGTCCTAACCAATCCACTTATCCTTGTGACAGAAAAACATTACATAGCTACCGAACACTACGCCACGGCAATGCACGACAAACGCAGCACGAATACTAAGTAATATTAATCTGAAATGACGGAGGGCTACGACTGGTTTTTGGCGAAAAACCTTTAACGTAATGAACTTGATATCGTTGAAGGAACTGGATAACCTTTTATAAAAATATAGTAACGAAAACCTTTGCTAAAGAGGTCACTCTCGGTGAAGGGATCTCGGCTCTTTCCCCGTAGAATGAGGTGCAGGATATTCCAACTGAATACCACGATGCAAAGCAAAAGTAATCGGCTATAGTGAAGTTAATGCCCTGACGCAAACTTCTGTCCAAGGGGTCACTCCCGGTGAAGGGATCTCGGCCCTTGCCTCGTCGACTGAGGAGCAGGATATTCCAAATGAATACCACGATGCAAAACAAAAGTGAACGTCCTTGCAATAACAGCTTTTGAAAAGTGTTCCAACAACATCAGAATAGGTTTGTTTATCTTGCATTGATCCGAATCAACGCAGTCCCATCAAATGATCACACCACAAAGAACGAAAATATACTGACGTACGTATATGCCATCCGCATTCGCCACTGGGTCCCGTCATCTCCCGTTAGGTTAGCTAACTAACGGCAGAGCGGGGACTGGACTAGCGCGGATGTAAAACATATACAACATCTACTAATATATATACCAATATATTATATTTCGCTCAAGGCGTGATAAAATGCAACATCACAGAAATGTACAGCATCACAGAACAATACAGATATCTGGAAGCCCCGGGTTTCACAGAGCCGCTGCTGAAACCCGACGTTCCCCTGGTCGTGTGGATAGCCTGTGCAATGAAATCCTAGACCCCTACGGGCGCGGCAAGTCACCCGCCAAAACCTGAAGCGAGGCAGCCCCCTCCCGCACCGTGAATGGACCACCCAACACTTCATGGAATCCGGTAACTTGGGCACCCCTCCTGGTTCAACCTGTACCCCCTACGAGTGCGGCGAATAGCCCGCCAATCCTAGAGCGAAGCCCCCTCCGTCTCAATGCCATGAGATGCGGGCCCGTTGCCCTCTAGAACCCGGCTATCCGTGCACCCTTCCGCGGGGTAATCCTAGTACAGAAAGTAAAATATACATACACCGGGTACATCGACCGCAACCAGGTCGTGCCCCAAAAGAATAATACAAACAGGCAGTGACGGCAGTCCACATGTCGGACGCTCGCCCCGCAATATCAAATGTACATAATACAAAAAAATTGTACTAGCATTGCATCCAGGCTATCCCCCACGACCGATCCGCAACAACACAGCATAAACATAGAACATCAACGTGAAAATCACGTTCGCAAATCCGTCTAACCGGGCTATAGCAGTTAGACAGGATTTACCGATCAAGTGACATTCACGGTCGCAGATATAATGTAAATACTGTGAAATAATGTGTTTAAAAATATCCGATCGATCAAACAATTAACAAGTGGGCCCCAAGAAAAACTGTAGCACTCACAGAAATAATTGGCCCAAATTTAATATTCCAAAACCCACAAAATTAGCCCAGAAGCCCACTGTAAAATTTTGACAAGGTGAGCACAGTAGAGTGCGGCGGAACCGCGGCCCAAAGGGGGGTTTGGCCGCGGTTCCGCGCTCCACTGAAAGACTGACACTGTCGAATTTTTACAGTGGTCTTAGAATTTCCTGTACATTATTTTTCTGCAACCTGAAAAATTTTTAGACACCAAAAAATTCCAACAGAAAACTGATGCAAAGGAAAATGTGGTTTTTGGGATTTTGGTCGATCGGAAATGCAAAACACATTAGAATAAGCTAGGTAAGGTTAATGGCGTGGCTCTGATACCATGTTACGCCACGGCAGCGCCCCGGCCTCGTACTTGAGGCCAAAATACGGAATCAAAATTTTTTCCTTACTCGGAAACCGGCGCTACCGCGGACAAAGAAAACCCGGATCGTAACCATTAACCTAATGCTAGCAATCAAGAGATAGGGTGAGAAGTATACCGAGTGATCCGAGTCCTCCGGTCTTCTCGTCATCGTCCCGATCTCCCGCGGAAAGTGTAGTCTCCATATCGTCGCCTCCTCGCCGGAAAGGGCACCACATTGCCTGTGTCTTTTACGGGCTCCCGCCTCAATACCGAGGCAACTCGGGCATGAAGCAGGCAACTCGACATGCCCAAGAAATGCTGTAGAATGTAGTGTAGATGATGCTTGTCTCATTTGGGGTTTGTAGTTGCCTTGATGGAGGAATGGGGTTAGGAAAAATGGTGCGTTCATTTTTCCAAAACAAGAAGAAGAAGGAGATGAAGAATTCCTCACAAAACCAAGATGAACTCTCTCATTCTTTTCTTTCTCTCAAGTGTTCTACCATTTTTCATCAAGTGAGAAGAATAAGGTGGAGGAAAGATTATGAAGCGAGAAGGGAAGTGATGGTAGGAGCATAAGGGTGACCACATCCTAAACCTCATCATCACAACCTCACATCAACTCTAATCTTTCTCATCAACTTTCAACTCACTTCTAATCTTCATAAAGCATGAAAAGAAGAATGAAAAGAATGGTATCTAAATAAGTTATCATAATAAATACTTTTGCAAGAAAAACCTCCACAATGTGTTATTTGCAAAACTGCAAATAACCCCCTCCATCAGAAAAGTCCGGCCGGGAAAGAACAAAGGAAAACCGGCCGGGAAAGAACAAAGGAAAACCGGCCGGAACGGAATGCAAACTGGCAACTCCAGAAAACTGGTCCCGTAATAAATTACAGGAAAACCCCGATACTGTGCATACACACCCGCATCTGTATTCCGACCGGATACAAATGCAAAGAGACAAAATCTACACTGTACTAAACTAGGACCGGCTTAAGCCAAAGCCGGCTAGTAATATCCGTCCGATCCTGATCCGTGCAATACCGCACGTATCAGATCGAACCCTGCCTTATAACTATACGGCTACTAGTACAAAACTGTCCGATCCTGATCCGTGCAATACCGCACGTATCTGATCGGACCCTGCCATATCTCCATACGGTCTCTACAGCGTTTCGCCCGAAAGCTTGAGTAACTGTAAGTGTGGTGGACTCTAAAGACTCGTCAATACTATGGCTGTGGATTTAACCACTAGCACGTCAGAGGTATTAGCCAATACATGACGGGCCACCAGCTATTGACCAAAAGGGACGTTGATGAGCGAACTCATCCTGACGCCCTACTGAGCCTGTCAGTGACAATATCCGTACAGTCCGGTCCGTTCGTCTATGAGCATCGCATGTCGGGCCTAGGGGGTTGGTAAAAGTCAGACCCCCAAAAGCGGTACAAGTCGTGTCGGAGTGTAGCCCAGAACGCCCTGAGATACTACTGGAATACCTACCAGTAAATCTCCTGCCTCGGCCGAGGGCTTTGCGTAATGGCTCTCCTAGACACAGCGCGACCTCACCCCCAATACCGGGAGAGACGAACCCCTGCATATCCGCTCACTGCCTCCATGTGGCTCGGGACTGTACCCAACTAAAACCTGTTTGCACGACTCCTTTGAGCCGTGGTAGGGTAGTAATCAAAGCACAGTGGGAACTCACACGAGACAAATGACGATCTCAGGTCGATGAACTAACCTGTACACATGTCACCAGGGAACTGCTATCTGACGTCTGGTATAAGACCAACTAGCAGGTTCCCGGCGAGTCCTGTCCGGTGTACTCATAACCCAATGAGCACCTGTATACATCTTAGGTGAACCAACTGACACCAGTGGCTTGTGAGACCGGCCACCGCCCCTCGTCGGGGTCTCGACTGTATACACTAGTCTACTAATGGAGTATCGATGCCCTGTCTCGAAACTCCTACGACTAGGGACCTTTTAAGGATGTGATTATAGACTACCAGCTCCCACGTATATGATCGCCCTCATACTGCCGGCAGTCAAGCAAGAATCCTAGGGGCTCTATCAACGTGTAATAGCGACATGCCAGGTCACCTAAAGCAGTACACGATGATAAAGATAAACCAGATAGCATACTATCATCTCGAGTAAGACTGTCCTACCGGGATAGGTCCTCCCTCAATCATTGCAATCACGTGCCTGTGATCCAATAATTGACTCTGAGGGCACTATCTCCAACACTCACAACTTTGCGGGGGTGCTATACGCCATCCACCCGACTTTCCCCGTAGATATAAATCTACCCACCTTGCTTCTTGTGTGCCGATTCCGATGTCACCATCTTCATCTTCAATGCCTCGACATCACGTGGGGGTACCTACACATATAATCCAATCGCAAATTCGTATTAAAATCATATCGGAAAACCAAAACTACATGCTAAAGGCCTATAGGTTAGAACCTATGGACCACACCTTCAAAACCACCAACAACCCTCGATATCGTCGTACAAACGTCAAGCGATCGAGGTAAAATACAGATACAACAATCTAGAATCCAAAATACGAGAAACGAAACCCGGAATCAAAACAACAACTCTTGAAAATGGTCACAGATTTTACCCTAGGTCAAATCAGCCAATTTTGCATATGCCTAGGGTCTAATTTACTGGAGATAAATCCCTGGAACAAAAATGAGTCAATTCCACACTGCTCTGGCCGCAAATTGCAGCCAAAAATAATTTATTTGTGGCATGGTTAGAGGGTTAGGGGCTAGGGTCTTGGGTGATGCTTCCTAGGTGCCTGCATGTATCACTGTCTTTGCTAAATAATTTTCAAGTCACCGGGTGTTAGCAGATTTCAATATACACTCATAGAATCCACAATTCTTCCGATATCGGGTTTCTAAGTTCTCTAAAATGGGTTCCAGCCTCTGGTTTTGGTCTCCAATCAATCACCACAGGGGTTGTATGGCCTCTACTAACCTTAATTTCACCTTTGGGTTCAACTTAAACCCTAATTCTCAACTTCAAGTTTTCAAAGTTCCCAAAACCACACAATATCGATTCTAATTTAACATGGATGCTAAAGGAATGGAAAGTCTACACTAAAGATGGAATAATTACCTCATTTTGCACTCATGAATCCTCTACAGCGCCAAAACTCAAAATTTCTTGGTCCAAAGGGTAGCTTGAGAGCTTGTGCATATTTTTTGTGAAGAGGAGATGGGTTTTGGATTTGTTTTTGTCACGACCCAAAATATTAGCTCATAACCAGCACTTAAATCACGCAACGTCTAGAGACGTAACGTAATTCAAGTAAGCTGAAACCCAGAAACCTAAACCCTTTTTAAGAAAATAAAGGAGGTGAAGTTTTGAAATAATGGTATAGTCAAATCAAGTTTTCTTAAAATGCATAGAAAAGGAACATGAAAATGCAAGTGGACTTTACTAGTTTGAAAACATGTTTCGTCTTTTAAAAATTTGGGCAGCACATCCTTTGTATATTTTGATCCAAAACCACATATACAAGATAATGATAAAGGCATCCCCAAATAGGAGATAGCTCTTCGCCAAACGGCGGATCATAACCACGCAAGACAGTATAAATAAGTATACGACGCCCAGCGGCGAAGTTCACCACAAAGAAAAGAAAAAACGAGATATAAAAACCACCAGTAGCGGAAAACCCCTCGCTCTAAGTTTCGCAACCACAATCTCACTAAGTCTCATTACTTATACAATTTACTAATTTTGATTTATGGAGTCGACTAGATACAATATGAAATATAAATACAAGAGTGGGTACGATACAAATGCCCCGCCTATCAATGCAAAACACCCAAATGAAGCTGTGTGCCAGCGATGCCGCTACTGATCCGTGCGGTCAACCTGCAAGAACTGTGGCATAACGGGGGTGAGTTGCCAACTCGTGAGTAGAAAAATATCAACAGATAGAAATCGAATAAACAACGACTCCTAGGTCAACTATATCATAAAGGTAATACTCTAATATCTAGGGTGACCGGGTCGTATATGTGCCAACACTAATACCAATGTCAATCAGCATGTGGATATCATCCAACAATCTAATCAATGTATGTATGTATGTGGATCTCGTCCAACCAAAATCAATGTATGTATGCAAGCGGATCTCGTCTCACCATAATCAATGAATGTATGCATGTGGATCTCGTCCAACCATATAATCAATGTATGTATGTATGTGGATCTCGTCCAACCATAATCAATGTATGCATGCATGTGGATCTCGTCCAACCATATAATCAATGTATGTATGCACGTAAATATCATAAAAGAGTGTGCATGTATGTATAAGGATATAAATCAACGGTGTCCCTCGCGACACATCAAAATCATGGAACATGGGTGTCCAACATCGACACCCAAAAACATCATGAAACCCGTGTCCAGTATCGACACGTAAATCCTCATATATCGGGCTCCATCAGTCCGTATCGGCCCACGGGCTCCGTCAGTCCGGATCGGCCCATATCATCTCTCGACTCCGGTCGGTACCTCCGGATATCCGCCAGGTCCAACCAATCACCGGTAGGGAGTAGTCCCTCTTCCAGGCTCACTGTCTGTATACACAGCATCCCTTTCTTGCTCCGGGGTACCATACCGAGTCCACCATGTACCCGCAATCGGCCTCATCCAACTTCTCGAATCGGGTTTCACATGTCGTACGTCTCAAAATCGAGAAAACGCATGGTGGACGCACTGGAATATCATATCAAGAGAAACCGGGTTTTTAAAACAATACATGCTTTCTTTTGAAATAGCCACAGTTCTCAAATCTAGAAATCTCATGAAAACAACATATCTCAATGCGTGTAATCATAAAGCATGATGTATGCGATATATAACAGAAATGTAAGCATATCCGAATATCATGCATTATGGAACAGTGATATAACATAATAAAGGAAAACTGCTCTCTTAACTGGATCCAATTTTTAAAATGCAACATGCGGTTCCTAATTTCCTAATAAAACCAGTTATCTATTT
The DNA here is from genome assembly GCA_030015575.1 of Agapanthus africanus. Taxonomy (NCBI): domain Eukaryota; kingdom Viridiplantae; phylum Streptophyta; class Magnoliopsida; order Asparagales; family Amaryllidaceae; genus Agapanthus; species Agapanthus africanus. The sequence continues at coordinate 417,579,584 of JASDDO010000012.1, forward strand.
AGGTACAATATGTATATGCACAAGTATAGATGTACCAATGTGTATATGCGCCAATATAGGCATGCAACGTGTATATGCGCAAGTATGGATGTACCAATGTATTTGTGCACTAATATGGATATACAAATATGTAACATTTTAAAAAAAAAATTAAATAATTAAATAAATAAAACCCTTTAGGTAAATTTTCTGATAATCGGTAAAATAAACCGTATTTTCCGTAAAACTCAACTACAATTATTTTTCAATATAAACTTAAATACACCTATTTTAATTATGTAATTGCTAGTATTTGATATTTATTTGGTCACTTGTAAATTTCTAGTTTACTAAAATATTTTTCCTAAATTAATTAAATTAAAATATTAACATAAGCTTTAATTATACATTAAATTGGTGCAAATTACAAATTGCAATGGGTTAATTCGACAAATGTGAACCATAACATATTAGAATTAAGATTGTTGCATGCTCTTCTCTTCTTGATTTGACTTCAAATTTCTAGACTTTTCTAGGTCAAATAGAATTAAGAAAATAAATAAAAATTAAATAATTTTGAAAAGACTTAAGTGAAGTAATAATTTGAGAAGTCTTCCACACATATCTACACTCATTTCTCTCTCTCTCTCTCTCCACTCCCCTCACATGGCCGAAACTCCTCACGTCTGCCCAAAAAGTTTCCCCACTTCACTTGCTTCAAAATTCTTCAAAAATCCAAAATTTAAACCTCAAATTCCAAATCCAATCTCTACCCATTATTCTTTGCCCTATCTAGCATGGATCTTAGAGAAAAATTAGCATTTTGTGAGGCTAGGTTGCATGTTGATCTCATGTTTGTGGAGGTATAATTGCAACCCAAGTGTTAATTGTAAGTTAATTACTATAATTTAATGAATTTCGGTATTTAATTAGGGTTCTAATTGCTAACTTGAAAATTCAAGAAAAGGTATTTAGATCAAGTTAGGGTTTTTACTTCATCATTAAGTATGCAATGTATAGTTTAACATGTTTGGTAATACTAAACCTAATCTAGAAGCTAAATTGTAAATTGTTACAATTAATTTGTTCGAATTGCATGATTTTTGCAAACTAGGTTTTTGTAAAATATATATATAGGTGAGATAAAATTCTAGTGAGAATTTTTATCAATTATTCATGGTTTTAATGGGTAGCTTAACATGTTAATTGAATGCAAAACCTAATCTAGTCACTAGTTTGCTAGTTTTTACTTTAAAATTGTGATAAATATGCTAATTTTGCTAACTAGGTTTTAGAAATTGATTAAATAATTGAGATTAAAATCTAATTATGGTTTTCATGATATTATTAACATTTTAGTTTGTTTTTTAGCAACTTAGATCATGCAAAACTTAGTTTAGTTGATGATTTGTGAATTTTTGCTTTAAAGTTGTTAAAATTGGATAAATTTGCAAACTAGAATTTTCGGATTTATAGAAATTAGTGTGATAAAAATATAGTAATAATTTGTATGACTTAATTATGATATTAAGTGAATATTATGGCCATTAGTTTCGTTAAAACATCAAATTTCGAATTAAAACGAAAATTAAGTGCTTTCTAGGTTTTCAGAAATAAATCGATTTTATTTATTTTGAGTTTTTGATGAGTTGCAATCTATTTTATATTATAATTAGTGATTATTGGAACTACGATTTGTACGTTTTTGTTTTATCTCGATCAATCGGCGTTTGTACGCCGATGTCGAGGGTTATTTGGTTCTTTTGAATGAGCGAGTCATAGGTTTTAACCAATGCTCGTTTCGTGCATCGTTTTGGTTTTGTCCGCGATTTCAGTTTACGATATTATATATGTTTGCATATAGGTACCCCTCACGTGGACTTCGGACGATGAAGAAGAGGATGGCGGCATCGACTTTGGCAGAAAAGGACCAGGTGAGTAGATGTATATCTACGGGGGAAGTCGGGTGGATGGCGTATAGCACCCCCGGAAACGTAGAATAAGGATATTGCGTACTGTTATTAGGAAGTTGGACATGAATTTAGATTCTTGGCGAGTAGGATCCTATTGAAGACTTTAGGTTGGACTAGACTGATTTAGAAAGACTTAACCAGAGGATGACTGCCTTGGAGGGAACTCGTAGGTTTCATGTATCCACATACACACACGCACACACACATACACTTGACTTGGTGTGTGTGTGTGTGTGTATAAATGTGTGTAGGTTTCTATATGTATATGTATATATATATATATAACATATACACGTGATATGAGGAGGTTACATGATACATGGGGTTGAGTCGGTATGACTGGGCATGATACTGTGAGATATTAGATATACGATCGAGTTATGACATGAAATGCGTTATGATATTAGCGGATCGTTAGGAAATGAGAAAATGTATAATTATACATAAACGATAACAGGTGATGATGACATTGAAATGTACGAGACTCTAGAATAGAACCCGGATTGTAATATGTGACTTAATCACGAGATTATTTATGACATGACATTTTAGTGGATCATTTGATGATGTATATTTACGCAGACGATGATATATGATTGATGATATTTGGATGTATGCGATTATAGTACAATACCCTTGATCATGATATTTTTTGATGATGATACTATACGAACGATGATGTATATATGTGATAGTTGACCCGTACCCCGATTTTGGGATTCCATACGATGGATTTTACCATACGAGGCATAGATGTGATGATTGATCCGCACTCTTGACTCGAGGAAGTCGTACTATTTACGTGACGCTATTGAGGCTGGATCGCCGACTACTAGAGATATCGACTCAGACTTTAGGAGGATTCTTCTTACCTTTCGACTAGTGTCTTTAGTTAGTTCCTTAGTTGGTTAGGTAGATCTTAGTTTAGGCTCGAGTCATACTTATTTTCAAACTGTTGAATCGTGCTTTTTCAAACAACAAACCGTATGACTCGTAATCAGCATGTATTTTCTAGTTGTGCGTTTCTACATTTTCACCGTTATATTCATGTTGTGTTCATCGCATCATATATTCATACATATGTTCTTTAGCTAATATGAAGCTCTGCCTGTTAGGACCCAGCACCATTACTGATGATGCGCATGTTCCACGTACACTTATTTGCCGGCTCACAAACATCATCATCGGTAATTGCCATGTCACGTACACTTTAGAACATATTATCTTTTTATTGATATAATCATCTAAATGCTAGTCCAATATAATATTGTGTGATTACCCTCATGTGCTAGTTTAGACATTGCATTTATTACTTAGACACTTCATGCATTCACATATTCATATTATCATGCAGTATTCTGGGGCTTATGGCTATGCTCATTATTTACTTACTCTTGATTTTGGGATTTTGGATTTCTATGAGATTTCTGGATTTTGGGGAAAACCGCAAGAATTTAATAAAAGCTTAGTATCATCATTTTTAAAATGCAAGTTGCGATTTTCTCGTGATATATGTGTCGTCCAACATGAGATTTCATGTTTTCTGTTGGATTTCGAGACCCGATTCAAGGAGTGGATAAACCGTCTCGGATACAAGGTGGGCCCGGTATGGTACCCCAGGGCAAGAAGCTCGAGTTGTAGACGATGAGCCTGGCAGGGGAAGACTACCTACCGGTGATGTCTGGTACGGCGGATATCCGGAGGATACCGACCGTTGTCGTGAGATTTGATGTTATGGGCCGATCCGGACTGACGGAGCCCGAGATATTGAGACTATGAGGTATTGAGACTTTGAGATTTATATGTTTTTTTGTCTATATCTTACACGGATTTCCATGGATTTCATTGATGATGTTTCGGATTACCTTAAAAAATTTACTATGATAAAAGTTACAGATTTCTTATACAGATATATCCAGATTTCATGGTTGATTGTTTTACATTCATGGTGCATGCATACTCATACACATGACATGTTACTACTTGAGGCACTGACACGAGCACTGAGCATTGCACTTACGCATAGATTATTACCCTGCCACTACTAGATGACTAATGTTATATTAAGTATATTATTATGACCTACGAGATTGTCGTGCATACGATTTCTACTCGCAGATGTCTTCTACTCACGAGTTGGCAACTCACCCCCGTTGTGCCAAATTTTCTTACAGGTTTCGATGTACAGGTTTCCTTGGTAGCTTGCTGGCACATCATTTCATTCAGGGTGATTTGCTTGGTAGGTTGGTTCACTTGTATTAGGACCGCCGTTGTACTTTTATTTATTTCATTTGTATCTAGTAAGCTCCATCAACCAGACTTGTATTACTTGATAATTTAGTAGACCAGTTGCTTATTCTTTCGACCTTAGAGTCGCGCTTGTACTATTATGGTTTTCTGGTGGATTGGTTTTCTTTTGAGTTTTGAGCCTTACCCTTCGGCGTTGTATATTATATTGCTTGTGTGGTTGTTTCCGCCTTTTGGCTTAGAGCTAGCTCCCGCTTGGGGATGCCTTTTTATTGTTGCTTATGTATATATTCTTATTTGTACCCGTTTGGGGCCAGTTTTTACAAAGGAGACTCTGCCGAAATTTTTGAGAAAATTTGATGTTGTTTTTAAAACATGTTTTCCTTTACTTCTTTTAAAACATTTATATTCTGGGCTTCGGCTTACTTAGATTACGTTGCGCCTTTAAACGTTTCGTAATTTAAGTGCCGGTCACGTTCCGTACTTTCGGGTTGTGACAAAGTTGGTATCAGAGCACTAGGTTTAACCCTTGTCTAAGTCTAGGTTGACCTTGGTTGATGGAGTAGGTGGCTTAGGTAGAGTGATGTACCGTGGGTATGATCCGCAGCATACTTAAGATACTCTACTCTGCTTAAGAAGCCTTAGGATATACATTTCTTTGCACCGTATTCTATTCGTTCCTTTGATCTATCTTCGTCGATATCGGATGGTGGTTTCTGTTACCACGATCGCACGGGCAGAGGGAGCTGCGGCTCGAATCCGATGACCGTTAAGGTATTGCCTATTCTTTAGGATTGAAGCATTGTTTAGCGTGCGGACGAAGGGTATTCACATGTCGTCTAGACGAAGTTAAAAGGTTCGAACGATTGTCAGAAACCCATTTTCCCAAGTTTAAGGTATTCGGAAGAACATGCAGGTATTTCTATGGACCCTCTAGAAGAATGAAACCCTAACTCGACATAATGACCATGAGAACGCCTTTGAACCTTAGGGTTTACGGTAGTTCCGCGGTGCCATTAGTGAGGCTTGGGTTTGCTTTTCTACGACTGGTCCACAGATGCTGGGGCATGTACTGGATATTTTTAAACTGTACTTGAGTGTTGAGCTCTCGGGGAATTATGGGATTTTGATGAATCGATCGAAAAGTTTAACGTAGTCCGGATATCAGGTGAACGGATACATTACTCGGGAGACTCTAGATATGAGTATAGCCGTTTGTAGCATCGTTCTTACAGCTACGAAGAGACGAGTTCGAATCAGTCGACACTAGAGGAAAGAGGAGCACATTGACGTCGGTGTAACGATTTGCAATCTGGTGATTCGAGTACCACATTTCCGTTGTTTGGATTCTTGTATTTTGATGATTTCGTTTTAAGATTGGTATTTTCTATGTGTACATTCATTACACTCTATTCGTGTTTCATATATCAGTTGTATTGATGGTGTTTTGTGCATAACCAGTGCACTCTATTTGGTTTTATACATTTTGAGATATTGATTTAATTTCATGCATATGGGTTGCACATGATTTTGACGAATGCTTTGGCATAGTTTTCATGCACTTTTCGTACTGTGATTTCGATTTCGATATTTGGTATATGTTTTCATGCACCATGTGCACTTGATTGAGATTTTTGCACACACTTGGCGCACTTGATGCGATTTGTACACACCAGATGCAATAAATCGGGGTTTTGTGCAGATTAGATGCACTTGATATTATTGTCGTGCACGCCCGTTGCACTTGACAGATGTTTTTGGTGCACACCCGTTGCACTCAGTTTTGTTTTTGTGCGTATTCATGGCATCTGTATTTGATTTCGATTTTTGTGCGCACCGGACGCACGTGGTACCTCGTATACTATATTTGAGATTGATTTCATTTTGAGAATTATGTTTTTATGATATTTACTATTTGGTTTGATAATCGAGCAGGACTGTCCTGAGATCGGTACCTAGATGTTTTTGCATGCTTTATTCAGATGTTTGGACGATTTTACTACGCTGCGTACTATATACAAGTAATAATTTTGATGTATTTCATGTTGGTTTTTGTATTGGACTTTGACATGGTATTTTCACCATAACTCCGATGATTGCTTTATGCTTGACGGAGTTGATTTTTAGTTATGTATTGATGATTTCGGAGCCCCGACGATTTGAGTGTTTTGCTAAATATTTTAGTATTTGGGGGGAGTTTTAATTTAAATTCGTGGACCGAATTTCTTTAAGGGGGGAATATTGTAACGTTTTAAATAAATAAATAAATAAATAATTAAATAAATAAAACCCTTTAGGTGAATTTTCTGATAATCGGTAAAATAAACAGTATTTTCCGTAAAACTCAACTACAATTATTTTTCAATATAAACTTAAATACACCTATTTTAATTATGTAATTGCTAGTATTTGGTATTTATTAGGTCACTTGTAAATTTCTAGTTTACTAAAATATTTTTCCTAAATTAATTAAATTAAAATATTAACATAAGCTTTAATTATACATTAAATTGGTGCAAATTACAAATTGCAATGGGTTAATTCGACAAATGTGAACCATGACATATTAGAATTAATATTGTTTCATGCTCTTCTCTTCTTGATTTGTCTTCAAATTTCTAGACTTTTCTAGGTCAAATAGAATTAAGAAAATAAATAAAACTTAAATAATTTTGAAAAGACTTAAATGAACTAATAATTTGAGAAGTCTTCCACACATTTCTACACTCATTTCTCTCTCTCTCTCTCTCTCCACTCCCCTCACATGGCCGAAACTCCTCATGGCTGCCGAAAAATTTTCCCCACTTCACTTGCTTCAAAAATCCAAAATTTAAACCTCAAATTCCAAATCCAATCTGTACCCATTATTCTTTAGCCTATCTAGCATGGATCTTGGAGCAAAATTAGCATTTTGGGAGGCTAGGTTGCGTGTTGATCTCATGTTTGTGGAGGTGTAATCCCAACCTGAGTGTTAATTGTAAGTTAATTACTATAATTTAATGAATTTCGGTATTTAATTAGGGTTCTAATTGCTAACTTGAAAATTCAAGAAAAGGATTTTAAATCAAGTTAGGGTTTTTACTTCATCATTAAGTATGAAATGTGTAGTTTAACTTGTTAGGTAATGCTAAACCTAATCTAGAAGCTAAATTGTAAATTCTTGCAATTATTTGTTCGAATTGCATGATTTTTGCAAACTAAGTTTTTGTAAAATATATATATAGGTGAGATAAAATTCTAGTGAGAATTTTTATCAATTATTCATGGTTTTAATGGATAGATTAACATGTTAATTGAATGCAAAACCTAATCTAGTCACTAGTTTGCTAGTTTTTACTTTAAAATTGTGATAAATATACTAATTTTGCTAACTAGGTTTTAGAAATTCATTAAATAATTGAGATTAAAATCTAATTATGGTTTTAATGTCATTATTAACATTTTAGTTTGTTGTTTAGCAACTTAGATCATGCAAAACTTAGTTTAGTTGATGATTTGTGAATTTTTGCTTTAAAGGTGTTAAAATTGGATAAATTTGCAAACTAGAATTTTTGGATTTATAAAAATTAGTGTGATAAATATATAGTAATAATTTGTATGACTTAGTTATGATATTTAGTGAATATTATGGCTATTAGTTTCGTTAAAATATCAAGTTTCGAATTAAAACGAAAATTAAGTGCTTTCTAGGTTTTCGGAAATAAATCGATTTGATTTATTTTGAGTTTTTGATGAGTTGAAATCTATTTTATATTATAATTAGTGAGTTTTAGAATTACGATTTGTATTTTTGTGTTTTATCTCGATCAATCGGCATTTGTACGCCGATGTCGAGGGTTATTTGGTTCTATTGCATGAGCGGGTCATAGGTTTTAACCTATGCGCGTTTCGTGCGTCGTTTTGGTTTTGTCCGCGATTTCGGTTTACGATATTATATATGTTTGTGTATCGGTACCCCTCACGTGGACTTCGGACGATGAAGAAGAGGATGGAGGCATCGACTTCGGCAGAAAAGGATCAGGTGAGTAGATGTATATCTACGGGCGAAGTCGGGTGGATGGCGTATAGCACCCCCGCAAACGTAGAATAAATATGTTACGTACTGTTATTAGGAAGTTGGACATGACCTTAGATTCTTGTCGAGTAGGGTCATATTGAAGATTTTAGGTTGGACTAGACTGATTTAGAAAGACTTAACCAGAGGATGACTGCCTTGGAGAGAACTCATAGGTTTCATGTAGACACATACACATACGCACACACACATACACTTGACTTGGTGTGTGTGTGCGTGTTTATAAATGTGTGTAGGTTTCTATGTGTGTGTGTGTGTGTGTGTGTATATATATATACATACACGTGATATGAGGAGCTTATATGATACATGGGGTTGAGTCGGTATGACTGGGTATGATGCCGTGAGATATTAGATATACGATCGAGTTATGACATGAGATGCGTTATGATATTAGCGGATCGTTGGGAAATGAGAAAATGTATAATTAAACATAAACGATAATAGGTTATGATGATATTGAAATGTACGAGACTCCAGTATAAAACCCGGATTGTAATATGTGACTTAATCACGAGATGATATATGACATGACATTTTAGTGGATCATTTGACGATGTATATTTACACAGACGATGATATATGATTGATGATATTGGGATGTATGCGATTATAGTACAGTACCCTTGATCATGATATTTTTTGATGATGATACTATACGAACGATGATGTATATATGTGATAGTTGACCCGTACCCCGATTTTGGGATGCCGTACGATGGATTTTACCGTACGAGGCATATATGTGATGATTGATCCGCACTCTTAACTCGAGAATGTCGTACTATATGCGTGACACTATTGAGGCTGGATCGCCGACTACTAGAGATATTGACTCTGACTTTATGAGGATTCTTTTTACCTTTCGACTAGTGTCTTTAGTTAGTTCCTTAGTTGGTTAGGTAGATCTTAGTTTAGGCTTGAGTCATACTTATTTTCAAACTGTTGAATCGTGCTTTTTCAAACAACAAACCGTATGACTCGTAATCAGTATGTATTTTTTAGTTGTGCGTTACTACATTTTCACCATTATATTCATGTTGTGTTCATCGCATCACATATTCATACATATGTTCTTTAGCTAATATGAAGCTCTGCCTGTTAGGACACCAGCACTATTACCGATGATGCACATGTTCCACGCACACTTATTTGCCGGCTCACACACATCATCATCGGTAATTGCCATGTCACGTACACTTTAGAACATATTATCTTTTTATTGATATAATCAGCTAAATGCTAATCGAATATAATATTGTGTGATTACCCTCATGTGCTAGTTTAGACATTGCATTTATTACTTAGACACTTCATGCATTCACATACTCATATTATCATGCAGTATTCTGGGGCTTATGCCGATGCTCATTATTTACTTACTCTTGATTTTGGGATTTTGGATTTCTATGAGATTTCTAGATTTTGGGGGAAAACAGCAAGAATTTAATAAAAGCTTAGTATCATCATTTTTAAAATGCAAGTTGCGGTTTTCTCGTGATGTATGTGTCGTCCACCATGAGATTTCATGTTTTCTTTTGGATTTCGAGACCCGATTCAAGCAGTGGATGAACCGTCTCGGGTACATGGTGGGCCCGATATGGTAACCCGGGGCAAGAAGCTCGAGTTGCAGACGATGAGCCTGGCAGGGGAAGACTACCTACCGGTGATGTCGGGCGCGGCGGATAACCGGAGGATACTGACCGTTGTTGTGAGATTTGATGTTATGGGCCGATCCGGACTTACGGAGCCCGAGATATTGAGACTATGAGGTATTGAGACTTTGAGATTTACATGTTTTGTGTCGATGCTTGACATGGATTTCCATGGATTTCATTGATGATGTTTCGGATTACCATACAAATTTTACTATGATAAAAGTTACAGATTTCTTATACAGATATATCCAGATTTCATGGTTGATTGTTTTACATTCATGGTGCATGCATACTCATACACATGACATGTTACTACTTGAGGCACTGACACGAGCACTGAGCATTGCACTTACGCATAGATTATTACCCTGCCATTACTAGATGACTAGTGTTATATTAGGTATATTATTATGACCTAGGAGATCGTCGTGCATGCGATTTCTACTCGCAGATGTCTTCTACTCACGAGTTGGCAACTCACCCCCGTTGTGCCAAAATTTTTTACAGGTTTCGATGTACAGGTTTCCTTGGTAGCTTGCTGGCACATCATTTCATTCAGGGTGATTTGCTTGGTAGGTTGGTTCACTTGTATCAGGACCGCCGTTGTACTTTTATTTATTTCATTTGTATCTAGTAAGCTCCATCAACCAGACTTATATTACTTAATAATTTAGTAGATCAATTACTTATTCTTTCGACCTTAGAGTCGCACTTGTACTATTATGGTTTTCTGGTGGATTGGTTTTCTTTTGAGTTTTGAGCCTCGTCCTTCGGCGTTGTATATTATATTGCTTGTGTGGTTGTTTCCTCCTTTTGGCGTAGAGCTATCTCCCGCTTGGGGATGCCTTTTTATTGTTGCTTATGTATATATTCTTATTTGTAACTGTTTGGGGCCAGTTTTTACAAAGGAGACTCTGCCGAAATTTTTGAGAAAATTTGATGTTGTTTTTAAAACATGTTTTCCTTTACTTCTTCTTTTAAAAGGTTTAGATTCTGGGCTTCGGCTTACTTAGATTACGTTGCGCCTTTAGAAGTTTCGTAATTTAAGTGCCGGTCACGTTCCGTAGTTTTGGGTTGTGACAAAATGTGTATACGAATAAGTATGGATGTATCAATGTATATGTGCACCAATATGGATATAAAAATATATATATGCGCAAGTATGGATGTATCAATGTATATGTGTACCAATATGGGTGTACTCGTAGTATATACGCAAGCATGTTATGCGAAGAGTCATATCATGATGCAGCAATCCTACTGTATAGTGACATGGCAATTATCGATGATGAAGTGTGTGAGCCTACAATCTGTGTACGTGTAACATACGCATCATCGATAATGGTACAGGTGTACTATCGCAGGTATAAGTAATGCAATGCGAATAACATGAAGGCATCATAAGGTAAATCATATGCAAATACTGACGGGTATACGTATCTAACATGATCGAGTCGGTAAATCAATCAATCGGCATCCAGCCACACAATGTCACGTACGGTATAATCCATCGTACGACATCCTCTAGTCAAGGGTATGGATCAATCTTAAAATCAAACTCATCACGTACGGAAAAGATCATCGTACGGCGGCATTTAAAACATCAGGGATCCTATCAACCTTTACGACAGTGAGGGGGTACGGATCTAACGTCACGTACGGCATATCACACATGTTCACAACATATATAAATGTAACTATATACCTATGTCCCAGGTCACATCCATAATGATCTTATATCAGGGACTGACAAGGTATCAACCATTTCAATCGACTCGCATCCGTATACCAAAACATCATCATATCCGCCTTATATTCTTTCATAGCATTTATATCTCACATCAAGTCGAGTTTACATAATATTTTATCTCTACTAAAAGTATAAGTATCTAATCTAACATACACACCCGAACCATACAATCAGATTTCTAAAGAGCGAGTCGTAGTTTTTAAAATAGGGGTTACGGTGTTTTTAAGGAAAAGATATCATTTGAAATTCCGTAACGTCCCTCAAGATATCTATTTAAAATATGCATACGACTCTTCAGTTTAGAAATATATATGGTTCGGATGACACATCTACTTCAAATAACTAGTCCTATAGTATCCTAAACGGCAATATCGTCAAACATCATCCTCAAATCCCGTCATCACATATTAGCCGTATTATATCATTTCTAACTATCCTTAGTTTCTAATATGGTTTCACTAACTATCATTTAACTCTAACATTAGTTTCCAAATCTAGGTTTTCTTAATCATATTCTACAATAGGTTTCCAACAAAACTTTGCGGGGGTGCTATTCGCCATCCACCCGACTTCCCCCGTGGATATAGATCCACTCATCTTGGTCTTCGCTTGTCGAAGTCGATGACTCCACGCTCTGTCACCTCGGAATCCATGGGAAGGTACCTACAATAACAACACATATCGTAACGATATTAAAATCAAGCTCTGAAATCCAAAACGGCACATGGATCGCTTATAGGTTAGAACCTATTGCCCACATATGCAAAACCAACAAATTACCCCTATTCGTTGATGTACAAACATCCAAAAACGAAATACAAATCCAAATATCAAAACTAAACATTTCAAAATACGGAAACATAGCCAAAAACCACACTAATGTGTTCCCAGTTTTTGACTCGGGCCAAAAGGAGTTGCATAAACAAGTCTAGAGTGCTGTATATGATGTATATGACCTACTGGATCAACCCCGACACCAGAACCCACCAAGTGGCCGGCCAATCCTCTATAAAATCCGGCCTCTTCGGGTCCCCTTGCCTTGAATGGGTTCGTTTTGTCATGGTGGTCTCCTGGTAGTGTATCTAGGTCCCTGGTATTGTTTGCTACTCTCAAAAATCCTCCGGGTTGCTCCAGATTTCTCTGCATACCCTTTATCCTCACAAAACCGACATGGATAAATTCCTAAATCCATGTTTTGGGTTTCTATGCTCTGGTCCAGGTCAAGAATCATCTCAAAAGTCTTATTAACAGCCACAAAACATCACCAATTTCCCAAACCCTTCTCTTGGGATTTCAAAGTTCACACACCCATCACTAAACGACATCTAAACTTAAACAAAAAGCTAGGAAATTAAAACTACTCTAAATGAAAAGATACATACCTCATGGTTACTCCTAAACAAAACCCTAGAAGTCCCAAAGTTGCCAATATCCCATTTTGCTTGGTTCAATGTGATGAGCATGAAGAGGGGATCGTTTTTTGTGAAAGGGGTTTAGGGTTTTGGGGATTATTTGGAGATGGATCTAGGGCTTGAAAGTGAAGGGAGATGAGGGTGAGGAAGATGAAGAATGAGATGCAAAAAAATGTTGGGGAAAAGGTATGAGGCAGCCTCCACTCTCTCAATTATTCTCACTCTCTCTCTCTCTCCAAGTCATCATTATGTCTCCTTTCTCTCTCCTCACTCATCATGGCACCTTTTTCTTTCTCTTTCTCACCAAAACACATACACCCAAATAAAACAACACCATGAAATAACATGTAACATGTCATGGTGCACTAACCATAAAAACTGTAGAAACACGGATTTGGCTTAATCGCGATTAGCAGTGCACTAATCGGGATTTTTCGACACTGCATATAATAAATTTTAAAAATGCCAAATCCTTTAAATATATTTTTAAATGAATAAATCATTTTAATTTCCATTTATTTTATAATTATTGGTATATATTTATACCCTTTTTCGAAAACCCCAATTTCGCAAATCGGGTAGTTTTCGGGAAATATATTATTTTAATATTAAATTCCAAAAATAATATTTTATATTTACTGAAATGTTACAATCTTCCCCCCTTAAATAAATTCGGTCCCCGAATTTAAATTTAAACCCCTAAAATCTAAAACATTTCAATAATCAGCTCAAAACAACGGGGCTCCGAAATCATGGAAAACACAGAAATAACACAGCGCGTCAAGTGAGCATGAAAACGAGTACAAAACTCAAAATCGAACTCCGTCAAGCGTCACAAAAATGATCGGATTATCACGCATATCCTCGGAGTTACAATAGAGATACAGATCTGTAAATCCACTACTGAAATCCAATATACACTAGTCAAATACTGTAATATGTGTATAGTACGCATCCTTGTAAAACTTTCAAAATCTGAATAAACTCATGCAAAAATCTTTTCTAAATCTCCGCGTGAATGCGTAACTCACGGCATAAGTGATAGACGCTCATTTTAAAATAATAATATATGTCCATATACGTTTTCCTAAATACACGTTCCGTCGTTTTCAAAATATCACAAACGGTTTTCCTTTAAAAATGTTCGTATCGCTCACGGTCACGTAGGAAATAGCGAGTCTATAGTTCCTTTTGGAAAACCTCTTGGTAAACTTTTAATGCATGCAAAGTACTCAGGTACTGTTCTCGGATCAGTCCTGTTTGGCCACTATATAATATGGTGCCCAAAACGAAAACAAGGTGCTCAAAAGAAAAAATCAGTCTCAAAAGGCGTATCCAATAATCACATGAGTCTGGTGCGCACGGAAATCAAATCCAAATACAAGTGCTACGAACGTGCACGAAAACAAAACTAAGTGCAACGGGTGTGCACGAAAGCATCTGTCCAGTGCATCTAGAGTGCATCCGGTGCAACTAACATGCACGAATGAAAATCCCAAACGCGTGCATCCGGTGTGTAAAAAAGCACATCTCATATCATGCACCCTGTAGGGTTACTAGGCACTCTAACAAGGTTCTACAAGGCATCAACCATGCCCGATTAAAATTTTAGCCGTGCCGAACAACCCTAAACAAGATCTTTGATAGATTATTAGGGTTTCACATGCAAGTAAATATCAATTACGACTAAGTGAATACGAAATACAACCTTTGTAGATCGGTCCTTCACTTCTAAAGCTCCTTTTATTAGTCCCTTCGCTGCGATCATGGTGCTTCCGAACTCTCGGACGGCTCCATGAGAAGATGGCAACGGTTTTGCTTGAAGTCTTCGAGGCCGAAGATGATCTACGTCGAGGGAATACGAACTCAAGCTACCACTTCACCAAAGTGAAGCAAACATCCTATACTAAAGTGCTAATATAGTAGAGAATGGAGAAATAGGAAATGGGTTCACTTTAGAATTTCTTTTCTCACATTATTTCTCTATCTTTATCAAACCCAAGCAAGCTTTTGAAGGAGGAAGAAGATGAGCTCAAGAAAAATGAGAATGAAAAACTAACTCAAGAAAGAGAGAACCATGGGTGAGTTTATATCATATATTAACTCATGTAGAGACATAAACATGGCTACATTATAATGGTTAGGTTAATTAATATCTCAAGTAAAACAAAACTAGTAGACTAAGTCAATGCAACCCTAAGCTTCATGAAGCTTCATGCATGTGAGCTCATCATCCACTAATTTTAGAATTACTTTACATATAAAAAACCTAACACCATAATTAGTATGGTATAAGTCTTATACACCCATGTAAGTTGTATCAACAACCATGATACAAAATGAACACAAATAAATATATATCATATATATATTAAGTTGTGCACAAGTGAGAAAAACAAATGCTTAAGTGAACCAATGTTAGTTAGTGTAAATTAGTATATCACATATATAATTATACACTAAATTATTAAATCAACACTTGACTCAATAATCCGGTTATATCACATATAACCGACTAACATCCAATGTATCGACTTATCGAATCAACCCTTGATTCGATAACCTGGTTATATCACATATAACCGATCGATACAAACATCGCGAGAATAGAATACAGTATCACATACTCGCATTATTCTCGGTCCCGCACATATCACATATGCGCTCCTATTTCGTTTTGCCTGAGCCAGTAAAACCTCTATATAGGACTCTAAAGACTCGTCAATACGCCGGCAGTAAGTGATGATCATATCAAGCATCCACAAGCCGTCAGCGGTACTAGCTGGACGTAACGGCTACCCGGGTATGGACCGATCAGAAGATCAGCAAGAAAGCCCGCTCCAACTCCTGCAAAAAGCCTGACGGTGTCACTACCGTACAGTCCGGTCTCCTCGTCTTATATGTCGCATATCAAGTCTAGGGGTGGTAAACGTCAGACCCCAATAACCGATAAGTCATGCCGATGCGAGGCTCATAACGGGTCGAGAAACTACTGGTTACACTTAACAGTAAATCTCTAAACCATCCCTGGCCAGGGACTTCCCTGTTATGGCCAATCGAGCATAGCGCAACATCAACCCCCAATACCGGGAGAGACGAAACCCCTCCTATCGCTCATTGCCTCCATGTGACTCGGGACTGTACCCAAAAACCACCGTTTTGCACGCCCTCTTGGATGTGGTAAGGTGGAAATCAAAGCACAGTGGGAATCACACAAGACTCTATGATGATCTCGGGTTTACAGACTAACCTGTACCAGTGTCACCAGAGAACTGTCATTTGATGTGAGGTATAATACCATCTGGGAGTTCTCGGCGAGTCCATCCAGTGTACCCAGTCACTACTGAGCACCCATATATCATCTCTGATGTCAAACACCAATGAATATGGGATCATCCATCGCCCATCTATATGGGTCGAGAAGCTATACGCTAGTCTACTCTGGTATATCGATGCCCCGTCTCGATACACCCACGACTAGGGACATTAAAGGATGTACTTATGGACTACTCTATCCCCACTAGTATGATCTGCATCATAGTCCAGGTAGTCAAGTACACATCCTAAGGGCTTTACCAACATGTAACAGAGAGACTATCAGTGTACACGTTAAGGTAAAGAGTAACCAGTTAGCATACTATCATGTCGAGCAAGAAAGTCCTCCCTATATATGTCCAAGCATCCACTACAATATACATCTCATGTATAGTAATGGCCTCTAGGGCATACATATAACTAACAATCTTCCACATGCACAAGGGCCATCTGATAACAGTGGTTGTAGTATCTCATACTCAACCATCCCATAAAAGTCTCTCTCTGGGAAAAGGCCTTTGTGAGTGGATCCGCCGTGTTGTCCTCTGAGTCTACTCTCCTGACCTCGATCCCCAGAAGATCATCCATCTCCATGATCAGGTGACACTTCCTTAGAATATATCTGGATCACTGATGGGACGGGCGTTCCTAGGCATAAGCCACAACTCCATTGTCACACCATGATAGGAACGAAGTTCATCTCATGAACTAATATACACCCAGACTGCCTCTTTGGTAGCGATGTATCCAGCCTTTATCGTCTAGTATGCCACGGTATCTAGCTTGGATCCTTTCCAACATATCGTCCCTTTACTAAGGGTAAATACAATGCCTGTGACTGACATTCAGTCGACCTTATCACCTTGGAAGTTATCCAGTGATTCTCCCCAGGATCGATTGATACCATCTCATTACACCTAGTGAGAACCCTAACATCCACTTAAATCTATCTCATAGATCCAAAATCCAGGATTTAGGAGGTATCATCTTGATCCTATATGGAGAATCATTGTGATAAGAGGAGATTGAGCGAGCGTAGCATAGGAAAATCCTTTCATATCAAGAGTATGTCATCTACGTACAATACGAGGATGACCGCCTTACTCTCTACTACCCTTTTGTATATACTAGGTTCATGTACCATTTTGATGAAGTCAAACTCTTCGACTTTCACATCAAAATAGATGTTCTAGCTCCGCGATGCCTGCTTCATCCCATAAAGCAACTTGCACATGCTTCCACTGTCTACGAAGCCTTCTGGCTGTGTACTTATAGACGCTTTCTTCTAAATCACTATTTAGAACAGCAGTCATGACACCCAACCGCCAGATATCGTAGTCATGGTATGTAGCAATGGCAAGTAGGATCTGGATGGACTTAAGCATAGGCCCCAGAAAAGGCTTCATCATTAGCCACAACGGGTCTATGATGCAAACCTTTAACAAGTTTAGCTTTGAAAGTCTCAACTTTTCCATGTACACCAAGTAATCTTCTCAAGATATACTTGCTCCTAATGGGGATTTAACCCTTCAGATAAAGAAACCAAAGTCCATACTTTGTTGGTGTATATGGATTCCATCTCATATTGCTTAGCATCCAGCCATTCTTACAGAGTCCTCACTCCTGATGGCCTGCACGAAACTAGTTGGGTCATCATCTCATGATGCAATCCTCGCTCCCACTGTCATAGAGAAACCAAAGCATCTCTCAGGTGGGTGAGGACCCCTATCAGATCGGCGGAGAGGCTGAGGTTCATTAGGAGCTATTGAATCCTCCGGTTCTACCAAATCGTCAGTTGCAGTTTGTATAGCTGGAACTCCTTCCAGTTCTACCTCATGACCACAAATTTGTTTCCAAAATAAATTCCTTTTCCTAAAAAGGTGGCATGCCGAGAAACAAAACAACTTTTTTTCCTCGGTGCGGTAGAAGATATTCCTTTGCGAATACTTGGGATATGCAACAAACATCTACATAGCTGAACTTGCCTCGAGTCTGTCCGGATTTTGCTTTTAGACATAGGCCGGAAAACCCCAAATCTTAACTGACTTAAGAGATGGGCTCTTCCATTACCATATCACATATGGAGTGGTAGGCACCTGATTTGGTTGGAACGCCATTCAATAGGTATGCCGCTTCACAAGTGCATAACCCCCAAAAGGAAATAGGCAACTCAGTAATAGTCATCATAGAGCACACCATATCTCATAGGGTGCAATTGCTCCGCCCCGATACACCGACGTGCTGTGGTGTATGCGGAGGAGTAATGCTGAAAGAGAATCTCATTCTCCTTTAGAATAGTCCAGGAATCCCGTGCTCAAGTATTCTCCTCCGTGATCACATCAAAGGACATAATACTTAAACCTGTTTTGGTTCTTTACTTCTAACGTATATTCTTTGAATATCTCAAAAGGTTCAGACTTGCGTTTCAACAGGAACATATGTCCGAATCATGAGAGATTATCAATGAATGAAATGAAGTACAAAGAACCAGACAAGGCATGTGTAGACTGGGGACCTACATACATCATCATGTATCAATCCCAAGAGTTCACTAACTCTTTCTCAGTTTCCAATAAACGGAGCTATGATCATTTTATCTTTGTGACATGACTGGCTAGTTTCACAAGATGTAAATTCAAATTGATTTAAATATGCATCTTAATGTAACTTAGCTAGTCGGGTCGCATTGATATGACCTAGTCTACAATCCCTCAAAATGGATTCGTTCATTTCTGAACTCTTCCTCTTATGTGTGTTTTTTATACATTAAGAACTGTAGTTTGATTTAGAACGTATATGCTTTTAGATAACGTGCCTGAACCGATCAACTCTTGATATATGAAATGTTCAAAACATTATCCAACAATACAAAATTATATCCTTCTTTACTAAATAAAGAGACTGATATGATGTTGTACATCAGGTTCAGTATCTAATAACATTCGTTCAGAATCAATATATTTCGGTAATACAGGGTGATAACTGCCAATATCTTGGCTGCAACTATTGCATCGTTTCCAACTCTTGAAATTTCTATCACCCGTTCTCAGTTCTCTACCTGCCTGTATCCCATGTAACAGTTTACATATGTGGGATCCTGATCCGGTATCTCATACCCAGGACGTAGAGGATATTAATAAACAGTTCTTGGTAATTGAACACACTCGAAGCAGATGCATCATCATGCACTTTCTTCATTTGGGTGGCACAGGAATCCTGGTAATCCCCTATTCCCTGCTCGGTCTTATAACAATTATAAGTTGGAGCGGGACCAACGTTCCCCAGCGCAGTATAACAAGCGGGTTCGGTCAATACATCCATATTATTATCTTGATTAAGGCATGATATGGTCGCTACCTGGAGAGAGAGAGAGAAGAAAACACTTTAGCGTATGCTCTTGCAAGATCCGATTGGTTATTATTTTATCTAATCAGGATGGCTCCCACTGTTTTTATCAAATCTTCCTTCAAACCCTAGAAGGAAAGACTAGCCGGGATTAATTACACCCTACAATTTCGCCAATCTTTCAGCCAGGCCAGTGTCGGTACTTTGAGGGAGGTTCCCCGTGCTTTCGCACGGACCTAATTAAAGTAATCCTCGTTTTTCCAGAGACGTAACCCCGTTGACACCTTTCTAGACACCTACTTGATCGGCTAATTGTCCTGTGTAAAGCTCTCCCAGGAGTAACTATTACTCGCAGTGGGTATCGGGATCCAATTATCTCATAGAAGGTATGCAATCTCATTGCAAATTTCAACACTTGAAATTCCCGATAATATTTTGCCCCAAACGATCTATGACCTTGACAAGGTCAACAAACCATAGACCGTAAGTCAAGTTCAACCCGTTATTTCTTGATTGAATTAAACCCACCCGTACGACCCTTGACAAGGTCAACAAGGCCGTACGACTACCCTAATCCAATCTGCATCATATGCATAAGCAGATAAATACTAGTCAGCTACCGCACACTACGCATTGATAAGGTCAACAAACGCAGCACGAATACTAAGCAGGACTTATCTGAAATGGCGGAGGGCTACGACAGGTTTTTCTGAAAACCTATTGCGTAATGAACTTGATATCATTGTAGAATCGAGTGAATTTTGGAATGGAGTGATTTTGAGGCTTTCATTAGTTTTTCTAAAGAGGTCACTCTCGGTGAAGGGATCTCGGCTCTTTCCTTATGGAATAAGGTGCAGGATATATCATATATATCGCTATGCAAAGCAAAACTCTAAAACCAATCAAAAGACAAACCGAGTGTTGTAGCATCTGCCGGTTTTGCTAACGAGGTCACTCCCGGTGAAGGGATCTCGGCTCTTTCCTCATCGAATAAGGTGCAGGATATATTATATATATCGCTATGCAAAGCAAAAACTGTAGCTACCATTTTTGAAAGTTTGATTCTACAACATCTTTTAGGTTTCTTTTCTTTGAAACACAAGTCCAAACCTTTTGAGATATTCACAGAATATAAATTAGAAGTAGAGAACCAAAAACCGGGTATAAGTATTATGTCCTTTGATGAGATCAAGGAGGAGGATACTTGAGCACGGGATTCCTGGAATATTCTAAAGGAGAATGAGATTCTCTCTTAGCATTACTCCTCCATATACACCACAGCACCTCGGTGTATCGGGGCGGAGCAATCACACCCTATTTGATATGGTGCGCTCTATGATGAGTACTACTGAGTTTCCTATTTCCTTTTGGGAGTTATGCACTTAAGAAGCTGCATACCTATTGAACAGGGTTCCAATCAAATCAGTTGCCTACCACTTCATATGTTATATGGAATGGGAAGAGCCCATATCTTAAGTATGTTAAGATTTGGGGTTGTCCAGCCTATGTCTAAAAGCATAATCCGGACAAGCTCGAGCAAAGTCAGTTCTGTGGAAGTTTATTGGATATCCCAAGCATTCGCAAGGGAATATCTTCTACCAATCCGAGGAACAAAAGATGTTTTGTTTCTCAGCATGCCACCTTTTTGAAAGGGAATTTCTTGTGAAGAAATTAGTGGTCATGAGGTAGAACTGGAAGGAGTTCCAGCTATACAAACTGCAACTGACGATTTGGTAGAACCGGAGGATTCAATAGTTTCCAACGAACCTCAGCCTCTCCGCCGATCTGGTAGGGTTCCTCACCTAACTGAGAGATACTTCGGTTTTCTCTATGACAGTGGGATTGAGGATTGCATCATGAGATGATGACCCAACTAGTTTCGAGCTGGCCATCAGGAATGGGACTCTGTAAGAATGGCTGGATGCTTAGCGATCTGAGATGGAATCCTTATACACCAACAAAGTATGGACTTTGGTTGCTTTATCTGAAGGGTTAAATCCCCATCAGGAGCAAGTATATCTTGAGAAGATTACTTGGTGTACATAGAAAAGTTGAGATTTTCAAAAGCTATGCTTAAAGTCCATCCAGATCCTACTTCCCACGGCTACATACCATGACTACGATATCTGGCGGTTGGGTGTCATGGCTGCTTTTCTAAATGATGATTTGGAAGAGAGCGTCTATAAGTACACAACCAAAGGGCTTCATAGACAGTGGGAGCAGCGGAAACGTGAGCAAGATGTTTTATGTGATAAATCAGGAATCGCGGAGTTGGAACGTCTGTTTTGATGAGGTAGTCAAAGAGTTTGACTTCATCAAAATGGTAGATGAACCTTGTAAATACAAAAATGATAGTAGAGAGTATGGTGGTGATCCTCGTAGAGTACGTAGATGACATACTCTTGATAGGGAAGGAGTTTCCTATGCTACGCTTGGTCAATCTCCTCTTATCATAATGATTCTCCATATAGGATCAAAGTGATACCTCCTAAATCCTGGGTTATGGATCTATGGGATAGATCTAATTGGATGTTAGGAATCTCGCTAGTTGTAGTGAGATGGTATCAATAGATCCTGGGGAGAATCACTGGAAAAGTTCCAAGGTGATAAGGACGACTGAATGTCAGTCGTAGGCATTGTCTTTACCCTCAGTGGAGGGACGGTGTGTTGGAAGAGTTCCAAGCTAGATACCGTGACTTACTAGATGATTAAAGGCAAGATACATCGTTACCAAGGATGCTACCAAAGAGGCAGTCTGGATATATATAAGTTCATGAGATGTACTTCGTTTCCTACCATTGTGTGACAATGGAGTTCTGGCTTTTGCCAAGGAACCCCCGTCCCATCAGAAATCCAGATATAATTCTTAGGCAGTATCACCTGCTCATGGAGATGGTTGATCTCCAGGTAGATCGAGGTTAGGAGAGTACACACAGAGGACAACAGCGCGGATCCACTCACAAAGTCCTTTTTCCCAGTAGAGACTTTTATGGGATGGTTGAGTATGAGATACTTCAACCACAGCTAATTATTGGGTATGCGATACCACAACAGATGGCCCGAGTGCAAGTGGGAGATTGTTTGTTATATGTATGCCCTAGAGGCCATTACTGTACATACGATGTATATTGTAGTGGATGCTTCGACATATATAGGGAGGACTTTCTTGCTCGACATGATAGTATGCTATCTGGTTACACTTTATCTTAACATGTACTTTGATTGTCTCTATGTTACATGTTGATAAAGCCCTTAGGATGAGTACTTAACTACCAGGACTATGATGCAGATCATACTAGTGAGGACAGTGTAGTCGCCAAATACATCCTTCAAATATTCCTAGTCATGGGAGTACCGAGACAGGGCATCGATCCTCCAAAGTAGACTAGTGTATGTGCTTCTTGACCCATATGATGGGCGATGGATGATCTCATATCCATTGATGTTTGACATTAGAGAAGGTATACGGGTGCTCAGTGGAGACTGGGTACACTGGACGGACTCACCGAGAACTCCCAGATGGTATTATACCTCACATCAGATGGCAGTTCTCTGGTGACACTATACAGGTTAGTCTGTAGACCCGAGATCGTCATAGAGTCTTGTGTGATTCCCACTGTGCTTTGATTTCCATCATACCACGTCCAAGAGGGTGTGCAAAAAGGTGGTTTTTGGGTACAGTCCCGAATCACATAGAGGCAATGAGCGATAGGAGGGGATTCGTCTCTCCTGGTATATGGAGTTGATGTTGCGCTGTGTTCGATTGGCTATAAATGGAAATCCCTGGCCAGGGTTGCTGAGATTTATTGGTAAGTGTTATCAGTAGTTTCTCGAACTGTTATATACCTCATATCGACACGACTTATCAAGCTACTGGGGTCTGACGTTTACCACCCTAGGCGAGATATGCGACATATCAGACGAAGTGACCGGACTGTATGGGAGTGTTACTGACTGGATTCACAGGAGAAAGTACAGGCTTGCTTGTTGATCTTCTGATCGCTCAATACCTGGGTGGCTGTTACGTTTAGCTGACCGCTTGCAGCTTGTGGGTGTTTGATATGATCATCACCTACTGCCGGCGTATTGACGATTCTTTAGAGTCCTACACAGAGGTTTCTTGACTCAGGCAAAACGGAGTAGGAGCACATATATGATATGTGCGGGACCGAGAACAATACGAGTAAGTGATACTGTATTAGATTCTCGCGATATGAGATATCGGCCGGGTATATGTGGTATAGCCGGGTCATCAGATCAAGTGTTGATTCGATGAACTGATACAGATTATTTTAGTCGGTTATTTATGAAATAGCCGGATTATCGGATCAAGTGTTGATTCGATGATTTAATGTATAATTATATATTTTATATATTAAATTACATTAACTAATATAATCTCACTAAAAGATTCTTTTTCTCACTCGGGTAATACATTGATATATATGCGATATATGTTAATTGTATTATTTTATTTTGTTACAATAAATATTGTATATGTGATATATAATATTGTAACATGTTAGGGTTATTAATGCAACGTGATTAGTGGAGATTAATCATGATTAAGGTTTGATTTTGGTTAATTTTTTCTAGAAGCTTCTAGAAGGTTTTCTTTTGTTTCTTGCTAAAGATATTTTCTAAAGATATTTGTTATGATATTTGTTAACCCACCCCAATCCATGACCATGGTTAAGTCTCTATATGGGTTAACTTATCATACTTAACCCATGGTTGCATTTCTAACCTCACCACACATTCATTATTCATCATAAAGTAATTCATCTTCTTCTTCCTCCTTGCAAAGCTTTCTAGATTTGATTTTAGTGATGAAAATGAGTGAGATTAAGAAAACAAATGAGAGCATAAATCCTACTTCATCATCCTAATCTATTCTTGCCAATTAAATTAGAGTGTTCACTTCATTAGTGAGTGAGAGCTTGTGTTAAAGAAACTTCAAGGTAGATCATCTTTGTTATTGTAGATCGGAAGCAAGCTTGCATCTTTCTCTTCTTGGAGCCTCTCTAGAGTCCGGGTACTCGATGATCGCAGCGAAGGGACCTCAACACGGAGCTTTAGAAGTGAAGGACCGGACTACAAAGGTTGTAATCGCAAACTCTTAGAAGTAAAGTTGTTTACTTGCTTTGTTTCGCCTAATCTCTAGTTTAAAGATCTTGGTTAGGCTTGTTCGGCACGTCTAAATTTTAAATCGGGCATGGTTGATGCCTTGTAAAACCTTGTGAGAGTGCCTAGTAACCCTACACTATAAGCTTCAACCATGTGACTAATTTCCAACTAATTTGATTTACTTTAAATAAATAAAACCCATCATTATTATAAGCATGGTGTGAGTCTCATACACCCATGTAGCATGTGGCATCAAGCATGACAAAAAAGATGTACATTTTATATATCATATATATACTAAGTGTACACTTGTGAGAAAAAGAATTCTTAAGAGGGCTAATATTATTTAAAGTAAGATAATATATTAAATATATAATTATACATTAAATTATTAAATTAACAATTGATTTAAGAATCCGGCTATATCACATACAATCGACTAATATCAAATGTATCAACTTGTCGAATCAACACTTAATTCGACAGCCCTGTTATATCACATATAACCGACCGATATCACATATCGTGAGAATAGAATATGGTATCACATACTCGTATTAATCTCGGTCCTGCACATATCACATATGTGCTCCTACATCATTTCGCTTGAGCCAGGAAACCTCTGTGTATGACTCTCAAGACTCGTCAATACGCCGACAGTAGGTGGTGATCATATTAGTCACCCACAAGCCGCAAGAGGTCTACTAAATGTAACGGCCACCTAGGTATTGAGCGATCAGAAGATCTACAAGAAATCCTGCTCATACTCCTGCGAATCCAATCGGTAACACTGCCGTATAGTCCGGTCTCTTCGTCTGATATGTCACATATCACAGCCTGGGGGTGGTAAACGTCAGACCCCAAAAGACTAATAAGTCATGCCGATCTGAGGCTCATAACGGTTCGAGAAACAACTAATAAAACTTACCAGTAGATCTCAGCAACCCTGGCCAGGGATTTCCTGTTATGGCCAATCGAGCATAGCGCAACATCTACCCACAATACCGGGAGAGACGAATCCCCTCCTATCGCTCATTGCCTCCATGTGAATCGGGACTGTACCAAAAAACCAATGTTTTGCACGATCTCTTGTACGTGGTAAGGTGGAAATCAAAGAACATTAGGAATCACACAAGATTATATGACGATCTCGAGTCGAAAGACTAACCTGTACCAGTGTCACCGGAGAACTGCTATCTGACGATAGGTATAATACCATCAAGGAGTTCTCGGCGAGTCCGTCCAGTGTACCCAGTCTCCACTAAGCACCCGTATAGCATCTATGATGTCAAACACCAATGGATATGGGATCATCCATCGCCCATCAGATGGGTCGAGAAGCGTATACGCTACTCTACTCTGGAATATCGATGCCCCGTGTCAATACTCCCACGACTAGGAACTATTGAAGGATGTTGTTACCGACTACCTCTGCTCCACTAGTTTGATCTGCATCATAATCATGGATGTCAAGTACTCATCCTAAGGGCTTTATCAACATGTAATAGAGAGACTATAAGTGTACATGTTAAGATAAAGAGAAACCAAAGAGAACACTATCATGTCGAGCAAGAAAGTCCTCCCTATATATGTCCAAGCATCCACTATAATATACATCACATGTATAATAATGGCCTCTAGGGCATACATATAACTAACAAGAAGGACTAAGGAGATGTTCTTGGTGTATGGCGGAAAAGGACCTCCAGATAGAGGCCTTTGCTAATTCCAGCTTCCAGAGTGATAAGAATGACTCCAAGTCCATATTGGGTTATAGCTTTACCCTCGGTGAAGGGGCGGTCTGTTGGAAGAGCTCCAAGCAGGACACCGTTGCAGACTCAACGATGAAAACGGAGTAGTTCGCTGCCTGAGACGCCGCAAAAGAGGCAGTTCAGATACGAATGTTCTTAAATGAACTTCTGATGGTTCCTTCCATTGTTGGTCCAATACTTTAGTATTATGACAACAACGGCGCTATAGCTTTAGGGAAGGAACCCAGGTGCCATCAGAGATCATGACATATCTTGAGGCGGTACCACCTGATCAGGGAGATCATTGATCCCCAGGAGATCAAGGTGAGGAGAGTAGATACGGAGAACAACACTGCAGATCCACTCATAGAGGCCATTCCTCAGATAGTGTTCGAGAGGCTATTCGAGATCTTCGGTCTGCGATATGCCATTATATGGCCTTAGTGCAAGTGGGAGAATGTTAGTGATATATTCCCTAGAGGCCATTATTGTATCATATTGGATTGTATATTGCTTAATGGGAGCTTGGGATATCCACAGATATAGTAACGGTCTTGCTCAAAATGGTAGTATGCTACCTGGTTTGTTTCTACCTCAATATGTGCATGTGTTTCTTTTAGCATTTCGCTTATATATATTGGTAGAGCCCTTAGGATCTTTTCTTGATTACCAGCGTTGTGATGACAGTCACACTAGTGGAGGCTGGGTAATCTATAAGCACATCCTATACAGGTCCCTAGTCGTAGGATTATCGAGACGGGGCAACGATACTCCACAGTAGACTAGTGTATACGCTTCTCATCCCAGCAGGGGAGATAGTATGTCCCACAGCCATTAGTATGTCGTAATGGAGATAGTATGCAGGTGCTCATTAAGTTATGAGTACACTGGAGAGGACTCATCGGGAACTGTTGGTGGGTATTATACCTGTCATCGAGTAGCAGTTCCCAGGTGACATGAGTACAGCTTAGTCCGTCGACTTGACACTGCTGCTTCGCCTCAAGTGTGTTCCTACTGTACTATGATTA
The DNA here is from genome assembly GCA_030015575.1 of Agapanthus africanus. NCBI lineage: Eukaryota > Viridiplantae > Streptophyta > Magnoliopsida > Asparagales > Amaryllidaceae > Agapanthus > Agapanthus africanus. Next base: position 417,607,244 of record JASDDO010000012.1, read on the forward strand.
TTACCCTATAACGGCTTAAAGGATTCGTGCAAACAGGTAGTAGTTTGGTGCAGTCCCGAAGCACTTTGAGCTAGTGGCGGTTAGATAAGATTCGTCTCTCTCGGTATTAGGGGTTCATATCGTGCTGTGTTCGAAATACCATTACAAAAAGTCCTTGGCCAAGGCAAGCGGGATTTACTGGTAGGTTTCCAGTAGTTTCTCAGGGTGTATTGGGCTACTCTCCGACACGAATTATTACGCTATTAGTGGTCTGACCTTTACCGCTCCCCTAGGCCCGATATGCGATACTCTTAGACGAACAGACCGGACTGTACTGAGATTGTCATATCCAGGCCCAATAGGAGTTCGGATGGGTTTCCTCATCGGCCTTCTTATCAACAAATACCTGGGTAGCCATTACATGCAGCTAGTACCGCTTGCGGCTTGTGGTTAAACCCATTGCAAGCGTACTGTCGAATCTTTAGAGTCCCACACAAAGAGTTTCCCTGCATCGGGCGAATGATGTAGAGGCCGTATGGTTTTACGGCAGGGCTTCGATCACGTATGTGCACTTATGCACGCATGATGTTCGGGCGGATAATACTAGTGGGCTTTGATTTAAGCCAGATCCAAGTATTATATTGATGGATCAGTTTCGTCTCTTTGTATTCGTGTTTCTCGGAACACGGATGCAGGTATGTATATACGGATGAGAGGGGCATAGAAGGAGACACCTCATTAAGGTTTTGACTATTGACTTGATTAAAACAATTATGAGGTGAAGGAAAGTATTTATCATATTTGTAAATGATAATTGTGGCATGGCTACTTGTTTTGACTACTTGACTTGGTTTGACCATTTGACTTGGTTTAACCACTTGACTTGGTTTGACTCTTTGACTAGATATTTCTTGTGAGATATTTTGTGGCACTAGATATTTTGGGTGACATATTTTCATACCATGCTTGTAGTCATATCAAGTGAGCCATCTCATTTTTCTATTATCATTATCAAAAACCATTTCTCTTTCCTCAAGCTAGCTCTCTTCTTCTTCCTCACATCAAAAACCCTCAAGGTCTCATGAGTTGAGTAAACTAGGGTTCCAAGAGACAAATAAATACTTCATTTTCTACATCACCTAGGTCATCTAGTTTAGCAAGCTAGTTGCCCTAGTTACCTCAGATTTGAGGTTGGAGCTCGGACAATAGACTCTCGGGTGGATCATCTTTGACTCAAGGAAGCCGACGAGGAAGCTACGATCCGAATCGATCCTTGGAGCCTACAATGATGAGGATGACAGCGGAAAAGACCCGAAGCACCTATATCATGAGGTATAACATTCTTTCCGAGTAGTTAAATCTCATCTTGTTTGCTAGCTAGGGTTTATGGACAATCCTTGGTTCTAGTCGGTGTTACGAAGCCCGTAAAAATCATTTTTTGCAAATTCCGTCTCCCCGTTAACATGTGGGGTGCACGACATCGACTTACAGATGAGCCAACTAGTTTCCAGCATGCCATTATGAGCAGAGACTCAGTAAAATGTTTGGATGCAATGCGGACCGAGATGGAATCCAAGTACACTAACAAAATATGGACTTTGGACATTGCACCTCAAGGGGTAAAACCCGTAGACTACAAATGGATCTTTAGAAAGTTGATTGGTGCAGATGGACAGGTTCAAACCTATAAGGCTAGGCTTGTAGCAAAAGATTTTCGCTAAAGACTTGGTTTGGATTATGATGAAACATTTTCTCCAGTGGTTATGCTTAAATCCATTGGGATCCTAATTTCCATTACTTCTTTCCATGATTATGAAATTTGGCAGATGGACGTAAAGACCGCTTTTCTGGATAGAAATTTGGAAGAGTATGTTTATATGGATCAGCCAGTACGTTTGATAGAGAGTGGGGGCGGCGGAAGAGTGTGCAAGTTGCTTAGATCCATTTATGAATTAAAGCAGGCATCGCGGAGTTGGAACATCTGCTATGATGAGACGGTCAAGGAATTTGACTTTATCAAAAATCTAGATGAACCATTCATTTATAATAAGATTGTAGCAAGAACTGCAGTATTCCTCGTATTGTACGTGGATGCCATTCTTCTGATAGGAAATGACATTCCTATGCTACAATAAGTCAAATGGTTCTTATCACAGAAATTCTCCATGAAAGACCAAGGTGATGCCTCCTACATTCTAGGGATCCAGATCTATCGTGGTAGATCTAAGAGAATGTTGGGATTTTCACAGTCCAGGTACACCGACTCCATACTGAAATGATTTAATATGGAAGATTCCAAGCGCGGGAATCTACCGGCTTGTCACGAGATTACCCTATCCAAAGATATGTGTCCTAAGACTGATTTGGAAAGGGATCGCATGAGTATTATGTAAGTCCACGTTGCCCACCCCGGTACTTACGGGGAGGCGGAAACGGTATAAAAGTTTGATTTTTACAACTCAAGGCAACATGGACTAACAAAAGAAGGATCTTTGCTAAACATAAACTAACTACAAAGCTAAAAAGTTTAGCTACTCGGAAAAGGAGTTATACCTAGGTATTCAAGTCCTTCTCTTCTTGCTCCTTGGAGTGTGATGATCGGATTCTCCTCGTCGCCTTCTCTCGCCGAAGAAAGATCCACCCGAAGGATACTACCTTTGGCTCCTACCTAAAACTAGAAGCAACTAAAGTGCTTGGTGTGCTAGACCTAAAACCTTAGAAAGAGTAGAGAATGATGTTGGTGTTTTTATCGCAAGCTTATTGGTTCTCAACTCATGAGAGGGAGAGCTATGAGAGAGAAGAAGAGGATGAGAGAGAATGAGAATGATAGAATGAGGATATTTTCCAACCATCCTCACATATATGTGTGAATTATGATAATTAAAAATTAACTAAAGATAATTGTGATAGTTAAGTGGAAGTGACCATTATCATTTCACATTAATGAATTTTGCTAGAATCAAAGAGCTTCTTTCAAGTGAAATGATGATGGTCAATTTGGGTCAACAAGTCAACCATAGTCAAATGGTCAACTACCCTAACCATAACATAATTATAATTAATTAATATTAATAATCACAATTCACACATACACATTAGGGTTAAAAAAAAGACAATGGTCATTAACCCTAATGAAAGTCTTCTGCCTCTGTCTCAGTCAAGTGTGCATACACACCCGCATCCGTGTTCCGAGGAACACGAATACAATGAGATAACACCAATCCCAAAACATATACTAGGATCTGGCTTAAACCAAATCCCGCTAGTATAAGCTGTCCGGACACCAAGCGTGCACAAGTGCGCGGATGTGAATGAACCCCGTCGCAAAACCATGCGACCCCTACTCTGTTTTGCCTAAAGGCGAACAACCCTCTGTGTGGGACTCTAAAGACTCGACACTATGCTGACAGTGGGTTTAACCACAACCGCAAGCGGCACTAGCTGTACGTAACGGTCCCCAGGTAGATGCCGATAAGAAGACTGACGAGGTGAACCCATCTGAACTCCTACTGAGCCTGAATGTGACAGTCTCCGTACAGTCCGGTCTGTTCGTCTAATAACATCGCATGGCGGGCCTAGGGGGTGATAAACGCCAGTCCCCTAATAGCGGTACAAGTCGTGTCAGAGTGTAGCCCAGAACACCCTGAGGTAACACTGGAAACCAACCAGAATACCCCGCTTGCCCTGGCCAGGGACTACTTGTGTAATGGCTCTCCTGGACACAGCGCGATGTCAACCCCCAATACCGGGAGAGACGAATCCTGTCTAACCGTCACTGCCTCCAAGTGCTTCGGGACTGCACCCAACTACTACCTGTTTGCACGACTCCTTTGAGCCGTGGTAGGGTAGTAATCAAACTACAGTGGGAACACACTCGAGGCGAAGTGACAGTGTCAAGTCAGCGGACTAAGCTGTACTCTTGTCACCTAGGAACTGATAACTGACGATAGGTATAATACCAACCAACAGTTCCCGACGAGTCCTGTCCAGTGTACTCGTAACCTAACGAGCACCCGTATACTATCTCAAGTACGACGTACTGACGGCTGTGGGACAGACCGTCTCCCGTGCTGGGATGAGAAGCGCATACGCTAGTCTACTCCGGAGTATCGATGCCCTGTCTCGATAATCCCACGACCAGGGACGAGTATATAAGGATGTGCTTATAGATTACCCAGCCCCCACGAGTGTGGCTGCCATCTGTTCAGACCATAATATTGCATTTATCATTCTTCTATTCTTATCCTTTTTATAAATAAACAGGTACTCTTGACGCACGTTTGTTGCATATTACAGGATACAGGTTTCTGGAGCAAATACAGTGAAAAAGAAACAAAACAACAGAAAAAGGGACTTTTGACCAACTATTAGACGGATCCTAGTCAAGCCTAGACGGAGAACAGTACATGGTCCAAAATGTCAAGTGAACGGTCAAAAGATACAAACAAGTTTTCACTGAAGATCTGGAGAAGACCCAGAAGCCCAACAGAGAAAATACATATAAAAATCCAGAGCCCAAGAACCCTTGAAGGAAGCCCAAAAGTCTGGAGGCCCAATAACACCAAAGGGCCGCGGATCCGCGGCCCAAGCCAACCAATGCCGCGGATCCGCGGCCATATAAGGCCCGTGTCGGTGCAGATTTTCTGGGTTGTTGCGTCGGTGCGGGTGTTGGGATTTTACGTGGGCAAATCTGTAATTGTGCAAGTGCGAGAGTCTGTAACCCTAGGTTTCCTATTTTCCTATAAATTGTGATTTTAGATCTGTAAAATGTATGCCTCTTTTCAATCAATAAAATTCAGAGTTTCTGAGAGAAAAATTCAGATCTGTTCTTCTTGTTTGGAGGGAGCCGTCAACCTAGTAAGTATTTTATTTATGTTTCTTTTAATTATAATGTCTTCCCATACCCTAATGAGCGAGTAGTCTCCTCGCTTGTTAGGGTTAGCCTTAGGGAAAGGGTTGAGAGATGAGATCTCTCACCCCTTTCAATGCCAATTTAACCTAATGAATTAGAACTCCACGCATACGAGCACAACCGCTCCCTGCGGTATCCTACCCATCGAGGTAACGATGAACCGTAGTATAAAGGGCCGGTTGCGCGCGTTTTCCGTGGGGGTTAGGGTGATTATCAACAAAGGAAGGATACGAATCTAGAGGAAGAAACATCTTCCCAAAAGATTCGTATCCACTTTATTGATAATTAACTTAACACCTAATAGATCTAAAAAAAAGATAGCATTGAAAGCGGTGATGAAAAATATTAATCTCCAAAACTTCCCCTAATCCTAACCCTAGCAAGATTCTTAATTAGTCCCCGGCAACGGCGCCATTTGATTATAAATTTTAAAAATTATAAAAATCTGAAAATATAAAAAAATATTAAAAAAATAATCAAATTTGATCTGTTTGAAGGGTGTATCTTTTGGATCTTGCAGGAACAACGAAGAATCAAGGATCTGGAATTTTACAGAGGGCAAATCAAAATTTGGTACATAAGAACAGAGAGGAATTGAAAGTACAGAACCACAGAATTTTTTCCAGAGCACGACCCCACCAGAAGACCGCGTTTCCGCCGCATTTTGGACCTCCCGCCGCGGTTCCGCGCTCTCTGTGCCACGTCAGCGCACCAAATCTTTCTGGTTTGATTTCTCTCTCTCCCCTCTGCAACCTCCCATATATTTCTCTGTACAAACTTTCTGTAGGATTTCTTTGCGTAAAGAGTCTTTCTCCCCCTTCTCAATAACAGATTTTCTGCAGCTTTCTTTGCGCCGCGCTAAAAAAATTCTGATTACAAGTGAAATTTTATTTGTTTTGCATAATTTAACCGGATTCTAAGGGGCTAATTAACCAAACTCAGATTGGGTGGGGATTTCATCACCCTTCCCAGGACCCCAGAAAACACCTAAGCATTTTGCATCGACCACAAGTAATTAAAAAATATTAGACTCAGACCTAAGGACATCGAGCTCAATAGGAAAAGGACTAGTATAGGCATCGACCGTTTATCCTAACCGACTTTGCGGTGTCTAGGGTAGTGGTTATTAATTAGGCCCACTGTAGTGGTGGTTCCTTCCCACTGACCTGGCCGTATTTGTCCGTGAAGAGGCGGTTTGAGGTCCTATTTCTAGTCCTAGTTAGGAGCTGTCTAGCAGACCTAGGAAACCCTAGATCTAGGCCTGACTGTGCATGTGTGGTTGATACATTTGTGTCACGAGTCCCATTTTCTAAAACCGTCTTGCAAAACTCTCTAAAAAAAAAAATAAAGAAAAATCTTTTCAAAACTTGCAACTTGCCGCTAAGAAAACATGCACCTCACTTCCACCATTTCTCCTTCATTGACGTTATCTTACCCCCACATTCTGTTTTTCTATTTTTTTCTGACTGCACTACTCCTTTAGTGTATGTCATCTTGGACTAGGGATACTAACGCCCGATTAGTCCGTGTTTGGTTGGTACCGATCAACGAACCCTTCGACGAACCTTTCGTCGACATTCCGTCCACTTCCTTACCTCCAACCTCAAATTCTTCTTTCGAAGGTATGTCGGGACACGACCCCAACTATACCTTACCGACGGGAATGATTCCACCTCCGCCAGGTGCGAAAAACCCGAATCTTCCGCCTGTTGTAGCGCCCGCACAAGTCGCGCTCCAGGATCTCTTCTACCCCGTCCGCACTTCTTTACCTACATGTCTTTCACCCCCACTGGCAAATGGGGACAACTTTGAAATAAAACCACACTTCATCAATATGCTGCCTAAATTTCATGGTTTGGAATCCGAAGATGCATATATTTTCATTAATAAACTCCAAAACATTTGCAGCATGATGAAGACAACCCAATTAAGTGATGACACAATAAGGCTAAGGGTCATTCCTTTTACCTTATGTGACCTAGCCGAGAAGTGGCTATACAGCACCGCATCACATTCCATTAGAAATTGGGACGAGTTTGTGAGAGCTTTTCTGAAAAAGTTCTATCCTCATCACAAAACTGCTAGAATCAGAAACGAAATTATACAATTTTCACAGCTTCCGTCCGAACCATTCTGGAAGTGCTTCGAGAGATTTAAAGACCTACTTGTTCAATGCCCTCATCATGGGATAGAAAATTGGCAACTTTGCCAAACATTATACGAGGGATTGAATGCAGCAACGAAGCAGTTGCTAGAAACAATATGTCAAGGTCATTTTCTCTCCAAGTCTAGCGACGAAGCTTGGCAGTTTCTTGAGGACCTAAGTGAGCAAACAATTCAGTGGGAGAGTACCAAGACCACATCATCTTCTTCAGTTGGTCAATCTAGGGCAGGCATACATCAAATAGATATGTCGATCGCTATGAAGGCCGAGATGGCCTCACTTATGAAAAAGCTAGAAGCCATTGAGACCAAAATCTCATCGTCTTCTCCTGCCCCTACTCTACCCACACGAACTGTTTGTGCTTGTTGTTCTAACCCATTGCATTTAACCAAAGAGTGTCCTTATAATGCACCTATTCAAGGACAGGATCAAGTCAATGCTGCATTTCAGCAACGACAAAGAAATGATCCGTACTCTTCGACATACAATCAGGGGTGGAGGAGTCACCCAAATTTTGCTTGGAACCAAAATCAACAAGTCCAAGGAAATAACAATTTTCAAAGAGCTCCTCCACAACAACAACAAGCACCCTTACAAACTCAAAACCAGCAACCTTTCCAACAACAACCTTATACAAATCAAACGAACAATTTGGTTCAACCAAATGATGATAAGGTTATCTCGCTCGAAAAAAGTCTAGATGCATTTCTTAAGCAAACTACAGAATCTGCAGCAAGATTTGAAAGTTATGTTCAATCTTTAATGAATAACAATGCCTCACACGATCAAAGTATCAAATCTATTGAGGCACAAATTGCACAATTAACTGCTGCGTTGAGCGAGAGAGAAAAGGGAAAGCTTCCATCTCAACCATTGCCCAATCCCGGTCACCCACAAAACGCTTATAACAATCACAATGTGAATGCGGTGACCACATTGAGATCCGGAAGAGAGTTGCAAAATAATGTGGGAACTAGTGATGACATCCCCGCCGGTGGTTCTTCTTCCCCTTCTTCATTTTCTTCACTTCCTTCTTCCCCTTTTTCTTTAGAGCCTATTCTCCACCCTTCACACGGCTCTACTTCTTCTGACTCGAACGGACCCATTTCTCACAACACGAACACATCCACACTGGGATCCGTTCCTACTCCACATTCTACTCCACAGACTTTTGACTCAACAAATTTTCAGAATGCTCCATTCCCAAACAGGTTGAGTCCTAATAAACCAAATGCACAAGTGGAGAAGATTGTGGAGATATTTAAGCAGGTTAGCATAAATATACCTCTCTTGGATGCTATCCAACAAGTCCCTTCATACGCGAAAATCTTAAAGGGCTTATGCACCTCGAAGAGAAAGGCATCTCAAGTACCCAAGAAAGTGCTAGTGGCTAGTGCAGTGAGCAATGCTATTAACCACCATCAAACCTTACCCCAAAAACGAAAGGACCCCGGCTGTCCTACTATTTCAATCACAATTGGGGATAAGAAAATTAATCGAGCACTTTTAGATCTTGGGTCTAGTGTTAACCTGATTCCTTACTCCGTGTACGAACAATTAGGGGTTGGAGAGTTGAAACACACTCGTTGCACTCTCCAAATGGCTGATCGATCAATCACCTATCCAAGGGGTCAACTAGAGGATGTGCTGATCAAAGTCGGGGAATTCATATTCCCCGTTGATTTTATCGTTATGGATACACAACCTGTTGCTAACCCAAGAAACCAAATTCCGGTGATTCTTGGTCGACCATTTTTGGCCACTTCCAATGCCGTAATAAATTGTCGCAATGGCTCCATGACTCTATCCTTCGGAAAGAGGTCTAGTGAGTTCAATATTTATAAGATGGGAAGTCTGCCCCCCGTGCCTAAAACTAGTACACGAGAAGTTTGCTCTATTCACGAAATCACGCAGGAGGACTGCGAGCTTGAAAGATTTCTATTTGATGAAAACAGTTTTGACGCCACTAGTGCGTCCCTCCTTGAGCCTACTACCATTGACACAACCGATGTTGATTATGAATGTTTCACTTTTTTGGATGATGACGACTCACAGCCCGAATATGAGTCGTTTGAATTTTTGGATGAGTCAGTCGAGCCATCCGAATCGGTTGTTTGCAGTGATTTCGAACCTGTGTTGGAGTCCTTTAAGTTCGAGGTAGATTCCGCAATAATTCTTTCGCCTCAGAAATTCGAACTCACGCCCTTGCCGTCTCACCTTAGATATACCTACATAGGTGAGAATGAGACTTTTCCCATTATCATATCAGCCTCTCTAGCCTTCGAGCAAGAGAACGCTATTTTAAAAGTCTTACAAGATAGGCGGCAAGTTTTCAGTTGTACTATGGCGGACATCGAGGAGATCAATTCCCTCATAATTGAATATCATACACAATTGATGGATGATGCCATGTCAATAGAGGACCCACAGGAACATCTTGGGGGTATTGTGGTGAGTCAACCTCCTCCCTTAGAAATTGAAATACCCCCATTTCTTTTAATAAGGTACGAGAATGCCAACACTCCACTGATTGCTGATCATTTACATTCTCGTTTCGATGCATCACCATCACCTGTATATTTACCTCCACATCTCCCATACCACTACTTCTATCTTACCAAATTCTTTGCGGACCACCACAACTTACTTTTCCACCAACCAATATTCTTTACTGATAAATTTTTCAACTGGTTGGTGTTAACTTTTGGCCGATGCAAAGTTTGGCAGCAATGTCTAACATAGTTTAAATGAAGTTTGGGGGAGGGTCTTTTTGTATAGGTTTTTGCTTTTCTTAACAATAAAAAAAATTATAAATAAATAAACAGGGAAGTATCGGTATTTTGACCCTCTTGGTCTAGCATGACAGTGAGGACACTGTCAAGTTCAAGTCTGGGGGTATGCTCGGTACGTTTTCTTCCTTCGCATTCATTTTTTTTTGCATTTGCATACTTATTTGAAAACCCATAAAAATTTGAAAAATTTGAAAAATTATAAAATTATTGTATTCAATTTTGGCTTATTTGACTTGAGTTTGACAAATAGGTTAACTGGTTAGGAACAACTAGATCTTAGACTTAGTAAATTAAAAACCCTAAAAATAACCTTCCTTAAAGTTTAACGGTAGAAAGTATATGCCTTGTAGTTTATTTAGAAATAGGCAAATTTTGGGTTCACTTCTTGGGCTAAGTCGAAACAAGGGAAGAGTATTGATGTTCTTATTAGAATATAAGTTTGAAAAATAGTTCCTAGCTTAAGTCTAGATTCTGAAAACGTATACCCTACAATTTGCACAATCACGCACCTTGAAACTTGGAATAGTAGAAGAGACCTTGAAAGGCTCTTGTCTAAAGTCCTTAGTATGAAAAAGTGTGAATAAAGAAAAAAAAAATGGACACTGGTTTTTGTGATTACTTAAGGCTGCAAAAATAGAAAAATCTTTAGCGAGGGTGCTTCATCACCTAGTGCCTTAGACCAACTGGTTTGGGAGTCACTGCTAAAGCCTTGGGTGTTGCAAAGACTAGGAAGTATGCTTTAAAGTGCAAACGCATTTTGTAATCGGTCGTTGGTACCTCAAGAAGTATTAACGGTCGCATTAAGGATGTGTAAACAAATTTCATTTAAATTCACCAACTAATTAGTACTTTGGACAACGGACAAAGGGCATGATTGCTTGATTTGAATCTCCAAGTGTAGGGGTGATCTATACACACACGTAGGGGTATGTGATTGGAATCTAGATAAGAGATAGGAATGAAGAATAGAACTTGTATCTTTAATAGAGTTGATAGAAATTCCTAAGTGGAGATGAAACCCTAGAAGGAAGACTTAAGAGATGCCGAAAGCTAAGTAAGTCTGCAGGATATATATAATCTTAAGTTAAATGATAAGAAAGTGTGAAGAATATGGGTGGATAATTTATAAGTATAAGATAATAGAATTCCTTGTTAGAAAACCTAATTGGAGAACAAAAGTCAATGGGCCGAGTTGATAGGATTTTGTGGGTGTAATCCGCTGAAAACCCTCAGGAGACAACACTCTTCCTACTATGGACACCTAGAGGTTTAACGGCTTGTTGCACGAGCTCAGTGCAATCGCGTTTCCCTGCGAAAGTGCGGTTAGGATTTTAGTGAATAAATAATAAGTTTGCTCGAGGACGAGCAAAAGGTAAGTTTGGGGGTATTTGTTCAGACCATAATATTGCATTTATCATTCCCCTATTCTTATCCTTTTTATAAATAAACAGGTACTCTTGACGCACGTTTGTTGCATATTACAGGATACAGGTTTCTGGAGCAAATACAGTGAAAAAGACACAAAACAACAGAAAAAGGGACTTTTGACCAACTATTAGACGGATCCTAGTCAAGCCTAGACGGAGAACAGTACAAGGTCCAAAATGTCAAGTGAACGGTCAAAAGATACAAACAAGTTTTCACTGAAGATCTGGAAAAGACCCAGAAGCCCAACAGAGAAAATACATATAAAAATACAGAGCCCAAGAACCCTTGAAGGAAGCCCAAAAGTCTGGAGGCCCAATACCACCAAAGGGCCACGGATCCGCGGCCCAAGCCAACCAATGCCGCGGATCCGCGGCCATATAAGGCCCGTGTCGGTGCAGATTTTCTGGGTTGTTGCGTCGGTGCGGGTGTTGGGATTTTACGTGGGCAAATCTGTAATTGCGCAAGTGCGAGAGTCTGTAACCCTAGGTTTCCTATTTTCCTATAAATTGTGATTTTAGATCTGTAAAATGTATGCCTCTTTTCAATCAATAAAATTCAGAGTTTCTGAGAGAAAAATTCAGATCTGTTCTTCTTGTTTGGAGGGAGCCGTCAACCTAGTAAGTATTTTATTTATGTTTCTTTTAATTATAATGTCTTCTCATCCCCTAATGAGCGAGTAGTCTCCTCGCTTGTTAGGGTTAGCCTTAGGGAAAGGGTTGAGAGATGAGATCTCTCACCCCTTTCAATGCCAATTTAACCTAATGAATTAGAACTCCACGCATATGAGCACAACCGCTCCCTACGGCATCCTACCCATCGAGGTAACGATGAACCATAGTATAAAGGGCCGGTTGCGCGCGTTTTCCATCGGGGTTAGGGTGATTATCAACAAAGGAAGGATACGAATCTAGAGGAAGAAACATCTTCCCAAAAGATTCGTATCCACTTTATTGATAATTAACTTAACACCTAATAGATCTAAAAAAAAGATGGCATTGAAAGCGGTGATGAAAAATATTAATCTCCAAAACTTCCCCTAAGCCTAACCCTAGCAAGATTCTTAATTAGATTAATTAGATCCAGTTTTCATAGATTTTTATAAACCAACCAAAACGACAAATTGAATCAACTCGTTAAAACACATAAAAGGAATTTACCCGTCTCTGTGGATCGACCCATACTCACCGGCTAGCTGCGAAGCGACGCCGTTTCTGATTGCGGTAATTATATTTTTGATCGTAAAAATCTCTATAATCACCATCACAACGATGGTAATCAAGCAAAGATCCTAAGGGCTCCACTAATGCGTATAGGTGATACAATAAAGAAACACTTGTACACATTAAAGCAGAGACAAACCAAGTAGCATACTACCATTTCGAGCAAGATTGTCTATACAACTGTGAATATCCCAAGCTTCCATCAAGTAATATACATATTAGTATGATACAGTAATGGCCTCTTGGGCATATACACTAACAATCTCCCACTTGCACTAAGGCCATGTACTGGCGTATCGAAGACCTATTATCTCGATCAGCCGCTCGAACTGAGTCTGGGGTAAGGCCTTCGTGAATGGATCTGCAGTGTTATCTTCTGAAGCAACCCTCCGAACCTCGATCTCCTGGCAATCCACGATCTCCCTGATCAGGTGATACCGCCTCAAGATGTGTCTGGATTTCTGATGGAACCTGGGTTCCTTCGCTAAAGCTATAGCCCCGTTGTTGTCGCAATACAAAGGTATTGGATCAACAATGGACGGAACCACCTGAAGTTCTTTCAAGAACTTCCTCATCCAGACGGCTTCTTTTGCGGCATCAGACGCAGCGATATATTCCGCTTCCATAGTCGAGTCAGCAACGGTTTCCTGTTTGGAACTCTTCCAACACACCGCCCCTCCATTGAGGGTAAAGACAAAACCCGACATGGACATGGAATCATCCTTGTCACTCTAGAAGCTGGAGTCAGCAAAGGCCTCAATATGGAGGTCTTTTCCGCCATACACCAAGAACATCTCCTTAGTCCTTCTCAGGTACTTGAGAATGTTCTTTACCGCTATCCAGTGTTTCTCCCCAGGGTTTGACTGATACCTGCTTACCACACTCAGTGCATAAGCCACATCTGGTCTGGTACACAACATCGCATACATTATAGAGCCTACCGCAGAAGCGTAGGGTATAATAGACATGCGATCCCTTTCCAAATCAGTCTTGGGAGACATCTCTTTGGAGAGGGTGATCCCGTGACAAGCCGGTAGATTACCGCGCTTGGAATCTTCCATACTGAATCTTTTCAGTATGGTGTCGATGTACCTGGACTGCGAAAGTCCTAATATCCTCTTGGATCTATCACGATGGATCCGGATCCCCAGAATGTAGGAGGCATCACCCAGGTCTTTCATGGAGAACCTGTGTGACAAGAACCCTTTGACAGATTGTAGCATAGGAATGTCATTTCCTATCAAGAGAATGTCATCCACGTATAAAACGAGGAATACGACAGTTCTTGCTACAAATCTACTATAGATGCATGGTTCATCTGGATTTTTGATAAAGCCAAATTCTTTGACCGTCTCATCAAAATAAATGTTCCAACTCCGCGATGCCTGCTTTAGTCCATAAATGGACTTAAGCAACTTGCACACCTTTCCGCTGCTCCCACTCTGAATGAAACCCTCTGGCTGGTCCATATAGACACACTCCTCTAAATTTCCATTTAGAAAACCAGTCTTTACGTCTATCTGCCAAATCTCATAATCGTGGAAGGCAGCAATGGAAAGAAGGATCCGAATGGATTTCAGCATAGCCACTGGAGAAAAGGTTCCGTCATGGTCCAAACCAGGTCTTTGATGAAAACCCTTTCCAACAAGTCTAGCTTTATAGGTCTCAACCTGTCCATCTACACCAATCTTCCTTTTGAAGATCCACTTGCATCCTATGGGTTTTACGCCATCTGGAGCAATGTCCAACGTCCATACTTTGTTGGTGTACATGGACTCCATTTCGGTCCACATTGCATCCAGCCATTTTACCGAGTCAACGCTCTGAATGGCCTGCTGGAAGCTAGTCGGCTCATCACTATCAATGATGCAATCTTCTCTATCCCCGTCTATGAGAAAACCGTAGTATCTATCGGGCGGATGAGACTGTCTACTACTCCTGCGGAGCGGCGTAGGTATGTCCTGATCTTTCGAACCCTCTGGTTCTACTAAGCTTTCAGTAATAGCTTGTGGTTCCGGAATTTCTTCCTGTTCTATTGCGCTCCGACTTATTTCCTTTTCTAAGAACTGGTGTTCCAGAAAGTGGGCATTACGAGAAACAAAGACCTTTTGTTCCTCTGCGTAATAGAAAAGATACCCTCTGGAGTTCTTTGGGTATCCCACAAACTTGCACAGTACTGAGCATGCCTCGAGTTTGTCCGCATGCTGCTTTTTGACAAAAGCTGGACATCCCCAAATCTTCAGGTATTGAAGATAGGGTTTCTTCCCACTCCATAACTCATATGGTGTGGCAGGCACAGTCTTAGTGGGAACTCGGTTCAAAAGGTATGCGGCTGATTCTAGCGCATACCCCCAGAATGATCGCGGCAGCTCAGCGTTACTCATCATGGACCGTACCATATCTAATAGGGTTCAGTTCCGTCTCTCCGATACACCGTTATGTTGCGGAGTGTATGGAGGAGTAAGTTGAGAGAGAATTCCATTCTCTTTTAGGTAATCCAGGAACTCGGCACTCAAGCATTCACCACCTCGATCAGATCTTAGTGTCTTGATACTTTTGCCTGTTTGTTTTTCTACTTCATTCTTGTATTCTTGGAACTTTTCAAAAGCTTCAGATTTATGCTTCATTAAGAAGACATGTCCGAACCTTAAAAAATCATCAGTAAAAGTAATGAAGTAAGAATAACCGCTTCGCGCATGTGTAGACATTGGACCGCACACGTCGCTGTGTACGAGCCCCAAGAGCTCATTCGCTCTTACTCCGTGTCCAGTGAACGGAGTTTTTGCCATCTTCCCTTTGAGACAGGATTCACAAGTTGTATATGATTGATATTCGAACGAATCCAAATATCCTTCTGTATATAACTTCGTCAACCTTCTCTCATTGATGTGACCGAGTCTACAATGCCATAAGAAAGCCTGATTGATTTCTGGAGACTTTCTTTTGTGTGTATTCTGGACATTGAAAATCTGTGGTTGGTTTAATACGTATATACTATTGTTTAATGTACCTGACCCAATCAAAACTTGATTAAGGTGAATGTTCACAACATTACTTACAAATGCAAATTCATAACCTTCTTTAGATAATAAAGATACAGAAATGATATTACAAGTTGCATTTGGTACAAAATAACAACCACGCAAAACCAAAAAGTGTCCATCTGACAATCCCAGGTGATAGTCCCCCACGGCCTCAGCATCCATGCTAGCTCCGTTTGCAACTCTGAGGGTCATATCACCTGCCTTCAAAACCCTACGCCTTCTCAATGCCTGCAAAGAATTACAGATATGAGATCTTGATCCGGTATCCAATACACAGGAAGTAGAGTTTATTGACAGACAGTTTTCAATAACATACACACATGAAGCTGAAACCGCAACTTGCTTCAGATCCTGAGTTATGGCCTTCCAAGCCCTGCAATCCTTTTTCCAGTGTCCACTCTTATGACAGTAAAAGCATTCTCCCTTTCCTACAAGCTTTCCCGCTACCTTTGTTGCCTTTGCCTTTCCCTTCGTATCCACTTTACTAATATCGACCCTTGGTTTGGCGGGGGCTTTCTTCTTCTTTCCCTTGGCTTTCGCCCAGGACTTAGAAGAGGAAGATCCTCCTACAAACAAAGTGGATGTTTCCCTACCTTTCTGTAGGGTGCCCTCAGCACTCCTCAACATGTTCAGAAGCTCGGAAAGTTCAACCTCCTTTCCTTGCATGTTGAAGTTTAGGATAAACTGGGCGTAAGTGGTGTAGAGTTCATTCTCCAACGTGGTCCCAAAGTCCGCGAGCTCTTCAATTTAGCCAATCATCTTAAGCACGTGTTCCGCTACCGATGATCCGAAGGCCAATCATGCCGAAAACAGCTTCTTCGACACTTCGTATCTTGCGATACGAGATTGCTCTCCATACAATTCTTTTGTATGGAGAAATATGGATTCTAGGTCCATATTCTCGTGCCTCCTATGATGTTCATTGTCCATAGAGGAAAGCACGAGGCACTTGGCCTTCGCGCAATCGATCTCCCATGTCTTACGGATTTCTATATCCGCGACGCTGGAGGTGGGACCTGGGACAGGGAGAGCTTTGGTGGTAAGGAGATACCCCAACTTGTCGTAAGTGATTGCCATTTTGACATTCCTGAGCCAATCTTTGTAGTTTGACCCTGTCAGTATGTTTTTATCTAGTAATAACTTAAGTCCGGTCATGTTGATTGGTCGCTGCAATTAGGAGAGAGAAAAGAAACACTTTAGCATGATGCTCTTGCAAGTTTAGAGTGGTTTTTAGTTTGTCTAAACAGGATGGCTCCCACTGTCTCTCGAATCCCTCCTCAAACCATAAAGGAAGAATTAGTCGGGATTAATCTCACCGTACAATACTTACTTAACCGTTCAGCCAGTCCAGTGTCGGTACTTCGAGGGAGGTTTTCCAACGCTTTCGCGAAGTTCCTTAATTAAGTAACCTCTTTTCCCTGTGGGCGTAGCCCTGCTAACACCTTTCTAGACAACTACTAGGTTTATAGCATTGATCGTTAAGTGAGAAATTTCCCGAGGAGTAGCATATACTCACAGTAGGATCGGAATCCAAATATCATCGCGTGACAAAACTGAAGGAATCCTACCAGAATCATCACACTCTAAATGGTATGTAGCGCTAGCAAGTTTCAGTTCTTTTGAAACTCCCGATGTGGATCTTTGCCCCATTCTCTTATGACCTTGGCGTGAGGTCAAAATGTCATAAGTCACATGTCAAGTTCTACCCATCATTATCCAGGTTAATTTGAACCCACCCGTACCTACCCTTGACGTAGGCCAAAATGGCAGTACGACTGTCTCAAACCAACGCATTCTATCTATGCAACAGATAAATATCCAGCAGCTACCAGTCACTATGCCTTGGCGTGAGGTCAAAATACATAGCTTGAATACTACCGAATATTTAACTGAAATGATGGAGGGCTACGAATGGTTTTGGCGAAACCGTGAACGTAGTGAACTTGATATAATCGATGGAACGAGATAGCTTTTAAAAGGAGTGGTTCAAGCTCTGCATTTTAAAAGTTGGTTTTTGAAAAGAACCGAGTGGTTTTGAAAGTGTTCCAACAACTTTTACTTGGTTTATTTTCTTGCATTAAATTTAATTCGTCCCATCATTTAATCCTACCATTGCAGAAAACAACCAAAATATGGCGTACGCTTATGCCATCCGCATTCGCCACGGGACCCCGTCATCACCCGTTAGGTTACTTAACTAACGACAGAGCGGGGGCTGGACTAGCGCGGATGCAAAACATAAGCAACACCTAAATAGATATCATACATAGATATATAGCAATGATAGTCAATCCAGATCACAGATGAACACTTTGGATATACTAGGAATCCGCGATTCGTTCGAGCTTGCAACGAAAAGCGGATTACACGGTCGCGATGAATAGCCAATACCCCACCCTAGACCCCTACGGGTGCGGCAAACTACCCGCCAAGTACCCGAAGCGAAGCAACCTCCCTCAACGATGTGAGTAGGCCACTCAGCACTTCGAGATACCCGGCAGTTTGTGCACCCCACCATGGGTCTATCCTAGGAGCAAAAACAGTAAAAAGAAATTATACAATGGCGGCTACAACCTCAACCCGGATGTGCGGCCAAACAAATAATATTACATCAATTTACAAGTTACATGAATGAAAGAAAAAGAAACTCTCATCTCACATCCACCCGGCTATTCATCCGCGACAATCCAACGAGTTCATATACACAAACCATCAACATTACAGATCACAGATATGTATAACCCCCACTAATCGACGTATAGCGATTAGTAGACGTTCAATACATATATCACAACACAGATAATATCCATTAGCCAAAGTCTACAGAATTTCGATCAAAATACGAATTTATAACCACCCCAAATACAAATTTCTTTTCTGGAAATTCTGGGCAGAAATAAAATATACTAAAAATCCCAAAACAGTAAGAGAAGAATACTGCAAGGAAAATGACCCACGGCCGAGTCAACTCGGCCGCGGATCCGCGGCAGGAGCAAGCTTATGCCGCGGATCCGCGGTGAGTCGGCCGAGTCAGTGGATCGTTTTCCTTGTGTGTTCTGTAAAAACCCTGAGCCGATTTTTAAGGTATGATTTATTAATTTTAAAGCAGGTTTAAAAATCGGCAGAAAGTTAGGATTTTGAAAAAGTGTTTTTGCGAATTTTCCGATCGAAGTTCTATATACTTTACTAACTAGCTAGTTTGTATTTAGTTAGGCTCTGATACCACTGTAAGTCCACGTTTCCCATCCCGGTGCTTACGGGGAGGCGGAAACGGTATAAAAGTTTGATTTTTACAACTCAAGGCAACATGGACTAACAAAAGAAGGATCTTTGCTAAACATAAACTAATTACAAAGCTAAAAAGTTTAGCTACTCTGAAAAGGAGTTATACCTAGGTCTTCAAGTCCTTCTCTTCTTGCTCCTTGAAGTGTGATGATCGGATTCTCCTCGTCGCCTTCTCTCGCCGAAGAAAGATCCACCCGAGGGATACTACCTTTGGCTCCTACCTCAAACTAGAAGCAACTAAGGTGCTTGGTGTGCTAGACCTAGAACCTTAGAAAGAGTAGAGAATGATGTTGGTGTTTTTATCTCAAGTTTATTGGTTCTCAACTCATGAGAGGGAGAGCTTTGAGAGAGAAGAAGAGGATGAGAGAGAATGAGAATGATAGAATGAGGATATTTTGCAACCATCCTCACATATATGTGTGAATTATGATAATTAAAAATTAACTAAAGATAATTGTGATGGTTAAGTGGAAGTGAACATTATCATTTCACATTAATGAATTTTGCTAGAATCAAAGAGCATCTTTCAAGTGAAATGATGATGGTCAATTTGTCAATATGGGTCAACAAGTCAACCATAGTCAAATGGTCAACTACTCTAACCATAACATAATTATAATTAATTAATATTAATAATCACAATTCACACATACACATTAGGGTTAAGAAAAAGACAATGGTCATTAACCCTAATGAAAGTCCTCTGCCTCTGTCTCAGTCAACTGTGAATACACACCCGCATCCGTGTTCCGAGGAACACGAATACAATGAGATAACACCAATCCCAAAACATATACTAGGATCTGTCTTAAACCAAAGCCCGCTAGTATAAGCTCTCCGGACACCAAGCGTGCACAAGTGCGCGGATGTGAACGAACCCCGTCGCAAAACCATGCGACCCCTACTCTGTTTTGCCTAAAGGCGAACAACCCTCTGTGTGGGACTCTAAAGACTCGACACTACACTGGAAGTGGGTTTAACCACAGACCGCAAGCGGCACTAGCTGTACGTAACGGTCCCCAGGTAGATGCCGATAAGAAGACTGACGAGGTGAACCCATCTGAACTCCTACTGAGCATGAATGTGACAGTCTCCGTACAGTCTGGTATGTTCGTCTGATAACATCGCATAGCAGGCCTAGGGGGCGGTAAACGTCAGTCCCATAATAGCGGTACAAGTCGTGTCGGAATGTAGCCCAGAACACCCTGAGGTAACACTGGAAACCAACCAGAATACCTCGCTTGCCCTGGCCAGGGACTACTTGTGTAATGGCTCTCCTGGACACAGCGCGATGTCAACCCCCAATACCGGGAGAGACGAATCCTGTCTAACCGTCACTGCCTCCAAGTGCTTCGGGACTGCACCCAACTACTACCTGTTTGCACGACTCCTTTGAGCCGTGGTAGGGTAGTAATCAAAGTACAGTGGGAACACACTCGAGGCGAAGTGACAGTGTCAAGTCAGCGGACTAAGCTGTACTCATGTCACCTGGGAACTGATAACTGACGATAGGTATAATACCAACCAACAGTTCCCGACGAGTCCTGTCCAGTGCACTCGTAACCTAACGAGCACTATCTTAAGTACGACGTACTGACGGCTGTGGGACTGACCGTCTCCTGTGCTGGGATGAGATGCGCATACGCTAGTCTACTCCGGAGTATCGATGCCCTGTCTCGATAATCCCATGACCAGGGACGAGTATATAAGGATGTGCTTATAGATTACCCAGCCCCCACTAGTGTGGCTGCCATCATAACGCTGGTAATCAAGCAAAGATCCTAAGGGCTCCACTAATGCGTATAGGTGATACAATAAAGAAACACATGTACACATTAAAGCAGAGACAAACCAAGTAGCATACTACCATTTCGAGCAAGATTGTCTATACAACTGTGAATATCCCAAGCTTCCATCAAGTAATATACATACTAGTATGATACAGTAATGGCCTCTAGGGCATATACACTAACATATTATACCCTGCGCTTCAGTGGTAAACTCTATAATGTATGCGATGTTGTGTACCAGACCAGATGTTGCTTACGCACTGAGCATGGTAAGCAGGTATTAGTCATACCCTGAGGAGAAGCACTGGATAGCGGTTAAGAACCTTATCAAGTACCTGAGAAGGACTAAGGAGATGTTCTTGGTGTACGGCAGTAAAGACCTCCAGATCGAAGCCTTCGTTGACTCCGGCTTCCAGAGCGAAAAGAATCACTCCAAATGCATGCCGGGTTATGTCTTTACCTTCAATGGAGGGTCAGTCTGCTGGAAGAGCTCCAAGCAGGATACCGTTGCTGACTCGGCGATAAAGGCAGAGTATATCAGTGCATGTGACGCCGCAAAAGAAGCAGTCTGGATGAAGAAGTTCATTATAGAACTTCAGGTGGTTCTGTCCATTGTTGATTTAATACCTTTGTATTGTGACAACAATGGGAATATAGCTTTAGCGATGGAACCAAGGTCCCATCAGAAATCCAGACATATCTTGAGGCGGTATCACCTAATCTCGGAGATCGTGGATCACCGGGAGATCAAGGTGAGGAGAGTAGACACAAAGAACAATATTGCAGATCCACTCACAAAGGCCATTCCTCAGATGTAGTTCGAGAGGCTATTCAAGATGATAGGTCTGGGATATGCCAAAACATGGCCTTAATGCAAGTGGGAAATTGTTAGTGATATATGCTCAAGAGGCCATAATTGTATAGTACTGGATTGTATATTACATTTTGGAAGCTTGGGATGTACACAGATATAATAACAGCCTTGCTCAAAATGATAGTATGCTATCTAGTTTGATTCAATCATAATATGTTTATGTGTTTCTTTTAGTATATCGCTAATACATATTGATAGAGCCCTTAGGATCTTTGCTTGACTACCAGCGTTGTGATGGCAGTCACATTAGTGGGGGTTGGGTAGTCTATAAGAACATCCTGAAGCTTGTCCCTGCTGATAGGATTATTGAGACAGGGCATTGATACTTCATAATAGACTAGTGTATATGCTACTCATCCCGGTCAGGGGAGATGGCCTGTCCCACAATAATTGGTATCCCGCATCAGAGATAGTATACTGGTGCTCATTGGGTTATGAGTAACACTGGACGGACGCGATGGGATCTGCTGGTTGGTATTATACCTATCGTCAGTTAGCAGTTCCCAGGTGACATGAGTACAAGTTAGTCCATTGACTTGACATCACTATTCGTCTCAAGTGTGTTGCCATGGCTCAAATGAGTCGTGCAAACAGGTTGTGGTTGGGTGCAGTCCCGAAGCACTTGGAGGCAGTAGTGGATAGAAAGGATTCATCTCTCCCAGTATTCGAAGTTGATATCACGCTGTGTTCGGACAGCCAATACACAAAGTCCCTGGCCAGGGCAAGTGAGATTTACTGGTAGGTACATTAGTAGTTTCTCGAGATGTATTGGGTTCTACACCAACACGACTTATTGCGCTATTAGGTGACTGACGTTTACCACCCCTAGGCCCGATGGGGGTTGGGTTTAAGGATATGTTAGCCTCATTTGAGACTAAGATCAACATAAACATTTGTTAAGGATACGTTAGTCTCATTTTAGACTAAGATCAACTTAATGGGATCATTTAGATCCAACGAAAGAGCATTTGGACTCTATCGTTTAGCTTAGGGACATTGCGACAATGTTAGTTTAAGGACATTTCGGTCCAAGGTTAAGGACATCATAGTCCGTGAGTTTAAAGACCTCACAGTCAATGTTAAGGACATCATAGTCCGTGAGTTTAAAGACATCACAGTCAAGGTTAAAGACATCATAGTCCGTGAGTTTAAAGACCTCATAGTGAAGGTTAAGGACATCATATTCCGTGAGTTTAAAGACCTCACAGTCAAGGTTAAGTACATCATAGTCCATGTTTTTAAGGACCCCACGGTCCATGAAATGTATGGTTGTCGGGACCCTGTTGGAGATAGTGCCCTCAGAGTCAATTATTAGGTCACAGGTACGTGATTGCAATGATTGATGGAGGACCTATCCCGGTAGGACAGTCTTACTCGAGATGATAGTATGCTATCTGGTTTACCTTTATCATCGTGTACTGCTTTAGGTGACTTGACAAGTCGCTATTACACGTTGATAGAGCCCCTAGGATTCTTACTTGACCACCAGCAGTATGAGGGCGATCATATAAGTGGGAGCTGGGGTCTATAAGCATATCCTTAAATAGCCCCTAGTCGTGTGAGTTTCGAGACAGGGCATCGATACTCCAGAGTAGACTAGTGTATACAGTCGAGACCCCGACGAGGGGCGGTGGCCGGTCTCACAAGCCACTGGTGTCAGTTGGATCACCTAAGATGTATACAGGTGCTCATTGGGTTATGAGTACACCGGACAGGACTCACCGGGAACATGCTAGTTGGTCATATACCAGACGTCAGATGGCAGTTCCCTGGTGACATGTGTGCAGGTTAGTTCATCGACCTGGGGATCGTCATTTGTCTCATGTGAGTTCCCACTGTACTTTGATTACTACCCTACCACGGCTCAAAGGAGTCGCGCAAACAGGTTTTAGTTGGGTACAGTCCCGAGCCACATGGAGGCAGTGAGCGCATCTTCAGGGGTTCGTCTCTCCCGGTATTGGGGGTGAGGTCGTGCTGTGTCTAGGAGAGCCATTACACGAAGTCCTTGGCCAAGGCAAGGAGATTTACTGGTAGGTATTCCAGTAGTATCTCAGGGTGTTCTGGGCTACACTCCGACACGACTTGTACCGCTTTTGGGGGTCTGACTTTTACCAACCCCCTAGGCCCGCCATGCGATGCTCATAGACGAACGGACCGGACTGAACGGATATTGTCACTGACAGGCTCAGTAGGGTTGTCGGGCTGAGTTCGCTCACAGACGTCCCTTTTAGTCAATACCTAGTAGCCCGTTACGTATTGGCTTATACCTCTGACGTGCTAGTGGTTAAATCCACAACCAAGGTGTTGATGAGTCTTTAGAGTCCCCCACATTCAGTTACTCAGCTTTTGGGCGAAAGGTTGTAGAGGCCGTATGGAGATATGGCAAAGTCCGATCAGATACGTACGGTATTGCACGGATCAGGATCGGACAGTTTGTACTACAGGCCGTATGGATAAATGGCAGGGTTCGATCAGATACGTGCGGTATTGCACGGATCAGGATCGGACAGATATTACTAGCCGACTTTGGTTTAAGCCGGATCCTAGTATAGTACAGTGGAGATATTGTCTCATTGCATTTGTATTTCGGTCGAAATACAGATGCGGGTGTGTATGCACAGTATCGGGGTTTTCCTGTAATTTATTACGGGACCAGTTTTCTGGAGTTGCCAGTTTGCTTTCCGTTTCGGCCGATTTCAATTGTTCCGTTCATTGGCCGAAGATTGGTGGAGGAGGGCTTATTTGCATTGTTGCAAATAAGTGGTTGTGGAGGGGGTTTTTGCATTTTTGTTTTATCATGATGGTTTCATGATGGAGCCCATCCCTTGACCTTCCATGCTTCATGATTGCTTGAATTTTTATAGCAATCATGGTTGTTGATTACTTGTTTTGGAGTGTAGGTTATGGTTGTGATCATTGGATTCTTTCATCATCGCTTGCTTGCATCATTGCATTCCACCCACCCCCTTGACCTTACTCTTTCTCTCTCCAATCACACCAAAGGGGGGGGGCGGCCATTCCTTGAGAATGGATGGGGGTTCATTTCATTGGTGTGGGATTTTTGTATCTTGAGCTTGGAGAAATCCCTACAACTCCCTCTCCAAAAAGTTCACTTCAATTCCTCCACAAAAGGCAATTCCACAAACCCCAAAATGAGACTTGCTCACTAGATATTCTACAGCAAACCTTGGGCACGTCGAGTAGCCGGCTTCGTGCCCGAGTTGCCTCGGCATTAAGGTGGGAGCCCGTAAAAGAAGTAGGCGATGTGGTGCACTTCCGGCGACGAGGAGGAGACGGGACATTCCGCAGGAAATCGGGACGACAACGAGAAGACCGGAGGACTCGGATCTGTCGGTATATCTCTCTTCCTATTCTTGTAGATAGCTAGGACTAGTTAGTGGTTCGATCCGGGTATTAGTGCGCGGCGGTTTGCCAGTTCAAGAAAAATTTAAGTTTATCACCGCTTCCGCATTTGGCCTTCGGATTGACGGCCGGGGCGCCTCCGTGCACTTACAGTGGTATCAGAGCCTCACCATTAACTTAGTCTAGCTTGGTGTAATGTGTTTTGCATTTCCGATCGACCAAAACTCCAAAATCCACATTTTTGCTTGCATCAGTTTTCTGTTGAAAATTTTCAGTGTCGAAAAATTTTTCAGGTTGTAAAATATTGATGTATTGGAAAATTTAAGAGCTCTGTAAAAATTCGATGAAGTGACTCCACAGTGGGAGCACGGAACCGCCGCAAACACCCCCTTCCCGCCGCTGTTCCGCCGCACACTGTGGGGATCCCTGCACCAAGTTTTTACAGAGGCTTTCTGGGGTGAAAAGTGGGGTTTTGGAATATTAATTTTGGGCCCAGAATTTCTTGATGTGCTACAGTAGTACTTGGGGGCCCACTTGTTAAAGTTTGATCGATCGGATATTTTAAACACATTTTTCACAGTTTTTACATTATATCTGCGACCGTGAATGTCACTTGATCGGTAAATCCGGTCTAACTGCTATAGCCCGGTTAGACGGATTTGCGAACGTGATTTTCACGTTGATGTTCTGTTTTTGCTGTGATGTTGCGGATCGGTCGTGGGGGATAGCCTGGTTGCAATGCTAGTACAGTTGTGGTTGTATTATGTACATTTGATATTGCGGGGCGAGCGTCCGACATGTGGACTGCCGTCACTGCCTGATTGTATTATTCTTTTGGGGCACGACCTGGTTGCGGTCGATGTACCCGTTGTATGTATATTTTACTTTCTATACTAGGATTACCCCGCGGACGGGTGCACGGATAGCCGGGTTCTATTGGGCAACAAGCCTGCATCTCATGGCATTGAGACGGAGGGGGCTTTACTCTAGGATTGGCGGGCTATTCGCCGCACTCGTAGGGGGTACAGGTTGACCCAGGAGGGGTGCCCAAGTTACCGGATTCCGTGAAGTGCTGGGTGGTCCATTCACGGTGCTGAAGGGGGCTGCCTCGCTTCAGGTTTTGGCGGGTAACTTGCCGCGCCCGTAGGGTTCTAGGATTTCATTGCACAGGCTATCCACACGACCAGGGGAACGTCGGGTTTCAGTAGTGGCTCTGTGAAACCCGGGGATCCCAGATATCTGTATTGTTTCTGTGATGCTGTTCATTCTCTGTGATGTTGCATTTTATCACGCCTTGAGCGAATATAATATATTGGTATATATATTAGTAGATGTTGTATATGTTTTGCATCCGCGCTAGTCCAGTCCCCGCTCTGTCGTTAGTTAGCTAACTTAACGGGTAATGACGGGACCCAGTGGCGAATGCGGATGGCATATACGTACATCAGTATATTTTCGTTCTTTTTGGTGTGATCAATTGATGGGACTGCGTTGATTCGGATCAATGCAAGTTAAAAACAAACCTTATCTGATGTTGTTGGAACACTTTTCAAAAAGCTGTTATTGCAAGGACGTTCTCTTTTGTTTTGCATCGTGGTATTCAGTTGGAATATCCTGCTCCTCAGTCGACGAGGCAAGGGCCGAGATCCCTTCACCGGGAGTGACCCCTTGGACAAAAGTTTGCGTCAGGGCATAAACTTCACTATAGCCGATTACTTTTGCTTTGCATCGCGGTATTCATTTGGAATATCCTGCACCCCATTCTACGGGGAAAGAGCCGAGATCCCTTCACCGGGAGTGACCTCTTTAGCAACGGTTTTCGTCACTATATTTAAAAGCTATCCGTTCCTTCAACGATATCAAGTTCTTTACGTTAAAGGTTTTCGCCAGAAACCATTCGTAGCCCTCCGTCATTTCATATGGGTAGTCAATAGTATTCAAGCTGTGTTTGTTGGCCAAAGTCAAGGAACAGTGTTTGGTAGCTGTTGGTTATTCATATGCAGCATAGATAGATGCGTTGGTTTGGAACAGTCGTATAGCCTTGTTGGCCAAAGTCAATGGCTTGTGCGGGTGGATTCGAATCAACCTGGAGAATGACGGGTAGAACTTGACATGTGACTTATGATTTGTTGGCCAAAGTCAAGGTCATAAGAGCATAGGGCAGAAATCACATCGGGAGTTTCAAAAGTACTGAAACTTGCCAGATATGCGCATACCTTCTGGAGTGTGATGATATGAGCGGATTCCGTCACGTTATCATGCGATGATAGTTGGATCCCGATTCCCACTGATGAGTTAGTTTACTCCTCGGGTGATCCCGACTAATTCTTCTTTCAGGTTTGGAGGAGAATTTGCGGTACAGTGGGAGGTTTCCAGATTAGATAAATTGGTAACCATTCTGATCTAGGTTAGAGTGCATGCTGAGTGTTTCTTCTCTCTCTCTCTTTGGCAGCGACCATTGACCCGACCCTAAGACTATGACTCAGTGACCAAGTTGACCGAACCTTCTTAACACTGGCTTTTGGATTGTCAGAGTTGCAAACCTCATTGCCACTCCTACTTTTACCCTTTTCTCCAGGACACCCCGTATTGCTATGAACGTCCACTTCCATTGGACAAAACCATCGTATGGTTAGATACGAACTCGAAAGAATTTATTCGAGGATGGTTTCAGGTTCTGGAGAAAACGGATAGGACTATTCAGTTGTCTTTTCCTTTTTACCTTCTCTCTAGTTGTGAGTACTCCTTGGTTTAGGGGATAGTACACCTATTACGCAAATTGGATAGTCTTCTTCCAAACCTTAGGCTGGTGCCGACCGGTAGGGAATGAAAAAAACCAATTAGCATAACGATGGTGTGCAGAAGGTATTAAGTTAAGACAAAGCAAGGGATTAGTAAGAGGGCAAAATAAATTGCAACAGATATTCACGACCAAACCAAGTATCTCTTCGCCAATCCTAAATCACCTTTGTATTTCTCCAGGACACTCCGTATCACTACGAAGATCCACAGTTTATTGGATACTCCATCGTATGGTTATATACGAACTCGAAAGGAACTTGTTCCAGTTCGGAGATGGATTCTAGTTCAGGAGAAATAGGAATAAGATTTATTCAGGTGTCTTTTATCTTCACCTTCTCTCGCTTTGCGAGTGCTCCCAGGATTAGGACAGTATACCTATTATGCTTATTGGATAGTCTTCTTCTAAACCATAGTCTGGTGCCGAACGGTAGGGAAGGAAGAAAACCATTTGGCTTAAGGGGTGTACAGAAGGTAAAGACTAAAGACATATGAAGGGATTTGGAGAGGTGGCAAAGAATTATACGGTTACAGTCGTGAATCTGGAAGAGGCATTACTAGGAATACCGGGATACCCCATCGAAACATTTCAATGTTTCAGTCTCACTGTGTACTGTTAAAAGAAAACCGATTTCCCGATTAGATACTTACTCCAGGGTATGTATTTACCAGGTTTGATTCTCACATCTGTATGGTTTTACAGATGATGAGTGGGAGTAGGTTATTTGGAATTAGGTGATCATCCTCATTATATCGGGATTCGTTGTAATCGGTGATATTTGAGGAAATCACCTGGGCTGTTTGCCGGTCGGCAAATATTTGGTTTTGAATATCCGCTTTTATGCACCAATTTCAAATTGATATATCTATACGTCTATTTTCATAGAGTGAGATATACCTTTCTGAAATTATGTCTATGACATTTACCTATATCAGTGGATGGTTAGGTAAGGAGCATTAAACAGCGGTGTAATTCTTCTTGACCATAAGTACAGTTTTCAACCTACGACACACAGTGAATGAGTTATCAGACTCAAAGGACTTGTACAGAGTATTGTATGTTGTCCAGGGTCCATCAGGACAGAGGGGTTGGTCCTCGTACTATATTCGGTTTACTTATGACTTCTCTAGTTTTTAGACAGGTGTTTCGTGGAAACACAGGGTCCGAATTTTGAGAAGTTATAGGTATTTTAATAGAGTAGAGAACCAGGTATAGCAAGTATCGGGATTCTTCAAAGTGATCGAAGATGTAGATACTTATGTATGGTATTCAGTTGATAGTAATGATTAAAGAGAACTTGCTTCTCTTTCAGGTTACTCATAATTGGAAGCATTCCTAAGTTAAGTAACGCTGATCGACCTCCTTCCATTTAGTTGACATGCACTGGAGACAGTTGCATGATTTGGATCTGGTTCAGTTAAATCAGTGCCTCTGGTCCTATATGGGAAATAGAACAGTTCGTATCTTAACGTTGTTAAGGTACGGGGAGTTGTCCGGCTTATGATTAAAACCAGACACTGGACAACTCAAGGCACGTTTCTGTAATGGTTGTTTGTGGGTTGACCCAGGCTATGACGAGGGTTGACTTTCTACCATCTGGATGAACAATAGCAATATTGTTCTAGACTCGCCACAGTTTTATTAAAAATGGATTTTTTCAAAAACAGTAGTGGGAGTATGGTAGAACTGGAAGTGATTCCAGAACCGCAAACGATTACTGAAGATTTGATAAGGAACCTAAAGATTCAATCTGGCTTGACATTCCATTGACCACTCCGCAGTTTTGGTGGGTAACTTCTGGCACCCGAGAGGTACTACGGTAGCTTCAAGGACGGTGACAGGGAAGTTCTTGTTTACCCACAATTACCATTGCTGTTGTTCCAGGCTGCAAGACCCGGCGGGAGGATGAGCATAGCGTCGTTCTAAACTAGTTTTAGAAGTGTACGTCTATATGACTCTGCCAGAGGGTTGTCGTAGTCAGTGGGAGCAGCGGAAGCATTGGTGGACAGGTAGCTTATGCCTATTTATAGACTAAAACAGATGTAGCGGAGATAGATCATCTATTTCTGACGTGACAGTCATGGGTTTGACTTCATCAGAATAGGGGATAGATCTGTTGAGAAGGTAGTAGAGTGTGATATCCTGGTATTTGGATGACATACACAGAGTAGGAAAAGAAACTCCTATACTACGATCGGTTATACTTTGGTCGTCACACAGTAGTTTCTCCACAAAGGAAATGGATTTTATATCAGACATACTGGTTACTAGATCTATGGTTTTAGATCTAGATTTGGGTGGTTTCCCAATCTGGGTACTTAGACAGCATTCTAAGCGCATTTAGAATGGACGACTCCTGGCACGGTGGTGTACCTGCAGGTGACGGAGTCATCCTCTCTAAAGGTGTCTTACAGACTAAAGTAGAGAGGGATGTGTATGATTGACAGATCACTTGCTTAGGCAATTGAGTCAATCATGAGATGTCAAGTACCACACCAGATGTTGTTCTTGCACTAGATGCAATAAGTTGACATTGATCCAATCCTGGAGAAACAGTCGGAAGCAGTTATAGAACATAAGTGGATGTTCTAGGGATATGATAACGACAGCCTCATTCAGGAGACAGTTATCATTCCAGGCTTCCAAGGTGACATGGACGACAAGGAGGTTGTCAGAACTATAGTTTTTCCTTCTGACGAGGGGCAGTATTTTGGACAGGTGGTCCAAGGCAATACTGAGGGAGGCATGGCGCAGGATACTGATTAAGTTCAGTTGACGATACAGTCTAAGAAGTTTGGATTTGGAGTTCATTTATGAGCTATGTCCCATCAGACATCCAGACACATTCTAAGACAGGTATTGCTCATTTCGGGAGATGGGTTTCTCCGCGAACTTGAGAAATAGAGAGACATAGAAAGAAACAACTAAGCGGATCCACTCACTAAGGCTATTCCTCGAACGCAATAGTTTCTCAAACAGGCTTTGTGAGACTGACAAGTAGAGGAGTTGGGTGTTCGGTATCACACGGGCTGTGAGTATGCGACATCGCAATAATTAGCCTTGAGTGCAAGTGGGAGATTGTTGGAGATAGTGCCCTCAGAGTCAATTATTAGGTCACAGGTACGTGATTGCAATGATTGATGGAGGACCTATCCCGGTAGGACAGTCTTACTCGAGATGATAGTATGCTATCTGGTTTACCTTTATCATCGTGTACTGCTTTAGGTGACCTGACAAGTCGCTATTACACGTTGATAGAGCCCCTAGGATTCTTGCTTGACCACCAGCAGTATGAGGGCGATCATATAAGTGGGAGCTGGGGTCTATAAGCATATCCTTAAATAGTCCCTAGTCGTGTGAGTTTCGAGACAGGGCATCGATACTCCAGAGTAGACTAGTGTATACAGTCGAGACCCCGACGAGGGGCGGTGGCCGGTCTCACAAGCCACTGGTGTCAGTTGGATCACCTAAGATGTATACAGGTGCTCATTGGGTTATGAGTACACCGGACAGGACTCACCGGGAACATGCTAGTTGGTCATATACCAGACGTCAGATGGCAATATCCTGGTGACATGTGTGCAGGTTAGTTCATCGACCTGGGGATCGTCATTTGTCTCGTGTGAGTTCCCACTGTACTTTGATTACTACCCTACCACGGCTCAAAGGAGTCGTTCAAACAGGTTTTAGTTGGGTACAGTCCCGAGCCACATGGAGGCAGTGAGCGTATCTTCAGGGGTTCGTCTCTCCCGGTATTGGGGGTGAGGTCGTGCTGTGTCTAGGAGAGCCATTACACGAAGTCCTTGGCCAAGGCAAGGAGATTTACTGGTAGGTATTCCAGTAGTATCTCAGGGTGTTCTGGGCTACACTCCGACACGACTTGTACCGCTTTTGGGGGTCTGACTTTTACCAACCCCCTAGGCCCGCCATGCGATACTCATAGACGAACGGACCGGACTGTACGGATATTGTCACTGACAGGCTCAGTAGGGTTGTCGGGCTGAGTTCGCTCACAGACGTCCCTTTTAGTCAATACCTAGTAGCCCATTACGTATTGGCTTATACCTCTGACGTGCTAGTGGTTAAATCCACAACCAAGGTGTTGACGAGTCTTTAGAGTCCCCCACATTCAGTTACTCAGCTTTCGGGCGAAAGGTTGTAGAGGCCGTATGGAGATATGGCAAGGTCCGATCAGATACGTGCGGTATTGCACGGATCAGGATCAGACAGTTTGTACTACAGGCCGTATGGATATATGGCAGGGTTCGATCAGATACGTGCGGTATTGCACGGATCAGGATCGGACAGATATTACTAGCCGACTTTGGTTTAAGCCGGATCCTAGTATAGTACAGTGGAGATATTGTCTCATTGCATTTGTATTTCGGTTGAAATACAGATGCGGGTGTGTATGCACAGTATCGGGGTTTTCCTGTAATTTATTACGGGACCAGTTTTCTGGAGTTGCCAGTTTGCTTTCCGTTTCGGCCGATTTCCATTGTTCCGTTCATTGGCCGAAGATTGGTGGAGGAGGGCTTATTTGCATTGTTGCAAATAAGTGGTTGTGGAGGGGGTTTTTGCATTTTTGTTTTATCATGATGGTTTCATGATGGAGCCCATCCCTTGACCTTCCATGCTTCATGATTGCTTGACTTTTTGTAGCAATCATGGTTGTTGATTACTTGTTTTGGAGTGTAGGTTATGGTTGTGATCATTGGATTCTTTCATCACTTGCTTGCATCATTGCATTCCACCCACCCCCTTGACCTTACTCTTTCTCTCTCCAATCACACCAAAGGGGGGTGGGCCGACCATTCCTTGAGAATGGATGGGGGTTCATTTCATTGGTGTGGGATTTTTGTATCTTGAGCTTGGAGAAATCCCTACAACTCCCTCTCCAAAAAGTTCACTTCAATTCCTCCACAAAAGGCAATTCCACAAACCCCAAAATGAGACTTGCTCACTAGATATTCTACAGCAAACCTTGGGCACGTCGAGTAGCCGGCTTCGTGCCCGAGTTGCCTCGGCCTTGAGGTGGGAGCCCGTAAAAGAAGTAGGTGATGTGGTGCACTTCCGGCGACGAGGAGGAGACGGGACATTCCGCAGGAAATCGGGACGACGACGAGAAGACCGGAGGACTCGGATCTGTCGGTATATCTCTCTTTCCATTCTTGTAGATAGCTAGGACTAGTTAGTGGTTCGATCCGGGTATTAGTGCGCGGCGGTTTGCCAGTTCAAGAAAAATTTAAGTTTATCACCGCTTCCGCATTTGGCCGTCGGATTGACGGCCGGGGCGCCTCCGTGCACTTACAGACCCGTCGCCTCTCTGAAGACGTTGAAGGATTACAACGACATATATCAGAGGGGTTCAAAGATGTACCCTTGAACCGATGTGGGTTGAGAGACTTGTAGTCCAATTGGGACTAAGATCTGTGATTTATGAGCATATGAACTCAATTAATCTGAATTGAGGACTTATGGCCAATTTGGGCTAAGTTCATTCAATTACGATGTTCAACATTTGTTTTGGGAGTTGTTAGATGTTTGTTTGAGCCCAATCCCTTTAAAAATGCTAAGCATTGGTTTAGACTCTGACAATGTTTTGTCTTTAATTGAATGTTGTACATTTATCATAGCCCCAGGCTTACTCAAAGAACATTTTGTGTTCTGTCCAAGCGCACATAAAAGTATGTGGTGCACTTGGCACTAGCGCCAGATATGAAGTGCTAATGCGCTTGGCGCTTTGTGCTAAATGAAAAGCGCTGATGCGCTTTGCGCTGGATGTGGAGCGCTGATGCGCTTTTAGTTGAAGTGTTGAGGCGTTTGGCACTGATGCCATATAATGAGAGCAGAGCGCTTTTAGTGATGCAGCGCACACGTGAGAAGTACGTTGCGTGCTTAGCGCTGAGCACTAGCCAATGAGCGTAGTGCGCTGTGTTTGAAGTGCTATGGCACTGCAGCGTTTTGCGCTAGATGAAGAACACTAAGGAACTTTTTAATTAAGAGAGATAAGGCTCTTATGAGATTAGGAGAGCTAAGGCTCTTTTTAGGTTAACTTTGCGGTCTGCAGATTATCGTATCTTTGATAAGAGATTTTGTCTCAAAATTCGAAGAACAAAGTTCTTAGTTCATATGAGATATTTCAATCTCT
Source organism: Agapanthus africanus (assembly GCA_030015575.1). NCBI lineage: Eukaryota > Viridiplantae > Streptophyta > Magnoliopsida > Asparagales > Amaryllidaceae > Agapanthus > Agapanthus africanus. The sequence goes on from JASDDO010000012.1 coordinate 417,641,046, forward strand.
TTTTGAAGAAAGGCTTTGCCTTTATGGATCTGTGATCCTAAGAGAATTGAATAATTCTCCCCCCTTTATAATGAGATGTTCATAATCTCTTTTTTGAAAGACAACTTTGTCTTATGGATCTATGATCTGTGAAATAAGTAAGTACTTCTGTTTATATTGAGAAGATTTCGTCTGTATATTCTTTTTACCTTGAAAAAGAATTGTTTTATTTTGCCAAGAGCTTCTTCTTCTTCTTCTTGAGATTTTCTCAAAGTTTATGGGGGGGTCCTCTGTTTTTAGACTTGAAGTCTCGGGGCCTTTATATAGGGCAAGATGGTTTGTTCAATTAGTTAAGGAGATCTTTTCTCCAATTGATTTGGGAATTTCCTATCGTTGGATCTTTGATCCAAGGGCTTCTGATTTACAGAAGGCAATCTTCTTGTTTTTAACAAGATTGATAAATCTTTCCATACAGAATTTATTCTGTCTTTTGGTAATTTTTATTTACCATTGGATCTTTGATCTAACGATGCTCTGATTTATAGAGCACAATCTTGTTATTTGGAAAGATTTTGAGGGATCTTTCCTTAACAGAATTTAGTTTCTGATTAATTAATGATTTATCATTATTATTAGATCTTTTATCTAACGGTGGGGAGCGTTTAGGTTCCAGCGCTAGCGCACCCGTGCTTTGCACGTGATGTGCTGCTGAAAAGGCAGCGCACATTGCGCTAGCGCACCCGTGTTTGACACGCGGTGCGCTGCTTGGAGCGCAGCGCACCTAGCGCTAGCGCACACATGCTTTGCACGTGGTGCGCTTTTAGGGCGCAGCGCACTTGGCGCTGCATCTGAAGCGTTGCTTCACAATATTTTAACTCTTGGCTTTGAGGCATTTGTTACATTCTTTGCATGTGGAGTTTTTCCCTTCATTTTTTATTATTATTATTATTATTATTATTATTTTATATAAGGGAGCAGGTTGTGAGCCAAAATTTTGGCGAGAACAAACCTAAGTTTGAGTCGATATATATATATATATATATATATATATATATATATATATATATATATATATATATAATAGTCGGCGATCCCGCCTCAATAGTATCACATACGATACACTTTATATAATATGACATCCTCGAGTCAAGAGTGCGGATCTATCATCAATATAGCTCGTACAGTAAATCCATCGTACGGCATCCCAAATCTGGGTACGGGTCGAATATCACATTCATCTCATTAATTATCCGGTATCCTTATCATTACATATCGTGAACTGGGGGTACTGATCTAAGTCTAGTACAATACTGATACCATCTACATATATGTATGTGTGTGTATGGAAACACATCGCCCAAGGACCCACTATAATATCATGTCGTATCTCAATATACGAACCAACTCACATCACCGATCTCATGGCATCATGCCCAATCTTATCGACTCATCTCCAAACACCATATACTATCCTCATCATCCATATATGTGTGTGTGTGTACACACACACACATAGTCCCATACCTATATGTATTTATATATACATACATATCCTCATATACGCACAAGTAATAAAATGTATGTGTGTGTATGTATGCAAAACTTTACTCTAGGGTTCACGACTACAACTAACTAACGACACTATCATCCAATTACACCAAAATCTATCCACGAACTCCTAAGTCTATCTAGATTATCATCTAGTTTCATGATAAACATATCTATATATATAGGTATACGTATTCGTATACCACACTATGAAACTGCGGGTGTGCTATACGCCATCCATCCGACTTCCCCCGTAAATATATATCTACTCACATTGATCTTCGCTTGCTGGAGTCGATGACGCCACGCTCATCCTCGTCGTCTCGAAGTCTATGTGGGGGTACCTACATATCACATATAGCATCGTAAACATAAATCGCGCACGAAAACCAAATCGGCACGCGTATCACACATAGGTTAAAACCTATGATCTATGCATGCACGAGAGGAAAAACAATTCCTCGATGTCGATGTAAAAACGTCAAACCATCGAGTTAAACACAATTATCCAAGTTCAAGTTAACCGAATCCGCAAAACCGAAATCAGAATTAATGTAAAACTCTTCCAGATTTTACCCTAGGTCAAATTAGACAATTTTGCATATGTAAAGGGTCTATTTTAGTGCAAATGGAGCCATGGACCAAACCTGGGACCAAACATCCCAAGCCTGGCCGCATATTGTGGCCAGGAATATTAAATCTGCGGCCACCTCTTCGTGGTTGGGGATCGGGTCTTGGGGTTAGCTTCCTGATTGCCTTATTGTCTCACTGTGAGTGCAAAATAATTTTCCAGGTCACCGAGTCACATCAGTTGTCAATATACCATCAAAATTTCCAGAAATTCAAATGTAGGAGTTTCTAAATTCTGGGGTTTGGGGTTTTCTCTATGGTTCCAGTCCAATACACATTCCCTACAGGGGTTTAAGGTCATTATTTAGCCTTAATTACATTTTTGGATTCAAATCAAACCCTAATCCTTTCTAGGAATTTTCAAAGTTAACTAAACCGCATTAAAACACTTTTAAACTTGTATGGGTGCTAAAGAAATTGAAATACAATGTTAATGGTGCAGAAATTACCTCATTTGGCAACTCAAGAAAATTCTTGAGTTGCCCCAAGTCTTCAAAATCCTATTTTTCATGGTCCAATGTGCATCTAGTGAGCTTGTGCATGTTTTTACTGAAATGGGGATGGACTTTTGATATTGTTTTGGGGGTGTTTTGAGGGTTTTAGTGGAGGAGGGAGATGGAGCTGCCATGGTTGAAGGAGGAGAAATTGTGAAGGAAAATAATGGAAGGAAACAATGAGCCTTGGTCAAGTTTGACCCCTCACCTCTCTCTCTCTTGTCTCTCATGCCCATACCTCTTTTCTTTATCATTTTTCCTTTTCGTTTTCTTTTCTTTTCCTTTATCTTTTCTTTTATTTTCACAATAGAAACCCAAATGAGCCATGGTTACAAAAATAACAAAGTGAAAAAGACATGGTGCATGTCATGTGCACAAAACAAACTTAATGCACGATTAGCGATATTTAATCGCGATTAGCATTAAAATAGAATATAATTAATTATAAAAATTCATAATTTGCCTAAATCACATAAAACGCCCTCATTTCTGTAATTTCTATAATTTTCCAAATATTTTCCAGTTTATCGGTATTTAATGATACCGCAATATCAGAATATTCATAATATTTATTATCTAATTTTATAAATTCCCAAAAATAATATTTTATTTTTCTGAAATGTTACACTTTGTATGGAGAAAGATGAATTGTACATCCATCTTCTCGTGCTGCTTCTGATGTTCATTGTTCATAGAAGCAAACGCGAGGCACTTCGCTGTTGCACAGTCTATATCCCATGTCATGCGGATTTCTTTATCCGCAACTGAGAATCAGGGCCTGGGCTAGGAGGGGCTGGAGTTGTCAGGACGTATCTAACCTTATCATAGGTCAGGGCAATATTTACGTTCCTCAGCCAATCTTTGTAATTCGGTCCCGTGAGTTTATTCTTGTCTAATAAAAACTTAAGTCTCGTCATAGGTATCTGCCACAGGAGAGAGAAAAGAAGACACTCAGCGATTGTTCTTGCAAGATTAAATTGGTTATTAATCTTGTCTAATCGATGTCTCCTACTGCTTTTTATCAAATTTTCCTTCAAACCTTAAAAAAATTTAGCCAGGATTAATTGCAATCTACAAGTTCGCTAACCGGTCGGTCAGGCCAGTGTCGGTACTCCGAGTGAGGTCCCCCGTGATTTCGCACATACCTAATTAAAATAAAGCTCGTTTTCCTAGAGGCGTATCTCGTTGACACCTTTCTAGACACTTACTGGATTAGCTAATTGTAAAGTGCAAAACTCTCCCGGGAGTAACTTTTACTCACAGTGGGATCGGGATCCAACTATCAAATAGAAGGTATGCAATCTCATTGCAAATTTCAACTTTTGAAATTCCCGATATGATTTTTACCCTTAGTGTCTTATGATCTTAACTATGGTCAACAAATCATAAGCATTAGTCAAGTTCTACCCGCTATTTCGTGATTGATTTAGACCCACCCGCATGACCCTTAACTATGGTCAACAAAGTCATACGAATATCCTAATCGATCGCATCAAATGCATTGTAGGAAGACATCACTTAGCTACCGTACACCACGCCTTAACTATAGTCAACAAACGTGGCACGAATACTAAGTACTCCACTTCCTAAAATGGTGGAGGGCAACAAATGGTTTTTATAAAAACCCTTAACGTTTTGAACTTGATATCGTTGTAGAATATAGTGAATGGAGCGGTTTAAGCTCTAGTTTAAAAAGTCGAATGGTTTTTTAGTATCTTTCTAATTTTTCTAAAGAGGTCACTCCCGGTGAAGGGATCTCAGCTCTTTCCTCATCGAATGAGGTGCTGGATATTCATGAATACCACGATACAAAGAAAAAGTTAGATCAACAATTAAAACAATCGAGTTCTTTGTAACATTTGCTAGTTTCGCTAAAGGGGTCACTCCTGGTGAAGGGATCTCGGCCCTTTTCTCATCGAATGAAGTGCTGGATATTCATCAAGGAATACCACTATGCAAAGGAAAAACTAGAGTTACCCATTTTAAAAAGTTTGATTCTACAACATCTTTAGGTTTATTTTTATTAACATTAATCACATTAATGTTGTACCATCATTTACGTTTCCTAAACATCATAGAAAAAAAACGAAAATAGAACGTACGCTTATGCCATCCGCATTCGCCACCGGGCCCCGTCATGCACCGTTAGGTTACTTAACTAACAGCAGAGCGGGGGCTGGACTAGAGCGGGTGAAAATCATAAGCAAAGTTTATTATATATCTCATATATAAATAGCCATTCGTCGCACGCATTTATAAACATTCCAGATTGCAGATGAATACATTGGATATACTAGGAATTCCGTACTTCATTCAAGCCCTTAATGAAAGACGGGTTCCACGGTCGAGATGAATAGCCAAACCCCACCCTAGACCCCTCCGGGCGCGGCAAACTGTCCTTCGAATTCCCGAAGTGAAGCAACCTCTCTCAACAAAGTGAGTAGGCCATTCGGCACTTCGAGAACCCGGTGGTTTGTGCACCCCACCTTGGGTCTATCCAAGGAGCAAAAACAATAAAAAGAAAATATACAACGATGGCTAAAACCTCAACCCAGATGTGCCCCGCAAAATAATATTACTTTGCTTTTTACAAATTACATGAATGAAAGAAAAACGCTCTTCTCACATCCCCGGCTATTCATCCACGACGATCCAACATATTCATATACACATACCATCACATGATATCAATACAGATGTGTGCAGCGCCGACTAATCGACATATAGCAATTAGTCGACGTTTCCAAACACACATACACATCACTAAGCTTGTAAAGTAACCGCGACATTAGAATTCCGCATGAGATTAGCAAACTAAATCATTTTCCAACACTTGAAAAAATACAGTGAGCTAGTGTTCAAAAACCGAACGTTTTGAGCCAATCTGGGAGTCGAAATGAACTCGAAACCCGTCCGAAACTTCGAGGAGGCGAAGTACAAACGAATGGGGCGGCCATGGGCCCCCGGGGCCACCTCGAGGTGGCCCCAAGGGGTTGGCAGACCCGAGAGCACCCAGTTGGGGTGCTCTAGGGTCACTTACCCCTAAGGCCACCTCGAGGTGGTCTTGGGATGTGGGTCCGGCCTTTGGTCCTCCCCGAGGTATCCCCGGGGTGCGCGCGCTCCACCCCGCAGCTTCTCAGATCAAACCGTGAGCCCGCGGGGTGTGCAAACAACTCAAAACTTCGATTTTCAAAATTGTTTTTTCGGCAGTTTTTGCGCGACAAAAAACAGCGGAATTCTAACATTGCTACAAGCTATTTATGGTTTAAGATTGTCTCTGATACCATGTTAGTGGATGTTGCACACTCTCACAACACTTTTGAGGAGGCGGAAGCGATAAACAAAAATTTCTTGCGTGCAACACCCACATAAACCAAGATCTTATGCTTAAACCTCAACCTAGAAAAACTATCTAGAGATCTAATCTACTATAATAGTGTTATACCTAATGAACTAGTCCTTCGAGTCTTATTTTATATGTGACTCCTAGGATCCTTATGGTCGCAAAGAACTCAGTCTCCGGCCACCTCAAGATCCAAGATGATCCACCCGAGAGCGATCAAACAAACTACAAACTCTTCACAAGAGTTTAACTAAGAGATCAAATTGCTAGAAGAGATCACTTAGATTATGTAGAGATCAAGTATTGGATTATCTTTTTGCTCTAATCTATTGATTCATAACTCATGTGATGGTTAAAGCAAAGAGGAGGAAGAAGGAGGTAATGAGGAGTGAGAATATGAATGTTATGAATGAAAAAATCAAGCATGGAGAAATGATATGGCTCAAATGAAAATAATTGAAGCATGCAATAAAATAATGCACCATGTTTCAATAGTAACTCCTAATGAATAAAAAATGAAACAAGTCATTCCTTCATCCATGCTTAGACTTTCTCCAAATTCCACCGCATTTATTTATTTTCAGAAAATAAATATCCATTTTTGAGGTGTCTCCTTCTAGAAGGTATTCTTGTAACAATTACAAGAATACCCCTCCATCGTATACTGTATAAGTATACCCGTATCCGAATTCCAAAAAATACGAGTACAAATAATCCAATAATATAATACCGGTATCCGGCTTAAACCAAAGCCTACCAGTATTATCCTTCCGATCATTATTCATGTAACAATTACACGAACATGCTCGAAACCCTTCCGTACCAACTTACGGCCTCTACATCTTCTGCCTGAACCAGGAAACTCTCTGTGTGGAACTCTAAAGACTCGACAGTACGCTGGCAGTGGGTTTAACCACAAGCACGTCAACGGCACTAGCTGTGCGTAATGGCTACCCAGGTACATGACGAAAAGGTGGCCGACAAGCGAACTCATCACAACCCTAACGAGCCTGTAAGAAACACTTACCGTACAGTCCGGTCTCTTCGTCTGATACATCGCATATGAAGTCTAGGGGTGGTAAATATCAGAGCCCGGTAACTTTATAAGTCATGCTGATTTACGGCCCATAACGGTTCGAAAAACTACTAATAACTCTTATTAGTAAATTTCGAGAACCCTGGCCAGGGATTTGCTGTTATGGCCGATCAAGCATAGCGCGACATCAACTCCCTATACCGGGAGATACGAAACCCCTTCTATCGCTTACTGCCTCTATATGATTCGGGACTGTACCCAAAATCCACCTGTTTGCACGACTCGGTAGAACCATGGTAGGGAGGAAATCAAAGCACAGTGGGAATCACACAAGACACTATAACGATCTCGGGTCTACAGACTAATCTGTACAAGTGTCACCAAAGAAATGCTATATGACAATAGGTATATATATCATATAGGAGTTCCCGGCGAGTCCTGTTCGGTGTACCCATTCTCCAATGAGCACCTGTGTACAATCTTTGATGTCAAACACCAATGGTTGTGGGATCAACCATCGCCCCAGGGTCAAGAAACGTACACACTAGTCTACTCTGGTAATATCGATGCCCTGACTCGATATACTCTCGACTAGGAACTATTAAAGGATATGCTTATAGACTGCCCAGGCCCCACTAGTATGATCTACATCATAATCCTGGAAGTCAAGCATAATCCTTAGGGCTTCATCAACATGTATATAAAGATATGAAATACAACACATCGCACGTTAAGATGAGGATAAAACAGATAGCATACTATCATTTCGAGCAAAGATTGTTTCTGTACATATACATGCCTAGCATCCTATACAATACAGGAATCTAGGGAATACATATCTAACACATACCGGGTCTAGGGAGTGGTAAACGTCAGACCCTAATAACACGATAATTCGTGCTGATGCGGCTTAGGACCAATCCGGGAAACTACTGATCAACCTATCGGTAATTGTTCATATCAGAATTTTGCATTATTATATTCCCCATTCTTAATCATATTGCAAATAAATAGGTGCTTTTGATCCATGTCTGCTAAATAGTTGCAGGTTACAGGTTCTCAGAACAATACAGTGAAATTCAGGAAACGACGTTGCAAATGTGAGACTACGACCAACAAATAGATGAATCTGCAAGATGCCGCCTACAAGTTTATGGAACAAACAAAGATCAATGAACGGTTCGATTGCACAAAATACGAGGGCAGCACAAAGATTCAAGACTTCAACGCGAAACTTATGGTAAAAGTCCACAAATTCTGAACTGTTGGAAATATGGAATAAAGTGGAAAAGATTCTGAAGAACCAAGAGAAGAAAATAGAAGGAAACAGCAACATAAAGCAACCCATAAAAGAAGAGCCCATGAGCCCACCAAATGGCCGCGGATCCGCGTCCAAACAGGTTATTCTGTCGCGGTTCCGTGCAATGCACGTGTCGGTGGATAAGTCGGTGCTTTGACTTGGTCTTTGGGGTTGTTTTGTAATTTCATGTATGGATCAGATGTAAACCATAGGGTTTCTCCTATCTATAAATAGGAAAGCCTACAATCTCTTTTGAGGTGTGCCTCTTTTGGTTGCCTCTTTTGAGATGCCTCTTTTAATTCCTAGATTAAAATTTCAATTCCTTGTAATCGTTCAAGAGTGCATCAATAAAGTAAGTTGTTTTCTTTTTTATCTTGAGTTCTTAGTTACAATTTTATTTCACTACATTTTTTTACCTGTTTTATTGATCTGCAAATTATTTTAGTTATTAAAAGAAAATCTATAAAAATGAATTTTGTCGTAATTTCCCTAATGAATGAGTAGTTCCTCACTTGTTAGGGTTAGGTTTGGGGAAGGTTTGAGAGATGGAAATCTCTCACTCTTTTCTTACCCGTTTAACTTTATAAATTAGGACTCTATGTAAATCAATCACCCACCGCTCACTACGGCACCCTATCCTACGAGATAGCGGTGATTCCCTAGTTAGACCGGTCGTGGTTGATTTAGATAGAGGTTAGGGCTAAGAATTAAGAAAGGAAGGACAAGGGCCAAAAGGAAGAAACGAAGTTTCTTCCCGATCGTGCTAATCCCCTTTGTTAATTATTTCCTTAGAACCTATATTCTTAATTAGGGTAAATAAAGCGGTGAGTAGAATTAACTTTCAAAACTAACCTAATTCTAACCCTAGCAAGGTTTTAATCCAAATCAAATTCACTTCAGTTTTTATAAAAATCGAAACCTACCCCAAATAGGAATTGACTCGTTAGAACAATTAGAAAAGAACATGTTTTCCATGTGGACCGACCCGTACTCAATCGGCTAGCTACCAAGCGACACCGTTATTGATTGCGGTTAATTCTTTCATTTCAAAACGCACGCATGCAAAAGCTACTATCAATCAAATGGCGCCGTTGCCGGGGAGAAGGTAGTCTCTTTCTTTGTGTAATTTCGGGTTAAATTTTTTTTTAAATTATAAAAAATGAAAATATAAAAACTAAAAAAATATTCATCTTGTTCTTTTTTAGAGTTATTGTGTGAATTGTGCAGGAAAAGAAGATGGACTGATTCAGATCTGGAAAAAGTCAGTGAACAAATCAACAAAAAGAAGATCTAAACCGACTGAGGAGAATCACAACAGACAACAGAAAATTTTTGGAGATCCAAACCAACTTAACCACCACGGAACCGCGGCGGATTCAAGCGTTTGACCGTGGAACCGCGGTCAACTGCTGACGTTAGCACCCCAAAATTTTCTGTAAGTATTTTTGTCCTCTAATCTACCCTTTGAACTCCACTGGAAAAAACTTCCTGCAGGGTTCTTTGCGCAAAATTCTATTCCCTCTCCAATATATTGTTTTTGTGCAGGATTCTTTGCGCTGCCAAATAAAAAAAAATTTGCAAGTGTTTTTTTGTGTTAACTGCTTTGCATAATTAATACGGACTTTTAAGGGGTTATAACACTAATCAAGATTGGGTGGGGATTTTATTACCCTTCCTAAGACCCCAGAAATCACAAAAAGGATATGCATCACTCTTGAGCTAATTAAAAAATATCTAGACTCAGCCAATTAAGGACTGTCACGCTCATTAAGACAAAGGAAGGTTGTAGGCATTCAGTCGTTTATCTAAACCTGATTTTGTGGTGCCTAGGCTAGAAAAGTGAGAAAGATAATTTTAAAAGGCCCATCTCACGGTGATTCGTGAGCAGATCCCTCCTTTCTTCATTTATGCTTACCTGGCCACAATTGGCGGTGAAGAGGCGATTTGAGGGATATCTCACAACTTGTCGCTTTGGAACAGTTAGGAGAGGTCTAGTTGACTTAGGAGACCCTAGCTCTAGGCTTGATTGTGCATGTATAAATTGTGATTGTTTGAAATTGTGTCGTAGTTCCGTACAAATTTTGGCAAAACTCATTCTAAAAAAAAACACTTTCAAAAATTTCAAAACTCCAAAAACAAACAAATTTTTTTTTAAAAAAAAATTTAAAAATCAAAAAAATCATCACATTCTTTTTCTTCTTCTTTCTCACATCATGGGTACCCCACCTCGCAAAACTCTTGCCGAACTTTGGTACCCTCAACCAAACATTATTTCCTACGCGTATTGTTTTGGTCGAATTTCGGACGACCCCTCCAAGGCCAAAATTTCTTTGAAAGATCGAGTAGACACGTCTATGAGAAACAGTTGGACTCCGCAATCCACTTTGTATCAACCGTTTCAACCTTCACCACCTTCTTACGTTGATACCCCTTTTGAGAGTCCGGTGGTAACTCCGAAACCAATATCTATTGCTGAACATATTGAATAATCTCGTAGCCGATTTTTCATTCCTTTCAACACTTCCAGATTTTGGGATCAACAATTCCATTCACCTTTTTATCCAAATATTGTCCAACCATTCAATTCCTACCGATCATACCTGACTTTCGCACCTTCCCTAGACGTTGCTTCTACACAGCCATTTAGGAGTTTCCAGTATCCAAACAACTTTGATTTTTTTACTGAAACCCTTTCACAACCCATGTCTAGTCTGGAACAGTCGTTGGAAGATTTTATGGTAGTGTCAAGACAACAAATAATGGAGTTGAATGCATCCATGGCCGCCCTTATACAACCTAGTGACCCGGTAGCTAGTTTCCAACTAGCTCCAAATTTTCCAATGTATGATGAGGCGATTGGACAGATTGAGAATTTGAGTGGAGAGAGTGAGCTGTGCACACATCCAAATCAAACCTACCCATCACCAATTGAATCCCACAACTCCGGTTTTGAATGTCAATCAAGTGTCCCAAATGATTCACTAGTTGAAAATAGAACGGTTAATGAGTTATGCGACTTTGTAGTGTTTGATTTGCCAAATTGTGAAGGGTCCCTTTCGAGTGAAACCATCATCAATCCTTTTGACCTCTACACTCCACTCTAGAACCTGAATTGATCAATATCCATGCTTTTGGTGAGGTAACTGAAAAAATTGATTTTCACTTGATTGAGGATATCGACGCTGGGAATATTTTGGATGATGAACCCGCAGATTTGACTGAATTTTTCTCTCCAATTCATCATCCCGAGTCATTAAATGTTTTTCCTGAACTTCATATGCGTCTTGATTTTGATGAGAATGGCATGGATAAGCTAAAATTTAAGGAGAGTATTGAGGAAATTATTGAGGATGAAGCAGTTTTACTTGAAGAGTCGGATTTTCCAATTCATTCTATCCCTTTCATTGACTGCGCAAACCCTCCTGAATCTTTAACCGATACCCTTCCTCAATCACTTCTCTCCATCCTTGTTCCGACTTTGCAAGAAACCGTTACACTTTCATTTTCAATGAATGGTTTACCAAGTTCGACGTACCCATGTTTTCTCACGAATCTTGAGGGATTTGACCTCATTTCTCAGTGGGTTGATAGATTAGCACATTCGCTTTTTACACATCAGTTATTATAAATTGTGCTAATTTATACACTCTATCTTCCCCCTCAAGTTCGTATTCCACTTCTTTCTCCCACTTTCTATGGTACTTCTTCAAATCTTCCTTTAATGATACCGAGTGTTAATGAATCACCAATCCGATATTTTGAGTTCGATAATTCTAGAAAAACAACTTGATTTAGACTCTTTTAAATATAAGGTAAATGAGCCTTACGACTATCCTACCTTCATAACTTTTTAAAAATCAAGTGTGCTGAATTCTGGCGCGACACTTATTGACATTGAAACGTTCAATCGGACCTTCGATGAAAATTTCGAAGATATTTTCGCCGACGAACTTTCATTCTTAAACGACACGGATTTTGTGATTAATCAACCTCCATCCGAAGAAGTCGAACCACTACCACTATTTCTCTTTCCCTTCCACCATTCTTCTCCTCCACCGAGACCGTATACTGCTTCTATCTCCACACGGTCTCATTTCTTTTCTCTACACTCCATTCTTTCACCAACCACACCATTAAAACGATAAATTTTTTGAATGGTTGGTGTTAACCTTTGGCCTGTGTAAGGCCTTGTATAGCTTGATACTGTGTTTTTCTCCCTCTTAACTCTGAACTTTAACGCATAAACAGTGGAAACACTGTTTCACTCAAGTTTGGGGGGACCTTTTTTGTATATATATTTTGTTTTTCTTTTTCTGTTAATAAAAAAAAATAAACACGGGAGTGCCGACAATTTTGACCTTTTGGTGTAGCCTGACAGTGAGGACACTGTCAACTTTAAGTTTGGGGGTGTGCTCGGTAAGCTTTCTTCCTTCGCATTCATATGTATATTTTTGCATTTGCATACTTATTTTAAAACCCATAAAAATTGAATAATTTTAAAAATTTTAAAAATTGAAAAGTTCAATTTTGGCCATATTTGACATGACGGTTGAATAGTAGGGAATAACTAGATCCTAAATTTAGTAAATTAAAAACCATAAAAATAACCTTTCTTAAAGTTTAACTATAGAAAATATATGTCCTTGTAGATTATTTAGAAATAGGCAAATTTTGAGTTCAGTTGTTCGGCTAAGTCAAAATAAGGGAAGAGTATTGAAATTTTTATTTGAAATATAAGCCTGAAAAATAATTCCGAACATTGAGTAGAAATTCTGAAAATATATACCCTACAACTTGCACAAACACGCAACTTGAAACTTGGAATAGTAGAGGATACCTTGAAATGCTCTTGTCTAAAATCCTTAATATGAAGGAAAATAAAATAAAAATACAAGTGTGAATAAAGAGATAAAAAAAATGAACACTGGTTTTGTAATTACTTAAGGCCGCATAAATAGAAAAAATATATAGCGAAGGTGCTTTATCACCTAGTGCCTTAGACCAACTGGTTTGGGAGTCACTGCTAAAGCCTTGGGTATTACAAGACGAGGAATTACGCCTAAATGTGCAAACACATTTTGTAATCGGTCTTTAGTACCTCAAGAAGTATTAACGGTCGCATGAAGGATGTGTGAGCAATTTCATCTAAAATTCACCAACTAAAAGTACTTTGGACGATGGACAAGAGTATGATAGTTTGAATTGAATTTCCAAGTGTAGGGGTGATACATACACACACGTAGGGTTATATGACTGGGGTTTTTTTTATGAGAGATAGGAATGAAAAATAGGACTTATATTTTCAGTAGAGATGATAAAAATTCCTAAGTTGAGATGGAACCTTAAAAGGAAAATTCAAAAGAGGCTGAAAGCTAAATAAATTACAGAACATATACAATCTTAAGTTAAATGAAAAGTGAGTGTGAAAAATACGGGTTGATGATTTCTAAGTCGAAGATAATAGAATTTCTTGCTAGAATACCGAATTGAAGAATGAAAGTCAACATGCCAAGTTGATTGGATTTTGTGGGTAGTATCCGTTGAAAACGCTCAGGAGACAACACTCCTTCTACTAGGGACACCTAGAGATTTAACGGCTTGTTGCACGAGCTCAGTGCAATCGCGATTCCCTGTGAATGTGAGGATAGGTTTATTCGAGAATAAATTAGTTTTGCTCGGGACGAGCAAAAGATAAGTTTGGGGGTATTTGTTCATATCAGAATTTTGCATTATTATATTCCCCATTCTTAATCATATTGCAAATAAATAGGTGCTTTTGATCCATGTCTGCTAAATAGTTGCAGGTTATAGGTTCTCAGAAAAATACAATGAAATTCAGGAAAAGGCGTTACAAATGTGAGATTACGACCAACAAATAGATGAATCTGCAAGATGCCGCCTACCAGTTAAAGGAACAAACAAAGATCAATGAACAGTTCGATTGCACAAAGTACGAGGGCGGCATAAAGATTCAAGATTTCAATGCGAAACTTACGGTAAAAGTCCACAAATTCTGCACTGTTGGAAATCTGGAAGAAAGTGGAAAAGATTCTGAAGAACCAAGAGAAGAAAATAGAAGGAAACATCAACATAAAGCAACCCAGAAAAGAAGAGCCCATCAGCCCACCAAATGGCCGCGGATCCACGGCCAAACAGGCTATTCTGCCGCGGTTCCGCAGCCGTGCAATGCACGTGTCGGTGGATAAGTCGGTGCTTTGACTCGGTCTTTGGGGTTGTTTCGTAATTTCATGTATGGATCAGATGTAAACCCTAGGGTTTCTCCTATCTATAAATAGGAAAGCCTACAGCCTCTTTTGAGGTGTGCCTGTTTTGGGTGGCTCTTTTGAGATGCCTCTTTTAATTCCTAGATTAAAATTTCAATTCCTTGTAATCGTTCAAGAGTGCATCAATAAAGTAAGTTGTTTTCTTTTTATCTTGAGTTCTTAGTTGCAATTTTATTTCTCTGCATTTTTTTACTTGTTTTATTGATCTGCAAATTAATTTAGTTATTAAAAGAAAATCTATAAAAATGAATTTTGTCGCAATTTCTCTAATGAGTGAGTAGTTCCTCACTTGTTAGGGTTAGATTTGGAGAAGGTTTGAGAGATGGAAATCTCTCACTCCTTTCTTGCCCGTTTAACTTTATAAATTAGGACTCTATGTAAATCAATCACCCATCGCTCACTACGGCACCCTATCCTACGAGATAGTGGTGATTCCCTAGTTAGACCGGTCGTGGTTGATTTAGATAGAGATTAGGGCTAAGAATTAAGAAAGGACGGATAAGGGCAAAAAGGAAGAAACGACGTTTCTTCCCGATCGTGCTAATCCCCTTTGTTAATTATTGCCTTAGCACCTAAGTTCTTAATTAGGGAAAAGAAAGTGGTGAGTAGAATTAACTTTCCAAACTAACATAATCCTAACCCTAGCAAGGTTTTAATCCAAATCAAATTCACTTCAGTTTTTATAAAAATCAAAACCTACCACAAATAGGAATTTACTCGTTAGAACAATTAGAAAAGAACATGTTTTCCCTGTGGACCGACCCGTACTCAATCGGCTAGCTACCAAGCGATACCGTTATTGATTGCGGTTAATTCTTTGATTTCAAAACGCACGCACACAAAAGCTACTATCAATCAGTAATCCCCAACTTCCTTGGCCAAGGTCTTATGGTCCTGGCCAATCGAACAAAGTGCGATATCGACTCCCAATATCTGGAGAGACGAATCCCTGACAATTACTCACCGCATCCATGTGGCTTAAGACTGAACCCAACCAAAACATGTTTGCACGACTCAGTAGAGCGATGGTAGGGTAGTGATCAAAGAACAGTGGGAACTCACACGAGACAAATGACGACCTCAGGTCTAAAGACTAACATGTACACATGTCACCTGAGAACCTCTATCTGACGATAGGTATAATATCGTCTAGAGGTTCTCGGTGAGTCCGTTCAGTGTACTCATACCCAGTGAGCCCCCGTATACAATCTTAGGTGATCACACTAATGGTTGTGGGACCAATCACCGCCTCTCATCGGGGTCTAGAAATGTATACGCAAGTCTACTTTGGAGTATCGATGTCCGATCTCGATACTCCTGCGACTTGGGACTTTTAAGGATGTGCTTATAGACTACCCAGCACCCACAAGTATGATCGCCATCATAACGCTGGTAGTCAAGCAATATCCTACGAGCTTTATCAACATGTGGTCGACATATATAACATATGCACATGTTAAGATAAACTCAAACCATAATAGTATACTACTGTATCAAGTCTTTATCAATTTGTGCAAGAAACATAAAGCATCATAAGAAAGAAATACACATATCGTGATAATAACAACTCAAATAATATACTATATAACTGAGCAAGATTGTCTTGTACATACATATCACTAGCATCCACATGTATACAGATACAATAATGGCCTCTAGGGCATATATATCCAACAATTTCCGCCTGCTGCAGCTGAAGGAGAAACTCCTTTTCTTGCGAGGAAAATTCGCCCGCCTTCTTGAACGCCGGGGAAACCTCCTCGGATTCCATCGCGGCGAAGAGAGCGCAGCGCTGGAGGACTTGAGGAAAACAGGAACCATGATAAGAGGCCGAAATCGAGGAAATTACCCTTAGAAAAAATGAAAAAAATGCTACCGACCTGAACCGCCTCATGTGCTACAGCGGCGACCTGGGCCCTCATTGTGCCTCGGGCAATCTTGGCCCAAGCCATCTTCTCCATGTCCGCCAGCAAGCTGTCGGCCATAGAGAGCCCTGAGGGCACCTCGATACAAAAGTCATCTTCCTGCACTTTAATCCCTGCCGGGGGCGGCCGAGAGACCATCCGCTTCTGTCTCTTAAGGGGGGATTCGGCGGGGGACGGCGACTCCGTCCTAGTCCGAGGCACCGAATCCCGAGTATGCTTCTATCCCCCTTATGGCATTACACTGGGATGGGGGTGCTGCTGGAGTTTTAGCCGGAGGAGTTTGTCGAGGAGCCACGCTCGGACCTGACCGGGACAAGCTTACACAACCGGTCTTCCTTCCTTGGGCCTCGGGCAGCCATAGATGCCATAATTTTTTATCGATCCATGGGCTCTGCAAAAAAAAAGGGAGGTCAGCAACACAGAAACGACAATAGAATTTTAGCAAAGTCTAAACAGACTGGCAGAAACCCTAACTCACCCAAAAATTGCGTGGGACTGTGCCCGGCCCAGCTCAGTATCTGCTCGGAGAGCAGGACATCAGCCCGCTGGATTGGTTCCTACTGGGACACCACCCTCTCCTCGGGGTCGCTTGTTCATATCATAATATTGCATTATTATATTCCCCATTCTTATGTATTTTACAAATAAACAGGTGCTTTTGACCCATGTCTGCTACATAGTACAGGTTACAGGTTCTTGGATCTAAAACGGTGAAAAAGATAAAAGACGATGCAAAAAGTGGAACTACAACAAACAAATAAAAGGATCTTGATCAAGCCTACAGAAAGATCGGTTCACAAAATACAAGGCATCGCAAGATTCAAGATTTCGTCTTGAAGTAACGGTTAAAGTCCACTACATTATTCACTGGAGATCTGGAGAAACCTAGAAGCCAATTTGAGAAAAGTACTGAAGAAATAGGAAGCCCAAAAAGCCCAGAACAAGCAAAAAAGTTTTCAGCATATGATCTTACCATTGGGCCGCGGAACCGCGGCCCAACCCTTGCTGCGGCCGCGGTTCCGCGGCCATCTGGAGCATGTTGTGAAAATATTTTTTACCATAATTCTTGGAGGCTTTGACCGGTCTTTCTAGGGGTATTTTGGTAAATGCAGACATGCGGCAATTGTAAACCTAGGGTTTTCTATGTCCTATAAATAGAGACCCAATTCCTTGTATTAGTTCATGGCTCCCTTCATTAATAAAATTCAGATTTCTTTGGAGAGCATCAATTTGTAAGTTCTTAATTTATTTTTCTTGCCCTAGTTAAATTTAATTCCTTGCTTTAGTTAGATAGTTAGATCTTTTATTCTCTGCCCTAGATAAATGTTCTTCAATTCATTAATGAGTGAGTAGTCTCCTCGCTTGTTAGGGTTAGCTTTGGGGAAGGTTTGAGAGATGAAGAATTCTCACCCCTTTCTTGCCCATCACATATAATTAATAGGACTCCCTGCATACATGCACATACCGCTCCCTACGGCACCCTATCCCACGAAGTAGCGGTGACACCGTAGTATAAAGGCCCGGTTGCGCGTGTTTTCCATGGAGGTTAGGGTAAGGATTGATAAAGGAAGGACAAGAAGCTAGAGGAAGAAACATCTTCCCGATGGTTCTAATCCCTTTTATTAATAATTACCATAACTCCTAATAGATTTTCATATGGGTATAGAAAGCGGTGAGATTTATTGACTTTCCAAACTTAACCTAAACCTAACCCTAGAAAGATTTAGATCTAGATTAATTTAGTTTTTAAATTTAATTGATCCTTTCACACCGTTTGGAATTAACTCGTAAGAGCGATTAGGAAATTCACAACATCCCTGTGGACCGATCCGTACTCACCGGCTAGCTACCAAACGACGCCGTTCTTGATTGCGGTAATATATTTTTGATCTAAAATCCCTATAAAATCAAATGGCGCCGTTGCCGGGGATGGCGTAGTATTTCCTTTTTGCAATTTCGGGTTAATCTAAATTAAAAAAAATCATAAAAATCTAAAAAATAAAAAATATAAAAATTTTATCATCTTTTATTGTTTGAAGGATATTTTTTTTGTGAATCTTTGCAGGATCGACGAATCTGGAAAATTTCTGAGTGCGAAACAGAAAAAGGTAGATCAGAACAGAAAGGGATTGGAACAACAGAGCAGCACAATTTTTTCAGAGACTTGAAGCTTCAACTCCGCCGCCTTTCCGCCGCACAAGCGCTCTCCCACCGAGGTTCCGCGGTCCTTCTGCCACGTCAGCGCGCGAATTTTGCACTGTTTGCTCCCCTTTTCTCTCTTCTGCCAATCCCCATATATCTTTTGTCAAATCTTCTCCAGGATTCTTTGCGCTTAAAAATCTTCCCCCTTCTCAATAACAAATCTTGTGCAGGATTCTTTGCGCCGCGCATAAAATAAAAAGATTTGATTGCAAGCGATTTACTGTTTTGCATATCTTTAATCGGACTTTAAAGTTCTTTTGACCAATTCAGATTGGGTGAGGATTTCATCACCCTTCCCAGGACCCCAGAAATCACATAAAGCATTTGCATTGACCAATCTTTAATTAAAAAAATACTAGACTCAGCCCTAAGAACTCCGAGCTCAATAGGACAGAGGACTAGTTATAGGCATCGGCCGTTAATCCTAACCTGACTTTGCGGTGTCTGGGCAAGTGTGTCTAAGGCAAGTGGTTACTTAATTAGGACCACTAGTTGCAGCGGGGAGCCTCCCACTCACCTGGCACTTACCTGGCCGCAATTGGCGGTGAAGAGGCGGTTTGAGGTCCTATTTCTAGTCCTTTGGAATAGTTAGGAGCTGTCTAACTGACCTAGGTGACCCTAGATCTAGGCTTGATTGTGCATTTCTGGTTGATTGCATTTGTGTCTAAGCCCTTTATCGAAAATCTTTTTTGCAAAAAGTTACAAATAAAAAAGGGGAAAATTTTTATAAAAAGACTTGCAACTTTTGTCGCTAAGAAATCTGTGCACCCCAATCTTCTTTCTCTTCTCCCTCTTACATCATGGGTACCCCACCTCATAAATCTCTTGCCGAACTTTGGTATCTTGAACCTAACTTTGCCTCGTACGTCAATTGTTTCGGTCGATTTAAGGGCAATCCCTCCATACCCAAAATTTCTTTGAAAGATCAAATAGAAGCGTCTAGGAGAAACAGTTCGACGTTGCAACCCACTTTGTGTCAACCATATCAACCTTCACCACCTTCGTACGTTGATACCACTTTTTAAAGTCCTGTTGTAACTCCTAAACCGATGTCTATTGCTGAACGCATTGCACAATCTCGTAGCCGATCTTTCACTCCTCTCCACAAATCCAGTTCTAGGGATCAACAAGTCCATTCACCTTTTTATCCAAATGTTGATCATATTCCGGTCCAACCATCCAATTTCTACCAGTCCTACCCGACTTTCCCACCTTCACTAGACATTGCTTCTACACAGCCATTTGGGAGTTTCACGTATGAAAACCATTTCGAATCTTTTACCGAAACCCATTCATAACCCATGTCTAGTTTGGAACAGTCGTTGGAAGCTTATATTTTAGCAACAAACAAAATTGTGAGGAATGTGGATGCGTCCATGGCCGCCCTTATGCAACCTAGTGAACCGGTAGCTAGTTTCCAACTAGCTCCAAAAATTCCAATGTATGAGGAGGCGGTTAGACAGAGTGAGAATTTGAGAGGAGCGAGTGAGTTCTACACATTTCCAAATCAAACCTACCCATACCCAATTGAAGCCTACAACTCCGGTTTTCCATCGATTGTCCCAAATGATTCACAAGTTGAAAATAAAACATCTAACGAGTTGTGTGACTTTGTAGTGCTTGATTTGCCAGATTGTGAAGAATCTCTTTCGAGTGAAACCACACCTAATCCTTTCGATCTTTACACCTCCAATCTAGAACCTGAATTGATAAATATCCACGCTTTTGATGAGGTGTCAGAAAAAATTGATTTAGGATATAGACGCCGGGAATATTTTGGATGATGAACCCGTAAATTTGACTGAAATTTTATGTCCAATTCATCATCCCAAGTCATTAAATTTTTCTCCCGAACGCCATATGCGTCTTGATTTCGATGATAATGGCATGGATAGGCAAAATTTTGAGGAGAATTATGAGGATAGTATTGAGGATCATATTGAAGTTGAACCATTTTTGTTTGAGGTGTCTGATTTTCCAATTCATCCTCCTGAACCTTTGACTGTTATATCACCCTCCCTCCTTTCCATCGTTTCGCCCACGCAAAAGACCATGCTTGAAGACTGTGAGCGTGAAAAATTTCCCTTTGAATCTGACACAGTTCTCACAGCCGATAACACTTACGAGTGTTTCACTTTTTCGGACGATGTTGAAGACTCACCGCCCGAGTTTGAGACCTTTGAATTTTCAGATGAGTTAGTTGAACAATCAAACTCGGTTTCTTACAGTCATTTCGAACCATTCATGGAATCCTCCGAGTTCGAGACAAATTACTTAGGTGAGAATGAGACTATCCCTAATTCAATCCCTTTCGTCCTTCTTATCATTACGACCTTGCAAGAGACCGTTACGCTTTCATCTCCAATACCAAGTTCGAGGTACCCATGTTTGCTCCCAAATCTTGAGGGATTTAATCTCGATTTTCCGCGGGTTGATGTTAGTGTATATGCCCTAGGGGCCATTATTGTATCATACTAGCATGTATATTACTTAATGGAACCTTGGGATATTCACAGATGTATTGACAGTCTTGCTAAATATGGTAGTATGCTACTTGGTTTGTGTCTACTTTAATATGTGCATATGTTTCTTGTAACGTATCACTTATATATATTAGTAGAGCTCATAGGTTCTTTGCTTGATTACCAGCGTTGTGATGGCAGTCACACTAGTGGGGCAGGGTAGTCTATAAGCTACATCCTATACTTGTCCCTAGTCGTAGGATTATCGAGACAGGGCATCGATACTCCAGAGTAGACCAGTGTGTACGCTTCTCATCCCAGTTGGGGAGATGGTCTGTCCCACAGCCGTCAGTACGTCGTACTGGAGATAGTATACAGGTGCTCGTTAGGTTACGGGTACACCGGACAGGACTCGCCGGGAAACTGATTGGTTGGTATTATACCCATCGTCAGTTAACAGTTCCCAGGTGACATGAGTACAACATAGTCTGCAGACTTGACATTGCTACTTCGCCTCGAGTGTGTCCCACTGTTCTTAGATTGCTACCCTACCATGGCTCAAAGGAGTCATGCAAACAGGTAGCAGTTGGGTGCAGTCCCGAGCACTTGGAGGCAGTGGCGGTTAGACAGGATTCGTCTCTCCCGGTATTGGGAGTTGATATCGCACTATGTCAGAGAGCCATTACGCAAAGTCCCTGGCCAGGACAAGCGAGATTTACTGGTAGGTTCCAGTAGTTTTCTCAGGGTGTAATGGGCTACGCTCCGACACGACTTATACCGCTATTAGGGGACTGACGCTTGCCTCCCCCTAGGCTCGATATGCGATAGTCTTAGACGACAAGACCGGACTGTACGGAGATTGTCACATCAGGCTCAGTAGGAGTTCGGATGGGTTTCCTCATCGGCCTTCTTATCGACATCTACCTGGGGACCGTTACGTACAGCTAGTACCGCTTGCGGTCTGTGGTTAAACCCACTGCCAGTGTAGCGTCGAGTCTTTAGAGTCCCACACAGAGAGTTTCCCTACTCCAGGCGAAACGATATAGAGGTCGTATGGTTTTACGACAAGGGTTTGGACGCATACGTGTTTAAACGCACGTACGACGTTCGGACAGTTTTTACTAGCCGGCTTTAGTTTAAGCCGGATTCTAGTATCAGGTTATTGGATTTATACAGTCTAAAGTTTTTCCGTTTTTTCACGGATTGGAGGGGCGTTCTCATAATTTTCTGGGAAGCTTCTAGAAGCATGGTGACTTGGGTGTTAAGGTGGCATATGCATTAATTGGATTAATGAGTCATGTAGTGATTCATACATTGAGTTAATGATTCATTTAATGTTTCAAATGACTCATGTGATGAATCACTTAGTGTATTAATGAAACATGGTGATAATTCATTGTTATTTATTTACTAGATATTATCATATGTTTCATATATACACAAATGACTTCATTCATCTAAAAGGATTCTCATCATCACCTTCTCTCTCCTCAAGCTCTCTCATTCTTGAAACCCTAACCGTAACCTCTCATATGTTGAGATCAAGGGTTAGATAGACTAATACATCCATAACCTCACTCTATATCCCCTAGGTAGCTTAGATTAGCACTTTGAGCAACCTAGTTATCTCAAGTTTGAGATAAAGCTTGGCGTAGGAGCTCTCGGGTGGATCGTCTTTGACTCGAGGAGGCCGTTGAGGTGCCGATGTTCCAAGGAGCCTACGAGGAGTGGAGGACCGCGATGAAGACTCGAAGGACATGTAACGTGATGTATAACTTCGAATCCGAGTAGTTAAACCTTTCGTAGTTTGCTAGTAACGGTTTAGAAACGATTCATGCGCTCAAGTCCGTGTTACGAAGCTTTGATAATCGTTTTTCATATATTCCGCCTCCCCGCAAGTTCGTGGGGTGCATGACATGGACTTACAGTGGTATCAGAGCCAACTAAACCATTACTAGCTTGTTAGCAACTAATTAGAAGTTCGATCGACGGAAAACATGAAAACAAAACCCTAACCCCCTAACAGTTTCTGTTAATTTTAAACATGTCTAAAAAATTATTTGATGTGCCTTAAAATTCACAGCAGGGAAATATAAGAATACTGGGAAAATACGAAGTTCCAACTCGGTTTTATGGCCGCGGATCCGCGGCAATAGAGTGCTTCTGCCGCGGATCCGCCGCCGAGTCAATGCCGAGTTGACTCGGATTTGCTCTGTTATTCATATTGTTTGGTGTTTTGGTTTTCTGTATGTTCTGTTTATACCCAGGTTACTTCAGTGCTGGCTTGCTATTGGGGTAGACACGGAAAATGGTTGTCGATCGATATTCTAAGATATTTGCTAATTGGGTTTTTATCTGTAATGTTTAATGTGTTCGTAAACCTCCCATAACTGCTAGTATGTCGGTTGGCAGGGGGTTGCACATTTCTATAATGTTTACTGTTTGTGTATATGGACTCGATTGGAGTGTTGTGATGATTAGCCGGGGTTTGAGATGGGTTTAATATTCATTCATTCAATGTAAATGTAATATGATGTAATATTCTTTTGCGGGGCACATCCGGGTTGCGGTTGTAGCCACCGTTGTATTATTTCTTTTTACTGTTTTTTGCTCCTAGGATAGACCCAAGGCGGGGTACACAAACTACCGGGTACTTTGAAGAGTTTAGTGGCCTACTCACTTTGTTGAGGGAGACCGCTTCACTTCGGGTACTTGGCGGGTAGTTTGCCGTACCCGTAGGGGTCTAGGGTGGGGTAATGGCTATTCATCACAACTGTGTAATCCGTCTTTTATTGCAGGCTCAAAGCAAATGCGGATTGCTAGTAAATCCAATAAAGTTCATCAGTGATCTGGAATGCTTATTATTGCGTCTGACGAATGTAAAATATCTATATATGATAGCTATTAGACGTCACTTATGTTTTACACCCGCGCTAGCCCAGCCCCCGCTCTGTCGTTAGTTAAGTAACCTAACGGGTGATGACGGGACCCCGTGGCAAATGCGGATGGCATAAGAGGACGTGGTATTTTCGTTGTTTTCTGCAATGATAGGATAAATGATGGGACGCATTATTATAATGCAAAGAAAATAAACCAAAGTTTAATCGTTGGAACAAATTTAAAAGAAACCACTCGGTTATTTTAAAAGATCAGATTTTTTAATTGCGGAGCTTTAACCACTCCTTTTAAAAAGTATCAGGTTCCTTCGATTATATCAAGTTCATTACATTCACGGTTTTGCCAAAACCATTCGTAGCCCTCCGTCATTTCATATAGATAGTCAATAGTATTCAAGCTGTGTTTGTTGACTAAAGTCAAGGCACGATGTTTGGTAGCTGTTGGATATTCATATGCAGCATAGCATAGATAGATGCGTTGGTTTGGGACAGTCGTATTATCTTGTTGACTAAAGTCAAGGGTATGTACGGGTGGGTTCAAATTAACCTGGACAATGACTGGTAGAACTTGACATGTGACTTATGATTTGTTGACTAAAGTCAAGATCATAAGAGCGTGGGGAAAAAAAAATTTATATCGGGAATTTCTAAAGAAACTGAAATTTGCAGAGAGCGCATACCATTTTGGAGTTTGATGGATGTCGGTAGGATTCCTTCAACATCATCATACGATGATATTTTGGATCCCGATCCTACTGTGAGTATATACTACTTATCAGGAGATTCGTCACTTAACGATCAATGCTATAAACCAAGTAGGTGTCGAGAAAGGTGTCAGCGGGGCTACGCCCCCAGAGAAAAGAGGTTATTTAATTAAGGAACTTCGCGAAAGCGTTGGAAAACCTCCCTCGAAGTATCGACACTGACCTGGCTGAACGGTTAAGCAAGAATTGTATGGTGAGAATAGTCCTGGCTAATTCTTCTTTTATGGTTTGAGGAGGGATTCGAGAAACAGTGGGAGCCATCCTGTTTAGATAAATTAAAAACCACTCTAAACTTGCAAGAGCATCATGCTAATTCTTCTCTCTCTCTCTCTTAAAATTGCAGCGACCTTGTGACCACACATAGGTTACATCTAGATAACAAATTGACTGAATCTGACTTATATGACTGGCAAAGGTCTGTCCAGATGTCCATTACCTATGACAAACTGGACCACCCTATTACTACCCAAGATCCCGTCGTCCCAGGTCCAGTTTCCACCGTCACGGATATGGATATCCGCCAGACAAGGGAAAAGGATAAAGCGAAAGTTAAGTGCCTCGTGTTAGCTTCAGTTGATGGTGTATACCAGAAGCAGCACGAGAAGATGGACTTAGTTTCCATCTTTCTCCATAACAAAGATTTATATGGAGAGCAATCTCATATCGCAAGATATGAGACCTCGAACGAATTAATTCAAGCGAGGTTGGCTGACGGGTCATCTGTAGGGGACAACGTCCTTACAATGACTAGCTGTATTGATGAGCTCCAGGACCTGGAGACCGCGTTGGGAAACGAGTCAGATACTGACTTGATTCTACAGTCTCTGCCTCCCACCCTGAAGGTAACCAGGGAAGTAAAAGGAAAGAGAAGGGCAAAAGTTTCGGGACTAGATATGGTAAACGAGGGACGTTCCTATTGTTACAGGAATGAACATTGGCAGAATGATTGCAGGGCTAGCAAAGCCAGTAGCCAGGATTTGAAACATGTTGTGGCTTCAGCCTCAAGTGTATTTGTAATTGAGAACTGTTTGTCAATTAACTCTACTTCCTGGGTACTAGATACCGGAGCAGGATCTCATATCTGTAATTCATTACATGGTTTGAGAAACCGTAGAGTTATGAAGGTAGGTGATTTGTCTCTCAGAGTTGCAAACGGAATGAGTGTGGACGCTGAATCCGTGGGAGAATATCGCCTAGGTTTGACAAGTGGGCGTATATTGATTTTACATAACTGTTTATATATACCTAGTATGACTTGTAATATCATATCAGTATCCTCACTTTCAAGAGAGGGATTTGATTTTACATTCGTAAGAGATGTAGTTAACATCCACCTAAATCAAGTTTTGATTGGGTCAGGTACATTAGATAACGGTATATACGTATTAAGTCAAGCTCAGGTTTTCAATATCAAGAATACACTTAAAAGAAAGTCTCCAGAATTAAATCAGGCTTTCTTATGACATTGTAGACTAGGTCACATCAATAAGAAAAGGTTGACTAAGTTACATAAAAAAGGATATTTGAATCCGTTCGAATATCAATCTTATGCTACTTGTGAATCTTGTCTCATAGGAAAGATGACAAAGACTCCGTTTACTGGACACGGAGTAAGAGCAAGCGAGCTCTTGGGACTCGTACACACTGACGTGTGCGGTCCAATGTCTACACATGCGTGAGGTGGTTATTCCTACTTCATTACTTTTACAGTTGATTTCTCTAGGTATGGATATGTCTTCTTAATGAAGCATAAATCCGAGGCCTTTGAGAAATTCCAAGAATATAAGAATGAAGTGGAAAACCGAACCGGCAAAAGTATCAAGACACTGAGATCTGATCGAGGTGGTGAATACTTGAGTGCTGAGTTCCTGGGTTACTTAAAAGAGAATGGAATTCTCTCTCAGCTTACTCCTCCATACACACCATAGCATAACGGTGTATCGGAGAGACGGAACCGAACCTTATTAGATATGGTACGTTCCATGATGAGTAACGCTGAGTTACCGCGATCATTCTGGGGATATGCACTAGAATCAGCTGCATATCTTTTGAACCGAGTTCCAACCAAGACTGTGCCTACCACACCATATCAGATGTGGAGTGGGAAGAAACCCTGTCTTAAGTATATTAAGACATAGGGATGTCCAGCTTTTGTAAAGAAGCAACATGCAGACAAGCTCGAGGCACGCTCAGTATAGTGTAAGTTTGTGGGATATCCAAAGAATTCCATGGGATATTGTTTCTATTACGCAGAGGAACAAAAGGTCTTTGTTTCTCAACATGACCACTTCTTGGAAACTGAATTTTTGGAAAATCAGATAAGTGGGAGCGCAATAGAACTGGAAGAAATTCCAGAACCACAGGCTATTACTGAAAGCTTAGTAGAACAAGAAGGTTCGAAAGAACAGGACATTCCTGCGCTGCTCCGCAGGAGCAGTAGGCAGTCTCATCCGCCCGAGAGATACTACGGTTTTCTCATAGACGGGGATAGAGAGGATTGCATCATTGATAATGATGAGCCGACTGGCTTCCATCAGGCCATTCAGAGCGTTGACTCGGTAAAATGGCTGGATGCAATGCGGACCGAAATGGAGTCCATGTACACTAACAAAGTATGGACTTTGGACATTGCTCCAGATGGGGTAAAACCTGTAGGATGCAAATGGATCTTCAAAAAGAAGATTGGTGTAGATAGACAGGTTGAAACCTATAAGGCTAGACTTGTTGCAAAGGGTTTCCGTCAAAGACCTGGTTTGGACTATGACGAAACCTTTTCTCCAGTGGCTATGCTTAAATCTATTCGGGTCCTTCTTGCTATTGCTGCCTTCCACGATTATGAAATCTGGCAGATGGACCTAAAGACGGCCTTTCTAAATGGTAATTTGGAAGAGAGCGTCTATATGGATCAGCCAGAGGGGTTTATTCAGAGTGGGAGCAGCGGTAAAGTATGCAAGCTGCTTAAGTCCATTTATGGACTAAAGCAGGCATCGCGGAGTTGGAACATCTGTTTTGATGATGCTGTCAAAGAATTCAACTTTATCAAAAATCCAGATGAACCTTGCATATATAGTAAGATTGTAGGGAGAGCTGTAGTATTCCTCGTCTTCTACGTGGATGACATTCTCCTAATAGGAAATGATTTTCCAATGTTACAGTCATTCAAAAGATTGTTATCACAGAAATTCTCCATGAAAGACCTGGGTGATGCCACCTAGATTCTGGGGATCCGGATCTATCGTTATAGATCGAAAAGGATGTTGGGACTTTCGCAGTCCAGGTACATAAACACCATAGTGAAGAGATTCAAAATGGATGATTCTAAGCGCGGTAACCTACCGGCTTGTCACGGAATCACCCTCTCCAAAGAGATGTCTCCCAAGACTGATTTGGAAAGGGATCGCATGTCGATTATACCCTACGCTTCTGCGGTAGGCTCTATAATGTATGCGATGTTATGTACCAGACCAGATGTAGCATACGCATTGAGCGTTGTAAGCCGGTATCAGGCAAACCCAGGGGAGAATCACTGGATAGCAGTAAAGAACATTCTCAAGTACCTAAGGAGGACTAAGGAGATGTTCTTGATGTATGGCGGAAAAGACCTCCAGATGGAGGCCTTTACCGACTCAGGCATCCAGAGTGACAAGGATGACTCCAAGTCTATGTCGGGTTATGTCTTTACCCTCAATGGAGGGGCGGTCTGTTGGAAGAGTTCCAAGCAGGAGACCGTTGCTGACTCAACAATGGAAGCGGAGTACATAGCTGCTTGCGATGCCGCAAAAGAAGCTGTCTGGATGAAGAAGTTCCTCACAGAACTTCAAGTGGTTCCTACCAGTGTTGATCCAATACCTCTGTATTGTGACAACAATGGCGCTATAGCTTTAGCGAAGGAACCCAGGTCCCATCAGAAGTCCAGACACATCTTAAGGCGGTACCACCTGATCAGGGAGATCGTTGATCGCTGGGAGATCGAGGTAAAGAGAGTAGAGACGGAGAATAACATTGCTTATCCATTCACAAAGGCCCTTCCTTAGACGCTATTCGAGAGGCTATTCGAGATGATAGGTCTACGATATGCCAGCTCCTGGCCCTAGTGCAAGTGGGAGATTGTTAGTGTATATGCCTTAGGGGCCATTATTGTATCATACTAGCATGTATATTACTTAATGGAACCTTGGGATATTCACAGATGTATTGACAAGCTTGCTAAATATGGTAGTATGCTACTTGGTTTGTGTCTACATTAATATGTGCATATGTTTCTTGTAACGTATCACTTATACATATTAGTAGAGCCCATAGGTTCTTTGCTTGATTACCAGCGTTGTGATGGTAGTCACACTAGTGGGGGCTGGGTAGTCTATAAGCAACATCCTATACTTGTCCCTAGTCGTAGGATTATCGAGACAGGGCATCGATATTCCAGAGTAGACTAGTGTGTACGCTTCTCATCCCAGTTAGGGAGATGGTCTGTCCCACAGCCGTCAGTACGTCGTACTGGAGATAGCATACAGGTGCTCGTTAGGTTACGAGTACACCGGACAGGACTCGCAGGGGAACTGATTGGTTGGTATTATACCCGTCGTTAGTTAACAGTTCCCAGGTGACATGAGTACAGCATAGTCCGCAGACTTGACACTGCTACTTCGCCTCGAGTGTGTCCCACTGTTCTTAGATTGCTACCCTACCACGGCTCAAAGGAGTCGTGCAAACAGGCAGCAGTTGGGTGCAGTCCCGAGCACTTGGAGGCAGTGGCGGTTAGACATGATTCGTCTCTCCCGGTATTGGGAGTTGATATCGCACTGTGTCAGAGAGCCATTACGCAAAGTCCCTGGCCAGGGCAAGCGAGATTTACTGGTAGGTTCCAGTAGTTTTCTCAGGGTGTAATGGGCTACGCTCCGACACGACTTATACCTCTATTAAGGGACTGACGCTTGCCGCCCCTAGGCTCGATATGCGATAGTCTTAGACGAACAGACCGGACTGTACGGAGATTGTCACATCAGGCTAAGTAGGAGTTCAGATGGGTTTCCTCATCGTCCTTCTTATCGACATCTACCTAGGGACCGTTAAGTACAGCTAGTACCGCTTGCTGTCTGTGGTTAAACCCACTGCCAGCATAGTGTCGAGTCTTTAGAGTCCCACAAAGAAAGTTTCCCTACTCCAGGCGAAATGATATAGAGGTCGTATGGTTTTACGACAAGGGTTTGGACGCATACGTGTTTAAACGTACGTACGACGTTCGGACAGTTTTTACTAGTCGGCTTTGGTTTAAGCCAGATTCTCGTATCAAGTTATTGGATTTATACAGTCTAAAGTTTTTCCGTGTTTTCACGGATTGGAGGGGCGTTCTTGTAATTTTGCGGGAAGCTTCTAGAAGCATGGTGACTTGGGGGTTAAGGTGGCATATGCATTAATTGGATTAATGAGTCATGTAGTGATTCATACATTGAGTTAATGATTCATTTAATGTTTCATATGACTCATGTGATGAATCACTTAGTGTATTAATGAAACATTATGATAATTCATTGTTATTTATTTACTAGATATTATCATATGTTTCATATATACACAAATGACTTCATTCATCCAAAAGGATTCTCATCATCACCTTCTCTCTCCTCAAGCTCTCTCATTCTTGAAACCCTAACCCTAACCTCTCATGTGTTGAGATCAAGGGTTAGCTAGACTAATACATCCATAACCTCACTCTATATCCCCTAGGTAGCTTAGATTAGCACTTTGAGCAACCTAGTTATCTCAAGTTTGAGATAAAGCTTGGCGTAGGAGCTCTCGGGTGGATCGTCTTTGACTCGAGGAGGCCGTTGAGGTGCCGATGTTCCAAGGAGCCTACGAGGAGTGGAGGACCGCGATGAAGACCCGAAGGACATGTAACGTGTGGTATAACTTCGAATCCGAGTAGTTAAACCTTTCGTAGTTTGCTAGTAACGGTTTAGAAATGATTCATGCGCTCAAGTCCGTGTTACGAACCTTTGATAATCGTTTTTCACATATTCCTCCTTCCTGCAAGTTCGTGGGGTGCGTGACATGGACTTACAATTGATAGATTTGCACAATCGCTTTTTACACATCGGTCATTACAAATTGTGCTAATTTATACACTCCATCCTCACCCTCAAGTTCGTATTCCCACTTTCTTTGGTTCTACTAGTCTTCCTTTAATGATACCGAGTGTTGATGAATCACAATCCGATATTTTGAGTTCGATAATTTTCAATTGGACCTTCGATGACAGTTTCGAAGATATTTTCACCGACGAACTAGCATTCTTAAACGATACGAATTTTGTGATTAATCAACCTCCACTTGAAGAATTAGAACCACTACCATTTATTTTCCCCTTCCGCCATTCTTCTCCTCTACCGAGACCGTATACTGCTTCTATCTCGACACGGTCTCGTGTGCTTCTCATCTCATTTCTCTAAACCCCATTCTTTCACTAACTCTACCATTATCACGATAGAATTTTTGAATGGTTGGTGCTAACATTTGGCTTGTGTAAGGCCTTGCTTAAGTTTGGGGGGAATCTTGTTGTATATATATTTTGTTTTTTCTTTTAACAAAAAATAAAAAAAAAAATTTGCAAATAAATAAACAGGGGAGTGCCGACATTTCAACCCTCTTGGTATTGCATGACAGTGAAGACACTGTCCAGTTTAAGTTTGGGGGTATGCTCGGTAAGCCTTCTTCCCTTCGCATTCATTTGTACATATATTTTGCATTTGCATACTTATTTTAAAACCCATAAAAATTTAAAATTTTCAAAAATTATAAAAATTAATGTATTCAATTTTGGCCGTATTTGACTTGAGTTTGACAAATAGGTTAACTAGCTAGGAACAACTAGATCTTAGACTTAGTAAATTAAAAACCCTAAAAATAACCTTCCTTAAAGTTTAACGGTAGAAAGTATATGTCTTTGTAGTTTATTTAGAAATAGGCAAATTTTGAGTCCACTTCTTGGGCTAAGTTAAAACAAGGGAAAAGTATTGATATCTTTATTAAAGTATAAGTTTGAAAAATAATTCCTAGCTTAAGTCTAGATTATGAAAATGTATACCCTACAATTTGCACAATCACGCACCTTGAAACTTGGAATAGTGGAAGAGACCTTGAAATGCTATTGTCTAAAGTCCTTAGTACAATGAAAAATAAAAATAAAAATACAAGTGTGAATAAAGAAAAAAATAATTAACACTGGTTTTTGTGATTACTGGCTGCAAAAATAGAAAATTATTTAGCGAGGGTGCTTCATCACCTAGTGCCTTAGACCAACTGGTTTGGGAGTCACTGCTAAAAAGCCTTAGGTGTTACAAGACTAGGAAGTACGCTTTAAAGTGCAAACGCATTTTGTAATCGGTCGTTGGTACCTCAAGAAGTATTAACGGTCGCATGAAGGATGTGTAAGCAAAATTCATCTAAAAGTTTACCAATTAAGAAGTACTTTGGACAACGGATAAAAGTATGATTGCTTGATTTGAATTTCCAAGTGTAGGGGTGATATATACACACACGTAGGGGTATATGATTGGAGTTTAGATAAGAGATAGGAGTGAAGAATAGAACTTGTATCTTTAGTAGAGTTGATAAAAATTCCTAAGTGGAGATGGAACCCTAGAAGGAAAACTTAAGAAATGTCGAAAGCTAAGTAGGTCTGCAGAACATATATAATCTTAAGTTAAATGATGAGGAAGTATGAAGAATATGGGTGGATAATTTACGAGTCGAAGATAATAGAATTCCTTGTTAGAAAACCTAATTGGAGAATAAAAGTCAATGGGCCTAATTGATAGGATTTTGTGGGTAGTATCCGCTGAAAACCCTCAGGTGACAACACTCCTCCAACTAGGGACACCTAGAGGTTTAACGGCTTGTTGCATGAGCTCAGTGCAATCGCGTTTCCCTGCGAAAGTGCGGTTAGGTTTTTTGTCGAGAATAAAACTAGGTTTGCTCGAGGACGAGCAAAAGATAAGTTTGGGGGCATTTGTTCATATCATAATATTGCATTATTATATTCCCCATTCTTATGTATTTTACAAATAAACTGGTGCTTTTGACCCATGTCTGCTACATTGTACATGTTACAGGTTCTTGGATCTAAAACAGTGAAAAAGATAAAAGACGATGCAAAAAGTGGAACTACAACCAACAAATAGAAGGATCTTGATCAAGCCTACAGAAAGATCAGTTCACAAAATACAAGGCATCGTAAGATTCAAGATTTCGTCTTGAAGCAATGGTTAAAGTCCACTATATTATTCACTGGAGATCTGGAGAAACCTAGAAGCCAATTTGAGAAAAGTACTGAAGAAATAGGAAGCCCAAATAGCCCAGAACAAGCAAAAAAGTTTTCAGCATATGATCTTACCATTGGGCCGCGGAACCGCAGCCCAACCCTTGCTGCGGTCGCGGTTCCGCGGCCATCTGGAGCATGTTGTGAAAATATTTTTTACCATAATTCTTGGCGGCTTTGACCGGTCTTTCTAGGGGTATTTTGGTAAATGCAGACATGCGGCAATTGTAAACCTAGGGTTTTCTATGTCCTATAAATAGAGACCCAATTCCTTGTATTAGTTCATGCCTCCCTTCATTAATAAAATTCAGATTTCTTTGGAGAGTATCAATTTGTAAGTTCTTAATTTATTTTTCTTGCCCTAGTTAAATTTAATTCCTTGCCCTAGTTAAATAGTTAGATCTTTTATTCTCTGCCCTAGATAAATGTTCTTCAATTCCCTAATGAGCGAGTAGTCTCCTCGCTTGTTAGGGTTAGCTTTGGGGAAGGTTTGAGAGATGAAGAATTCTCACCCCTTTCTTGCCAATCACATATAATTAATAGGACTCCATGCATACATGCACATATCGCTCCCTACGACACCTTATCCCGCGAGGTAGCGGTGACACCGTAGTATAAAGGCCCGGTTGTGCGTGTTTTCCATGGAGGTTAGGGTAAGGATTGATAAAGGATGAACAAGAAGCTAGAGGAAGAAACATCTTCCCGATGGTTCTAATCCCGTTTATTAATAATTACCATAACTCCTAATAGATCTTCATATGGGTATAGAAAGCGGTGAGATTTATTGACTTTCTAAACTTAACCTAAACCTAACCCTAGCAAGATTTAGATCTAGATTAATTTAGTTTTTAGATTTAATTGATCCATTCACACCGTTTGGAATTAACTCGTAAGAGCGATTAGGAAATTCACAACATCCCTGTGGAACGACCCGTACTCACCGGCTAGCTACCAAGCGACGCCGTTCTTGATTGCGGTAATATATTTTTGATCTAAAATCCCTATAAAATCAGCGCTCGACTGCCTCACCCTTAGGAAATCGGACATGTGCCACATGGTGGGCACATACCAATCCCCGCCCTCCGGTGTCCCGACGAAGACAAACTTCTCCTTCCATTTGTAGATGGAAGAAAGGACGACCACTACCCCCGACCCGACAGCCCTACCGTTATGTTTTTTAAACGAAAAATACACCCAACTCGGAACTTCCTTGCCGGTACCGGGGTGATTTTTGTAGCAAAGAAAATACAAGAGGATGCTTAAATCTAAGAGGATCCTGTTAATTTTTAACCGAACCAAAAATCCGAAGAGGATCCTCCACGAGTTCGGCGCTAGCTGGCCCGAAGCAAAACGGAAACAATGGAACACATCACAAACCTCGAGCGAGAATGGCAGACACATCCCTGCCCGGAATGCTTTCAGATACAGAGCAATCTCCTTGCCCTGCACCTAGTCTTCCCGCTCTTCCTCTCTGGCCAGACGGGGTGAATAGCCAAATGGGACATAGAATCGAGCCTGAATATTGGAAAGCTCGTCCAGACGATTCAAGAATGAGGGCGCATCACCGGTATTCCTGATGCGCACCTTGGGAGCCCTCGTCGCCGCCCGACGGCGAGAGACTCGGGCGACGCTAGCCGTGGGGGTCGAGCCCGACACAAAAGACTTAGATGAAGAGGAAGAAGAACCCTCTCGACTATCTGAAGTCGAGAAGGAGGAAGACCCGCTAGGTTCGGCCCCGGAAACTGAGGCCTCATCGCCCGACTCTACTCCTACTTCATCGACAGATACCTCAGAAGATTACATCTAACCTGATTCAAGAAAAAAAGTTTTTCCGAGGAAAGTTCGGCGGATGATACGAACTAAGATGGGGTGCGCCGGGCAATCTTCAAACAATCGAGAAACAACTAAGGCAAAGTGTCGGTCCTAGGATGACCCCCTCCTATTTATACGCTCCGAAGGGGACATCCTACGGCCCAAATCGATTCACGCCAAAACGAAGCGTCGCATTTAGCGGCCGTCGAAGCTCCACGTGGCGATCAGCCATTGGAAACATCCCCTCACGGCAGGATTCGGTGACAGCCCATCACGCTCCGCCAACCAATGTCGGGCACATGGCGCACAGCCCAACCGACGATCAAGCGAAACGGTGCCTCCTCTTTTAGAGCGCGGTCATTTCACCGATCTGCCGACGTCACCAAAGATATGCACGGGAACATAGGCGTCTCGCAAGCCGCCATGTGGACCTAGTAATCTGAGAGGAATAGCAACAAAATATCCCACCATCGTCAAACGGCCCGGGAATCCTAGGCTGAACCGTTAAAGACCGGGCTTACCACTCTCGATCCTGGCCTACAAATAGGTCAGGGCGAGAGTGGGGGGGCTAGTGATAAGGCTCAAGAACAGAAATTTCCCAGATTACGACACGTGGAAGATGACATGTCTTCTACGGAGCCCACTAGACTCCTGGGGGATGCGGTGGTAGAATCAGTGTGATGCGTTGGGAACTTTCATCGGGATCTCGTGTCCAAGCTCACACCCCCTTATTTACTCGTCTCCGAGCTTTTGCAGGGCTGAACTTCCTTGGCCTCCCGGCTCGTCTCTGATCCATCCATCGAGCTGAGTTTCATCGGATTCCTCGATCTACTAAGAGCACGGAGCCCAAACGCCCCCGCAACGGCTCCACGCATCTCACTAAATTGAGATATCCGCCGCCCCACGATCCGTGCCCCCGGCAAGCGCATTCCCTTATTAATGAGCGGATCCCGCCATCAACGTGAGATCAACACGGGGGCATTGTAAGTCCATGCTACCGCTCCCGGTACTTTCGGGCATGCGGAATTTGGTGAAAAACAATTTTCTAGAGGCGGTAACATGGACTCAAAACCGGATCTTTGTTAAACATCTAACTAACAACCTAACTAAGAGTTGTTAACTACTCGGTTAGGGGATTAACTAAGAGTTGTTAACTACTCGGTTAGGGGGTTATACCTTTCTTTCTTGAACTCCTTCGTCTTCAAGCCTCGATGGTTGTCCGGATCGGCTTCACCCCGTCGTCTCCTTGCGCCGAAGATCGATCCACCTGAAAGCTTCTACCTTTGGCTTCTTCTTCGAGCTTTGAAGAAACTAGTTCACTCGGTTTGCTAGATCTTATGAACTAGAGTGAGTAGAGAAGAGTGTGTTGGGATTATACTCTATGGTTCTTGCTTCTCAACACATGAGACAAGTGAACCATAGACTAAAGAGAGGGAGAGCAAGAGGAAGAGGATGAGAGCTCAAGAACAAGAGAGAGAATGGAAATGAAAGAATGAGCAAGACTTTTCTCTCTTGGCTCTCATAATCAAAAACCATCATAACCCATAATAGCAATCAAGTATTAGTGAATGTTTAAGCTACAATAGCCATATCATTTCATGCACTCATTTTGCACAAGAGAACAAGCAAGCAAAAGTCTTTTCCATGAAATGATAGCCATTGTCATCATGATGGTCAACTAGTCCAACCTAGTCAACAAGTCAACAAAGTCAACCCCTCAACAACCATGTCACTATAATACTTAATTAATATTATTGTTAATTACATATCATATTCTCATTAGGGTTGAGCAAAAAGTCAATGGTCAACAGTCAACAGTCAACAACCCTAATGAGAATCCTCTGCCTCTGTCTCTCTGTCAACTGTGCATACACACCCGCATCCGTGTTATGAGGAACACGAATACATACTGGATAAAACCAATCCCAAAACGTACACTAGGATCTGGCTTAAACCAAAGCCCGCTAGTGTTAACTGTCCGGACACTGTACGTGCACAAGTGCACGGATGTGACCGAACCCTGTCACAAAACCATGCGACCTGTCGCAAAACCATGCGACCTCTACTCTTTTGCCTAAAGGCGAATAGCTTTCTGTGTGGGACTCTAAAGACTCGACACTACGCTGGCAGTGGGTTTAACCACAGACCGCAAGCGGCACTAGCTGTGCGTAATGGTCCCCAGGCAGATGCCGACAAGAAGACTGACGAGGTGAAACCCATCTGAACTCCTACTGAGCCTGAAGGTGACAGTCTCCGTATAGTCCGGTCTGTTCGTCTGATACATCGCATGGAGGGCCTAGGGGGGCGGTAAACGTCAGTCCCCTAATAGCGGTACAAGTCGTGTCGGAGTGAAGCCCAAAACACCCTGAGATAACACTGGAAGCCTACCAGTATATTTCGATTACCCTGGCCAGGGCCTACTCGTGTAATGGCTCTCCTAGACACAGCGCGATGTCAACCCCCAATACCGGGAGAGACGAATCCTGTCTAACCGTCACTGCCTCCAAGTGCTTCGGGACTGTACCCAACTACTACCTGTTTGCACGACTCCTCTGAGCCGTGGTAGGGTAGTAATCAAAGTACAGTGGGAACACACTCGAGGCGAAGTGACAGTGTCAAGTCAGCGGACTAAGCTGTACTCATGTCACCTGGGAACTGATAACTGACGATAGGTATAATACCAACCGGTCAGTTCCCGACGAGTCATGTCCAGTGTACTCGTAACCTAACGAGCACCCGTATACTATCTCCAGTACGACGTACTGATGGCTGTGGGACAGACCATCTCCCATACTGGGATGAGAAGCGCATACGCTAGTCTACTCCGGAGTATCGATGCCCTGTCTCGATAGTCCTGCGACTAGGGACCTGTATAAGGATATGCTTATAGATTACCCAGCCCCCACTAGTGTGACTGCCATCACAACGCTGGTAATCAAGCAAAGATCCTAAGGGCTCCACTAATGTGTATAGGTGATATACTAAAATAAACACATGTACACATTGAAGTAGAAACAAACCAAGTAGCATACTACTATATTGAGCAAGATTGTTTATACAACTGTGAATATTCCAAGCTTCCATTAAGTAATATACAAACTAGTATGATACAGTAATGGCCTCTAGGGCATATACACTAACAATCTCCCACTTGCACTAAGGCCATGTACTGGCGTATCGAAGACCTATCATCTCGATCAGCCGCTCGAACTGAGTCTGGGGCAAGGCCTTGGTGAATGGATCTGCAGTGTTATCTTCTGAAGCAACCCTCCGGACCTCGATCTCTTGGCGATCCACGATCTCCCTGATCAGGTGATACCGCCTCAAGATGTGTCTGGATCTCCGATGGGACCTGGGTTCCTTCGCTAAAGCTATAGCCCCGTTGTTGTCGCAATACAGAGGTATTGGATCAACAATGGACGGAACCACCTGAAGTTCTTTCAAGAACTTCCTCATCCAGACAGCTTCTTTTACGGCATCAGATGCAGCAATATATTCCGCTTCCATCGTCGAGTCTGCAACGGTTTCCTGTTTGGAACTCTTCCAACACACCGCCCCTCCATTGAGGGTAAAGACAAAACCCGACATGGACTTGGAATCATCCTTGTCACTCTGGAAGCTGGAGTCAGCAAAGGCCTCGATCTGGAGGTCTTTTCCGCCATACACCAAGAACATCTCCTTAGTCCTTCTCAGGTACTTGAGAATGTTCTTTACCGCTATCCAGTGTTTCTCCCCAGGTTTTGACTGATACCGGCTTACCACACTCAGTGCATAAGCAACATCCGGTCTGGTACACAACATCGCATACATTATAGAGCCTACCGCAGAAGCGTAGGGTATAATAGACATGCGATCCCTCTCCAAATCAGTCTTGTGAGACATCTCTTTGGAGAGGGTGATCCCGTGACAAGCCGGTAGGTTACCGCGCTTGGAATCTTCCATATTGAATCTTTTCAGTATGATGTCGATGTACCTGGACTGTGAAAGTCCTAATATCCTCTTGGATCTATCACGATGGATCCGGATCCCCAGGATGTATGAGGCATCACCCAGGTCTTTCATGGAGAACCTGTGTGACAAGAACCCCTTGACAGATTGTAGCATAGGAATGTCATTTCCTATTAAGAGAATGTCATCCACGTATAAAACGAGGAATACTACAGTTCTCGCTACAAATCTACTATAGATGCATGGTTCATCTGGATTTTTGATAAAGCCAAATTCCTTGACCGTCTCATCAAAACAGATGTTCCAACTCCGCGATGCCTGCTTTTAGTCCATAAATGGACTTAAGCAACTTGCACACCTTTCCGCTGCTCCCACTCTGAATGAAACCCTCTGGCTGGTCCATATAGACACACTCCTCTAAATTTCCATTTAGAAAAGCGGTCTTTACGTCCATCTGCCAAATCTCATAATCGTGGAAGGCAGCAATGGCAAGAAGGATCCGAATGGATTTCAGCATAGCTACTGGAGAAAAGGTCTCGTCATAGGCCAAACCAGGTCTTTGACGAAAACCCTTTGCAACCAGTTTAGCTTTATAGGTCTCAACCTGTCCATCTACACCAATCTTCCTTTTAAAGATCCACTTGCATCCTACGGGTTTTACCCCGTCTGGAGCAACGTCCAACGTCCATACTTTGTTGGTGTACATAGACTCCATTTCGGTCCGCATTGCATCCAGCCATTTTACCGAGTCAACGCTCTGAACGGCCTGCTGGAAGCTAGTAGGCTCATCATAATCTATGATGCAATCCTCTCTATCCCCGTCTATGAGAAAACCGTAGTATCTCTCGGGCGGATGAGACTGTCTACTACTCCTGCGGAGCGGCGTAGGAATGTCATTTTCTTTTGAACCCTCTGGTTCTACTAAGCTTTCAGTAATAGTCTGTGGTTGTGGAATTTCTTCCTGTTCTATTTCGCTCCCACTTATTTCCTTTTCTAAGAACTGGTGTTCTAGAAAGTGGGCATTACGAGAAACAATGATCTTTTGTTCCTCTGCGTAATAGAAGAGATACCCCCTGGAATTCTTTGGGTATCCCACAAACTTGCACAGTACTGAGCGTGCCTCGAGCTTGTCCGCATGCTATTTTTTGACAAAAGCCGGACATCCCCAGATCTTCAGATATTGAAGATAGGGTTTCTTCCCACTTCATATCTCATATGGTGTGGTAGGCACAGTCTTAGTTGGAACTCGGTTCAAAAGGTATGCAGCTGATTCTAGCGCATACCCCAGAATGATCGCGGTAACTCAGCGTTACTCATCATGGACCGTACCATATCCAATAGGGTTCGGTTCCGTCTTTCCGATACACCGTTATGTTGCGGAGTGTATGGAGGAGTAAGCTGAGAGAGAATTCCATTCTCTTTTAAATAATCCAGGAACTCGGCACTTAAGTATTCTCCACCTCGATCCGATCTTAGAATCTTGATACTTTTGCCGGTTTGTTTTTCTACTTCATTCTTATATTCCTGGAATTTTGCAAAGGCTTCGGACTTATGTTTCATTAAGAAGACATAACCGTACCTTGAAAAGTCATCCGTAAACGTAATGAAGTAAGAATAACCGCTTCGCTCATGTGTAGACATTGGACCGCACACGTCGCTGTGTACGAGTCCCAAGAGCTCGCTCGCTCTTACTCCGTGTCCAGTGAAGTCTTTGTCATCTTTCCTTTGAGACAGGATTGACAAGTGGCATACGATTGATATTCGAACGGATTCAAATATCCTTCTGCATGTAACTTCATCAACCTTCTCTCATTGATGTGACCCAGTCTACAATGCCATAAGAAAGTCTGATTTATTTCCGGAGACTTTCTTTTGTGTGTATTCTGGACATTGAAAACCTGCGGTTGGTTTAATACGTATATACCATTGCTTAATGTACCTGACCCAATCAGAACTTGATTAAGGTGAATGTTCACAACATTACTTACAAATGCAAATTCATAACCTTCTTTAGATAATAAAGATACAGAAATGATATTACAAGTTGCATTGGGTACAAAATAGCAATTACGCAAAACCAAAACATGTCCATCTGACAAGCCCAGGTGATAGTCCCCCACGGACTCAGCATCCATGCCGGCTCCGTTTGCAACTCTGAGGGTCATATCACCTGCCTTCAAAACCCTACGCTTTCTCAGTGCCTGCAAAGAATTATAGATATGAGATCCTGATCCGGTATCCAATACCCAGGAAGTAGAGTTTATTGAAAGACAGTTTTCAATAACATACACACCTGAAGCTGAAACCGCAACTTGCTTCAGTTCCTGTGTTCTGGCTTTCCAAGCCCTGCAATC
The DNA here is from genome assembly GCA_030015575.1 of Agapanthus africanus. Classification (NCBI taxonomy): domain Eukaryota; kingdom Viridiplantae; phylum Streptophyta; class Magnoliopsida; order Asparagales; family Amaryllidaceae; genus Agapanthus; species Agapanthus africanus. The sequence goes on from JASDDO010000012.1 coordinate 417,682,341, forward strand.
ATTCTTCCAGTGTCCCTTCTTATGACAATAGAAGCATTCTTCTTTATCCACAAGCTGCCCCGCTTTCTTTGTTGCCTTTGCCTTTCCCTTCGTATCCACTTTACTAACACAGCCCCTTGGTTTGGCGGAGGCTTTCTTCTTCTTTCCCTTGGCTTTCGCCTTGGACCTAGAAGAGGAAGATCCTCCTACAAATAAAGTGGATGTTTCTCTACCTTTCTGTAGGGTGTCCTCTGCGCTCCTCAGCATGTTGAGGAGTTCTGAAAGTTCAACTTCCTTTTCTTGTAAGTTGAAGTTCAGGATAAACTGGGCGTAAGTGGAAGGAAGGGACTGGAGAATCAAGTCCGTATAGAGCTCATTCTCCAACGTGGTCCCAAGGTCCGCGAGCTCTTCTATGTAGCCAATCATCTTAAGCACGTGTTCCGCTACCGATGATCCGACGGCCAACCTTGCCGAAAATAACTTCTTCGACACTTCGTATCTTGCGATACGAGACTGCTCTCCATACAGTTCTTTTGTATGGAGAAATATGGACTCAAGGTCCATATTCTCGTGCCTCCTCTGATGTTCGTTGTCCATAGAGGCAAGCACGAGGCACCTGGCCATCGCGCAATCAATCTCCCAAGTCTTACGGATTTCCTTATCCGTGACGCTGGAGGTGGGACCTGGGACGGAGGGAGCTTTGGTGGTAAGAAGATACCCCAGCTTGTCGTAAGTGATTGCCATTTTGACATTCCTGAGACAATCTTTGTAGTTTGGCCCTGTCAGTATGTTTTTATCTAGAAGTAACTTAAGTCCAGTCATGTCGATTGGTCGCTGCAATTAGGAGAGAGAAGAAGAAACACTCAGCATGATGCTCTTGCAAGTTTAGAGTGGTTTTTAGTTTGTCTAAACAGGATGGCTCCCACTGTTTCTCGAATCCCTCCTCAAACCAAAAAGGAAGAATTAGTCAGGATCAATCTCACCGTACAATACTTGCTTAACCGTTCGGCCGGGCTGGTGTCGGTACTTCGAGGGAGGTTTTCCAACGCTTTCGCGAAGTTCCTTAATTTAAGAACCTCTTTTCCCTGGGAGCGTAGCCCCGCTAACACCTTTCTAGACACCTACTTGGTTTATAGCATTGATCGTTAAGTGAGAAATTTCCCGAGGAGTAGCATATACTCACAGTAGGATCGGGATCCAAATATCATTGCGTGACAAAACTGAAGGAATCCTACCAGAATCATCACACTCCAAATGGTATGCAGTGCTAGCAAGTTTCAGTTCCTTTGAAACTCCCGATGTAGATTTTTGCCCCATGCTCTTATGACCTTGGCGTGAGGTCAAAATGTCATAAGTCACATGTCAAGTTCTTCCCATCATTATCCAGGTTAATTTGAACCCACCCGTACGTACCCTTGACGTAGGCCAAAATGGCAGTACGATTGTCTCAAACCAATGCATTCTATCTATGCAACAGATAAATATCCGGCAGCTACCAATCACTATGCCTTGGCGTGAGGTCAAAATACAAAGCTTGAATACTACCGAATATTTAACTGAAATGATGGAGGGCTACGAATGGTTTTGGCGAAACCGTGAACGTAGTGAACTTGATATAATCGATGGAACGAGATAGCTTTTAAAAGGAGTGGCTCAAACTCCGCATTTTAAAAGTTGGTTTTGAAAAGAACCGAGTGGTTTTTCGAAAGTGTTCCAACGACTTTTACTTGGTTTATTTTCTTGCATTAATTGTTTTAATGCGTGTAATTCTTTCATTAGTTCTTTTAATGCGTCCCATCATTTAATCCTACCATTGCAGAAAACAACCAAAATATGACGTACGCTTATGCCATTCGCATTCGCCACGGGGCCCTGTCATTACCCGTTAGGTTACTTAACTAACGACAGAGCGGGGGCTGGGCTAGCGCGGCTGTAAAACATAAGCAACGCCTAAATAATATCATAAATAGATATATTGCAATGATAGCCATTTCAGATCATAGATGAACACATTGGATATACTAGGAACCCGCAATTCGTACGAGCCTGTAACGAAAAGCAGATTACACGGTCGCGGTGAATAGCCAACCCCACCCAAGACCCCTACGGGTGCGGCAAACTACCCGCCAAGTACCCGAAGCGAAGCAACCTCCCTCATCTCCGTGAGTAGGCCACTCGGCACTTCGGCATACCCGGTAGTTTGTGCACCCCCTCCATGGGTCTATCCTAGGAGCAAAAACAGTAAAAAGAAATTATACAATGACGGGTACAACCCCGACCCGGTTGTGCGGCCATACAAATAATTATTACATCAATTTACAAATTTACATGAATTGAAAGAAAAGAAAACTCTCGTCTCACAACCCCCGGCTATTCACCCGCGACAATCCAATGAATTCATATACACATTCCAATGACATTACAGATCACAGATTTGTATAACCCCCACTAATCGACATATAGCGATTAGCAGACGTTCAATACAAATATCACATCACAGATAAAAACCCGTCAGCTTAAGTCATAAGAAACTCGATCAAAATACGGTTTTTAAAGCCCCAAAAACTAAATTTTCTTTCTGGAAAATCTGGGCTGAAAAACCATATACCAAAATTCCCAAAATACCCCACTGAATATATTGTAGCAAAGAAGATCCGAGAGGAGCCAATACGGCCGCGGAACCGCGGCAATAGTAAGCTATTGCTGCGTTTCCGTGGCGCTTTGATGAGATCAAAGGACCGTCTTTCTACAGTATACTCTAAAAACCCTGAGTCGATTTTTGAAGCATGATTTATTACTTTTACAGTACTTTGAAAATCGACAGCAAGCATGAATTTTTGGTGTATTTCGTGACTTTTTCTTTGATCGATCTTCTAGTTACTTTGCTAACATGTTAGATAGAGTTTAACTAGGCTCTGATACCACTGTAAGTCCATGCTACCTCTCCCGGTACTTTCGGGTATGCGGAATTTGGTGAAAAACAATTTTCTAGAGGCGGTAACATGGACTCAAAACCGGATCTTTGTTAAACATCTAACTAACAACCTAACTAAGAGTTGTTAACTACTCTGTTAGGGGGTTATACCTTTCTTTCTTGAACTCCTTCGTCTTCAAGCCTCGATGGTTGTCCGGATCGGCTTCACCCCGTCGTCTCCTTGCGCCGAAGATCGATCCACCTGAAAGCTTCTACCTTTGGCTTCTTCTTCGAGCTTTGAAGAAACTAGTTCACTCAGTTTGCTAGATCTTGTGAACTAGAGTGAGTAGAGAAAAGTGTGTTGGGATTATACTCTATGGTTCTTGCTTCTCAACACATGAGACAAGTGAACCATAGACTAAAGAGAGGGAGAGCAAGAGGAAGAGGATGAGAGCTCAAGAACAAGAGAGAGAATGGAAATGAAAGAATGAGCAAGACTTTTCTCTCTTGGCTCTCATAATCAAAAACCATCATAACCCATAATAGCAATCAAGTATTAGTGATGCTTTAAGCTACAATAGCCATATCATTTCATGCACTCATTTTTCACAAGAGAACAAGCAAGCAAAAGTCTTTGCCATGAAACGATAGCCATTGTCATCATGATGGTCAACTAGTCCAACCTAGTCAACCGGTCAACAAAGTCAACAAGTCAACAAAGTCAACCCCTCAACAACCATGTCACTATAATACTTAATTAATATTATTGTTAATTACATATCATATTCTCATTAGGGTTGAGCAAAAAGTCAATGGTCAACAGTCAACAGTCAACAACCCTAATGAGAATCCTCTACCTCTGTCTCTCTGTCAACTGTGCATACACACCCGCATCCGCGTTCTGAGGAACACGGATACATACTGGATAAAACCAATCCCAAAACGTACACTAGGATCTGGCTTAAACCAAAGCCCGCTAGTGTTAACTGTCCGGACACTGTACGTGCACAAGTGCACGGATGTGACCGAACCCTGTCGCAAAACCATGCGACCTCTACTCTTTTGCCTAAAGGCGAATAGCTTTCTGTGTGGGACTCTAAAGACTCGACACTACGCTGGCAGTGGGTTTAACCACAGACCGCAAGAAGCACTAGCTGTGCGTAACGGTCCCCAGGCAGATGCCGACAAGAAGACTGACGAGGTGAAACCCATCCGAACTCCTACTGAGCCTGAATGTGACAGTCTCCGTACAGTCCGGTCTGTTCGTCTGATACATCGCATGGCGGGCCTAGGGGGTGGTAAACGTCAGTCCCCTAATAGCGGTACAAGTCGTGTCGGAGTGAAGCCCAAAACACCCTGAGATAACACTGGAAGCCTACCAGTATATCTCGATTGCCCTGGCCAGGGACTACTCGTGTAATGGCTCTCCTAGACACAGCGTGATGTCAACCCCTAATACCGGGAGAGACGAATCCTGTCTAACCGTCACTGCCTCCAAGTGCTTCGGGACTGTACCCAACTACTACCTGTTTGCACGACTCCTTTGAGCCGTGGTAGGGTAGTAATCAAAGTACAGTGGGAACACACTCGAGGCGAAGTGACAGTGTCAAGTCAGCGGACTAAGCTGTACTCATGTCACGTGGGAACTGATAACTGACGATAGGTATAATACCAACCGGTCAGTTCCCGACGAGTCCTGTCCAGTGTACTCGTAACCTAACGAGCACCCGTATACTATCTCCAGTACGACGTACTGATGGCTGTGGGACAGACCATCTCCCACACTGAGATGAGAAGCGCATACGCTAGTCTACTCCGGAGTATCGATGCCCTGTCTCGATAGTCCTGCGACTAGGGACCTGTATAAGGATGTGCTTATAGATTACCCAGCCCCCACTAGTGTGACTGCCATCACAACGCTGGTAATCAAGCAAAGATCCTAAGAGCTCCACTAATGTGTATAGGTGATATACTAAAATAAACACATGTACACATTGAAGTAGAAACAAACCAAGTAGCATACTACTATATTGAGCAAGATTGTTTATGCAACTGTGAATATCCCAAGCTTCCATTAAGTAATATACAAACTAGTATGATACAGTAATAGCCTCTAGGGCATATACACTAACAGGAATAACTAACGTTGAGGATCTCGCGCCAGCTTGCTTGAACGCGGCCACTATATAAACCTCTCTTCAAGACGACTCAAGTAACTCGAACTCATTCTAATAGGCCGTTATCCTGCTCTTATTCCACGGTACTAACTTGATCGTCGGAGGGTCCTATGGTGGTTTCCCACCCCGGGACTTCCCTTGCCGGTAGTTCAACCACAACAATGCCTCATAAACCTTTGAGATACACACAACAATTTTCATATCCCCTCTCTGTAAGTCTACGGTAGCGCCCCGGCCGTCTAACAGACGCCAAATGCGGAACAAAAACTTTTAACTGGCGTTATCGTATACTATAACCCGGATCTGCCATTATTGCTAAACTAACAAACTGTAAAGAGGGTAGAAAGGTTATACAGAACGATCCGAGTCCTTCGTTCTTTAACCATCATCCCACGCTTTGTTGCGGCTGCTCCGTTCTCGTCGATCTTCGATCTCCTCGTCCAGGTGGCACCACGTCAACGGATCTTTAAACGGGCTCCCGCCTCTGACTCGAGGCAACTCGGTCGTCAAGTTTGCTAAAAGAGATGACCAAGATTGATGTAGAGAATGAGTAGAATACTTTGTCTCACTTCGTCCAAAGCCATGGACGAACGGTTAATGAAGTTGCCATTTGAATCGGGTGATGGAATGAAAGAAGCTATGAAATTTCCATACACCACAAACTATCATCTTTTAAAGCAACAACCATCATCCTCCACCAAGGGGTGGCCGGCCATATAAAGAGGAGGGGGTGAGTGTAGGAGCAAGGGGGTGACCACAACAATGAAGCTTATCATAACACCTTGTATGAACACCATTAATGCAAGTGATGAATCATTAACCCTAGTCATCAAACATCATTAAATGCACTAATGAGTCACAAAGATGCATGAACCTAGTCACCACCTTCTAGAAGCCTCTAGAAGCTTCCATACTCATCTCAAGAAAAGATAAATCCGTATTTAACCGAATGTTAAATACGGCTGACTGGAAACTGAAAACTGGCAACTTCCAAAAGCGATCCTGAAACGAATTTCAGGACAACCCCGAAACTGTATAAATATACCCGCATTTGTATTACGACCGAATACAAATGCAACTGAGACAAAGATATTATATCTACTCAATATAATACTCGGATATGGCTTAAACCAAAGCCCACCAGTATTATCTGCCCGAAAAATGACACGTGCGTAAACGTACGTGCATTTTCCGAACCCTGCCATAAAACCATACGGCCTCTACAATGTTTCGCCCGAACTTGGGAAACTGTCTGTGGGGGACTCTAATGACTCGTCAGTACCCTGGCAGTGGGTTTAACCACAAGCCGTCAGTGGCACTAGCTGTGCGTAACGGCTGCCCATGGACTGACCTCAAGGGAGGCCGATGAGCGAACTCATCCGGAAACCCTACTGAGCCTAACAGTGACAATGTATATACAGTCCGGTCCGTTCGTCTATGAGTATCGCATATCTGCTTAGGGGGCTAGTAACGTCAGACCCCCAATAGCAGTATAAGTCGTGTCGGAGTGTAGCCTAAAAACACCCTAAGATACTACTGGAGTACCTACCAGTAAATCTCCTGCTACGGCCGTGAGCTTTGTGTAATGGCTCTCCTAGACACAGCGCTATCTCACCCACAATACCGGGAGAGACGAATCCCCTGCCGATCCGCTCACATGCCTCCATGTGGCTCGGGACTGTACCCAAAAACTACATGTGTGCACGACTCCTTTGAGCCATGGTAGGGTAGAAATCAAAGCACAGTGGGAACTCACACGAGACAAATGACGATCTCAGGTCGATGAACTAACCTGTACACATGTCACCAGGGAACTGCTATCTGACGATATGTATAATACCAACTAGCAGGTTCCCGGCGAGTCCTGTCCGGTGTATTCATAACCCAATGAGCACCTGTATGCATCTTAGGTGATCCAACTGACACCAGTGGCTTGTGAGACCGGCCACCGCCCCTCGTCGGGGTCTCGACTGTATACACTAGTCTACTCCGGAGTATCGATGCCCTGTCTCGAAACTCCCACGACTAGGGACCACAATTAAGGATATGCTTATAAACTACCCAACTCTCACGTATATGATCGCCATCATACTGTTGGTAGTAAAGAAAGATCCTAAGGGCTCTATCAAAGTGTAACAGTGATCAGTCACCTGAACCTGTACACGACTGATAAAGGCAAACCAGATAGCATACTATCATCTCGAGTAAGACTGTCCTACCGGTATAGGTCCTCCGCAATCATTGCAATCACGTACCTGCGATCCAATAATTGACTCTGAGGGCATTATCTCCAACAATCTCCCACTTGCACTTAAGGCTAATTATTGCGATGTCGACTACTCACAGCCTGTGTGAAACCGAACATCCAACTCCTCTACTAATCAGTTTCACAAAGCCCATTTGTAAAACTATTGTGTTCGAGAAATAGCCTCAGTGAGTGGATCCGCCCAGATGTTTCTTTCTATGTCTCTCTTAATCTCAAGTTCGCGGAGAAAGCCATCTCCCGAATTGAGTAATACATGTCTTAGAATATGTCTGGATATCTGATGGGACCTAGTTCATAAATGAACTTCAAATCCAAACTTCTTAGACTGTATCGATCACTGAAACTAATCAGTGTCCAGCACCATGCCTCCCACAGTATCCTCTTGGACCACCTGTCCATAATACTGCCCCCTTCGTCAGAGGGAAAACTATAACTCTGACAATCACTCTGTCATCCGTGTCACCTTTGAAGCCTGGAATGATAATCGTCTCCCGAAAGAGGCTTCCGTCATCAAATCTGTAGAACATGCACTTATGTTCTAAAACTGCTTCCTTATGTTTCTCCAGGATTGGATTAATACAAACTTATTGCATCTAGTGCAAAAACAACATTTGGTGTGGTACTTGACATCTCATGATTGACTCAATTGCCTAAGCAAGTGATCTTCCAATCATGCACATCCCTCTCCCCATTAGTCTGTAAGACACCTTTAGAGAGGGTGACTCCATCACCTGCTGGTACACCACCATGCCAGGAGTCATCTATTCTAAAAACCATTAGAATACTGTCAAAGTACCCACATTGGGAAACTACCCAAATCCAGATCTAAAACCACAGATCTAGAAACCAGAATGTCTGATATTATATCCATATCCTGTCTGGAGAAACAACTGTGTGACGACCACAGTACAACCGATCGTAGTGTAGGAATTTTACTTCCTACTCTGTGTATGTCATCCAGATACCATGTCATCACACCCTACTACCTTCTTAACAGATCCATCCCCTATTCTGATGGAAGTCAAACCCATGACTGTCATATCAAAAATAGATGATCTATCTCCGCTATAACTGCTCAAGTCTATAAATAGACATAAGCATCTTGCCCACTAAACTTCCGCTGCTCCCATTTAATACGACAACCCTCTGGCAGAATAATGTATACGTGCACTTCTAAAGCTAGTTTAGAACGACGCTATACTTAACCTCCTGCCGGGTCTCATGGTCTGGAACAACAGTAGTGTCAAGTCTTGGTAGATAAGAACCACCCTGTCGCTGTCCTTGAGGCTACCGGAGTACCTCTTGGGTGTCTGAGGTTACCCACCAGCTCTGCGGAGTGGCTAATGGAATGTCAAATCTGATTGAATCTTTAGGTCCTATTAAATTTTCCGTAATCGTTTGCAGTTCTGGAATCACTTCCAGTTCTACCATACTCCTACTACTGTTTTATGAAAAAAAATCCATTTTACTAAAATTGTGGCGAGTCAAGAACAATATCACTATTGATCTTCCAAATGATAGAAAATCAACCCTCGTCATAGCCAGGGTCAACCCACAAACAGCCATTACAGAAACGTGCCATGAGTTATCCAGAGTCTGGTTTTAAGCATAAGCTGGACAACTACCCGTACCTTAACATCGTTAAGGTATGAACCATTCTATATCCAATATAGAAACTTTGGCACATATTTAATTGGAACCAGATTCAAATCATGCAGCTGTCTCCAGTGCATATCAACTTAATGTAAAGAGGCTAATCAGTATTACTCAACTTAGGAATCCATCCAATTATGAGTAACCTGAAAGAGAAACAAGTTTCTCAAAAAACCATTACTATCATCTGAATACCAATCACAAGAATATACATCTTCGATCTCTTTGAAGAATCCCGATACTTGTGACACCTGGTTCTCTACTTTATTCTTAAACCCACAACTTCTCAAAACTTAGACCTTGTATTTCTACGAAACACTTGTCTAAAAACTAGAGAAGTCATAAGTAAACAGAACATAGTACGAGGACCTACCCCTTTGTCCTGATGGACACTTGGACAACATACAATACTCTGTATAAGTCCGCTGAGTTGAACAACTCAAAACCTGTGCGTCGTAGGTGGAAAACTGTACCCTGGTGATTTCCTCAAATATCACCAATTACAACGAATTTCGATATAATGAGGATAATCACCTAATTCCCAATAACTTACTCCCACTCATCATCTGTAAAACCATACAGATATGAGAATCGTACCTGGTAAATACATACCCTGGAGTAAGTATCTAATCGGGAAAACAGTTTTGCTTCAACAATGCACTAAAACATGAAAATGTATCGTAGGGGTATCATGGTATTTATAGTAATGCCTCTTCCATAATCCAATTCATGACTATAACCGTATATTTCTTTGCCATCTCTCCAAATCCCTTTATTTGTCTTTAGTCGTTACCTTATGTACACCACCTTTAGGCTAAGTGGTTTTCTTCCTTCCCTACCGTTCGGCACCAGCCTATGGTTTGGAAGAAGACTATCCAGTAAGCATAATAGGTGTACCCTCCCAAACTAAGGAGTACTCGCATCTTGAGAGAAGGTGATGATAAAAGACAACTGAATAATACCTTATTCTTTCAAAGGTGAAATAGGAGTGGCGATGAAGTACGCGGTTTGGTCGTGAATGATAACAGTCGCAATTTACTTTGCCCTCTTTCTAATCCCTTTATTTTGTCTTTACATATTACCTTCTGTACACCCTACTTAGGCTAATTGGTTTTCTTCATTCCCTACCTTTCGGCACCTGCCTATGGTTTGGAAGAAGACTATCCAATAAGCGTAATAGGTGTACTCTCCTAAACAAAGGAGCCCTCGCAACCTGAGAGAAGGTGATAATAAAAGACAACAGAATAAACCAATTCTATTTCTCCTGAACCTGGATCCATCCTCGAAGAAGTCCCTTCGAGTTCATATATAACCATACGATGGATCTATCCAATGGAAGTGGATGTCCATAGTAATACGGGGTGTTCTGAGAAATTCAAAGGGTAAAAGAAGGAGTGGCAATGACTTATGCAACTCGGACAATCCAAAAGCCAGTATTTTAAGAAGGTTCGGTCAACTTGGTCAATGAGTCATAGTCTAGGGTCGGTCAAAGGTCGCTGACAAAGAGAGAGAGAAAAGAAACACTCTGCGTGCACTCTAACCTAGATCAGAATGGTTATCACTTTATCTAATCAGGAAACCTCCCACTGTACTGTCAAATTCTCCTCCAAACCTAAAAAAAGAATCAATCGGGATCACCCGAAGAGTAAACCAACTTATCAGTGGGAATCGGGATCCAACTCTCATCGCATGATAACTTGACGGAATCCACTCACGTTACTCACACTCCAGAAGGTATGCGCATACTTGGCAAGTTTCAGTTTCTATAGAAACTCCCGATATGATTTTTGCCCCATGCTCTTATGACCTTGGCGTCGGTCAAAATGTCATAAGTCACATGCCAAGTTCTACCCGTCACTATCTTGTTAATTTGAACCCACCCGCACATGCCCTTGACGTTGGCCAAAATGGCAGAACGACTGTCCCAAACCAACTCATCTATCTATGCAACAAATGAATACCCAGTAGCTACCAAACACTATGCCTTGGCGTTGGTCAAAATACATAGCTTGAATACTACTGAATACCCAAAAGAAATGACGGAGGGCTACGGCTGGTTTTTGGCGAAAAACCTTTAACGTAGTGAACTTGATATCGCTGAAGGAACTTGATAGCTTTTTATAAAAATATAGTGGCAAACACCTTTTGCTAAAGAGGTCACTCCCGGTGAAGGGATCTCGGCTCTTTCCTCGTGGAATGAGGTGCAGGATATTCCAACCGAATACCGTGATGCAAAGCAACTTGTAATCGACTATAGTGAAGTTATTACCCTGACGCAAACTTCTGCCCAAGGGGTCGTTCCCGGTGAAGGGATATTGGCCCTTGCCTCGTCGAATGAGGTGCAGGATATTTCAACCGAATACCGCTATGCAAAACAAAAGAAAACGTTTTTGTAATAACACTTTTTAAATTGTTCCAACAACTGCCAAATAGGTTTGTTTTCCTTTGCATTGATCAAAATCAACGCAGTCCCATCAATCAATCACACCAGAAAAGAACGAAAATAAAATGTACGTATATGCCATCCGCATTCGTCACTGGGTCCCGTCATCACCCGTTAGGTTACTTAACTAACGACAGAGCGGGGACTGGACTAGCGCGGGTGTAAAACATATACAACATCTAATAGTATATATACCAATATACAATAATCGCTCCAGGCGTGATAATATGCAACATTACAGAAAAGTAATAAGCATCACAGAACAATACAGATAATCTGGGATCCCCGGGTTTCACAGAGCCGCTGCTGAAACCCGACGTTCCCCTGGTCGTGTGGATAGCCTGTGCAATGAAACCTAGACCCTTACGGGTGCGGCAAGTTACCCGCAAAAACCTGAAGCGAGGCAGCCCCTACAGCAAAGTGAATGGACCACCCTGCACTTCACGGAATCCGGTAGCTTGAGCATCCCTCCTTGGGTCAACCTGTACCCCCTACGAGTGCGGCGAATAGTCTGCCAATTTTAGAGTGAGGCCCCTCTGCCTCTCAAAGCCATGAGATGCGAACCCGTTGACCTCCAGAACCCGGATATCCGTGCACTCCATCGCGGGGTAAAACCTAGTACAGAAATGAAAAATATGTACAACGGGTACATCAACCTCAACCCGGTCGTGCCCCAAAAGAATATTATACAACAGGCAGTGACGGCAGTCCACATGTTGGACGCTCGCCCCGTAATATCAAATATACAAATAAATTCAAACTGCACTACCATTGCACACTGCTATCCACCACGACAAATCCGCAACATCACAGCACAACACAGAACATCAACGTGAATGTCACGTTCGCAAACCCGTCTAAAAGAACTATAGCAATCAGACGCAGTTTACCGATCGAATGACATTCACGGTCGGAGATATAATGTAAGTACTATAAACAAACATGTTTAAATTTCGATCGACTAAATATCACGAAGTGGGCCCCACGTACATCAGCTGTACAGTAACAAAATCTGGGCCCAAAAGATATATACCAAAAACCACAATTTACCCAAGAGAAGCCACTGTACAAATTTGGATGAATGATCCCAAAGATTGGCCGCGGATGCGCGGTCAAACCCTAGGTTTGACCGCGATTCCGCGGCGGTCTTGAAGGGTCACGTGACCAAATTTCTACCATGTGCTTAGAAAAGCCTGCTGAATATTCTGTGATGTGTAAAACTATTTTTAGAACCATTTTAAAATCGACAGAAACTCAGAACTGAAAATATGTAGTTTTTGATATTCGGTCTGATCGATGTTTTAAACGCGTTAGCACAAGTTAGTAAAGCAAAATGGTGAGGCTCTGATACCACTGTAAATCTACGGTAGTGCCCCGGCCGTCTAACAGACGCCAAATGCGGAACAAAAACATTTAACTGGCGCTATCGTATACTATAATCCGGATCTGCCATTATTGCTAAACTAACAAACTGTAAAGAGGGTAGAAAGGTTATACGGAACGATCCGAGTCCTTCGTTCTTTAACCATCATCCCACGCTTTGTTACGGCTGCTCCGTTCTCGTCGATCTTCGATCTCCTCGTCCAGGTGGCACCACGTTAACGGATCTTTAAACGGGCTCCCGCCTCTGACTCGAGGCAACTCGGTCGTCAAGTTTGCTAAAAGAGACGACCAAGATTGACGTAGAGAATGAGTAGAATACTTTATCTCACTTCGTCCAAAGCCGTGGACGAACAGTTAATGAAGTTGCCATTTGAATCGGATGATGGAATGAAAGAAGCTTTGAAATTTCCATACACCACAAACTATCATCTTTTAAAACAACAACCATCATCCTCCACCAAGGGGTAGCCGGCCATATAAAGAGGAGGGGGTGAGTGTAGGAGCAAGGGGGGTGACCACAACAATGAAGCTTATCATAACACCTTGTATGAGCACCATTAATGCAAGTGATGAATCATTAACCCTAGTCATCAAACATCATTAAATGCACTAATGAGTCACAAAGATGCATGAACCTAGTCACCACCTTCTAGAAGCCTCTAGAAGCTTCCACACTCTTCTCAAGAAAAGATAAACCCGTATTTAACCGAATATTAAATACGGCTGACTGGAAACTGCAAACTGGCAACTTCCAAAAGAGATCCTGAAACGAATTTCAGGACAACCCCGAAACTCTATAAATATACCCGCATTTGTATTACGACCGAATACAAATGCAACTGAGACAAAGATATTATATCTACTCAATATAATACTCGGATCCGGCTTAAACCAAAGCCCACCAGTATTATCTGCCCGAAAAATGACACGTGCGAAAACGCACGTGCATTTTCCGAAACCTGCCATAAAACCATACGACCTCTACAACGTTTCGCCCGAACTTGGGAAACTCTCTGTGGGGGACTCTAATGACTCGTCAGTACCCTGGCAGTGGGTTTAACCACAAGCCGTCAGTGGCACTAGCTGTGCGTAACAGCTGCCCATGCACTGACCTCAAGGGCGGCCGATGAGCGAACTCATCCGGAAACCCTACTGAGCCTAACAGTGACAATGTATATACAGTCTGGTCCGTTCGTCTATGAGTATCGCATATTTTCCTAGGGGGATAGTAACGTCAGACCCCCAATAGCAGTATAAGTCGTGTCAGAGTGTAGCCTAAAAACACCCTGAGATACTACTGGAGTACCTACCAGTAAATCTCCTGCCACGGCCGTGGGCTTTGTGTAATGGCTCTCCTAGACACAGCGCGATCTCACCCCCAATACCGGGAGAGACAAATCCCCTACCGATCCGCTCACGTGCCTCCATGTGGCTCGGGACTGTACCCAAAAACTACCTGTTTGCACGACTCCTTTGAGCCGTGGTAGGGTAGAAATCAAAGCACAGTGGGAACTCACACGAGACAAATGACGACCTCAGGTCGATGAACTAACCTGTACAGATGTCACCAGGGGACTTCTATCTAACGATATGTATAATACCAACTAGCAGGTTCCCGGCGAGTCCTGTCCGGTGTACTCATAACCCAATGAGCACATGTATACATCTTAGGTGATCCAACTGACACCAGTGGCTTGTGAGACCGGCCACCGCCCCTCGTCGGGGTCTCGACTGTATACACTAGTCTACTCCGGAGTATCGATGCCCTGTCTCGAAACTCCCACGACAAGGGACCATAATTAAGGATATGCTTATAAACTACCCAACTCTTACGTATTTGATCGCCATCATACTGTTGGTAGTAAAGCAAGATCCTAAGGGCTCTATCAAAGTGTAACAGTGATCAGTCACCTGAACCTGTACACGACCGATAAAGGCAAACCAGATAGCTTACTATCATCTCGAGTAAGACTGTCCTACCGGTATAGGTCTTCCGCAATCATTGCAGTCACGTACCTGCGATCCAATAATTGACTCTGAGGGCACTATCTCCAACACTCTCAACCGCTCAAAACCGTTTTCAGCCAGACCGAAAGAGGAAAACATCTGAGGGAGAGTCCTACATCCATCACATGTCATCTTGATGGTCCTGGTCTGGGGTTGACGCTTCACCAGAGTAGAATATGGATCCCTATCTGGTATGACTTTGTATGCGACTGACATTAGTACCAGAGTTCTCTTTGAGCTTGAGCTTTGGGTATATATTGGAATCCCAACATTTAGGGTTAGGCTTAAGTGAGGAGGATTAAGACTTGTGCGTTTATATGCGTCTTGTATAGCGCATATCGCTACAAGCCGGCCCTCTATATAGTGTAAACTCCTAAGGGGGTCATAGGCCAAGTCTTGGTTTACGACCCGTCGACCTATAGTTGTGCCTAAGTTTTATGATTATGGCGTAACTGTAAGTCCACGTTACCTCTCCCGGTACTTACGGGCTTGCGGAAATGATGAAAAACGATTTTTCAAGAGGTGGTAACATGGACTCAAAATACGAATCTTTGTTAAACAACTACCTAACAACCTAACTAGAGTTTTACCTACTCGGTTAGGGGGTTATACCTTTCTTGAACTCCTTCATCTTCAACTCTTTCCGATGTACGGATCGGCCTCACCTCGTCGTCACCTTGCGCCGAAGATGGATCCACCTGAAAGCTTCTACCTTTGGCTTCTTCTTCGAACTTGAAGAAACAAGAACACTTGGTTTGCTAAACCTTGTGATCTAGGATGAGTAGAGAAGTGATTTGGGTTTTCTTTTATCTCTAAGGCAATGTTTCTCAACTCATGAGAGGGTGTTGCCTTGAACTAGAGAGAGAGAAAGAGGAAGAGCAAGAGGGAGAGCTCAAGCAAGAGAGAGAAATGAAATGAGAGAATGAGTAACTCTTTTGCCATCCAAGCTCTCATAATCCAAAACCATCATAACAAAATAGCAATCAAGTATTATGTGATGGTTCAAGTCAATGTCTATATCATTTCATGCACTCATTTTGCAAAAATAAATAAGCAAGCAAAAGTTTTTGCCATGAAATGATAGCCATTATCAAGATGATGGTCAACTAGTCCAACCTAGTCAACCGGTCAACAAAGTCAACAAGTCAACAAAGTCAACCCCTCAACAACCATGTCACTATAACACTTAATTAATATTATTGTTAATCATATTTCTTATTCTCATTAGGGTTTAGCCAAAAGTCAATAGTCAACAGTCAACAGTTAACAGTCAACAACCCCAATGAGAATCCTCTGCCTCTGTCTCTCTGTCAACTGTGCATACACACCCGCATCCGCGTTCCGAGGAACACGAATACAAACGAGATAAAACTGTTGGAGATAGTGCCCTCAGAGTCAATTATTGGATCACAGGCACGTGATTGCAATGATTGAGGGAGGACCTATCCCGGTAGGACAGTCTTACTCGAGATGATAGTATGCTATCTGGTTTACCTTTATCATCGTGTACTGCTTTAGGTGACATGACATGTCGCTATTGCACGTTGATAGAGCCCCTAGGATTCTTGCTTGACTGCCAGCAGTATGAGGGCGATCATATAATTGAGAGCTGGAGTCTATTAGCACATCCTTAAAAGGTCCCTAGTCGTAGGAGTTTCGAGACAGGGCATCGATTCTCCAGAGTAGACTAGTGTATACAGTCGAGACCCCGACGAGGGGCGGTGGCCGGTCTCACAAGCCGCTGGTGTCAGTTGGTTCACCTAAGATGTATACAGGTGCTCATTGGGTTATGAGTACACCGGACAGGACTCGCCGGGAACATGCTAGTTGGTCTTATACCTGACGTCAGATAGCAGTTCCCAGGTGACATGTGTACAGGTTAGTTCATCGACCTGGGGATCGTCATTTGTCTCGTGTGAGTTCCCACTGTACTTTGATTACTACCCTACCACGGCTCAAAGGAGTCGTGCAAACAGGTTTTAGTTGGGTACAGTCCCGAGCCACATGGAGGCAGTGAGCGGATCTTCGGGGGTTTCGTCTCTCTCGGTATTGGGGGTGAGGTCGCGCTGTGTCTAGGAGAGCCATTACACAAAGACCTTGGCCAAGGCAGGAGATTTACTGGTAGGTATTCCAGTAGTATCTCAGGGTGTTCTGGGCTACACTCCGACACGACTTGTACCGCTTTTGGGGGTCTGACTTTTACCAACCCCCTAGGCCCGCCATGCGATGCTCATAGACGAACGGACCGGACTGTACGGATATTGTCACTGACAGGCTCAGTTGGGTGTCGGGGTGAGCTTCCTCATCGACGTCCCTTTTGGTCAATAGCTGGTGGCCCGTCACGTATTGGCTTATACCTCTGACGTGCTAGTGGTTAAATCCACAGCCATAGTATTGACGAGTCTTTAGAGTCCACCACACTTTCAGTTACTCAAGTTTTCGGGCGAAACGCTGTAGAGGCCGTATGGAGATATGGCAGGGTCCGATCAGATACGTGCGGTATTGCACGGATCAGGATCGGACGGTTTGTACTAGTGGCCGTATTGTTATATGGCAGCGTTCGATCAGATACGTGCGGTATTGCACGGATCAGGATCGAACGGATTTTACTAGCCGGCTTTGGTTTAAGCCGATCCTAGTATAGTACAGAGTAGATATTGTCTCATTGCATTTGTATCCGGACGGAATACAAATGCGGGTGTGTATGCACAGTGTGGGGTTTCCCTGTAATTTATTACGGGACCAGTTTTCTGGAGTTGCCAGTTTGCATTCCGTTCCGGCCGGTTTTCCTTTGTTCTTTCCCGGCCGGACTTTTCCGATGGAGGGGGTTATTTGCAATTGTGCAAATAACTTTTGTGGAAGGGGTTTCTTGTAAAAGATTGATTATGATAGCTTTCATTTCTTTTCAACCATGCTTTTGCTTTATGAGATTTGAAAGGGTATGGTTTGAAAAAGGTAAAGCATGGTGTATGTTTCTTTGTCTCTTGATGTGGTCACCTTTTCTTCACTCCTACACTCACCTCCCTTCATGCTTCATATCATTTGCTCCACCATTCTCTAAGTATGATAGTTTTCATTTTAGAAGAGAGATGAGGAAAAGAAAGAGAAGAAAATGAGAGCTTCATCTTTGAGAGGAGAAAAATGAGAGTGATTCATTTTGTGTATATCATTCTTCATCTCATTCCATTGCTAGAAAATTGAAAGCACCAATTTTCTATATACCATTCCTCCATCTTCAAAAGGCAACACCAAAACCCCAATGAGACATAAGCACTACACTTCCTACAGCACATCTTGAGCATGTCGAGTTGCCGGCTTCATGCCCGAGTTGCCTCGGTATAGAGGCGGGAGCCCGTAAAAGATGCAGGCGACGTGGTGCCCTTCCGGCGAGGAGGCGACGACCGGAGATCCCGCGAGGAGATCGGAGAGGAGATGAAGACCGGAGGACTCGGATCAGTCGGTACATCTCTAACCTTCTCTTTGTAGTTAGCTAGATTTAGTTTAATGGCCCGATCCGGTTTTAGTGCGCGGTGGTGCCGTTTTGCCAAGTCCGCAAAAATTAAAGTTTATCACCGTTTCCGCGTTTGGCCGTCGGGTTGACGGCCGGGGCGCCGCCGTGCACTTACAGTGGTATCAGAGCCTCGCCATTAACTTCGTCTAGCTTTTGTGTAATGTGTTTTACGTTTCCGATCGAACAAAATCCCGAAAACACGTATTTCATGCACATCAGTTTCTGTCGAATTTTTTTTGAGTCCAAAAATTTTTCTGGTTGTCTCAGTGTGATGTGCAGGGAATTTTAAGGTTACTGTAAAAATTTGGTACCACGATCTCACTATTCCGCCGCGGAAGCGCGGCCAAACCCCTGCTTGGGCCGCGCTTCCGCGGCGGTTGTAACTGTTCACCACCCCAAATTTTTCCAGTATTTTCCTGAGTTGAAAATGTGGGTTTTGGAATATTAAAATTGGGCCCAGGTTTTCTGTGAGTGCTACAGTTTTTGTTTGGGGGCCCACTTGTTAATTTTTGATCGATCGGAATATTTTAAACACATTTTTCACAGTATTTACATTATATCTGCGACCGTGAATGTCACTCGATCGGTAAATCCTGTCTAACTGCTATAGCCCGGTTAGACGGATTTGCGAACGTGACTTTCACGTTGATGTTCTATGTTTATGCTGTGATGTTGCGGATCGGTCGTGGGGATAGCCTGGATGCAATGTTAGTACAGTGTTGTTGTATTATGTACTTTTGATATTGCGGGGCGAGCGTCCGACATGTGGACTGCCGTCACTGCCTGTTTGTATTATTCTTTTGGGGCACGACCTGGTTGCGGTCGATGTACCCGGTGTATGTATATTTTACTTTCTGTACTAGGATTACCCCGCGGTGGGGTGCACGGATAGCCGGGTTCTGGAGGGCAACAAGCCCGTATCTCATGGCATTGGGACGGAGGGGGCTTCACTCTGGGATTGGCGGGCTATTCGCCGCACTCGTAGGGGGTACAGGTTGACCCAGGAGGGGTGCCCAAGTTGCCGGATTCCGTGGAGTGCTGGGTGGTCCATTCACGGAGCTGAAGGGGGCTGCCTCGCTTCAGGTTTTGGCGGGTGACTTGCCGCGCCCGTAGGGGTCTAGGTTTTCATTGCACAGGCTATCCACACGACCAAGGGAACGTCGGGTTTCAGTAGTGGCTCTGTGAAACCCGGGGATCCCAGATATCTGTATTGTTCTGTGATGCTGTACATTTCTGTGATGTTGCATTTCTTTCACGCCTTGAGCGAAATATAATATATTGGTATATATATTAGTAGATGTTGTATATGTTTTTCACCCGCGCTAGTCCAGTCCCCGCTCTGCCGTTAGTAAGCTAACCTAACGGGTGATGACGGGACCCAGTGGCGAATGCGGATGGCATATACGTACGTCAGTATATTTTCGTTCTTTGTGGTGTGATCAAATGATGGGACTGCATTGATTCGGATCAATGCAAGTTAAACAAACCTATTCTGATGTTGTTGGAACACTTTTCAAAAAGCTGTTATTGCAAGGACGTTCACTTTTGTTTTGCATCGTGGTATTCATTTGGAATATCCTGCTCCTCAGTCGACGAGGCAAGGGCCGAGATCCCTTCACCGGGAGTGACCCCTTGGACAGAAGTTTGCGTCAGGGCAATACCTTCACTATAGCCGATTACTTTTGCTTTGCACCGTGGTATTCAGTTGGAATATCCTGCACCCCATTCTACGGGGAAAGAGCCGAGATCCCTTCACCGGGAGTGACCTCTTTAGTAAATGTTTTCGTCACTATATTTTCTAAAAAGCTATCCATTCCTTCAACGAGATCAAGTTCATTACGTTAAAGGTTTTTCGCCAGAAACCATTCGTAGCCCTCCGTCGTTTCATATGGGTAGTCAATAGTATTCAAGCTGTGTATGTTGGCCAAAGTCAAGGCACAGTGATTGGTAGCTATTGGGGTATTCATATGCAGCATAGATAGATGCGTTGGTTTGGGACAGTCGTACTGCCATTTTGGCCAAAGTCAAGGGTATGTACGGGTGGATTCAAATTAACCTGGAGAATGACGGGTTGAACTTGACATGTGACTTATGATATGTTGGCCAAAGTCAAGGTCATAAGAGCATGGGGCAGAAATCACATCGGGAGTTTCAAAAGTACTGAAACTTGCCAGATATGCGCATACCTTCTGGAGTGTGACACCGTGAGCGGATTCCGTCACGTTATCATGCGATGATAGTTGGATCCCGATTCCCACTGATGAGTTAGTATACTCCTCGGGTGACCCCGACTAATTCTTCTTTCAGGTTTGGAGGAGAATTTGAGGTACAGTGGGAGGTTTCCAGATTAGATAAATTGGTAACCATTCTGATCTAGGTTAGAGTGCACGCTGAGTGTTTCTTTTCTCTCTCTCTTTGGCAGCGACCATTGACCCGACCCTAAGACTTTGACTCAGTGACCAAGTTGACCGAACCTTCTTAACACTGGCTTTTGGATTGTCAGGGTTGCAGACCTCATTGCCACTCCTACTTTTACTCTTTTCTCCAGGACACCCCGTATTACTGCGAACGTCCACTTCCATTGGACAAAACCATCGTATGGTTAGATACGAACTCGAAGGAATTCGAGGATGGTTTCCGGTTCTGGAGAAAACGGATAGGATTATTCAGTTGTCTTTTCTTTTCACCCTCTCTCACGTTGCGAGTACTCCTTGGTTTAGGAGTAGTACACCTATTACGCAAATTGGATAGTCTTCTTCCAAACCATAGGCTGGTGCCGACCGGTAGGGAATGAAGAAAACCAGTTAGCCTAAACGGTGTACAGAAGGTATTAAGATTAAGACAAAGCAAGGGATTAGTAAGAGGGCAAAGTAAGTTGCGACTGCTATTCATGACCAAACCAAGTATTTCTTCGCCAATCCTAAATCACCTTTGTATTTCTCCAGGACACTCCGTATCACTACGAAGATCCCATTTTATTGGATACTCCATCGTATGGTTATATACGAACTCGAAAGGAACATGTTCCAGTTCGGGGATGGATTCTGGTCCAGGAGAAATAGGAATAAGGCTTATTCGGTTGTCTTTTATCTTCACCTTCTCTCGCATTGCGAGTGCTCCTAGGACTAGGACAGTACACCCATTATGCTTATTGGATAGTCTTCTTCCAAACCATAGGCTGGTGCCGAACGGTAGGGAAGGAAGAAAACCATTTGGCCTAAAGGGGTGTACAGAAGGTAATGACTAAAGACATATAAAGGGATTTGGAAAGGTGGCAAAGAATTATACGGTTATAGTTGTGATCTGGATAATGGAAGAGGCATTACTAGGAATACCGGGATACCCCATCGAAACATTTTAATGTTTCAGTTCAACTGTGTACTGTTAAAAGGAAACTGATTTCCCGATTGGACACTTGCTCCAGGGTATGTATTTACCAAGTTTGATTCTCACATCTGTATGGTTTTACAGATGATGAGTGGGAGGAAGTTATTGGGAATTGGGTGATCATCCTCATTATATCGGGATTCGTTGTAATTGGTGATATTTGAGGATGCCACCTGGGTTGTTTGCCGGTCGGCAAATATTTGGTTTTGAATATCCGCTGTTGTGCACCAATTTCAAATTGATATATCTGTACGTCTATTTTCATAGAGTGAGATATACCTTTTGATATTATGTCGATGACATTTACCTATATCAGTGGATGGTTAGGTAAGGAGCATTGAACAGCGGTGTAATTCTTCTTAACCAAAAGTACAGTTTTCAGCCTACGACACACAGTGATTGAGTCGCAAGACTCAGGGGACTTATACAGAGTATTGTATATTGTCCAGTGTCCACTAGGACAGAGGGGTTGGTCCTCGTACTGTATTCTGTTTACTTATGACTTCTCTAGTTCTTAGACAGGTGTTTCGTAGAAACACAGGGTCGAAGTTTTTGAGGAGGTATAGGTATTTGAATAGAGTAGAGAACCAGGTGTAGCAAGTATCGGGATTCTTCAAAGTGATCGAAGATGTAGATATTTGTGTATGGTATTCAGTTGATAGTAATGATAAAGAGAAATTGCTTCTCTTTCAGGTTACTCATAATTGGAAGCATTCCTAAGTTGAGTAACGCTGATCGACCTCCTTCCATTTAGTTGACATGCACTGGAGAAAGCTGCATGATTTGAATCTGGTTCAAATAAATCAGTGCCTCTGGTTCTATATTGGATATAGAACAGTTCATATCTTAACATTGTTAAGGGACGGGGAGTTGTCCGGCTTATGATTAAAACCAGACTCTGGATAACTCAAGGCACGTTTTTGTAATGGCTGTTTGTGGGTTGACCCAGGCTATGACGAGGGTTGATTTTCTACCATCTGGGAGATCAATAGAAATATTGTTCAAGACTCGCCACAGTTTTATTAAAAATGGATTTTTTCAAAAAACAGCAGTGGGAGTATGGTAGAACTGGAAGTGATTCCAGAACCGCAAACGATTACTGAAGATTTGATAAGGAACCTAAAGATTCAATCTGTTTTGACATTCCATTGGCCACTCCGCAGATAAGGTAGGTAACTTCAGGCACCCGAGAGGTACTCCGGTAGCCTCAAGGACGGTGACAGGGAAGTTCTTGTTTACCCACACTTGCCATTGTTGTTGTTCCAGGCTGCGAGACCCGGCAGGAGGATGAGTATAGCGTCGTTCTAAACCAGCTTTAGAAGTGCACGTCTGTATGACTCTGCCAGAGGGTTGTCGTAGTCAGTGGGAGCAGCGGAAGCATTGGTGGACATCAGGCTTATGTCTATTTATAGACTAAAGCAGATGTAGCGGAGATAGATCATCCATTTCTGATGTGACAGTCATAGGTTTGACGTCATCAGAATAGGGGATGGATCTGTTGAGAAGGTAGTAGGAAGTGATATTCCTATACTACGATCGGTTATACTTTGATCGTCACACAGTGGTTTCTCCACAAAGGACTTGGACATTATATCAGACATACTGGTTACTAGATCTATGGTTTTAGATCTAGATTTGGGTGGTTTCCCAATCAGGGTACCTTGACAGCATTCTAAGAGTATTTAGAATGGACGACTCCTGGCACGGTAGTGTACCTGCAGGTAATGGAGTCACCCTCTCTAAAGGTGTCTTATAGACTAAAGTAGAGAGGGATGTGCATGATTGGCAGATCACTTGCTTAGGCAATTGAGTCAATCATGAGATGTCAAGTACCACACCAGATGTTGTTCTTGCACTAGATGCAATAAGTTGATATTGATCCAATCCTGGAGAAACAGTCGGAAGCAGTTTTAGAACATAAGTGGCTGTTCTAGGGATATGATAACGGCTGCCTCTTTTAGGAGACGGTTATCATTCCAGGCTTCCAAGGTGACCTGGACGACAAGGAGGTTGTCAGAGTTATAGTTTTTCCCTCTGACGAGGGGCAGTATTTTGGACGGATGGTCCAAGGCAATACTGAGGGTGGCATGGCGCAGGATACTGATTAAGTTCAGTTGAAGATACAGTCTAAGAAGTTTGGATTTGGAGTTCATTTATGAGCTACGTCCCATCAGACATCCAGACATTCTAAGGCAGGTATTGCTCATTTCGGGAGATGGTTTTCTCCGCGAACTTGAGATATAGAGAGACATAGAAAGAAACTTCTAGGCGGATCCACTCACTGAGGCTATTCCTCGACCGCAATAGTTTCACAAACGGGATTTGTGAGATTGACTAGTAGAGGAGTTGGGTGTTCGGTATCACACGGGCTGTGAGTATGCGGCATCGCAATAATTAGCCCTGAGTGCAAGTGGGAGATTGTTGGAGATAGTGCCCTCAGAGTCAATTATTGGATCACAGGCACGTGATTGCAATGATTGAGGGAGGACCTATCCCGGTAGGACAGTCTTACTCGAGATGATAGTATGCTATCTGGTTTACCTTTATCATCGTGTACTGCTTTAGGTGACATGACATGTCGCTATTGCACGTTGATAGAGCCCCTAGGATTCTTGCTTGACTGCCAGCAGTATGAGGGCGATCATATAAGTGAGAGCTGGAGTCTATTAGCACATCCTTAAAAGGTCCCTAGTCGTAGGAGTTTCGAGACAGGGCATCGATTCTCCAGAGTAGACTAGTGTATACAGTCGAGACCCCGACGAGGGGCGGTGGCCGGTCTCACAAGCCGCTGGTGTCAGTTGGTTCACCTAAGATGTATACAGGTGCTCATTGGGTTATGAGTACACCGGACAGGACTCGCCGGGAACATGCTAGTTGGTCTTATACCTGACGTCAGATAGCAGTTCCCAGGTGACATGTGTACAGGTTAGTTCATCGACCTGGGGATCGTCATTTGTCTCGTGTGAGTTCCCACTGTACTTTGATTGCTACCCTACCACGGCTCAAAGGAGTCGTGCAAACAGGTTTTAGTTGGGTACAGTCCCGAGCCACATGGAGGCAGTGAGCGGATCTTCGGGGGTTTCGTCTCTCCCGGTATTGGGGGTGAGGTCGCGCTGTGTCTAGGAGAGCCATTACACAAAGACCTTGGCCAAGGCAGGAGATTTACTGGTAGGTATTCCAGTAGTATCTCAGGGTGTTCTGGGCTACACTCCGACACGACTTGTACCGCTTTTGGGGGTCTGACTTTTACCAACCCCCTAGGCCCGCCATGCGATGCTCATAGACGAACGGACCGGACTGTACGGATATTGTCACTGACAGGCTCAGTTGGGTGTCGGGGTGAGCTTCCTCATCGACGTCCCTTTTGGTCAATAGCTGGTGGCCCGTCACGTATTGGCTTATACCTCTGACGTGCTAGTGGTTAAATCCACAGCCATAGTATTGACGAGTCTTTAGAGTCCACCACACTTTCAGTTACTCAAGTTTTCGGGCGAAACGCTGTAGAGGCCGTATGGAGATATGGCAGGGTCCGATCAGATACGTGCGGTATTGCACGGATCAGGATCGGACGGTTTGTACTAGTGGCCGTATTGTTATATGGCAGCGTTCGATCAGATACGTGCGGTATTGCACGGATCAGGATCGAACGGATTTTACTAGCCGGCTTTGGTTTAAGCCGATCCTAGTATAGTACAGAGTAGATATTGTCTCATTGCATTTGTATCCGGACGGAATACAAATGCGGGTGTGTATGCACAGTGTGGGGTTTTCCTGTAATTTATTACGGGACCAGTTTTCTGGAGTTGCCAGTTTGCATTCCGTTCCGGCCGGTTTTCCTTTGTTCTTTCCCGGCCGGACTTTTCCGATGGAGGGGGTTATTTGCAATTGTGCAAATAACTTTTGTGGAAGGGGTTTCTTGTAAAAGATTGATTATGATAGCTTTCATTTCTTTTCAACCATGCTTTTGCTTTATGAGATTTGAAAGGGTATGGTTTGAAAAAGGTAAAGCATGGTGTATGTTTCTTTGTCTCTTGATGTGGTCACCTTTTCTTCACTCCTACACTCACCTCCCTTCATGCTTCATATCATTTGCTCCACCATTCTCTAAGTATGATAGTTTTCATTTTAGAAGAGAGATGAGGAAAAGAAAGAGAAGAAAATGAGAGCTTCATCTTTGAGAGGAGAAAAATGAGAGTGATTCATTTTGTGTATATCATTCTTCATCTCATTCCATTGCTAGAAAATTGAAAGCACCAATTTTCTATATACCATTCCTCCATCTTCAAAAGGCAACACCAAAACCCCAATGAGACATAAGCACTACACTTCCTACAGCACATCTTGAGCATGTCGAGTTGCCGGCTTCATGCCCGAGTTGCCTCGGTATAGAGGCGGGAGCCCGTAAAAGATGCAGGCGACGTGGTGCCCTTCCGGCGAGGAGGCGACGACCGGAGATCCCGCGAGGAGATCGGAGAGGAGATGAAGACCGGAGGACTCGGATCAGTCGGTACATCTCTAACCTTCTCTTTGTAGTTAGCTAGATTTAGTTTAATGGCCCGATCCGGTTTTAGTGCGCGGTGGTGCCGTTTTGCCAAGTCCGCAAAAATTAAAATTTATCACCGTTTCCGCGTTTGGCCGTCGGGTTGACGGCCGGGGCGCCGCCGTGCACTTACAGTGGTATCAGAGCCTCGCCATTAACTTCGTCTAGCTTTTGTGTAATGTGTTTTACGTTTCCGATCGAACAAAATCCCGAAAACACGTATTTCATGCACATCAGTTTCTGTCGAATTTTTTTTGAGTCCAAAAATTTTTCTGGTTGTCTCAGTGTGATGTGCAGGGAATTTTAAGGTTACTGTAAAAATTTGGTACCACGATCTCACTATTCCGCCGCGGAAGCGCGGCCAAACCCCTGCTTGGGCCGCGCTTCCGCGGCGGTTGTAACTGTTCACCACCCCAAATTTTTCCAGTATTTTCCTGAGTTGAAAATGTGGGTTTTGGAATATTAAAATTGGGCCCAGGTTTTCTGTGAGTGCTACAGTTTTTGTTTGGGGGCCCACTTGTTAATTTTTGATCGATCGGAATATTTTAAACACATTTTTCACAGTATTTACATTATATCTGCGACCGTGAATGTCACTCGATCGGTAAATCCTGTCTAACTGCTATAGCCCGGTTAGACGGATTTGCGAACGTGACTTTCACGTTGATGTTCTATGTTTATGCTGTGATGTTGCGGATCGGTCGTGGGGA
The DNA here is from genome assembly GCA_030015575.1 of Agapanthus africanus. Taxonomy (NCBI): domain Eukaryota; kingdom Viridiplantae; phylum Streptophyta; class Magnoliopsida; order Asparagales; family Amaryllidaceae; genus Agapanthus; species Agapanthus africanus. Next base: position 417,709,311 of record JASDDO010000012.1, read on the forward strand.
TAGCCTGGATGCAATGTTAGTACAGTGTTGTTGTATTATGTACTTTTGATATTGCGGGGCGAGCGTCCGACATGTGGACTGCCGTCACTGCCTGTTTGTATTATTCTTTTGGGGCACGACCTGGTTGCGGTCGATGTACCCGGTGTATGTATATTTTACTTTCTGTACTAGGATTACCCCGCGGTGGGGTGCACGGATAGCCGGGTTCTGGAGGGCAACAAGCCCGTATCTCATGGCATTGGGACGGAGGGGGCTTCACTCTGGGATTGGCGGGCTATTCGCCGCACTCGTAGGGGGTACAGGTTGACCCAGGAGGGGTGCCCAAGTTGCCGGATTCCGTGGAGTGCTGGGTGGTCCATTCACGGAGCTGAAGGGGGCTGCCTCGCTTCAGGTTTTGGCGGGTGACTTGCCGCGCCCGTAGGGGTCTAGGTTTTCATTGCACAGGCTATCCACACGACCAAGGGAACGTCGGGTTTCAGTAGTGGCTCTGTGAAACCCGGGGATCCCAGATATCTGTATTGTTCTGTGATGCTGTACATTTCTGTGATGTTGCATTTCTTTCACGCCTTGAGCGAAATATAATATATTGGTATATATATTAGTAGATGTTGTATATGTTTTTCACCCGCGCTAGTCCAGTCCCCGCTCTGCCGTTAGTAAGCTAACCTAACGGGTGATGACGGGACCCAGTGGCGAATGCGGATGGCATATACGTACGTCAGTATATTTTCGTTCTTTGTGGTGTGATCAAATGATGGGACTGCATTGATTCGGATCAATGCAAGTTAAACAAACCTATTCTGATGTTGTTGGAACACTTTTCAAAAAGCTGTTATTGCAAGGACGTTCACTTTTGTTTTGCATCGTGGTATTCATTTGGAATATCCTGCTCCTCAGTCGACGAGGCAAGGGCCGAGATCCCTTCACCGGGAGTGACCCCTTGGACAGAAGTTTGCGTCAGGGCAATACCTTCACTATAGCCGATTACTTTTGCTTTGCACCGTGGTATTCAGTTGGAATATCCTGCACCCCATTCTACGGGGAAAGAGCCGAGATCCCTTCACCGGGAGTGACCTCTTTAGTAAATGTTTTCGTAACTATATTTTCTAAAAAGCTATCCGTTCCTTCAACGAGATCAAGTTCATTACGTTAAAGGTTTTTCGCCAGAAACCATTCGTAGCCCTCCGTCGTTTCATATGGGTAGTCAATAGTATTCAAGCTGTGTATGTTGGCCAAAGTCAAGGCACAGTGATTGGTAGCTATTGGGGTATTCATATGCAGCATAGATAGATGCGTTGGTTTGGGACAGTCGTACTGCCATTTTGGCCAAAGTCAAGGGTATGTACGGGTGGATTCAAATTAACCTGGAGAATGACGGGTTGAACTTGACATGTGACTTATGATATGTTGGCCAAAGTCAAGGTCATAAGAGCATGGGGCAGAAATCACATCGGGAGTTTCAAAAGTACTGAAACTTGCCAGATATGCGCATACCTTCTGGAGTGTGACACCGTGAGCGGATTCCGTCACGTTATCATGCGATGATAGTTGGATCCCGATTCCCACTGATGAGTTAGTATACTCCTCGGGTGATCCCGACTAATTCTTCTTTCAGGTTTGGAGGAGAATTTGAGGTACAGTGGGAGGTTTCCAGATTAGATAAATTGGTAACCATTCTGATCTAGGTTAGAGTGCACGCTGAGTGTTTCTTTTCTCTCTCTCTTTGGCAGCGACCATTGACCCGACCCTAAGACTTTGACTCAGTGACCAAGTTGACCGAACCTTCTTAACACTGGCTTTTGGATTGTCAGGGTTGCAGACCTCATTGCCACTCCTACTTTTACTCTTTTCTCCAGGACACCCCGTATTACTGCGAACGTCCACTTCCATTGGACAAAACCATCGTATGGTTAGATACGAACTCGAAGGAATTCGAGGATAGTTTCCGGTTCTGGAGAAAACGGATAGGATTATTCAGTTGTCTTTTCTTTTCACCCTCTCTCACGTTGCGAGTACTCCTTGGTTTAGGAGTAGTACACCTATTACGCAAATTGGATAGTCTTCTTCCAAACCATAGGCTGGTGCCGACCGGTAGGGAATGAAGAAAACCAGTTAGCCTAAACGGTGTACAGAAGGTATTAAGATTAAGACAAAGCAAGGGATTAGTAAGAGGGCAAAGTAAGTTGCGACTGCTATTCATGACCAAACCAAGTATTTCTTCGCCAATCCTAAATCACCTTTGTATTTCTCCAGGACACTCCGTATCACTATGAAGATCCCATTTTATTGGATACTCCATCGTATGGTTATATACGAACTCGAAAGGAACCTGTTCCAGTTCGGGGATGGATTCTGGTCCAGGAGAAATAGGAATAAGGCTTATTCGGTTGTCTTTTATCTTCACCTTCTCTCGCATTGCGAGTGCTCCTAGGACTAGGACAGTACACCCATTATGCTTATTGGATAGTCTTCTTCCAAACCATAGGCTGGTGCCGAACGGTAGGGAAGGAAGAAAACCATTTGGCCTAAAGGGGTGTACAGAAGGTAATGACTAAAGACATATAAAGGGATTTGGAAAGGTGGCAAAGAATTATACGGTTATAGTTGTGATCTGGATAATGGAAGAGGCATTACTAGGAATACCGGGATACCCCATCGAAACATTTTAATGTTTCAGTTCAACTGTGTACTGTTAAAAGGAAACTGATTTCCCGATTGGACACTTGCTCCAGGGTATGTATTTACCAAGTTTGATTCTCACATCTGTATGGTTTTACAGATGATGAGTGGGAGGAAGTTATTGGGAATTGGGTGATCATCCTCATTATATCGGGATTCGTTGTAATTGGTGATATTTGAGGATGCCACCTGGGTTGTTTGCCGGTCGGCAAATATTTGGTTTTGAATATCCGCTGTTGTGCACCAATTTCAAATTGATATATCTGTACGTCTATTTTCATAGAGTGAGATATACCTTTTGATATTATGTCGATGACATTTACCTATATCAGTGGATGGTTAGGTAAGGAGCATTGAACAGCGGTGTAATTCTTCTTAACCAAAAGTACAGTTTTCAGCCTACGACACACAGTGATTGAGTCGCAAGACTCAGGGGACTTATACAGAGTATTGTATATTGTCCAGTGTCCACTAGGACAGAGGGGTTGGTCCTCGTACTGTATTCTGTTTACTTATGACTTCTCTAGTTCTTAGACAGGTGTTTCGTAGAAACACAGGGTCGAAGTTTTTGAGGAGGTATAGGTATTTGAATAGAGTAGAGAACCAGGTGTAGCAAGTATCGGGATTCTTCAAAGTGATCGAAGATGTAGATATTTGTGTATGGTATTCAGTGACAGTGTCAAGTCAGCGGACTAAGCTGTACTCATGTCACCTGGGAACTGATAACTGACGATAGGTATAGTACCAACCAATAGTTCCCGACGAGTCCTGCCCAGTGTACTCGTAACCCAATGAGCACCCGCATACTATCTCAAGTACGACGTACTGACTGCTGTGGGACAGACCGTCTCCCACACTGGGATGAGAAGAGCATACGCTAGTCTACTCCGGAGTATCAATGCCCTTTCTCGATAGTCCTGCAACTAGGGACCTGCATAAGGATGTGCTTATAGATTACCCAGCCCCCACTAGTGTGACTGCCATCACAACGCTGGTAATCAAGCAAAGATCCTAAGGGCTCCACTAATGTGTATAGGTGATATACTAAAATAAACACATGTACACATTGAAGTAGAAACAAACCAAGTAGCATACTACTATATTGAGCAAGATTGTCTATACAAGGTGAATATCCCAAGCTTCCATTAAGTAATATACAAACTAGTATGATACAGTAATGGCCTCTAGGGCATATACACTAACAATCTCCCACTTGCACTAAGGCCATGTACTGGCGTATCGAAGACCTATCATCTCGATCAGCCGCTCGAACTGAGTCTGGGGTAAGGCCTTTGTGAGTGGATCAGCAGTGTTATCTTCCGTAGAAACTCTCCGAACCTCGATCTCCTGGCGACCCACGATCTCCCTGATCAGGTGATACCGCCTCAAGATGTGTCTGGACTTCTGATGGGACCTGGGTTCCTTCGCTAAAGCTATAGCCCCGTTGTTGTCGCAATACAGAGGGATTGGTTCAACAATGGACGGAACCACCTGAAGTTCCGTTGGGAACTTCCTTATCCAGACGGCTTCTTTTGCGGCATCTGCAGCAGCGATATATTCCGCTTGCATCGTCGAGTCAGCAACGGTTTCTTGTTTGGAACTCTTCCAACACACCGCCCCTCCATAGAGGGTAAAGACATAACCCGACATGGACTTGGAATCATCCTTGTCACTCTGGAAGCTGGAGTCAGGAAACGCCTCGATCTGGAGGTCTTTTCCGCCATACACCAAGAACATCTCCTTAGTCCTTCTCAGGTACTTGAGAATGTTCTTTACCGCTATCCAGTGTTTCTCCCCACGGTTTGACTGATACTGGCTTACCACACTCAGTGCATAAGCTACATCTGGTCTGGTACACAACATCGCATACATTATAGAGCCTACCGCAGAAGCGTAGAGTATAATAGACATACGATACCTTTCCAAATCAGTCTTGGGAGACATCTCTTTGGAGAGGGTGATCCCGTGACAAGCCGGTAGATTACCGTGCTTAGAATATTCCATACTGAATCTTTTCAATATGGTGCCGATGTACCTGGACTGTGAAAGTCCTAATATCCTCTTGGATCTGTCACGATAGATCCGGATCCCCAGAATGTACGAGGCATCACCCAGGTCTTTCATGGAGAACCTGTGTGACAAGAACCCTTTGACAGATTGTAGCATAGGAATGTCATTTCCTATTAAGAGAATGTCATCCACGTATAAAACGAGGAATACTACAGTTCTCGCTACAAATCTACTATAGATGCATGGTTCATCTGGATTTTTGATAAAGCCAAATTCTTTGACCGTCTCATCAAAACAGATGTTCCAACTCCGCGATGCCTGCTTTAGTCCGTAGATGGACTTAAGCAACTTGCACACCTTTCCGCTGCTCCCACTCTGAATGAAACCTTCTGGCTGGTCCATATAAACACACTCCTCTCAATTTCCATTTAGAAAAGCGGTCTTTACGTCCATCTGCCAAATCTCATAATCGTGGAAGGCAGCAATGGCAAGAAGGATCCGAATGGATTTCATCATAGCTACTGGAGAAAAGGTCTCGTCATAGTCCAAACCAGGTCTTTGACGAAAACCCTTTGCAACCAGTCTAGCTTTATAGGTCTTAACCTGTCCATCTACACCAATCATCCTTTTGAAGATCCACTTGTATCCTACGGGTTTTACCCCATCTGGAGCAACGTCCAACGTCGATACTTTGTTGGTGTACATGGACTCCATTTCGGTCCGCATTGCATCCAGCCATTTTACCGAGTCAACGCTCTGAATGGCCTGCTGGAAGCTAGTCGGCTCATCATAATCAATGATGCAATCCTCTTTATCCCCGTCTATGAGAAAACCGTAGTATCTCTCGGGCGGATGAGACTGCCTACTACTCCTGCGGAGCGGCGCAGGAATGTCATGATCTTTCGAACCCTCTGGTTCTACTAAGCTTTCAGTAATAGCTCGTGGTTCTGGAATTTCTTCCAGTTCTATTGCGCTCCCACTTATCTGATTTTCGAAAAACTCAGTTTCCAAGAAGTGGGCATGACGAGAAACATAAATCTTTTGTTCCTCTTCGCAATATAAGAAATATCCCTTGGAGTTCTTTGGATATCCCACAAACTTGCACTATACTGAGCGTGCCTCGAGTTTGTCTGCATGCTGCTTTTTGACAAAAGCTGGATATCCCAATGTCTTAATGTGATTAAGATAGGGTCTCTTCCCACACCACATCTGATATGGTGTAGTAGGCACAGTCTTAGTTGGAACTCGGTTCAAAAGGTATGCAGCTGATTCTAGTGCATATCCCCAGAATGATCGCGGTAACTCAGCGTTACTCATCATGGACCGTACCATATCCAATAGGGTTCGGTTCCGTCTCTCCGATACACCGTTATGTTGCGGAGTGTATGGAGGAGTAAGCTGAGAGAGAATTCCATTCTCTTTTAAGTAATCCAGGAACTCGGCACTCAAGTATTCACCACCTCGATCAGATCTTAGTGTCTTGATACTTTTGGCGGTTTGTTTTTTTACTTCATTCTTATATTCCTGGAATTTTCCAAAGGCTTCGGATTTATGTTTCATTAAGAAGACATAACCGTACCTTGAAAAGTCATCCGTAAAAGTAATGAAGTAAGAATAACCGCTTCGCGCATGTGTAGACATTGGACCGCACACGTCGCTGTGTACGAGTCCCAAGAGCTCGCTCGCTCTTACTCCGTGTCCAGTGAACGGAGTCTTTGTCATCTTTCCTTTGAGACAGGATTGACAAGTGGCATACGATTGATATTCGAACGGATCCAAATATCCTTCTGTATGTAACTTCGTCAACCTTCTCTCATTGTGTGACCCAGTCTACAATGCCATAAGAAAGTCTGATTTATTTCTGGAGACTTTCTTTTGTGTGTATTCTGGACATTGAAAATCTGTGGTTGGGTTAGTACGTATATACCATTGCTTAATGTACCTGACCCAATCAGAACTTGATTAAGGTGAATGTTTACAACATTACTTACAAACGCAAATTCATAACCTTCTTTAGAAATCAAAGATACAGAAATGATATTACAAGTTGCGTTGGGTGCAAAAAATCAATTATGTAAAACCAAAACATGTCCATCTGACATTCCCAGGTGATAGTCCCCCACGGCCTTAGCAACCATGCTAGCTCCGTTTGCAACTTTGAGGGTCATGTCACCTGCCTTCAAAACCCTACGGTTTCTCAACGCCTGCAAAGAATTACAGATATGAGATCCTGATCCGGTATCCAATACCCAGGAAGTAAGTTTATTGATAGACAGTTTTCAATAACATACACACCTAAAACTGAAGCCGCAACTTGCTTCAGATCCTGTGTTCTGGCTTTCCAAGCCCTGCAATCTTTCTTCCAGTGCCCACTCTTATGACAGTAAAAGCACTCTTCCTTCCCCACAAGTTTCCCCGCTATCTTTGTTGCTTTTGTCTTTCCCTTCGTATCCACTTTACTAACACCGTCCCTTGGTTTGGCGAGGGCTTTCTTCTTCTTTCCCTTGGCTCTCGCCTTGGACCTAGAAGAGGAAGATCCTCCTACAAACAAAGTGGATGTTTCCCTACCTTTCTGTAGGGTGCCCTCTGCACTCCTCAGCATGTTGAGCAGTTCTAAAAGTTCAACTTCTTTTTCTTGCAAGTTGAAGTTCAGGATAAACTGGGCGTAAGTGGAAGGAAGGGACTGGAGAATCAAGTCCGTATAGAGCTTGTTCTCCAACGTGGTCCCAAGGTCCGCGAGCTCCTCAATGAAGCCAATCATCTTAAGCACGTGTTCCGCGACCGATGATCCGACGGCCAACCTTGCCGAAAACAGCTTTTTCGACACTTCGTATCTGGCGATACGAGATTGCTCTCCATACAGTTCTTTTGTATGGAGAAATATGGATTCGAGGTCCATATTCTCGTGCCTCCTCTGATGTTCATTGTCCATAGAGGCAAGCACGAGGCACTTGGCCTTCGCGCAATCGATTTCCCAGGTCTTATGGATTTCCCTATCCACGACGCTGGTTTTGGGACCCGAGATAGGGGGAGCTTTGGTGGTAAGGAGATATCCCAACTTGTCATAAGTGATAGCCATTTTGACATTCCTGAGCCAATCTTTGTAGTTTGGCCCTGTCAGTATGTTTTTATCTAGTAATAACTTAAGTCTGGTCATGATGTTTGGTCACTGCAATTAAGTGAGAGAGAAGAAACACTTCAGCATGATGCTCTTGCAAGTTTAGAGTGGTTTTTAATTTGTCTAAACAGGATGGCTCCCACTGTCTCTCGAATCCCTCCTCAAACCTAAAAGGAAGAATTAGTCAGGATCAATCTCACCGTACAATACTTGCTTAACCGTTCGGCCAGGCTGGTGTCGGTACTTCGAGGGAGGTTTTCCAACGCTTTCGCGAAATTCCTTAATTAAATAACCTCTTTTACCTGTGGGCGTAGCCCCGCTAACACCTTTCTGGACACCTACTTGGTTTATAGCATTGATCGTTAAGTGAGAAATTTCCCGAGGAGTAGCATATACTCACAGTAGGATCGGGATCCAAATATCATTGCGTGACAAAACTGAAGGAATCCTACCAGAATCATCACACTCCAAATGGTATGCAGCGCTAGCAAGTTTCAGTTCTTTTGAAACTCCCGATGTGGATTTTTTCCCCATGCTCTTATGACCTTGACTTTGGCCAACAAATCATAAGTCACATGTCAAGTTCTACCCGTCATTCTCCAGGTTAATTTGAGCCCACCCGCACATTCCCTTGACTTTGGCCAACAAGGTAGAACGACTGCCCCAAACCAACACATCTATCAATGCTGCACATGAATACCCAATAGCTACCAATCACTATGCCTTGACTTTGGCCAACAAACATAGCTTGAATACTATTGACCATCCATGTGAAACGACGGAGGGCTACGAATGGTTTTGGCGAAACCGTGAACGTAGTGAACTTGATATAATCGAAGGAACGAGATAGATTTTAAAAGGAGTGGCTTAAGCTCCGCGTTTAAAAGTTATTTTTGAAAAGAAACCGAGTGGTTTTTGAAAGTGTCCCAATGACTTTTACTTGGTTTATTTTTCTTGCATTAATTCCAATACTTCCCATCATTTAATCCTACCATTGCAGAAAACAACCAAAATATGACGTACGCTTATGCCATCCGCATTCGCCACGGGGCCCCGTCATTACCCGTTAGGTTACTTAACTAACGACAGAGCGGGGGCTGGACTAGCGCGGATGCAAAACATAAGCAACGTCTAAATAATATCATACATAGATATATTGCAATGATAGCCATTTCAGATCACAGATGAATACATTTGATATATTAGGAATCCGCAATTCGTACGAGCCTGTAACGAAAAGCGGATTACACGGTCGCGATGAATAGCCAATACCCCACCGTAGACCCCTACGGGTGCGGCAAACCACCCGCCAAATATCCGAAGTGGAGCAACCTCCCTCAACAACGTGAGTAGGCCACTCGGCACTTCGAGATACCCGGTAGTTTGTGCACCCCACCTTGGGTCTATCCTAGGAGCAAAAACAGTAAAAAGAAATTATACAATGACGGCTACAACCCCGACCCGGTTGTGCGGCCAAAAAATAATATTACATCAATTTACATATTACATGAATTGAAAGATAAAAGGAAAAACTCTCATCTCACAACCCCCGGCTATTCATCCGCGACAATCCAATGAATTCATATACACATACCATCAACATTACAGATTACAGATATGTATAACCCCCACTAATCGACGTATAGAGATTAGCGGACGTTCAATACATATAACACATCACAGATATATATACGTTAGCTTAAGTCTTTAGAAGTTCGATCAAAATACGGATTTTCAAGCCCCAAAAACTAATTTTTCTTTCTGTAAAATCTGGGCAGAAAAAACATATCCCAAAAATCCCAAAACAGCCCCAGAAACACTCTGCAAGAAACCTTTTCCTCGACCGAGTCAACTCGGCCGTGGAACCGCGGCGGGAGCATGCTGTTGGAGATAGTTCCCTCAGAGTCAATTATTGGATCACAAGCACGTGATTGCAATGATTGAGGGAGGACCTATACCGGTAGGACAGTCTTGCTCAAGATGATAGTATGCTATCTGGTTTATCTTTATCATCGTGTACTGCTTTAGGTGACCTTCCGAGTCGCTATTACATGTTGATAGAGCCCCTAGGATTCTTGCTTGACTGCCAGCAGTATGAGGGCGATCATATACGTGGGAGCTGGGGGTCTATAAGCACATCCTTAAAAGGTCCCTAGTCGTGGGAGTTTCGAGATAGGGCATCGATACTCCATAGTAGACTAGTGTATACAGTCGAGACCCCGACGAGGGGCGGTGGTCGGTCTCACAAGCCACTGGTGTCAGTTGGTTCACCTAAGATGTATACAGGTGCTCATTGGGTTATGAGTACACCGACAGGACTCGCCGGAAACATGCTAGTTGGTATTATACATATCGTCAGATAGCAGTTCCCTGGTGAAATGTGTACAGGTTAGTTCAACTACCCGAGATCGTCATTTGTCTCGTGTGAGTTCCCACTGTGCTTTGATTACTACCCTACCACGGCTCAAAGGAGTCGTGCAAACAGTTTTTAGTTGGGTACAGTCCCGAGCCACATGGAGGCAGTGAGCGGATCTGCAGGGGTTCGTCTCTCCCGGTACTGGGGGTGAGGTCGCGCTGTGTCTAGGAAAGCCATTACACAAAGCCCTCGGCCGAGACATGAGATTTACTGGTAGGTATTCCAGTAGTATCTCAGGGTGTTCTGGGCTTCACTCCGACACGACTTGTACCGCTTTTGGGTGTCTGACTTTCACCAACCCCCTAGGCCCGCCATGCGATGCTCATAGACGAACGGACCGGACTGTACGGATATTGTCACTGACAGGCTCAGTAGGGTGTCTGGATGAGTTCGCTCATCAACGTCCCTTTTGGTCAATAGCTGGTAGCCCGTCACGTATGGATAATACCTCTGACGTGCTAGTGGTTAAATCCACAGCCATAGTATTGACGAGTCTTTAGAGTCCACCACACACAGTTACTCAAGTTTCGGGCGAAACGGTGTAGAGGCCGTATGGAGATATGGCAGGGTTCGATCAGATACGTGCGGTATTGCACGGATCGTGATCGGACGGATAATACTACCGGTCTTTGGTTTAAGCCGTATCCTAGTATTGTACAGTGTAGATTTTGTCTCTTTGCATTTGTATTCAGTGGGAATACAAATGCGGGTATGTATATACAGTCGCGGGGTTTTCCTGTAATTTATTACGGGATCAGTTTTCTGAAGTTGCCAGTTTGCATTCCGTTCCAGCCAGTTTTCCTTTGTTCCTTCCCGGCCGGACTTTTCTGATGGAGGGACTAATTTGCAGTTGTGCAAATTATATTTTGTGGAGGGTTTCTTTGTGAAATGGTGGCATCATGATGGTTCTTGCATGATGAGATTCTTTTTCCATCACTTGCTTGCATTAATTGAGATTAGAATGGATTAGAAGTTGATGTGAGGCTTGCTTTTGGATGTGGTCACCCTTTGGCTTCTATTACACTCACCTCCCTCTTGCTTTTGGATGTGAGGCTTGCTTTTGGTTCCGCGGTGGGAAAGTGTTCTCATTGCACCAAATTTTCACAGTAGGCTTCTGGTTAGGAAATGGGGGTTTTGGGATATTCTTTTTAGGCCCAGATTTTCTGTGAGTGCTACAGTAGTGCTTGGGGCCCACTTCGATAAATTTGATCGATCGAAAATTTTAAACATGTTAGTTCACAGTATTTACATTATATCTGCGACCGTGAATGTCATTCGATCGGTAAATCCAGTCTATCTGCTATAGCCCTTTTAGACGGATTTGCGAACGTGACATTCACGTTGATGTTCTGTGTTGTGCTGTGATGTTGCGGATTGGTCGTGGGAGATAGCCTGGATGCAATGTTAGTACAGTTTGGTTTATTATATACATTTGATATTGCGGGGTGAGCGTCCGACATGTGGACTGCCGTCACTGCCTGTTTGTATATTATTCTTTTGGGGAACGACCGGGTCGAGGTCGATGTACCCGTTGTATATTTTACTTTCTGTACTAGGATTACCCCGCGGTGGGGTGCACGAATAGCCGGGTTCTAGAGGGCAACGGGCCCGCATCTCATGGTTTTGAGACGGAGGGGGCTTCACTCTAGAATTGGCGGGCTATTCGCCGCACTCGTAGGGGGTACAGGTTGACCCAGGAGGGGTGCCCAAGTTACCGGATTCCGTGAAGTGCTGGGTGGTCCATTCATGTTGCTGAAGTGGGCTACCTCGCTTCAGGTTTTGGTGGGTAACTTTCCGCGCCCGTAGGGGTCTAGGATTTCATTGCACAGGCTATCCACGCGACTACGGGAACTTCGGGTTTCAGCAGTGGCTCTGTGAAACCCGGGGCTTCCAGATTATCTGTATTGTTCTGTGATGCTTATTACATTTCTGTGATGTTGCATTTTATCATGCCTTGAGCAAATATTATATATTGATATATATACTAGTAGATGTTGTATATGTTTTACACCCGCGCTAGTCCAATCCCTGCTCTGTCGTTAGTTAAGTAACCTAACGGGTGATGACGGGACCCAGTGACGAATGCAGATGGCATATACGTACATCATTATTTTCGTTCTTTGTGGTGTGATCCATTGATGGGACTGCGTTGATTCGGATCAATGCAAGCTAAACAAACCTATTCTGATGTTGTTGGAACAATTTTTTTTTAAAATGCTGTTATTGCAAGGACGTTCTCTTTTGTTTTGTATCGTGGTATTCAGTTGGAATATCCTGCACCTCAGTCGACGAGGCAAGGGCCGAGATCCCTTCACCGGGAGTGACCCCTTGGACAGAAGTTTGCGTCAAGGTAATAACTTCACTATAGCCGATTACTTTTTTCTTTGCATCGTGGTATTCAGTTGGAATATCCTGCACCTCATTCTATGGGGAAAGAGCCGAGATCCCTTCACCGGGAGTGACCTCTTTAGCAAAGGTTTTTCGTCACTATATTTTTATAAAAAGGCTACGCAGTTCCTTCAACGATATCAAGTTCATTACGTTAAAAGTTTTTCGCCAAAAACTAGACGTAGCCCTCCGTCATTTCTTACAAGCATTGCTTAGTATTCGTGCTGCGTTTGTTGATTGTGTCAAGGCGTAGTGCTCGGTAGCTAAGTAGTGTTCGTTTGTGGCATATTAATGGGATTGGTTAGGACAGTCGTGCGGCCTTGTTGACTGTGTCAAGGGCTTGTACGGGTGGGTTTAATGCAATCCACGATAATGACGGGTTGAACTTGACTAGGACTCTTTGATTTGTTGACTGTGTCAAGGTTACTTGGGTCCTAGGGGTAAAAATCACATCGGGAGTTTATAAAGAAACTGAAACTTGCCAGGCATGCGCATACCTTCTTGAGTGTGATAACGTGAGTGGATTCCATCACGTTATCATGCGATGATAGTTGGATCCCGATTCCCATTGATGAGTTGGTTTACTCCTCGGGTGATCCCGACTAATTCTTCTTTCAGGTTTGGAGGAGAATTTGAGGTTACAGTGGGAGGTTTCCTGATTAGATAAAGTGATAACCATTCTGATCAAGGTTAGAGTGCACGCTGAGTGTTTCTTTTCTCTCTCTTTTTGGCAGCGACCATGACCCGACCCTTGACTTGGACTCAGTGACCAAAATTAACCGAACCTTCTTATAAGACTGGCTTTTGGATTGTCAGAGTTGCAAACCTCATTGCCACTCCTACTTTTACCCTTTTCTCCAGGACACCCCATATTACTACGAATGTCCACTTCCATTGGATAAAACCATCGTATGGTTATATACGAACTCGAAGGAATTTATTCGACGATGGTTTCCGGTTCTGGAGAAAACGAATAAGACTATTCAGTTGTCTTTTCCTTTTACCTTCTCTCAGGTTGCGAGTACTCCTTGGTTTAGGAGATAGTACACCTATTACGCAAATTAGATAGTCTTCTTCCAAACCTTAGGCTGGTGCCGAACGGTGGGGAATGAAGGAAACCAATTAGCATAACGATGGTGCACAGAAGGTACTAAGTTAAGACAAATCAAGGGATTAGTAAGAGGGCAAAGTAAACTGCGACTGATATTCACGACCAAACCAAGTATTTCTTCACCAATCCTAAATCACCTTTGTATTTCTCTAGAACACTCCGTATCACTACGAAGATCCACAGTTTATTTGGATACTCCATCGTATGGTTATATACGAACTCGAAAGGAACTTGTTCCAGTTCGGGGATGGATTCTGGTTCAGGAGAAATAGGAATATGGTTTATTCAGTTGTCTTTTATCTTCACCTTCTCTCGCATTGCGAGTGATCCTAGGATTAGGACAGTACACCCATTATGCTTATTGGATAGTCTTCTTCCAAACCATAGGCTGGTGCCGAAAGGTAGGGAAAGAAGAAAACCATTTGGCCTAAAGGGGTGTGCAGAAGGTAATGACTAAAGACATATAACGGGATTTGGAGAGATGGCAAAGAAATATACGGTTACAGTTGTGAATCTGGATAATGGAAGAGGCATTACTAGGAATATCCGGATACCCCTACGAAACATTTCAATGTTTCAGTTTCACTGTGTACTGTTAAAAGAAAACTGATTTCCCAATTAGCCCCTGCTCCAGGGTATGTATTTACCAGGTATGATTCTCACATCTGTATCGTTTTATAGATGATGAGTGGGAGTAAGTTATTAGGAATTAGGTGATCATCCTCATTATATCGGGATTCGTTGTAATTGGTGATATTTGAGGAAGTCACCTGGGCTGTTTGCCGGATGGCAAATATTTGGTTTTGAATATCCGTTGTTATGCACCAATTTCAAATTGATATATCTGTACGTCTATTTTTATAGAGTGAGATATACCTTTTTGAAATTATGTCTATCACATTTACCTATATCAGTGGATGGTTAGGTAAGGAGCATTGAACAGCGGTGTAATTCTTCTTAACCATAAGTACAGTTTTCAACCTACGACACACAGTGAATGAGTTGTTAGACTCAGCGGACTTATACAGGGTTTTGTGTATATTGTCCAGTGTCCATTAGGACAGAGGGGTTGGTTCTCGTACTATATTCTGTTTACTTATGACTTTTCTAGTTCTTAGACATGTGTTTCATAGAAATACAAGGTCCAAGTTTTGAGAAGTTATAGGAATGTGGATAAAGTAGAGAACCAGGTGTTTCAAGTAACGGGATTCTTCAAGGTGATCGAAGATGCAGATACTTGTGTAGGGTATTCAGTTGATAGTAATGATTAAGAGAACTTGTTTCTCTTTCAGGTTACTCATAATTGGGAGCATTCCAAAGTTGAGTAACGTTGATCGGCCTCCTTCCATTTAGTTGACATGCGCTAGAGATAGCTGCATGATTTGAATCTGGTTCAATTAAATCAGTGCCTCTGGTTCTATATTGGATATAGAACAGTTCATATCTTAACGATGTTAAGGTATGGGGAGTTGTCTGGCTTATGCTTAAAACCAGACTCTGGATAACTCAAGGCACGTTTCTGTAATGGTTGTTTGTGGGTTGACCCAGGCAATGACGAGGGTTGATTTTCTACCATCGAGAAGATCAATAGTGATATTGTTCTTGACTCGCCACAGTTTTAACAAAAATGGATTTTTTTTTTCAGAAAACAGTAGTGGGAGTATGGTAGAACTGGAAGTGATTCCAGAACCGCAGACGGTTACTGAAAATTTGATAAGAACCTAAAGATTCATTCTGATTTGACATTCCATTAGCCACTCCGCAGATATGGTGGGTAACCTCAGGCGCTCGAGAGGTACTTCGCTATGCTCAAGGGCGGTGGCAGGGAGGTTCTTGTTTACCCAGACTTGCCATTGCTGTTGTTCCAGACTGTGAGACCCGGCAGGAGGATGAGTATAGCGTCGTTCTAAACTAGCTTTAGAAGCGTACGTGTATATGACTCTGTCAGAGGGTTGTCGTGGTCAGTGGGAGCAGCGGAAGTATTGGTAGACAAGTGGCTTATGTCTATTTATAGACTAAAGCACTTATAGCGGAGATAGATCATCTATTTCTGATGTGACAGTCATAGGTTTGACTTCATCAGAATAGGGGATGGATCTGTTAAGAAGGTAGTAGGGTGTGATGTCCTGGTATTTGGATGACATACACAGAGTAGGAAGTAAAATTCCCATACTACGATCGGTTATACTTTGGTTGTCACACAATGGTTTCTCCACAAAGGACTTGGATATTATATCAGACATTCTGGTTACTAGATCTATGGTTTTAGATCTAGATTTGGGTAGTTTCCCAATCTGGGTACTTAGACAGCATTCTAAAGGTGTTTTAGAATGGACGACCCCTGGCACGGTAGTATACCTGCTGGTGATGGAGTCACCCTTGTAGGGTTGCTAGGCACGCGCACAAGGGTCTACGAGGCATCAACCATGCCCGATTAAAATTTTAGCCGTGCCGAACAACCCGAAGCCGGATCTTTAAACTAGGGTTTAGGCGAAAACTAGCATGTTAAACACTTTAACACTAAGTGAGAGGGATTACAACCTTTGTAGATCCGGTCCTTCACTTCTTAAGCTCCGTGTTGAGGTCCCTTCGCTGCGATCATCGTGTTCTGGACTCTCGAGAGGCTTCACGAAGAGAATGATGCAACCTTTGCTTCCGATCTTCGATACAAAGATGATCTACCTTGAAATTTCGTTAACACAAGCTAACACTCATAATATGAAGTGAACACCCTCATCTAAATGGCAAGGATAGATGAGGATGATGAAGTAGGATTTTTGCTCTCTTTTATTTTCTCATTCTCACTCATATTCATCACTTGGAAAAAAGCTAGTAAGCTTTTTCCATGAAAAGTAGAAGGAAGAAGAAGAAGAAGAAGAATAGAATTCCTTTTGTGATGAATAATGAAAGGATAATTATGATGAATAATGCAACCATGGTCAAGTAACCTTTGTAGAGATTGAACTAGGGTTAAGGGGTGTGATTGGGTAAAGAAATATCATGCAAAAATATCCAAACAAATATCTTTGCAC
The DNA here is from genome assembly GCA_030015575.1 of Agapanthus africanus. Lineage (NCBI taxonomy): Eukaryota > Viridiplantae > Streptophyta > Magnoliopsida > Asparagales > Amaryllidaceae > Agapanthus > Agapanthus africanus. Next base: position 417,726,065 of record JASDDO010000012.1, read on the forward strand.
AAAACAAAAAGAAAGCTTCTAGAAACATCTAGAAAAGCTTAACCCTAATCAAACCCTAACCATGTTTAATCTCTACTAAACATGTTGCATTAGTAATCATATCATGTTACAATATTATATATCACATATATAATATTTATCGTAACCAAATAAAATAATACATTTAACATATATCGCATATATATCAATGTATTACCCGAGTGAGAAAAAGAATCTTTTAGTGAGCAAATATTAGTTAATGTAATTTAATATATCATATATATTATTATACATTAAATTATCGAATCAACACTTGATCCGACAATCCGGCTATATCGCATATAACCGACTAATATTTATCTGTACCGATTCATCGAATCAACACTTGATCCGATGGCCCGACTGATATCAAATATCGCGAGAATAGAATACGGTATCACATATCGCATTATCCTCGGTCCCGCACATATCACATATGTGCTCCTACTCCGTTTTGCCTGAGCCAAGAAACCTCTGTGTAGGACTCTAAAGAATCGTCAATACGCCGGCAGTAGGTGATGATCATATCAAACACCTACAAGCTGCAAGCAGTCAGCTAAACGTAACAGCCACCCAGGTATTGAGCGCTCAAAAGATCAACAAGCAAGCCTGTACATTCTCCTGTGAATCCAAACAGTAACACTCCCGTAAAGTCCGGTCTCGTCGTCTGATATGTCGCATATCTCGCCTAGGGGTGGTAAACGTCAGACCGCAGTTGCTCGATAAGTCGTGTAGATTTGAGGTCTATAACAGTTCGAGAAACTACTGATAACACTTACCAGTAAATCTCAGCAACCTGGCCAGGGATTTCCGGTTATAGCCAATCGAACACAGCACAACATCAACTCCCTATACCGGGAGAGACGAATCCGTGTGATTCGGGACTGTAACCAAAAGCCATCTTTTGCACACCCTCTTAGATGTGGTATGATGGAAATCAAAGCACACTGGGAATCACACAAGACTCTATGACGATCTCGGGTCAACAGACTACTCTGTACCAGTGTCACCGGAGAACTTCTATCTGACGTAAGGTATAATACCATCTGGGAGTTCTCGGCGAGTCCATCCAGTGTACCCAGTCTCTACTGAGCACCCGTACACCATCCTTGATGTCAAACACCGATGGATATGGGATCATCCATCGCCCATCATATGGGTCAAGATGCGTATACGCTAGTCTACTCTTGTGTATCGATGCCCTGTCTCGATACACCCTCGACTAGGAACAATTATAGGATGTACTCATCGACTACCGTGGCCCCACTAGTATGATCTCATCATAGTCCCAGTAGTCGAGTACATATCCTAAGGGCTTTATCAACATGTAACATAGAGACAATCAGAGTACATGTTAAGATAAAGTACAACCAGATAGCATATTATCATGTCGAGCAAGAAAGTCCTCCCTATATATGTCTAAGCATCCATTACAATATACATCGTATGTACAGTAATGGCCTCTAGGGCATACATATAACTAACAATCTTCCAATTGCACTAGGGTCATCTGTTGTGGTATCACATACCCAACAATTAGCTGCGGTTAAAGTATCTCATACTCAACCATCCCTTAAAAGTCTCTACTGGGAAAAAGGCCTTTGTGAGTGGATCCGCGCTGTCGTCCTCTGTGTCTACTCTCCTAACCTCGATCTCCCTGGAGATCAACCATCTCCATGATCAGGTGATACTGCCTAAGAATTATATCCGGATTTCTGATGGGACGGGTGGTTCCTTGGCAAAAGCCACAACTCCATTGTCGCACAATGGTAGGAACGAAGTTCATCTCATGAACTTATAAATATCCAGACTGCCTCTTTGGTAGCATCCTTGGTAACGATGTATCTTGCCTTTAATCGTCTAGTAAGTCACGGTATCTAGCTTGGAACTCTTCCAACATACCGTCCCTTCACTGAGGGTAAAGACAATGCCTGGGACTGACATTCAGTCGTCCTTATCACCCTGGAACCTTTCCAGTGATTCTCCCCGGGATCGATTGATACCTTCTCACTACAACTAGTGAGTATCCTAATATCCAATTAGATCTATCTCATAGATCGAAAACCCAGGATTTAGGAGGTATCACTTTGATCCTATATGGAGAATCCTTGTGATAAGCGGAGATTGACCGAGCGTAGCATAGGAAACTCCTTCCCTATCAAGAGTATGTCATCCACGTACTCTACGAGGATCACCACCATACTCCCTACTACCTTTTTGTATATACAAGGTTCATCTACCATTTTGATGAAGTCAAACTCTTTGACTACCACATCAAAACAGATGTTCCAACTCCGCGATGCCTGTTTTATCACATAAAACAACTTGCACACGTTTCCGCTGCTCCCACTGTATTCGAAGTTCTCTGGCTGTGTACTTATAGACGCTCTCTTATAAAACATCATTTAGAAAAGCAGTCATGACACCCAACCACCAGATATCGTAGTCATGGTATATAGCCGTGGCAAGTAGGATCTGGATGGACTTAAGCATAGCTTTGAAAGCCTCAACTTTTCCATGTATACCAAGTAATCTTCTCAAGATATACTCGCTCCTGATGGGAATTTAACCCTTCAGATAAAGCAACAAAAGTCCATACTTTGTTGGTGTATAAGGATTCCATCTCAGATCGCTAAGCATCCAGCCATTCTTACAGAGTCCCACTCCTGATGGCCAGCCCGAAACTAGTTGGATCATCATCTCATGATGCAATCCTCGCTCCCACTGTCATAGAGAAACCGAAGTATCTCTCAGGTGGGTGAGGAACCCTACTAGATCGGCGGAGAGGCTGAGGTTCGTTGGTTACTATTGAATCCTTTGGTTCTACCAAATCAGCAGCTGTAGTTTGTATAGCTGGAACTATTCCAGCTCTACATAACAGATCTTGCCTCGAGCTTGTCCGGATTTTTGCTTTTAGATATAGGCCGGACAACCACAAATCTTAACAAACTTAAGATATGTGCTCTTCCCTTTCCATATCACATATGAAGTGGTAGGCAACTGATTTGATTTGAACCCTATTCAATAGGTATGCAGCTTCTCAAGTGCATAACTCCCAAAAGGAAATAGGCAACTCAGTAGTACTCATCATAGAGCACACCATATCACATAGGGTGTTACTTGCTCCGCCCCGATACACCGACGTGCTGTGGTGTATATGGAGGAATAATGCTGAGAGAGAATCTCATTCTCCTTTAGAATAGTCCAGGAATTCCGTGCTCAAGTATTCTCCTCCTTGATCACATCAAAGGACATAATACTTTTACCCGTATTTTGGTTCTCTACTTCTAACTTATATTCTATGAATATCTCAAAAGCTTCGGACTTATGTTTCAACAGGAACACATGTCTGAATCTTGAGAGATTATCAGAGAATGTAATGAAGTACAAAGAACCGGTCTTGGCATGTGTAGACAGGAGACTTTCATACATCAGCATGTATCAATCCCAAGAGTTTACTAACTCTTTCTCTGTTTCCAATAAACAGAGCTATGGTCATCTTATCTTTGTGACATGACCGGCAAGTTTCACAAGATGTAAATTCAAACAGACTTAAATATGCATCTAAATGTAACTTAGCTAGTCGGGTCGCATTGATATGACCTAGTCTACAATGCCTCAAGAAGGATTCGTTCATTTCTGAACTCTTCCTCTTGTGTGTGTTCTGTATACTAAGAACTGTAGTTTGATTTAGAACGTCAATGCTTTTAGATAACGAGCCTGAACCGATCAACTCTTGATATAGGAAATGTTCAAAACATTATCCAACAATACAAAATTATATCCTTTCTTTACTAATAAAGAGACCGATATGATGTTGTATATCAGGTTCGGTATCTAATAACATTCGTTTAGAATCAATGTATTCTGGTAATACAGGGTGATAGTGACCAACAGACTTGGTTGCAACACTTGCACCGTTTCTATCTCATGAAACTTATCACCCGTTCTCAGTTCTCTACCTTTCTGTAGCCCATGTAACAGATTATATATACGGAATCCTAATCCGGTATCTCATACCCAGGACGTAAAGGATACTGAGAAACAGTTCTCTGTAATGAACACACCCGAAGAAGATGCATCAGCATGCACTTTCTTCGTTGGGGCGGCACGGGAAATCTGGTATTCCCTAATATCCTGCTCTGTCTTATAACAATTATAAGTTGGAGCGGGACCAACGTTCCCCAGCTCAGTATAACAAGCGGGTTCGGTCAATTCATCCGTTTTATTATCTTGATTAAGGCGTGATATGGTCGCTACCTGGAGAGAGAGAGAAGAAAACACTCAGCGTATGCTCTTGCAAGATTAGATTGGTTATTTAATATATCTGATCAGGATGTCTCCCACTGTTTTAATCAAATCTTCCTTCAAACCCTAAAAGCAAAGACTAGACGGGATTAATTACACGATACAAGTTCGCCAATCTTTCAGCCAGGCCAGTGTCGGTACTTTGAGGGAGGTGCCCCGTGCTTTCGCACGGACCTAATTAAAGTAAACCTCGTTTTCCCAGAGGCATAACCCCGTTAACACCTTTCTTGACACCTACTTGATCGGCTAATTGTAATGTGTAAAACTCTCCCAGGAGTAACTCTTACTCGCAGCGGGTATCGGGATCCAACTATCTCATAGAAGGTATGCAATCTCATTGCAAATTTCAATACTTGAAATTTCCAATAATATTTTACCCCTAGCACTTATGACCTTAACTAAGGTCAACATATCATAAGTACCAGTCAAGTTCTACCCGTCATTTCATGATTAATCAGACCCATCCTATATGACCCTCAACTATGGTCGACATAATCACATGAATGTCCTAACTAATCGTATCATATGCTGTGTAGGAAGACATCACTTAGCTACCGTACACTACGCCTCAACTAAAGTCGACATACGCAGCACGAATACTAAGTACTCTACTTCCTAAAATGACGGAGGGCTATGACAGGTTTTTATGAAAACCTATTTTGTAATGAACTTGATATCGTTGTAGAATCGAGTGATTTTAAATGGAGTGTTTTTTAGGCTTTTCTAGTTTTGCTAAAGGGGTCACTTCCGGTGAAGGGATCGTCGGCCCTTTCCTCATCGAATAAGGTGCAGGGTATATCATATATACCGCTGTGCAAAGCAAGAACTATAGAAGCAATCAAAAGACAAACCGAGTTTGTAGCATCTGCTAGTTTCACTAAAGAGGTCATTCCCGGTGAAGGGATCGTCGGCTCTTTCCTTATCGAATAAGGTGCTGGATGTTCTACAAGGAACACCGCTATGCAAAGCAAGAACTAGAGCTACCATTTTTTTTTTAAACAAGTTTCTACAACATCTTAAGTTTCTTTTAGTTTCATTAATTTCATTAATGAAGTCCCATTTTAATATGCTTCACAAGCATCACATTTGAAACGAAATCTGCAATATAATATATATCTCATATATATATAATATAAACATTCATCTCAGGCAGTAATATGATCTCATCACAGAACATTGCAGTAGAAGAACATATATGAAATATTGGATATACTAGGACGTCCGTGTTTTAGTACGAGCCTGTATAAAACACGGATTCCACGGTCGCGATGAATAGCCAAACCCACATCCCTAGACCCCTACGAGAGCGGAAAGCGACACTGCCAATTCTAGGGTTAGGAGACCCGGTCTCGACTCCTCGAGATGGTCTCCCACTGGACCCTAGAACCCGGTTACTTGTGCTCCCCACCTTGGGTCTACCTAATGCGGAAAAGTAAATAATATACAACGGTGACATCATCCTCAGCCCGGAAGTGCCCCAATAAAAGAATATTACATACAAATGAATTTTACATGAATGAAAAAGAAAAAACTCTCATCTCACATAAAACCCCCGGCTATTCAAAACGCGAAGATCCAATATAACATATCACAGCAACACATAATATCTCATATCATCAACGTAAGCAAGTATGCGTATCCCGATTGTCGTTGATGTATAGCAACGAAACCGGCGATACACCACATACTATGCTTACGGTCACAGAAAAGAAAGTGTAAAACTACAACAGTTGGAATCCGCAACCTCCTTAGACATCTCATGCCTAACCAAATGAATTCCTTAGACATCGCATGCCTAACAATTATAAACCCCGCATTTTAGTCTCATTATCGAAAACTCTTTTCAATATCAAGTCAGGCAATTCAACAAGATTCCCGACATCCTGATCTAATGCTCGTCGCAAACTTTAGTAGAAAGACGCACCACCAGATGCCGTCGACGAAGTGCACTAAGGCGGAACACCGCTGCCGCAAGCACCCGAACGGATGCTTTGGCGACGGGGTTCTCCTACAGTCACTTGGTCGGGGCTATGGGGCGTGGCTGTCTGTTAAGTTTATCCGGCGAGTATCCGCGTACACTACGTGATTGCGACGGACTTTTGATCACATCAAAATTCCGTGGCAACCGATCATCTGAGACTAAACCGCTAAATTTATAACATTCAAATTAGTTATCTCATAACTACATGTGGATTCCAATTATTGTATCACATTCCAGATAAATAGACAATGTTAAACTTTCCGATCGAATAATCAAATACCCAAGATTTCCCCAATATATCTCAACACTTGAAATCAGTTTTAAAACATCCATCATATGCCATAAGACCAATGGTCTAGCCGTAGAAGGGTCAAGCCAACGCCTCACATGTGGCACGCCGTACTGCCACAAACCCTAAGGTTTAGAGGTAGTTCAAGACGGTCACATAATCGAGTTAAGGTTTGTTGTCTTCTAGAGGGTCCACCGCATTACTTGCATGACTTAGAAAGTTTCAAACTCAAGAAAAAATCCAACTTTTGAAAAAATTTCCGACAGGGGAAAAAGTGAGTTATTGATATCCGGTCGAACTTTTTAACAGTTTCTAAAATTATCCGGAAAAACATAAACGAAGTTAAATTACCCGATCGAATCAACGAGTCCCTAATACACTCCAGAAAACTCAACACTTGAGTGGAATTAAAACTTCCCAGAATAGTGCAAAAGAAACCTGGAATATTACTGTGAAGTGGTGGGCCCCAATATCACTATTCCGCCGCGGAACCGCGGTCACGCGCATGGTTTGGCCGCGGTTCCGCGGTCACGTGATCGATTCAAGGGTCCGTACTCCACAGTAATTTCTATATTTCCCTGCTTATTTTTCTGAGCATTTTTAATATGAAAAACAACACAGTTTTGAAAAATTTCCAGAGAAGAGGTTTTATCGGGGTTCTCGGGTTCGATCGGACTTTAAACTTCGTCTAGACTTCGCCTAAACCTCTAGCTTGGCTCTGATACCACTGTAGGGTTGCTAGGCATGCGCACAAGGGTCTACGAGGCATCAACCATGCCCGATTAAAATTTTAGCCGTGCCGAACAACCCGAAGCCGGATCTTTAAACTAGGGTTTAGGAGAAAACTAGCATGTTAAACATTTTAACACTAAGTGAGAGGGATTACAACGTTTGTAGATCCGGTCCTTCACTTCTTAAGCTCCGTGTTGAGGTCCCTTCGCTGCGATCATCGTGTTCTGGACTCTCGAGAGTCTTCACGAAGAGAATGATGCAACATTTGCTTCCGATTTTCGATACAAAGATGATCTACCTTGAAGTTTCGTTAACACAAGCTAACACTCATAATATGAAGTGAACACCCTCATCTAAATGGCAAGGATAGATGAGGATGATGAAGTAGGATTTTTGGTCTCTTTTATTTTCTCATTCTCACTCATATTCATCACTTGGAAAAAAGCTAGTAAGCTTTTTCCATGAAAAGTAGAAGGAAGAAGAAGAAGAAGAATAATGGAATTCCTTTTGTGATGAATAATGAAAGGATAATTATGATGAATAATGCAACCATGGTCAAGTAACCTTTGTAGAGATTGAACTAGGGTTAAGGGATGTGGTTGGGTTAAGAAATATCATGCAAAAATATCCAAACAAATATCTTTGCACAAAACAAAAGAAAGCTTCTAGAAACATCTAGAAAAGCTTAACCCTAATCAAACCCTAACCATGTTTAATCTCTACTAAACATGTTGCATTAGTAATCATATCATGTTACAATATTATATATCACATATATAATATTTATCGTAACCAAATAAAATAATACATTTAACATATATCGCATATATATCAATGTATTACCCGAGTGAGAAAAAGAATCTTTTAGTGAGCAAATATTAGTTAATGTAATTTAATATATCATATATATTATTATACATTAAATTATCGAATCAACACTTGATCCGACAATCCGGCTATATCGCATATAACCGACTAATATTTATTCGTACCGATTCATCGAATCAACACTTGATCCGATGACCCGGCTGATATCAAATATCGCGAGAATAGAATACGGTATCACATATCGCATTATCCTCGGTCCCGCACATATCACATATGTGCTCCTACTCCGTTTTGCCTGAGCCAAGAAACCTCTGTGTAGGACTCTAAAGAATCGTTAATACGCCGGCAGTAGGTGATGATCATATCAAACACCGACAAGCTGCAAGCGGTCAGCTAAACGTAACAGCCACCCAGGTATTGAGCGCTCAGAAGATCAACAAGCAAGCATGTACATTCTCCTGTGAATCCAAACAGTAACACTCCCGTACAGTCCGGTCTCGTCGTCTGATATGTCGCATATCTCGTCTAGGGGTGGTAAACGTCAGACCCCAGTAGCTCGATAAGTCGTGTCGATTTGAGGTCTATAACAGTTCGAGAAACTACTGATAACACTTACCAGTAAATCTCAGCATCCCTGGCCATGGATTTCCGGTTATAGCCAATCGAACATAGCACAACATCAACTCCCTATACCGGGAGAGACGAATCCCTTCCTATAGCTCATTGCCTCCATGTGATTCGGGACTGTACCCAAAAGCCACCTTTTGCACGCCCTCTTGGACGTGGTGTGATGGAAATCAAAGCACAGTGGGAATCACACAAGACTCTATGACGATCTCGGGTCAACAGACTACTATGTATCAGTGTCACCGGAGAACTGCCATCTGACGTAAGGTATAATACCATCTGGGAGTTCTCGGCGAGTCCGTCCAGTGTACCCAGTCTCTACTGAGCACCCGTACACCATCCTTGATGTCAAACAATGATGGATATGGGATCATCCATCGCCCATCATATGGGTCAAGATGCGTATACGCTAGTCTACTCTTGTGTATCGATGCCCTGTCTCGATACACCCTCGACTAGGAACAATTATAGGATGTACTCATCGACTACCGTGGCCCCACTAGTATGATCTCATCATATTCCCAGTAGTCGAGTACATATCCTAAGGGCTTTATCAACATGTAACATAGAGACAATCAGAGTACATGTTAAGATAAAGTACAACCAGATATCATACTATCATGTCGAGCAAGAAAGTCCTCCCTATATATGTCCAAGCATCCATTACAATATACATCGTATGTACAGTAATGGCCTCTGGGGCATACATATAACTAACAACCCTCTCTAAAGGTGTCTTACAGACTAAAGGGGAGAGGGACGTGCATGATTGGAAGATCGCTTGCTTAGGAAATTGAGTCAGATGTCAAGTACCACACCAAATATTGCTTTTGCAGTAGGTGCAATAAGTTGATATTGATTCAATCCTGGAGAAACATTCGGAAGCAGTTTTAGAACATAAGTGGATGTTCTAGGGATATGATAACGACAACCTCATTCGGGAGACAGTTATCATTCTAAGCTTCCAAGGTGACTTGGATGACAGAGTGACTGTCAGAGTTATAGTTTTCCCTCTGACGAGGGGCAGTATTTTGGACAGGTGGTCCAGGTGAATACTGAGGGAAAGCATGGCGCAGGATACTGATTAAGTTCAGTTGCCGATACAGTCTAAGAAGTTTGGATTTGGAGATCATGTATGAGCTAAGTCCCATCAGATATCCAGACATATTCTAAGACAGGTATTGCTCATTTCAGGAGATAGCTTTCTCCGCGAACTTGAGATAAAGAGAGACATAGAAAGAAACATCAGAGCGGATCCACTCACTAAGGCTATTCCTCGAACGCAATAGTTTCGCAAACAAGCTTTGTGAGACTGACTAGTAGAGGAGTTGGATGTTCGGTATCACACGGGTTGTGAATATGCGACATCGCAAAAATTAGCCTTGAGTGCAAATGGGAGATTATTGGGGATAGTGCCCTCAGAGTCAATTATTGGATCACAGACACGTGATTGCAATGATTGAGGGAGGACCTATACCGGTCGAACAGTCTTGCTCAAGATGATAGTATGCTATCTGGTTTATCTTTATCATTGTGTACTACTTTAGGTGACCTTACGAGTCGCTACTACACGTTGATAGAGCCCATAGGATTCTTGCTTGACTTCCAGCAGTATGAGGGCGATCATATACATGGGAGCTGGGGTCTATAAGCACATCCTTAAAAGGTCCCTAGTCGTCGGAGTTTCGAGACAGGGCATCGATACTCCATAGTAGATTAGTGTATACAGTCGAGACCCCGACGAGGGGCGGTGGCCGGTCTCACAAGCCACTGGTGTCATTTGGTTCACCTAAGATGTATACAGGTGCTCATTGGGTTATGAGTACACCGGACAGGACTCGCCGGGAACATGCTAGTTGGTATTATACATATCGTCAGATAGCAGTTCCCTGGTGACATGTGTACAGGTTAGTTCATCGACCTGAGATCGTCATTTGTCTCGTGTGAGTTCCCACTGTGCTTTGATTACTACCCTACCACTGCTCAAAGGAGTCGTGCAAAACAGGTTTTAGTTGGGTACAGTCCCGAGCCACATGGATGCAGTGAGCGGATCTGCAGGGGTTCGTCTCTCCCGGTACTGGGGGTGAGGTCGCGCTGTGTCTAGGAGAGCCATTACACAAAGCCCTCGACCGAGGCAGGAGATTTACTGGTAGGTATTCCAGTAGTATCTCAGGGTGTTCTGGGCTTCACTCCGACATGACTTGTACCGCTTTTAGGGGTCTGACTTTCACCAACCCCATAGGCCCGCCATACGATGCTCATAGACGAACGGACCAGACTGTACGGATATTGTCACTGACAGGCTCAGTAGGGTGTCTGGATGAGTTCGCTCATCAACGTCCCTTTTGGTCAATAGATGGTAGCCTGTCACGTATGGCTAATACCTCTGACGTGCTAGTGGTTAAATCCACAGCCATAGTATTGACGAGTCTTTAGAGTCCACCACACACAGTTATTCAAGTTTCGGGCGAAACGCTGTAAAGGCCGTATGGAGATATGGCAGGGTTCGATCAGATACGTGCGGTATTGCATGGATCGTGATCGGACGGATAATACTAGCGGGCTTTGGTTTAAGCCGGATCCTAGTATTGTACAGTGTAGATTTTGTCTCTTTGCATTTGTATTCAGTGGGAATACAAATGCGGGTATGTATATACAGTCGCGGGGTTTTCCTGTAATTTATTACGGGATCAGTTTTCTGAAGTTGCCAGTTTGCATTCCGTTCCGGCCAGTTTTCCTTTGTTCCTTCCCGGCCGGACTTTTCTGATGGAGGGACTAATTTGCAGTTGTGCAAATTATCTTTTGTGGAGGGTTTCTTTGTGAAATGGTGGCATCATGATGGTTCTTGCATGATGAGATTCTTTTTCCATCACTTGCTTGCATTAATTGAGATTAGAATGGATTAGAAGTTGATATGAGGCTTGCTTTTGGATGTGGTCACCCTTTGGCTTCTACTACACTCACCTCCCTTCTTGCTTTAGTTTTTCCTCTCCTCAATTTTCCATATAGGGGGCCGGCCACATATTAGAGGGGAGGAGAGAGAGTTCATTTTTCATGAGGGAATTATTCTTATCTCATTTGCATGCTTGCTAAATTCTCAACCTCTCTCTAAAGTTCTTTCATTCTCTTCTCCATCAAAAGCAACTTCACCCCATTGAGATAAAGGTTTTCTACACTAGTCTACAGCAAATCTTGGACGCGTCGGCTAGCCAACTTCGCGCCCGAGTTTCCTCGGTTTAGAGGTGGGAGCCCTTAAAAGAACCAAGCGATCTGGTGCCCGTTTCGACGAGGAGGCGACGACCGGAGATTCCGCGAGGAGATCGGAGTGGAGACAAAGACCGAAGGACACGGATCGCTCGGTATATCTCTCCCCCATTCTCTTGATAGCTAGGATTAGGTTAATGGTTACGATCCGGATTTATTGTCCGCGGTAGCCCCGGTTTAAAGTTAAGAAATTTTTGATTCTGCATTTTGGCCTCGAGTAGACGGCCGGGGCGCTGCCGTGGCACAACACATGCTCCCGCCGCGTTTCCGCGGCGCTTTGACCGATTCGATGGACCAAATTTCTTGGGTGTTTTAACAAAAGCCTGAGCCGATTTTTAAGATAAGATTTATCATTTTTTGGACAGAAAAAAAATTCGGCAGAAACTTGATTTTACGGGTTCGTTTCGCGACTTTTTCTTCGATCGAACTTCTAGTTACTTTGCTAACATGTTAGATAGTGTTTAACTAGGCTCTGATACCACTGTAAGTCCACGTTACCTCTCACGGTACTTACGGGCTTGCGGAAATGATGAAAAACGATTTTTCAAGAGGTGGTAACATGGACTCAAAATACGGATCTTTGTTAAACAACTACCTAACAACCTAACTAGATTTTTACCTACTCGGTCAGGGGGCTATACCTTTCTTGAACTCCTTCGTCTTCAACTCTTTCCGGTGTACGGATCGACCTCACCTCGTCGTCTCCTTGCGCCGAAGATGGATCCACCTGAAAGTTTCTACCTTTGGCTTCTTCTTCGAACTTGAAGAAACTAGAACACTTGGTTTGCTAAACCTTGTGAACTAGGATGAGTAGAGAAGTGATTTGGGTTTTCTTTTATCTCTAAGGCAATCTTTCTCAACTCATGAGAGGGTGTTGCCTTGAACTAGAGAGAGAGCAAGAGGAAGAGCAAGAGGGAGAGCTCAAGCAAGATAGAGAAATGAAATGAGAGAATGAGTAACTCTTTTGCTATCCAAGCTCTCATAATCCAAAACCATCATAACAAAATAGTAATCAAGTATTATATGATGGTTCAAGTCAATGGTTATATCATTTCATGCACTCATTTTGCAAAAATAAACAAGCAAGCAAAAGTCTTTGCCATGAAATGATAACCATTGTCATGATGATGGTCAACTAGTCCAACCTAGTCAACCGGTCAACAAAGTCAACAAGTCAACAAAGTCAACCCCTCAATAACCATGTCACTATAACACTTAATTAATATTATTGTTATTCATATTTCTTATTCTCATTAGGGTTTAGCCAAAAGTCAATAGTCAACAGTCAACAGTCAACAACCCCAATGAAAATCCTCTGCCTCTGTCTCTCTGTCAACTGTGCATACACACCCGCATCCGTGTTCTGAGGAACACGAATACAAACGAGATAAAACCAATCCCAAAACGTACACTAGGATCTGGCTTAAACCAACGCCCGCTAGTGTTAACTGTCCGGACACCAAACGTGCACACATGCACGGATGTGACCGAACCCTGTCGCAAAACCATGCGACCTGTCGCAAAACTATGCGACCTCTGCTCTTTTGCCTAAAGGCGAATAGCTTTCTGTGTGGGACTCTAAAGACTCGACACTACGCTGGAAGTGGGTTTAACCATAGACCGCAAGCGGCACTAGCTGTGCGTAACGGTCCCCAGGTAGATGCCGACAAGAAGACGGACGAGGTGAAACCCATCTGAACTCCTACTGAGCCTGATGTGACAATCTCTGTACAGTCCGGTCTGTTCGTTTGATACATCGCATGGCGGGCCTACGGGGCGGTAAACGTCAGTCCCCTAATAGCGGTACAAGTCGTATCGGAGTGTAGCCCAGAACACCCTGAGATAGCACTGGAAACCTACCAGTATTTCTCGCTTGCCCTGGCCAGGGACTACTCGTGTAATGGCTCTCCTAGACACAGCGCGATGTCAACCCCCAATACCGGGAGAGACGAATCCTATCTAACCGTCACTGTCTCCAAGTGCTCGGGACTGCACCCAACTACTACCTGTTTGCACGACTCCTTTGAGCCGTGGTAGGGTAGTAATCTAAGTACAGTGGGAACACACTCGAGGCGAAGTGACAGTGTCAAGTCAGCGGACTAAGCTGTACTCATGTCACCTGGGAACTGATAACTGACGATAGGTATAGTACCAACCAACAGTTCCCGACGAGTTCTGTCCAGTGTACTCGTAACCCAACGAGCACCCGCATACTATCTCAAGTACGACGTACTGACGGCTGTGGGACAGACCGTCTCCCACACTAGGATGAGAAGCGCATACGCTAGTCTACTCCGGAGTATCGATGCCCTGTCTCGATAGTCCTGGGACTAGGGACCTGCATAAGGATGTGCTTATAGATTACCCAGCCCCCACTAGTGTGACTGCCATTACAACGCTGGTAATCAAGCAAAGATCCTAAGGGCTCCACTAATGTGTATATGTGATATACTAAAATAAACACATGTACACATTGAAGTAGAAACAAACCAAGTAACATACTACTATATTGAGCAAGATTGTCTATACAAGGTGAATATCCCAAGCTTCCATTAAGTAATATACAAACTAGTATGAAACAGTAATGGCCTCTAGGGCATATACACTAACAGTAACTCCTCATGAATAGCCTTAATAAAGAATTCGGTCTTTTGGCCAACAACTTGCGAGTGATGATGAGTTATTTGCATTATCCCCTTTGGTATGTTCGGCTTGCGAATTAATATTTAAGTCAGCTGCCATAATCATGGTGAAAACTTCTATTAATCTAGTCATTAATAAGCCTTTGTGGGTGAAAACCTGATAGTTAGTTCCTTTTCCAACTATCAAATTCATGAAGACATGTTTGTGGCTTTTAATTTTAAATTATTGAACCCTAATGGTTTTATTTAAAGAAAATATTTACAGACAACACTCTAACAACGATTCTTTACTACTAAAATACCCTGCCATGATGATTCATGCCTTACATTCGCCACTAAAAATATCCCAAACCATTCAGGCCCTCTTTGGATTTGGTGTAAGGAGAATTGTGGATTATTTTTAGGTCGAGATAGAGAGATTGCAAACTGTGATTTGTAAGGCTCAAACTCTAAAAATGGAGTTTATAAAACTTTGGTCAGATTAGAGTTAAAATAACTGCAGTTCTCTCAAGTTTTGGATTGAGATAATTGCAGTTACTCAATTCCCAACCGGTTGCCAAATATGACAAAATTAGCATTTTGGAGAAAAGTTTTGCTAAGGTTATGAAACTCTAGTTTAGAAACTTAACTATATTCCCAAACAAACAAAGCCTGAACCCTTTGTTTTACCTTATCCTGTTTTATACCATTCAGTTTTTTCGCAATATTAGGGACCCACACAACAGACAAACCCCACACCTTAAAAACGACATAAACCTGCACAAGAGAATCCGAAGACTAGTCTATGCCAGGCTTGCTCCCCTACCAAATATAATGTCAACCAAATAAATTAGAAATATATACACATATAAACAATTTCATGGCATCCAGAAATCTCATCTGACATCTCTCTTTCTTCTCTATCAAAAATATTTCATGGCATCCAAAAATCTCATCTCCTCTTTTCTCATCTTCACACTATCCATTCTATTCCACTCATCCAAAAATTATGTTCAAGCAACAGACTACACGGTCGGGGACGAAGGCGGATGGGACCAAGGAGTCAACTATCTCAGCTGGTCTCAGAAATACAACTTCGCCGTCGACGATGTCCTAGGTAAAAACCGTAGACTTCTGCTTCTTATTTAGTGCATCATTATTAAGTACCAGTATTTATAGTTTTGCGTTCATTTGGTTGCAGTTTTCAACTACGTAAAGGGCCAACACGATGTGTACCAGGTGACTGAAGACACCTACCGATCGTGCGACCCGAGCACAGGGGTGGAAGCAATCTACCATAGCGGAAGCGATAGAGTGAATCTCACAGAGGCCACACAGTATTGGTTTATTTGCCATTATAACGGGCACTGCAGCGGCGGAATGAAACTCGGTATCACTGTTAACAAGAACGCAGGAACGGGCAAGGGCACGCCATGGGTTCCGCCAGCGGATAACGGAGCTGGGAGAGGGATGATGAGGTGGGGGTGTGGTTTGGTGTTTGGTATGTTTGTGATAAATTTATTAAAGTTTATATGATTAATAAGTGAGGGTGATGATGTACATTGTTATTATTAATATATTATGGGCCGCCTGTTTTGAAAGGAAATATTGTTTGCATTTAGCCTTATTATTGTTATAACCCAATTTCGTTGCTGAAATCATTTCATCATTTTGCAACAAAAGAAATAAAACAGACAAGAAAATGTTATTGCCCTCCACCATAAACTTGCCCATACCATCTATAAAATAAAAATAAAAACACCCAACCCATCTCTTTCACACCTCCCTACACCCCACCCATCCATTTCACACCTCCCTAAAAAAGACAGAAACACCCTACTCATCTCTTTCTCTCTCTCACACCCACACACCTCTTGATGATACTCGATATCGGCGACTCCCCAGATCATGACACGTGGCCGATGACGTGTCCCGGAACTTACAAGAAAGGATCAAGAATGTTAAGTTGGAAGCATACCCCGGGCCTCCGACCCGAGAATGTTCCCGACCTTCGGTGGCCTTCCAGACCACCCCCCAGCTCTCCTCCAAGCTATCACAGAACCAAGATGCTTCGGCCTCCCGCTCGTTCCCGAGCCTCCCGCGGAGCTCATCTTCCTCGATCTCACCGACTGACCCATAGCACCGATCACAGGCGCCTCCGCCACAGCTCCGCGAATCTCTCCAGGCCCGAGATATCCGCCGCCCATGATCCCACGTTTCACGCTATCACGATCCCCCATTAACGAGCATGTCTCGTCATTAATGGGGAATCTTGCCTATCAAGCGGGCGTGACGCCAGGGGCGTAACGGCCTGCGTGAATCTCGAGCCCGTCTGCCCATGGCTGCCACTATATAAACCCCTCTCTTAGACGACTCAGGTAAGCCAATTTCACCTCAATAGGCCGTTACTCTGCCAAAATACCCCGTCTAACTTGATCGTCGGACGGTCTCGGTGGCACGACCATCCCGGAACTTCCTTGCAGGTAGCTCGGCCTCAACTACATAAAACCCATTGAGATCCACACGCTCCAGGAGTCGACCCTCCAAATATAATCTCAGCCATCCAGCGGCACTCGCTGCAGATCAATGGAAGATAACATCTGAAGGAGATCCAGAGATCCATCAGTTGGCGTCGTCAGTAGAAACCGCTAGTTCCACTCAACGAAAGTTCATCTTCCGATTTCGACTTCATGGAGAGCGGTCACCGCGACGATCCAACCACCAGCCGTCGTCCTCCCCGCAGTGGGGATGTTGGAGAATCCCTTCTTCCCAAAAACGCCATTCACGCCCTATTAGCTCGGATAGATCGGCTCGCGTCCGTCGTGGATGGACTCGTCCATGTCCAAACGGGCGGTCAAGCTTCCCAGGTCGCCGCTCCCCTACCTCGGGACCGGGACCCCTATAGAGGGAGATAAGACTCTGCCCGCGTTGGCATGACTGAACACCGCCTCGCTGTCTCCAGTGGCCGCAGATCCCCGGGCCAACGTATTCAATGACCTGGTAGGGGCCGCACAGCTCAACACCGAGGTCTTTCACCAGAGCGCTTTGCCCTGAGGCCCATCGCACCCGTGTCCCTCCCGAGGAGGTGTCGGTCGGCTCGCCTGCACCCAGGCATGACCGGCACCCCCTCTCTCGACGGGGCCACGCGGACGGGACTAACCATGGTGGCTCGAAGACGACCTCACCGGGGGACCTAAGGAACCTCATTGAACGGAACCGGGGCCGTGGCCAAGCACATGTCTCCGGCAGTAGAGGCACAAAATCGGAGTATGCCGAATCATCGGGATACCACGACCGACTCGACGCCCTCGAAAAGAAGATCGAAGGCATGCATCGGGAAAGCCGTCATTCAAGCGATGGGGCAAAATATGTCGCCGTCTCGCTCACGATGCCCTTCACCAAAGAGCTACTCGCTGTCCACGTCTCCTCCTGGAACAAGCCCCCGAAGGTCTCCCTCTTCGACATGAAGTCCGACCAGATGGACCATTTGGAAGCGTTCATAGCCGGGATGAGTTTCCAGCACTGTTCCGATGCCGCTCAATATAGCGCTTTACTCGCCACTCTCATCCGCTCCGGACGAGACTGGTTCCGAGGACTCGCGCCGCGCTCGATCTCTACCTTCGATGTGTTGGCCACCCAATTCCTTGGCCACTTCGTCGGGAACAGCTGGCAGAAGCGGACCGTCGACTATCTCTTCACCATAAAGAGCGGGGACAAGGAATCTTTCAAAGGATACGTCACCCGCTTCTACAACGCCCTCCTTTAGGTCTCGAAACACCGGGACGAAATGGTCATTACAGCACTTAGGTCGGGTCATAGGCACAAGGAGTGGCTACGCACCTTTGCATTAGCGCAACCTAAGACCATGGCCGAGGTGAAAGCCAACCTGCCCCGGACAGAACAAGCTGACCAGAAGAAAAAGGGCCCGGGAGGAGAAAAATAAGATGGAGCGGCCAAAGCCCTACTCCTCGAAGTTCCAGGAGTACACCCCGCTCAACGTCTCCCAAACGGTACTGTTGGAGGAGGCTAAGGGCGAGTGGTTCTTCAAACCCCCCCAGTCTCGAATAAGGCGGCGTAGCGCACCAGAGGCCCCTACTGCGGTTTCCACAGGTCACAGGGCCACTCCATTGAGAACTGTAAGCAGCTCCAAGACTACATCGAGGAGATCATCCGCTCGGGGCACCTGGCCACGTACTTGCGGCCCAAGCGGCATATCGACCGTGAGCAAGAGCAACGTCCCCCTCCCGGCGAATTGACAATCGGCCAAATCATGGCCATATCAGTGGGGGGTACGGCGAAGGCCGATGAGACTCAGCGTCCGTCACCGATCGAGAGGGCTGGCAGCCACCCGAGGAAGAAGGCCAAAGCAGCCAAGCCGATCATTTTTACCGACGATGACCTCCATGGTATATCCCTTCCACACAACGACCCGCTGGTGATCACAGCTCGGGTCTACCCCTAGGAGGTGCATAGGATACTGATCGACTCAGGAAGCTCGGCAGACATTCTCTTTTATGACTTCTTCCTGCATATGGGACTCACCCCGTCGGACCTAAGGCCGACCGCCCACGTCCTGTCAGGGTTCACTAACAACTACATCCCGGCGGAAGGGATAATCACTCTCCAATTTAACATCGGGGAGGCGGTCCATACGCGCACCGTGCCTGTGGATTTTATCGTCGCGAGAATTCCATCGGCCTACAACGTCCTCCTCGGTCGTCCGACACGGAACTCCTTCCGGGCCCAGATATTGACCTACCACCTAGCGATGAAATTCCCGCTCGACCAACGCGAGATAGGTCGGGCCTACGGAGACCAACGAACGGAAAAGGTTTGCTTCACCGCAACATCTACGTCTGAGAATCCAAACAATGATGTTGAGGGCGAGGGTGACAGCAGGGGTTCTCTGGACACTCGAGACGAGCAAAAAGAGGTCTGAGGGACCCCGGTGGAGCCACTAAAAGAGGTCCCCCTCGCGGAAGGGGACGACAAATGAACCGTTCAGATCGGGTCGCTTTTGATGGGGACTCAGTGAGAAGACCTGGTTCACTTCCTTAGAAACAACTCTAACATGTTCGCCTGGGCTCCTGTAAACATGCCTGGGATCGACCCCAAAATCATATCTCACAAGCTCGGGGTAGACCCTACGGTCCGACCTGTCAGGCAGAAGAAACGAAGCTTCGCCCCAATCAAGCAAAAGGCGATCAAGGATGAGGTAGACAGGCTCCTCGCCGCCAACTTCATTCGGAACGTGCCTTACTCGGAATGGTTGGCAAATGTAGTCATGGTTAAAAATATCTACCGAAAATGGCGCATGTGTGTCGACTTCACCGACCTCAACAAGGCCTGCCAGAAAGACAACTATCCCCTCCCTCGGATAGATCAGCTCACGACAGCTCGGCAGGCCACGAGCTACTTAGCTTCATGGATGCTTTCTTCGGCTACAACCAGATCCGTATGAATCTGGAAGACGAGGATCTCACCGCATTCACAACGGACCAGGGGTTATAGGGCTACAAGGTGATGGCTTTCGGCCTCAAAAACACCGGAGCTACGTACCAACGCTTGGTCAATCGCATGTTCAAGCCGCAGATCGGCAGTAACATGGAAGTTTACGTCGACAACATTCTCGTCAAATCGATCTCATCGGACGAACACGCCAAGGATCTGGGCGAGGCCTTCGATGTCATCAACAAATACAAAATGAAACCGAACCCCGCCAAGTGCGCATTCAGGGTCACTAGTCGAAAGTTTCTCGGTTTCATGGTCACCCATCGTGGGATCGAAGCTAATCCAGAGAAAATCAACGCCATCCTCAACATGGTCGCGCCCAAGACTAACGTTGAAATCATGCGGCTGACAGGGTGGGTAGCCGCTCTGAGTCATTTCATGTCGAGGTCTGTAGAGAAGTGCCTCCCGTTCTTCAAAGCTCTAAGGAAGATACAAAGATTCGAGTGGTCGGAGGGGTGCAAAACCTCCTTTGAGTAATTAAAGAGGCATCTTGCGACTCCCCCGCTGCTCACCCGGCCAATAGAAGGGGACGAGCTATCGGTATATCTGGCGGTATCCGACCAAGCTACAGGCTCCGTGCTCGTCCGAGAGGTTGAGGGAGTCTAGAAGCCGTTCTACCATGTGAGCCATGTCCTCAAGGATGCAGAAACGTGGTACCCAGCCATAGAGAAGATTGTCTTGGCACTCATCGTGGCCTCAAGGAAACTACAACACTATTTCCAGGCGCACACCATCCTCATTCTTACCAAGCGGCCTCTGGGGGCTATCCTCGTCTCCCCCGAGTCCTCTAGCCGCTTGGAGAAATGGAGGTGAGAGTTGTCCCAGTTCGACATAAAATACCGCCCGAGGCAGGCTATCAAAGCACAAGCCCTGGTCGATTTTATCGTCGAGTGCACCATCCCCAGCAAAGAGCCGGAGTCCACACCGGCCCCCACAACTCAACCCTCAGTCGATGGGAAGCCCGACTCCGTCCCTTATTGGATCCTCTATGTCGACGGGTCCTCAAACGAGGAAGGATGTGGGGCCGGCCTCATCATTCGGGGCCCGAACGAGGCAGAAATGGATTATTCTCTAAAGCTCGGGTTCAAAGCCTCATATAACACGGCGGAATATGAGGCCTTCCTGGCTGGACGGCGCAAAGCCTTCGGACCAGGGCTGAAAACAATTCGGATCCGCAGCGACTCCTCCCTGGTCGTGGGCTAAGTGACCGGCCGATTGGAGGAATGGGAGCCTCTGATGGTGAAGTATCTGGCCGAGGTAAGGAGGTTGCGAAAGGACTTCCACGAAGTCCAGGTGGAGCAGATCCCCAGACAGCTAAACGCCCAGGGCGACGCCTTGAGTAAGCTGGCTTCACCTTATATGGCCAACAACAAGAGGGACATCCTCTTCGAGGTCTTGCCACGGCCAAGCGTAGAAGACGGGGCAACTCCACTTCAAGTGTTCACAGCCCGGAAAGAAGACCGTGACTGGAGAAAGCCCCTCGTGGAATTCCTGAAGGAAGGTACGCTCCCAGAAGATCGGGGAGAAGCCCGCTGTCTCCGAGCCAAAGCTCGCCATTTCGTCTGGGGCAATGGGAAACTATACAAGAAGCCCTTCACTCAGCCCCTGCTCCTGTGCGTCGACCCCCCACGAAGCCGACTACGTCCTCCGTGAGATCTACGAAGGGGTCGGCGGCACGCACCAGGGGGCCTGCACCTTATTTCAGAAGGCATTGCTCCAGGGGTACTACTGGCCGACAATTCATCAGCATGCCAAGAAGCTCGTCAGGAGATGCAAGAGCTGCCAACTCCATGGAAGCATACCTTGCCTTCCGGCTACCGAGCTAACCGCCTTAACCTCCCCGTGGTCGTTTTCCCAGTGGGGAATGTTCATGATAGGCCAGTTCCCTACCGGTACGGGCGGGCACAAGTACTTCCTCGTCGGAGTGGACTACTTCACGAAGTGGATCGAGGCCATTCCTATTAGGAAATCGGACACCACCACGACTATCAAGTTCCGGCGGAACAATGTGATACTCCAGTTCGGCATCCCGAGGTGTTTCATCACCGACCATGGGACAATTTCGAAAACTAAAAAGTTAAGGAATTCTGCAGCGAATATCATATCCTCATGAAGTTTGCCGTGGTCGCACATCCCCAATGCAACGAGAAAGACGAGGTCGCTAATCGGGACGTCCTCCGAGGTCTTCGGACACGCCTAGAAGGACGCCAGGGCAATTGGGTTGAGAAATTACCCTGGGTCTTATGGGCCCTGCGCATGTCGAAGAAAACCCCCACCGGGGAGACCCCTTTCAGCCTCTGCTACGGTACCGAGGCAATGGTCCCAGCGGAGATCGAGCTCCCCAGTCATCGGGTCGAGTACTTCGACGACGAAGCGAACACCACAACCCTCCGAACTAACCCGGACATCTTGTTAGAGAAACGGGACCGGGCTCAAATCAGAGCCGCCGCTTATCAATAGCAAACCGCCCACTACTACAACGCGCGAGTCAAGCGTCGCTTCTTCAAGATCGGAGATTTAGTCCTAAAGTGGAAAGAGTTCATTGATCAAGGCAAACTACATAAGTTTTCCCCAAAATGGGATGGTCATTTCATCGTCTCCGAGGTCCTGCCCGGCAGAGCCTACCGTTTACAAGACGCGGATGGTCGTAAGTTTCCACGACCTTACAATGATGAGAAGCTCAAGCCGTACCTCAGAAAAGAATATCTACGCATGTATATTTTTTCTTTCACAAAGACGATGTAAACCTTTCTAAAGTTCTATCTATTCAAATAATAAAAAAGGGAACAATGGGGCATCACAAAAAGGAGAATTCTATTTATTCAAAAGGTATTACGGGCTCCTCAGCCTTATAGAGAAAGGAAAAGGAAAAATTAACAACTGAGGGGGAACGGGATCGAGGAAGTGCTCATGGTGATACTCAGAGTAGATTTCCGCTAGCCAGGCCCTAGCCTCTGCAGCCCGCTCCCGCCGATGCTGCACGCAAACCCGGGACGCCACAGAAGCAACCGGCGCTCCGCTCTCCGAGCCTTGGCTCACGATGTACCACTTTTTGAAGCACTCCAAAATGAGCGCCAAGGATCGGTCATGCCTGGCCGTCGAAATGAGGCCGAGCAGGAAGATCGAGCGCACCTTGTCGAGCACCTCGTTCCGCAACTCCTCGGAGAAAGGGTTATACAACCTCGGGGACCTCCTCCAAATTGCGTACATCAGCAACTGAAGGAGGGATGACCGCCGAGGGAGAAACTGGCCGACGTGACCCTCGAGGCGCTGAACCACTCCCCGGTACACATCCTCAGCAAGGGATTGGTCATACACGGAGACGTCGTTGAAGGTGATGATCTCTTCGATCGAATACATGTGCCCAGTCATCTCAAAAAGCGATGCCGAAGAAGTTGCTATCTCCTTCACTATTTATAACCTCAAACAGAATCCTTGAGGATCGAGATTCGCGCGCGCATGGGCGTGAATCCTAGGATCCACCAAGATTACTCCAATGCCGCGCCGCCACGTGGCAGAACTGACGCGGCTCCCCGAAACGTTACGCCTCCCCTAAGCTTTCCTGACACGTGGCGCCTGCGACGGTCGCTCCTCCAAATGTTCACGAACCAAGGGAGGTTAGACTGAACATCGCTAATCCACCGAGCAGCTACCCTGCTCGATCCATCCTTGGCAGGCCATTACTTGGGTTCTTTAACAAAGCGATGTAAATTCTTCTATGTTCTTTTTACTCAAATAATAAGAAGGACACAATAGAGCATTGTAAAAGGAAGAATTTTATTCTTTCAAAGGTATTGTAGGCTCCTCAGCCGTACATTGCTTAAAACAAAAAAAACCAAAAAAAATTACAACGGTGGGGGAAGGGGGTGCAAGAAGCAATCCTCATGATACTCCGATGAAATTTCCGCCAGCTGAGCCCTTTCCACCTCGGACCTCTGCCTATGATGCTGTCTGCAAACCCTCGTAGCTGTTCCCGCCAAAAATTTCTGCGCAGAAGAGTCCAAGGTATCAAATGGAAGCGATACGCTTAAGGAAATGCGAACCAATATCTTCCGGCCTGTATTTTGATAAGTTCCCGAAGGAGAAACTATTAAATTCTGATGGTATTGGAACCATCTCGAAAAACCCTTCGATTCGATATATTATGGGCCTCATAATTCATCCAGGATCAAAAGTTATGAGGAATCACGTGTCCACACGTGATGGACCTTTAAGAACCCGCTGGAGGAGCTAAAAGATATAATAAAAACTCAGAAAAGACCCCAATGGGGCATCACGTGCTCACACGTGACCATGGGTCACGTGCAGACACGTGATGGGCTTTTAAAGCCTCTAAAATAATGAATATAATTTAATTCTAAAAGTCAGAAGTAACCTCAATGAGGTATCACGTGCTCACACGTGATAGTTAAAACTGAAGCATAAACAAGCGGCCGTTCAAGAACTCAATTGGGGGTCACGTGCTCCCACGTGACCAAGGGTCACGTGTCAGCACGTGACTGGTTTCGAAAGCCTTACAGTTAATAGAATTAAATTCTAAAAGCTTCTAAATCTTTCCAAATGGAAAAGGATTATGGGGACCGTTGGATTAAAGATCTAAGGGTGATTAAATATCACCAATTTATGGAAAAATCCTAGACAAGGAAAGATCTCTCCAAATCTCACCGAAATAACAAACAGAATATCTTTGGATTTAAAATTCAACGGTGAATAAAATTCACTGAATAATCTAAAGGCTAATATTAAATATGAAAACAAATCAAATCTTTCAATGAGAGATTTGCTAAACAAATTGATTCTTTTCTTTCTCCTATAAATAGGAGCCAAGAAAAGAAGAGAAGGGACCTTTTTTGAGAGAGAAAAACAGAGGGAGGAGAATTTAATTCTCAAGAGAAAAAAGAAAAGAGAGGAGAATTTAATTCTCTGCAAAAGAAAAACCCTAGGTAAGAAAAGGGAGGCTTCAAAAGAGAATTTAATTCTCAAAAGAGTTTAACTCTTTTATAAAGAAAAGAACTTTGTTCTTTCTCTGGTTGAGGATCTGCAAAGTGCACATCTCCCCATGAATTGAGAATTTAATTCTCATTGGGTTGAGATCCCGCCATGCAGATCTAAAACACAGAGGAGGAATTGAGTTTTGAGAATTTAATTCTCCCAAACTCACAGGAATTTAATTCGTCCTAAAATGAAACTAGGGTTTAACCCTAATCAAGAATTTAACTCTTTTACATATCTGGGAATTTAATTCCTTTAAAAAGAAATTAGGGTTTTACCCTAAATAAGAATTTAATTCTTTCACAATAGGAATTTAATTCCTCCAAATCATGATTAGGGTTTAACCCTACAAAGAATTCAATTCTTAAAAGATCTCTGTTCATGAAAAGAACTAGGGTCACGTGCCCCCACGTGACCCTTGAAAAGATCCCCTGCAAAGAACTTTGAAGCATCACCTCACGTGCTCCCACGTGACTCCCAAAACGCAGAAAGAAAAAGCAAAGGAAATGAAAGCTTTGGGCGCTCTCACGTGTTATCACGTGACCCCTCAGCAAATGCCTTAACAATTGGCGCACAGATCCCCATCACGTGCCAACACGTGATGCTCTAAAATAAAAATGAAAGTGTTTAACACTTAATGGCAAAACAAAAGAAAAGAAGCTTTGGGCGCTCTCACGTGTCCCCACGTGTCCCCTCAGCAAGTGCTGTAATATTCGATGCACAAACCCCCCATCACGTGCCAACACGTGATGCTCTAAAATAAAGATGAAAAGTGTTTAACACTTATTCGCATATTTGAGGATAAAACAAAGGAGATCTGGCTTCACATTTAGGGCGCCCTCACGTGTCACCACCTGACCCTTAATGAGCATCCTAACAGACCAGAGCGGGGGCCTCCATCACGTGCTCACACGTGATGGCCGTCAGAATTAAAAGTGTTAAACACTTACCTGGAGAATAAAATAAGGGAAATCAGGGCTCTCTCACGTGTCCGCACGTGACCCCTCCCTCCTTAGTGTTTAACACTAATTGGAAAACTCTCTCTGCAGTGTTTAACACTGATTTCCTTAGTGTTTAACACTAATTTGGAAAACTCTATTTGCAGTGTTTAACACTGATTTTCTTAGTGATTAACACTAATGTGAAAACTCTGTTCCCGGTGTTTAACAATGATTTGCTTTAGTGTTTAACACTAATTTGAAATCTCTGCTACCAGTGTTTAACACTGATTTGCTTTAGTGCTTAACACTAATTTGAAAGCCCCGTTGCTAGTGTTTAACACTGATTATCTTTTAGTGTTAAACACTAACTTGCTAATCTTAATTCCAGTGTTCAACACTGTTGGTCTTTAGTGTTTAACACTAGTTTTAGCCCAATTGGCTAAGTTTCTAAAGGCAAAGTCTCTCCTTCAATGAGCCAACAAAGGGCCAATATTTCAAACATAATTGGACATAGCCCAAACTGGCCATAAGTCCTCAAATCATCTTGAACTGAGCACATCTGCTCTTTCAACCAACTCATTGGTTCAAGGGTACATCTCTGAACTCCTCTGATATTTGTCGTTGTAATCCTTCAACGTCTTCAGAGAGGTGACGGGTCCCGACAACCACACATCAACACGGACTGTGGGGTCCTTAAACTCATGGACTTATGCGTCCTTAAACCAAGATACGGACTGTGGGGTCCTTAAACTCGCGGACTTATGCGTCCTTAAACTAACGGACTAATGCGTCCTTAAACACACCCATATGGACTGTGGGGTCCTTAAACCCATGGACTTATGCGTCCTTAAACTACCAATGGACCGCAATGTCCTTAAACTACCGATGGACCACTATGTCCTTAAACTGGTATTGGACCACCACGTCCCTAAACTGGAACATGGACCACTATGTCCCTAAACTGGAACATGGACCACCATGTCCCTAAACTGGCAATAGACCACCATGTCCCTAAACTGGAACAATAGAGCCCCCAAATGCTCTTTTGTCGGATCTAAACGATCCCGTTAAGTCGATCTTAGTCCCAAACTGGACTAACGTATCCTTAACAACCGTTTAAGTTGATCTTAACCTCAAATATGGCTAACGTATCCTTAAACCTTCAAACAGACTTTAGTCCCAAATTGGACTATGAATCCACCCAATCAACTTTGGTTCAAGGGTACATCTCTGAACTCCTCTGACATCTGTCGTTGTAATCCTTCAACGTCGTCAGAGAGGTGACGGGTCCCGATGGCCATACATGCAATGGACCACTATGTCCCTAAACTGGAACAATAGAGCCCAAATGCTCTTTTGTCGGATCTAAACGATCCTGTTAAGTTGATCTTAGTCTCAAATTAGACTAACGTATCCTTAACAAATGTTTGAGTTGATCTCAGTCTCAAATATGGCTAACGTATCCTCAAACCAAAACCCCAAAACCCAAATCTAAGAAAATACGGATTTGGATCAATCCACGTCCTACGGGCGACTACATAAATTAGTCTCCGTATACAATCCACGGGCAACCACAAACAAAACAAATACCCCTGACCCGAAGTGACCAGCTGGAGAAGGAGAAAGTTGTTACCGCGATGCGGTAGCGTAATTAACTGCAGGGGCTTGCGCCAGCAGGGAAGAGCGTCCCCACAATCACAAACCCCTCAACGAGGGGGAATCTGACGAAGTCTGCTACATCGGTCGCATCCGTTTAAACCTTCGATACACGGTGCCATAAATCAACTTGGCATCTTCCGAGAGGTAGACGGATAACACCAATTAGCATCTGCCCCGAATCTCAGGCAAGGCAGTCCATGTCTTGGCCGCCGTTCGGAGGGGAACAGATTCTGGCACGCCCGGTGGGACCTTTTCCTCTTTCCACTCCACACTTCGTGTGTCGTGTTCGCGAACGAATCGCGGTTTACTGTGGTTGCCTTTGTATTCGAGGTACTAAGATTTGGTGTCTTGCT
The DNA here is from genome assembly GCA_030015575.1 of Agapanthus africanus. Lineage (NCBI taxonomy): Eukaryota > Viridiplantae > Streptophyta > Magnoliopsida > Asparagales > Amaryllidaceae > Agapanthus > Agapanthus africanus. The sequence continues at coordinate 417,754,189 of JASDDO010000012.1, forward strand.
CCGTGCAGAAAACAGAAGATCAATGGCTTCAAACGGCACTGCCTGCAACTGCAACTCTCGCTCGGTCCTTACTGGAGGAGTGACTTATGGGCCCCAAGCGGCCTCCCTTCTCAAGATGCCAGTGGAGCAGGTAACTCAGGCCACCAGTGGATTATTCTTCGGGACCATGCTCCCACCGTTGAGCTTCAATGCCACAATGACATTGCAAGAATCCCCAAAGAAGTCGGTCTTTGATCGGCTTACCACTGCCGCGACCCCTCTCAACGGGTCGCCCAACTTCAATACCTCAGTTTTCAACAGATTGGGCCAGAGCGTCTACAAGCCCGCGATACCCGAAGTTGCCATCCCAAAGCAGATAGCCATCCCGGCTCAAGCGGACGAAATCATTGGAAAAGCTTCTCCTTCCAAAAAGTCAGTTTTTACAAGGATGGCCATTCCGGCTTCTGCTCCAGGCGAGGTCCTCAAAGATGCTTCCTCTGCCCAGACATCTGTCTTTGACAGATTAGACATTGCTTCTCAACGGGTGTCAGTCTTCGACAGGCCAGCACCAATAACGGTCTCTCCTCAAAGCAGGGGGCATGAGGAGGTCACCCCTACGGCTGAAACAACTCCATCCACACGACACGCTCGACGTCGCCACTGGCGCCGAGTGAGGAAGGCTGGGGGCAACTCCCCATCTGGGATAACTCCGCCAACTCCAACGGTGGGGATCAATGCTGCTGTTCCAACCGGGAACAGTTTTGAATTGCTGAACACGATGCGCAGAAACTCTCCTACTACGGTGTTGAAACGAACTCCTTCATCTGTGAAGAATACTCCAGAGAAGAAGCTAGAGCAGCCCCCTCAACGGCTGTCCTCTAAAATTTACAAAGTCTGGCGACAGGTCCAGGAGTCGGTGATTGATGAAAACTATCTCCGCCGGCAGAAGAAGCTGAAGGTCCGGCAGGAAGAAAACCGTCCTATTAAGCCACAAAAGATGACGACTACTTGGGTGCTCACGACAGCGGCCCCCTCAACGTTAACCACTCAGAAAAGAAGGAGGCCAGAGAAAGCCCCAGTAAACGTGGCAGACCACAAAGATGCTAAGCCCAAACGCCCCAAGTCTGGGGGCATGGTGGTGCACACCGTATACATGGCTTCTGGAAAGGAGAAAAGCCGTGCTTCGACGGGTCACCGACCGCTCACCCGATCCGTGACGAAAACCCAGGAGCAGCAACAGAAACTTCAGGAGATGATGATTGCAATGGCCGCACTCACCGGGCCAAAAGAAAGCCCGGAGACATTCTCAGAGCAGCGTCACGAACAAGAAACTGATGCTGACTTCTTACGCAGAGTCCTCGAAAAGAAGGACAGAGAAGCCGCAGAGCAAGCGGCTAACATAAAGAAAATGACGCTCCTCTTCCAAGATATGGTAGGGATGATGCTACAGCCGAACCCTCCAGTTGAAGACCCTCCGATCATTACTGAAGATGATAGAGGAGAGACATCTAATCCTCCTCCGACTCTTTCAACAGCTAAAGATGAAACCATTTCCAAGGCTGCGCTGGATGACTATATAGCTCATCAAATATGGGCTCATCAAGTGAATGAAGCGGCTGCGCAAATTGTTAGAACTGGACGACCCTATCCGGGCTGGTATGACCAAATCAGTTACCAGCCGGGATATACGATCCCTAAGTTCCATGTATATAAAGGGACAGGGAACCCACATCCGCATGTCGCTCAATTCAGGGCCTTATGCGGCAATACTGGAGGCGATGACAGACTGTTGCTTCGACAATTTGTCGGCAGCTTAGCGGAAACGGCATTCGAATGGTATTCGGAGCTACCTAACGACTCTGTCAAAACATTTGCGGAGATGGAGTTGCTGTTTATACAAAGATTCGCGAGTGCTAGTGAACGCACTCCGATAACAGCACTGATCAACGCCAGGGTGAAGCCTGGAGAAACTTGGGTCCAGTATGCGATACGGTGGCGTAATCTATGGTCAAAGTGCGAGCAGCGCATCGAAGAAGCTCCTGCCGTGGGCATGTTCGTGGGTACTCTCGACCCCCAAGCGACCATCTCCCAATACATGATGTTCTTCAGGCCGACCACCTTCCAGGCCTTGATTGATAAGCTGGCCCAAATGGACCAGATGGGCCATAGGCCTTCCTTTTCAAAGACAGAGCCTTGGAATGAAAAGGGCAAAGGGAAAGCAACCTTCGTCGCCAATACTCCACAACAGCCGAGCAACTCAAAGCCGGTTATTCGACAAAACAATGTGCGTCCATGCCCATCCCTCGAGGAGAGACTGGGACGTCCTTACTCGTTTCCCCAGGATAAAACGAGGAAACTGTTCGAACTGGCAGTGCGCAACAGACTCATCAATCTGCCGGATCCAAAACGTCCGTTGCAGCCAGGCGATGTCAACGATCTTAATTACTGCCCTTACCACCAAGCGATAAGCCATCCAATCGAAGATTTCTTCGTCTTTAAGGGATGGATCGAAGATCAGTACCAACAAGGCAAGTTCGCGTTATCCGAAAACTGGAAGGTGAACCCGCCACAGCCTCACACTCCTAAGAAAACAAACACACTGGGGGCAACATGCTCTTTTGTTGAGGAAACTCTATGGGAGGTGACTCTTTCGGCCAAGACCAAAAGGATGCTAAATGATCTTCAGACGTGGAAGAACCCGTTGGAACCTGAGATCATCAAGAGGATGCTGAAGCCGCGCCCAATTCCAAATATTGGTGGTGATAGCCAAAGCATTCACACCCAGCCGTCGAAATCTTCGAAAAAGAAGGAGAAATCCAAGAAGCCCGTGAAGCCTGGCAACAAGCGCACGGATTTGCAGAAACAAATTGACACGCTGGAAGAGTATAACCAGAAGGCACGGATTCCAATCACGCTCCAAGATTTTCTCAGCCACGTCCTCGAGGATGAAAACGATGGAGAAGACTCATCAGATGAATCTGAGGACTACGTAGCAAGTTGTCATGTGATCTCTCACTCCTTGATAGATGATAAAGAGGCTCCTTGCACCGAGAAACCGGGGGCGGATCCTGAACCAGAACTTCTGTGGCCGTCAGACGAGATGATCGATGCCTTCCTGAATGAGATTCGTTTGAAAAGTAAAGCCGACCGGGAACGTGAGATGTCCATATTTGAAAAAGCCAAACGCCGGCGACTGGACAAAAGGGTCGAAACACTCCCACCAGATCAAAGTACATCCGCTGCAAATGAAAGCAGGATCAAGACAAGGAAACGATTCGCCAAAGCCATATCAATGGGGATGAGGCCGCCCTCTTTCAGAGAAAATTCTCCTGGTGGTATACATCTTGATGAAGCGGACGTACATCCTAACTTCTGCTTATATCATCAAAAGATTGCACATCCTACTGAAGACTGCAACTCCTTTAAGTGTTGGTGGCAAGGGTATGTCGCTCATGGGAAACACTTCAACAGGACAAAGCGTGAAGCTCGTAGACAGCGGAAAAATGCGACAGATGAGCGTAAAAGAATTGCTGGCAATTGTCATAGGGTTGATCCCGGGGGATCGCGAGTTCTCACCTTCGAGAGCGACTCCGACGAAAAAGTAGCCCACGGTCCTCTCTTCAAGAATCCATCTCTGAAACGAAAGAATTGAGGAATTGCGAGAACATTCAGCTGCGCAATCGCACGCTACCCGAAAAGAATCTCGGACCCGCAAACAAGGGATCGAACAAAAGAGATAAGGGGAATGGAAAAGCGACCTCCGTCGCCAACGCTCAACAACAGCCGAGTAACCCGAGACCGTTTTGTCGTCAAAATAACAAGCCGCGATACCTCAATGAGAAGTTGAAACGTCCTTACTCGTTTCCCAAAGACAAAAACAAAGAGATTGTTCGAGCTAGCAGTGCGTAGCGGGCTCATCACTCTGCCAGATCCAAAACGTCCGTTGCAGCCAGGTGACGTTAACAACCCTAACTATTGTCCCTACCACAGAGTAATGGGTCACCCACTCGAAAATTGCTACGTCTTCAAAAACTGTGTTGAAGACCAATACCAACAAGGCAAACTCGCGCTGTCCGAAAACTGGAAGGTGAGCCCGTCACTACCACATGCTCCGAAAAAGATGGACATGCTGGGGGCATCGTGCTCTTTCATAGAGAAAGCCCCATAGACCGAAACGTCGTTAAACTAACGATGGACCACTATGTCCTAAAACTGGCTGTGGACCGAAACGTCCCTAAACTAACGACGGACCGCAATGTCCTAAAACTTGCAAATGACCGAAACGTCGTTAAACTACTATCAACCCGCGGCATCCTCAGGCAGGCGTGGTAAAAAAAAAGAAAAAACGGTATGTCCATAAGCAAAATGGGCACGGATGAAAACCCGAAAGGGCTCCGTGAGTAAAAACAGCAGGGCTACCGGCAAGTGTTTGTGAAAACCCGAAAGGGCGCAATCTCGTTAGAAGACACTTACAGGGTCCTCTCGACCTTATAAGGAGAAACCACCTGCGTGAGATCCTTACGACTCACAAGGGAGCAACACACTTAGGGATCCTCACGATTCCTAAGAAGAAAATACACTTGCGAGATCCTCATGACTCGTAAGGAGAACTCTCTTATGGGACCCTCACGACTCATAAGATTTGAAAGTCTTAAGTTACAGAAACCTTAACCTGTTCTTAAGCAACCCCCACAACCTTCGATATTGCCCTACAAGCGGCTCATATTGACCCTTGTATACAATCCACGGGCACGGATAAATATTTCCCTAACAAATTCTCATCCGTGATTAGGGATATGCTTGTACAGCAAACAACACTTGTAAGTCCTCTCGACTTATAAGGAGAAAACCCTTTTGTAAGATCCTTATGACTTACAAGAGAACATGCACTTAGGAATCCTCACGATTCCCAAGGAGAAAACACACCAACAAGATCCACACGACTTGTAGGGAGAAATACCTTTGTGAGACCCTTACGGCTCATGAAGTCAAAAGCCTTAGCCGACAGGACCCTTAACCCTGTTTACTAAGCCACCTTTGTTCAACATCGACAGAGGCAAATGATGATTCGCTCCTGGCAATATCCCAGTTGCAGCGATGCTGATGCCTAAACCGGTATCAAATTCCAAGCCCTTTCAAGGCAAATGATGATTCGCTCCTGGCAATATCCCAGTTGCAGCGATGCTGATGCCTAAACCGGTATCAAATTCCAAGCCCTTTCAAGGCAAATGATGATTCGCGCCCAGCAATATCCCAGTTGTAGCGATGCTGATGCCTAAAACGGTATCAAATTCCAAGTCCTTTTACGGCAAATGATGATTCGCTCCTGGCAATATTCCAGTCGCAGTGATGCTGATGCCAAGATTGGTATCAGATCCCAAATCCCCTACTCGCGAGAAAAAATCAGTGAGCCCCCCTAAAAAAAAATGCATACGAAATAGCCGAAATGATGGGGCAACTTGCAAACAAAATCAGTAAGTAAAAATGTATGCATACGAAATAGCCGAAATGATTGGGCAACTCGCAATAAAAAAAACAGCGAGTAAAAATAAAATAAATAGCCGAAATGATTGGGCACCGCGAAAAATAGCCGAAATGATTGGGCAATCGCGATTTTCGCGATATGAAAAGCTGAAATGATAGAGCGTCGCGGAAAGAATAAAAAAAATGATAGAATGAAACTTTTTGCCCTACAGGTGAAATCACATCGATCCCTGTATACAATCCAGGGACACAGATAAAGAGGGAACCATATCTTCCCAACGGGCTCCATCAGAAAGCGAAGCCAAATCTCGACGGTTCATAGACAACCTAGAGACAATCTCGACATTTGTCGCAATATTACAGACACGATGTCAAAAAAAATGAAGCAAACGAAGATCCCAAGCTTCAGGGTCTCGACGTCAATATCGACAACTTAGAGATCACCAACGGCGTTTCTTCTCACTCCAACCAGATGCAGACATGATGTCAACAACCGACCTCAGAGTCGCAACGAAACGGAGCCATGGCAAAGTCCATAGTTCCAAATCTCAATGGCCACATCTACAGCCTGGAGACCAACAACGGTGGGCTTCCTCATTCCAGCATGACACAGGTGTTACACCATCAAACGGAGACATGGCAAAATCCCAGCTCCACCTCAGCATTCGTCTCGATACAACAGACGAGATGTCAACAATGGCGTTCCTTCGCAGTCCAGCAGGATGCAGATGCAACGTTAACAAAAGACCTCATGGTCGAAACAAAGCGGAGCGACGGCAAAAAATTCCAGTTCCACCTCAGCATTCGTCTCGATACAGCAGATGAGATGTCACTGCATCGTCCTTCTTCCAGCAGGGTTCGGACGCGACAAAAACAAACGAAGAGAAGGCTAAATTCCTAGCTTCAGGGTCTTGACGGTAACTCATATAAAACCGAAAAGACAATCAGAGATCATCCCACATGGAGTAGTCACCACCACGACATTCGTCTCGATACAGCAGACAAGATGTCAACAACAACGTTCTTCCCCCAGCAGGATTCGGACGCGCCAAAGCAAACGAAGTGAAGGCCAAATTCCTAGCTTCAACGTCTTGACGGTAACTCATACAAAACCGGAAAGACAATCAGAGACCATCCCACATGGAGTGGTCACCACCACAACATTCGTCTCGATACAGCGGACGCGATGCCAACAAACGAAGCGAAGGCCAAATTCCTAGCTTCATGCGTCTTAACGGCAAGTCATATAAAGCCTGAAAGACAATCGGAGATTATCTCGCACCAGTGCGGAGTGGTCACCACCTCGACGTTCCCCTCGATACAGCAGACGCATCATCACTAAAAGGAGCCATGGCAAAATCCCTAGTTCCAAACCTCGACGGTTCACCAGCAACCTAGAGACAACCATGACATTCGTCTGGATACAGAGGATGCGATGCCAGCAAACGAAGCGAAGGCCAAATTCCTAGCTTCAACGTCTTGACGGCAAGTCATATAAAGCCTGAAAGACAATCGGAGATTATCTCGCACCAGTGCGGAGTGGTCACCACCTCGACGTTCGTCTCGATACAGCAGACGCAACATCACCAAAAGGAGCCACGGCAAAATCCCTAGTTCCAAACCTCGACGGTTCACCATCAACCTAGATACAACCGCGACATTCGTCTCGATACAGAGGACGCGATGCCAGCAAACGAAGCGAAGGCCAAATTCCTAACTTCATGCGTCTTAACGGCAAGTCATATAAAGCCTGAAAGACAATCGGAGATTATCTCGCACCAGTGCGGAGTGGTCACCACCTTGACGTTCGTCTCGATACAGCAGACGCAACATCACCAAAAGAAGCCACGGCAAAATCCCTAGTTCCAAATCTCGACGGTTCATCAGCAACCTAGAGACAACCATGACATTCGTCTCGATACAGAGGACGCAATGCCAGCAAATGAAGCAAAGGCCAAATTCCTAGCTTCAGGGTCTTAACGGCAAGTCATATAAAGCCTGAAAGACTATCGGAGATCATCCCACACCAGCGCGGAGTGGTTATGACTCATCGGGGCTCCCCAAAATGAGCCTAACCTCAAGTAAAAAGCGGCATGGCAAATTCCTAACGCTTGCTCTTCCGACGGTCAAACTGCCAAGGAGGATTGCTTGAAGACGTCTTGTCCAGCCCCCGAAGGGATCAGAGACACGGCAGTCGCAGGGCTACTCGAACAGCACGATTGCCTATCGAGGAATATATCAGCTCATGCGACGGTACGACGGCCAAAACCCTAAGTACCACAGACCCTAACGGACTTCTGTCGTAAAGAGCAGAGGTTAACTGTGACATTAGGATATTCTTGCGAGATCTGCTCGATCCGTTTCGACTCGTGAGGAAATTGATGTCTTTGCGAGAACTTCTCGATTCGTCTCGACTCGTAAGATAAAGCCTTAGGCAGTAGGGATTAAAAAACCTGTTTCCTAAGCACTGGGCCCCGCAAGGAGATCCAAAACGGTCTCTTGCATACTATCCACGGGTCACACTCTCTAAAGTCGAATCTCGACAAGGAGGGAAACAACCGCTTACGGGTCCTCTCGACTCATAAGAGGGAAAATTCTCTTGTGAGATCCTTACGACTCTCAAGAGAAAACACACTTAGGAATCCTCACGATCCCTAAGGAGAAAAGACACCTACGAGATCCTCATGACTCGTAGGGAGAAAAGTCTTTATGAGATCCTCACGGCTCGTAAAGTTGAAAAGTCTTAGATGGCAGATCCTACCCCTGTCTCCTAAGCCATCACTGCCCTGCAAAGAGGTCAAGATGGACCATCTATGAGCCACACTTGCCAAAGCTACATGCCACTGAAATGGAAAAGCTACTCATGAGCATATAAACTACTTCACGCTAGAGTAAGACATAAAGAAATGGAAAGGTTCGACTCATGGAGTTAAGGGTTTGGAACTATATCTCTTAAGAGTCGAGATTTGAGTCAATGAAAAATGACGACGCTTGTGCCCGCTCGTTATCTTCTCAGATCAAGATTCTGAAAGTAATATACCAACCCGAAACTGGTCATACGCTATGCATTACTTTGCACTACTTCACCCACGTATATACTTACGTGGGCAAAGTAGAGGGGGGCATTTGTTCCCGCCAAAAATTTCTGCGCAGAAGAGTCCAAGGTATCAAATGGAAGTGATACGCTTAAGAAATGCGAACCAATATCTTCCGGCCTGTATTTTGATAAGTTCCCGAAAGAGGAACTATTAAATTCTGATGGTATTGGAAGCATCTCGAAAAACCCTTCGATTCGATAAATTATGGACCTCATAATTCATCCGGGATCAAAAGTTATGAGGCATCACGTGTCCACACGTGATGGACCTTTAAGAACCCGCTGGAGGAGCTAAAAGATATAATAAAAACTCAGAAAAGACCCCAATGGGGCATCACGTGCTCACACGTGACCATGGGTCACGTCCAGACACGTGACCATGGGTCACGTGCAGACACGTGATGGGCTTTTAAAGCCTCTAAAATAATGAATATAATTTAATTCTAAAAGTCAGAAGTTACCTCAATGAGGTATCACGTGCTCACACGTGATAGTTAAAACTGAAGCATAAACAAGCGGCCGTTCAAGAACTCAATTGGGGGTCACGTGCTCCCACGTGATCAAGGGTCACGTGTCAGCACGTGACTGGTTTTGAAAGCCTTACAGTTAATAGAATTAAATTCTAAAAGCTTCTAAATCTTTCCAAATGGAAAAGGATTATGGGGACCGTTGGATTAAAGATCTAAGGGTGATTAAATATCACCAATTTATGGAAAAATCCTAGACAAGGAAAGATCTCTCCAAATCTCACCGAAATAACAAACAGAATATCTTTGGATTTAAAATTCAACGGTGAATAAAATTCACTGAATAATCTAAAGGCTAATATTAAATATGAAAACAAATCAAATCTTTCAATGAGAGATTTGCTAAACAAATTGATTCTTTTCTTTCTCCTATAAATAGGAGCCAAGAAAAGAAGAGAAGGGACCTTTTTTGAGAGAGAAAAACAGAGGGAGGAGAATTTAATTCTCAAGAGAAAAAAGAAAAGAGAGGAGAATTTAATTCTCTGCAAAAGAAAAACCCTAGGTAAGAAAAGGGAGGCTTCAAAAGAGAATTTAATTCTCAAAAGAGTTTAACTCTTTTATAAAGAAAAGAACTTTGTTCTTTCTCTGGTTGAGGATCTGCAAAGTGCACATCTCCCCATGAATTGAGAATTTAATTCTCATTGGGTTGAGATCCCGCCATGCAGATCTAAAACATAGAGGAGGAATTGAGTTTTGAGAATTTAATTCTCCCAAACTCACAGGAATTTAATTCGTCCTAAAATGAAACTAGGGTTTAACCCTAATCAAGAATTTAACTCTTTTACATATCTGGGAATTTAATTCCTTTAAAAGGAAATTAGGGTTTTACCCTAAATAAGAATTTAATTCTTTCACAATAGGAATTTAATTCCTCCAAATCATGATTAGGGTTTAACCCTACAAAGAATTCAATTCTTAAAAGATCTCTGTTCATGAAAAGAACTAGGGTCACGTGCCCCCACGTGACCCTTGAAAAGATCCCCTGCAAAGAACTTTGAAGCATCACCTCACGTGCTCCCACGTGACTCCCAAAACGCAGAAAGAAAAAGCAAAGGAAATGAAAGCTTTGGGCGCTCTCACGTGTTATCACGTGACCCCTCAGTAAATGCTTTAACAATTGGCGCACAGATCCCCATCAAGTGCCAACACGTGATGCTCTAAAATAAAAATGAAAGTGTTTAACACTTAATGGCAAAACAAAAGAAAAGAAGCTTTGGGCGTTCTCACGTGTCCCCACCCCTCAGCAAGTGCTGTAATATTCGATGCACAAACCCCCCATCACGTGCCAACACGTGATGCTCTAAAATAAAGATGAAAAGTGTTTAACACTTATTTGCAGATTTGAGGATAAAACAAAGGAGATCTGGCTTCACATTTAGAGCGCCCTCACGTGTCACCACGTGACCCCTAATGAGCATCCTAACAGACCAGAGCGGGGGCCTCCATCACGTGCTCACACGTGATGGCCGTCAGAATTAAAAGTGTTAAACACTTACCTGCAGAATAAAATAAGGGAAATCAGGGCGCTCTCACGTGTCCACACGTGACCCCTCCCTCCTTAGTGTTTAACACTGATTGGAAAACTCTCTCTGCACTGTTTAACACTAATTTGGAAAACTCTATTTGCAGTGTTTAACATTGATTTTCTTAGTGATTAACACTAATGTGAAAACTCTGTTCCCGGTGTTTAACAATGATTTTCTTTAGTGTTTAACACTAATTTGAAATCTCTGCTACCAGTGTTTAACACTGATTTGCTTTAGTGTTTAACATTAATTTGAAAGCCCCGTTGCTAGTGTTTAACACTGATTATCTTTTAGTGTTAAACACTAACTTGCTAATCTTAATTCCAGTGTTCAACACTGTTGGTCTTTAGTGTTTAACACTAGCTTTAGCCCAATTGGCTAAGTTTCTAGAGGCAAAGCCTCTCCTTCAATGAGCCAACAAAGGGCCAATATTTCAAACATAATTGGACTTAGCCCAAACTGGCCATAAGTCCTCAAATCATCTTGAACTGAGCACATCTGCTCTTTCAACCAACTCATTGGTTCAAGGGTACATCTCTGAACTCCTCTGATATTTGTCGTTGTAATCCTTCAACGTCTTCAGAGAGGTGACGGGTCCCGACAACCACACATCAACACGGACTGTGGGGTCCTTAATGTAGGGTTCCTAGGCACTCTAATGAGGTCTCACAAGACATCAACCATGCCAATTTCAAATTTTACGGGTGCCGAGAAACCCTAACAAGATCGTTAACTAGATTTAGGCGAAACTAGAAACTAGCTAACAACATAACTAAATGAACGGAAATACAACCTTTGTAGATCCGGTTCTCCACCTCCATAGCTCCGCAATGATGTCTCTCCGCTGTCCAAAATGAATCCCGGACTCTAGCATCGGCTTCATCGGAGAAATGGGCGGGCAAGGTCGTCGGCTTCATGTCGAAGATGATCTACGTCGAGGCATCACTAGATCAAGCTGCCACTTCACCAAGTCATGAAACTTGTGAAGAAAACACCCTTTACTACTTGGCAAGAGGTAGAGGATGAAGAAATAGGAGATGGGTTCACTTTAGAATTGGATTTCTCACTCTTTTTCTCACTTTGCCATTAAAGCTATCAAGCTTTTTCTTGAAGTGAAGAAGAAGAAGAAGATGAAGAATATGATAAGTGTTATTAAAAAAGGAAAAGAAAAACAATACTTATCATATTCAAACCATGGTTAAGTGTAGAGACTAAACTAGGGTTAGTGAATGGTTAGGTTTAGATATGAAGACAAAATGGTCACTTTGGTCAAACCTTCATGAAGCTTCAACAAGCTTCATCTTTGAAAGCAACCCTTTTGTTTTCATATCTCATTTTCTTTTGTCAAAACAAAATAAATAAAGGGATAAATAAATCAAATGAAACCCTAACCATTAACTAACCATGGTTTAATCATACACCTAATCAAGAGAACATGTATCATCAAACATGATACAATCATTTGCACAAAAAGTATATCACATATACAACTTGTACAACCAAGTGAGAAAATCCATTTAAAGTGAACCAATACTAGTTAATGCAAAGTAATATATCAAATATATAATTATACATTAAATCATTAAATCAACACTTGATTTAACGATCCGGTCATATCGCATATAACCGACTAATATAAATAGTAACAACTTATCGAATCAACACTTGATCCGATAACCCGGCTATAACGCATATAACCGATCAATGTTACAAATCGTGAGAATCGAATACAGTATCACATACTGGTATTATTCTCGGTCCCGCACATATCTCATATGCGCTCCTATTTCGTTTCGCTTGAGCCAGGAAACCTCTGTGTAGGACTCTAAAGACTCGTCAATACGCCGGCAGCAGGTGATGATCATATCAAACACCCACAAGCCGCAAGCGGTCTGCTAAACGTAACGGCCACCCGGGTATTGAGCGATGAGAAGATCGACGAGCAAGCCCGCACACACTCCTGTGAATCCAACCAGTAACACTTACCGTACAGTCCGGTCTGATCGTCTGATATGTCGCATATCTCGCCTAGGGGTGGTAAACGTCAGACCCCAATAGCTCGATAAGTCGTGTCGATATGAGGTCTATAACAATTCGAGAAACTACTGGTAACACTTACCAGTAAATCTCAGCAACCCTGGCCAGGGATTTCCGGTTATAGCCAATCGAACACAGCGCAACATCAACTCCCTATACCGGGAGAGACGAATCCCCTCCTATCGCTCATTGCCTCCATGTGACTCGGGACTGTACCCAAAAACCACCGTTTTGCACGCCCTCTTAGACCTAGTAAGGTGGAAATCAAAGCACAGTGGGAACCACACAAGACTCTATGACGATCTCGGGTCAACAGACTACTCTGTACCAGTGTCACTAGAGAACTGCCATCTGACGTAAGGTATAATACCATCTGGGAGTTCTCGGCGAGTCCGTCCAGTATACCCAGTCTCTACTGAGCACCCGTATATCTCCTCTGATGTCAAACACCAATGGATATGGGATCATCCATCGCCCATCTGTATGGGTCGAGAAGGTACACGCTAGTCTACTCTGGTATATCGATGCCCCGTCTCGATACACCCACGACTAGGGACTTTGAAGGATGTACTTATGGACTACCATGTCCCCACTAGTATGATCCGCATCATAGTCCAGGTAGTCAAGTACACATCCTAAGGGCTTTACCAACATGTAATAGAGAGACAATCAGTGTACGCGTTAAGGTAAAGTACAACCAGATAGCATACTATCATGTCGAGCAAGAAAGTCCTCCCTATATATATGTCCCAGCATCCACTACAATATACATCCAATGTACAGTAATGGCCTCTAGGGCATACATATAACTAACAATCTCCCACTTGCACTAGGGCCATCTGATAGCAGTGGTTGTAGTATCTCATACTCAACCATCCCATAAAAGTCTCTCTCTGGGAATAGGACTTCGTGAGTGGATCCGCCGTGTTATCCTCTGAGTCTACTCTCCTTACCTCGATCACCCTGGAGATCAACCATCTCCATGATCAGGTGATACTGCCTTAGAATATGTCTGGATCACTGATGGGACGGACGTTCCTTGGCATAAGCCACAACTCCATTGTCAGACAATGGGAGGAACTAAGTTCATCTCATGAACCAATATACACCCAAACAGCCTCTTTGGTAGCATCTTAAGTAGCGATGTATCCTGCCTTTATCGTCTAGTATGCCACGGTATCTAGCTTGGAACTCTTCCAACATATCGTCCCTTTTCTGAGGGTAAAGACAATGCCTGTGACTGACATTCAGTCGTCTTTATCACCCTGGAACACTTCCAGTGATTCTCCCCAGGATCAATTGATACAATCTCACTACAACTAGTGAGTATCCTAACATCCAATTAGATCTATCTCATAGATCCAAAGCTTAGGATTTTGTAGGTATCAGTTTGATCCTTTATGGATAATCATTGTGATATGCGGAGATTGATCGAGTGTAGCATAGGAAACTCTTTCCCTATCAAGAGTATGTCATCCACGTACTCTACGAGGATCACCACCATACTCCCTACTACCTTTTTGTATATATAAGGTTCATCTACCATTTTGATGATGTCAAACTCTTTGACTACTTCATCAAAATAGATGTTCCAACTCCGCGATGCCTGCTTTATCAGATAAAGCATCTTGCTCACGTTTCCGCTGCTCCCACTGTCTACGAGGCCCTCTGGCTGTGTACTTATAGACACACTCTTCTAAAACATCATTTAGAAAAGGAGTCATGGCACCCAACCGCCAGATATCGTAGTCATGGTATGTAGCCGTGGCAAGTAGGATCTGGATGGACTTAAGCATAGCCACTGGAAAAAGGTTTCATCATTATCCACGCCTGGCTGATGACGAAAACCTTTAACAAGTCTAGCTTTGAAAGTCTCAACTTTTCCATGTACACCAAGTAATCTTCTCAAGATCTACTTGCTCCTGATGGGGATTTAACCCTTCAGATATAGCAACCAAAGTCCATACTTTGTTGATGTATAAGGATTCCATCTCAGATCGATAAACATCCAGCCATTCTTACAGAGTCTCACTCCTGATGGACAGCTCGAAACTAGTTGGGTCATCATCTCATGATGCAATCCTCGCTCCCACTGTCATAGAGAAACCGAAGTATCTCTCAGGTGGGTGAGGAACCCTACTAGATCGGCGGAGAGGCTGAGGTTCGTTGGAATCTGCTGAATCCTTCGGTTCTACCAAATCATCTGCTGTAGTTTGTATAGCTGAAACACTTCCAGTTCTACATAACGGACCTTGCCTCGAGCTTGTCCGGATTTTGCTTTTTAGACATAGGCCGGACAACCCCAAATCTTAACTAGCTTAAGACATGGGCTCTTCCCTTTCCATATCACATATGAAGTGGTAGGCACTGATTTGATTCGAAACCTAATTCAATAGGTATGCAGCTTCTCAAGTGCATAACCCCCAAAGGAAAAAGGTAACTCAGTAGTACTCATCATAGAGCACACCATATCAAATAGGGTGTATCTGCTCCGCCCCGACATACCATCGTGCTATGGTGTATTCGGAGGAGTAATGCCGAGAGAGAATCTCATTCTCCTTTAGAATAGTCCAAGATTTCCGTGCACAAGTATTCTCCTCCTCGATCACATCAAAGGACATAATACTTATACCCGTATTTTGGTTCTCTACTTCTAACTTATATTCTGTGAATATCTCAAAAGGTTCGGACTCATGTTTCAACAGGAACATATGACTGAATCTTGAGAGATTATCAGAGAACGTAATGAAGTATAAAAAATCAGTCCTGGCATGTGTAGACAGGGGACCTTCCATACATCAACATGTATCATCCCAAGAGTTTATTAACTCTTTCTCTGTTTCCAATAAACAGGGCTTTGGTCATCTTATCTCTGTGACATGACTGACAAGTTTCACAAGATGTAAATTCAAACTGATTTAAATATGCATCTACATGTAACTTCAGCTAGTCGGGTCGCATTGATATGACCTAGTCTACAATGCCTCAAGAAGGATTCGTTCATTTCTTAACTCTTCCTCTTGTGTGTGTTCTGTATACTAAGAACTGTAGTTTGATTTAGAACATCAATGCTTTTAGATAACGTGCCTGAACCGATCAACTTTTGGTATAGGAAATGTTCAAAACATTATCCAACAATACAGAATTTTACCATTTCTTTACTAATAAAGAGACTGATATGATTTTGTATAACAGGTTCGGTATCTAATAACATTCGTTCAGAATCAATGTATTACAATACAGGGTGACAGTGACCAACAGACTTGGTTGCAACACTTGCCCCGTTTTCTGCCTCATGAAACTTATCACCCGTTCTCAGTTTTTCTACCCTTTTGTAGCCCTATGTAACAGATTACATATCTGGGATCCTGATCCGGTATCATATACCCAGGATTCGGAGGATACTGAGAAACAGTTCTTTGTAATGAACACACCCGAAGATGATGCATCATATGCAGTTTCTTCGTTTGGGCGGCACGGGAAATCTGGTATTCCCCAATTTCCTGCTCTGTCTTATAACAATTATAAGTTGGAGCGGGACCAACGTTCCCCAGCTCAGTATAACAAGCGGGTTCGGTCAATAATCCGTATTATTATCTTGATTAAGGCGTGATATGGTCACTACCAGGAGAGAGAGAGAAGAAAACACTCAGCGTGCGCTCTTGCAAGAATAGATTGGTTTTTATTTTATCTAATCAGGATGGCTCCCACTGCTTTTTATCAAATCTTCCTTCAAACCCTAAAAGGAAAGACCAGCCGGGATTAATTACACGCTACAAGTTCGCCAATCTTTCAGCCAGGCCAGTGTCGGTACTTTGAGGGAGGTCCCCCGTGCTTTCGCACGAACCTAATTAATGTAAACCTCGTTTTCCCAGAGGCGTAACCCCGTTGACACCTTTCTAGACACCTACTTGATCGGCTAATTGTAATGTGTAAAACTCTCCCAGGAGTAACAATTACTCGCAGCGGGTATCGGGATCCAACTATCTCATAGAAGGTATGCAATCTCATTGCAAATTTCAACACTTGAAATTTCCGATAATATTTTGCCCCGAACGATCTATGACCTTGACAAGGTCAACAAACCATAGACCGCAAGTCAAGTTCAACCCGTCATTTCTTGATTGAATCAAACCCACCCGCACGACCCTTGACAAGGTCAATAAGGCCGCACGACTTCCCTAACCCAATCTGCATCATATGCATAAGCAGATAAATACTGGTTAGCTACCGCACACTGCGCCTTGACAAGGTCAACAAACGCAGCACGAATACTAAACAGGACTTATCTGAAATGACAGAGGGCTACGACAGGTTTTTCTGAAAACCTATTGCGTAATGAACTTGATATCGTTGTAGAATCAAATGATTTTGAAATGGAGTGCTTTTGAGGCTTTTCTAGTTTTGCTAAAGGAGTCACTCCCGGTGAAGGGATCGTCGGTCCTTTCCTCTTCGAATGAGGTGTGGGATATATCATATATATCACTGTGCAAAGCAAAAACACTTAAAAGCAATCAAAAGACAAACCGAGTATGTAGCATCTGCCAGTTATTGCTAAAGGAGTCACTCCCGGTGAAGGGATCTCGGTCCTTTCCTCATCGAATAAGGTGCAGGATATATCATATATACCGCTGTGCAAAGCAAGAACTGTAGCTACCTGTTTTATTTTGAAATTCAATTCTACAACATCTTTAGGCTTCTTTTATTTCATTAATCTCATTAATGAAGTCCCATCATTTATGTACCTAAACATCACAGATAAATATGACGTACACTTATGCCATCCGCATTCGCCTCGATGTCCCTTCGTGCACCGTTAGGTTAGGTAACTAACAGCAGAGCGGGGCAGGGCTAGCGCGGGTGTAAAACATAAGTAACGCCTATATAATATATCATATATACTGTATACTGTATCTATCACAGAACATCACATGATCACATCACAGATATCGCAGCAGAAGAAACATATGAAATATTGGATATACTAGGACGTCCGTGTTTTCAATACGAGCCAGTATAAAACACGGATTCCACGGTCGTGATGAATAGCCAAACCCACACCCCAAGACCCCTACGAGAGCGGCAAGCAACCCTACCAATTCTGGAGTTAGGAGACCCGGACTCGACTCCTCGAGTTGGTCTCCCACTGGACTCCAGAACCCGGTTACTTGTGCCCTCCTCCTTGGGTCTGTCCTAGTGCGGAAAAGTAAATAATATACAAAGGTGACAACTTCCGCAACCTGGAAGTGCCCCAATAAAAGAATATTACATACAAGTTTTTACATGAATGAAAATGAAAAACACTCATCTCACATAAAAAACCCCCGGCTTTTCAAACACGACGATCCAATATAACATATCCACCAACACATAACATCACATGTCATCAACGTAAGTAAATATGCGCATCCCAATTGTCATTGGCATATAGCAACGAAACCGGCGATATCACATATTACACTTACGGTCACAGAAAAGAAAGTGTAAAACTACAACAGTTGGAATCTGCAACCTGCATAGACATCGCATGCCTAATCAAATGAATTCCTTAGACATCGCATGCCTAACAATTATAAACCCCGCATTTTAGTCTCATTATCGAAAACACTTTTCAATATCAAGTCGGGCAATTCAACAAGATTCCCGAAAATCTGATCGAATGCTCGTTGTAAACTTTAGTAGGCAGCCGCACCCCCAATACCGTCGACAAAGTGCACCAAGGCGGAACACCGCTACCGGGAGCACCCGAACGGATGCTTTCGGCGACGGGGTTCTCCTACAGTCACTTGGTCGGGGCAATGGAATGAGGCTGTCTATTAAGTTTATCCGGCGAGTATCCGCGTACACTACGTGATTGCGACGGACTTTTGATCGCATCAAAATTCCGTGGCAACCGATCAAGTGAGACTAAACTGCTATGTTTATAACATTCATTCAGTTATCTCATAACTATTTATGAATTCCAATTGTTGTATCCCATTCCGGATAAATAGAAAATGTCAAACTTTCCGATCGAACAATCGAACACCCAAGTTTTCCCGATACAGATCAACACATGAAACAAGTCTAAAAACATTCAGTTCGTGCTTCAGTACCAACGGTCCAGCCGTAGAAGGGTCAAGCCAACGCCTCACATGTGGCACGCCGTACTGCCCCAAACCCGAAGGTTCAAAGGGCAGTTCAAGACGGTCACATAATCGAGTTAAGGTTTGTTGTCTTCTAGAGGGTCCATCGAGTTACTTGCACTACTTAGAACGTCTTTAAACCACAGAAAAATCCAACACTTGGAAATTTCCCGACAGGGGAAAAATTGGGTATTTGCATCTGGTCGAACTTTTTAACATATTCAAAAATTATCCGGAAAGCCACATAGACAAAATCTGATACTCCGATCGAAACACCGAATCCCCAAAACAACCCCAGAAAATTCAACTCTTGAATAAAATTTAAAAATTCCCATAAAACTCAACATCTGAAAACAAGAATTACTGTGCAACAATTAAACAGTGACAACACATATTGGCCGCAGAACCGCCGCAGAAGCCAAGCTTCTACCGCGGTTCCGCCGCACTGTAGCAGCCTCACTCGAAAAGTTTTGCATCGTAATTCTTAGAATTCCCTGCTGAATATTTTAAGAATTTTTAATCTGGAAAAAACCCAGTTTTTAGAAAAAGTCCAGAGAGCATGTTTCGGGTTCGGATTTTGGTTCGATCGGACTTCAAACTGCGTCTACGCATCGCCTAAGGCTCTAGCTAGGCTCTGATACCACTGTAGGATTCCTAGGAACTCTAATGAGGTCTCACAAGGCATCAACCATACCAATTTCAAATTTTACGGGTGCCGAGAAACCCTAACAAGATCGTTAACTAGATTTAGGCGAAACTAGAAACTAGCTAACAACTTAACTAAATGAACGGAAATACAACCTTTGTAGATCCGGTTCTCCACCTCCATAGCTTCGCAATGATGTCTCTCCGCTGTCCAAAATGAATCCCGGACTCCAGCATCGGCTTCATCGGAGAAATGGGCGGGCAAGGTCATCGGCTTCGTGCCGAAGATGATCTACGTCGAGGCATCACTAGATCATGCTGCCACTTCACCAAGTCATGAAACTTGTGAAGAAAACACCCTTTACTACTTGGCAAGAGGTAGAGGATGAAGAAATAGGAGATGGGTTCACTTTAGAATTGGATTTCTCACTCTTTTTCTCACTTTGCCATTAAAGCTATCAAGCTTTTTCTTGAAGTGAAAAAGAAGAAGAAGATGAAGAATATGATAAGTGGTATTAAAAAAGGAAAAGAAAAACAATATTTATCATATTCAAACCATGGTTAAGTGTAGAGACTAAACTAGGGTTAGTTAATGGTTAGGTTTAGATATGAAGACAAAATGGTCACTTTGGTCAAACCTTCATGAAGCTTCAACAAGCTTCATCTTTGAAAGCAACCCTTTTGTTTTCATATCTCATTTTCTTTTGTCAAAACAAAATAAATAAAGGGATAAATAAATCAAATGAAACCCTAACCATTAACTAACCATGGTTTAATCATACACCTAATCAAGAGAACATGTATCATCAAACATGATACAATCATTTGCACAAAAAGTATATCACATATACAACTTGTACAACCAAGTGAGAAAATCCATTTAAAGTGAACCAATACTAGTTAATGCAAAGTAATATATCAAATATATAATTATACATTAAATCATTAAATCAACACTTGATTTAACGATCCGGTCATATCGCATATAACCGACTAATATAAATAGTAACAACTTATCGAATCAACACTTGATCCGATAACCCGGCTATAACGCATATAACCGATCAATGTTACAAATCGCGAGAATCGAATACAGTATCACATACTGGTATTATTCTCGGTCCCGAACATATCTCATATGCGCTCCTATTTCGTTTCGCTTGAGCCAGGAAACCTCTGTGTAGGACTCTAAAGACTCGTCAATACGCCGGCAGCAGGTGATGATCATATCAAACACCCACAAGCTGCAAGCGGTCTGCTAAACGTAACGGCCACCCGGGTATTGAGCGATGAGAAGATCGACGAGCAAGCCCGCACACACTCCTATGAATCCAACCAGTAACACTTACCGTACAGTCCGGTCTGATCGTCTGATATGTCGCATATCTCGCATAGGGGTGGTAAACGTCAGACCCCAATAGCTCGATAAGTCGTGTCGATATGAGGTCTATAACAATTCGAGAAACTATTGGTAACACTTACCAGTAAATCTCAGCAACCCTGGCCAGGGATTTCCGGTTATAGCCAATCGAACACAGCGCAACATCAACTCCCTATACCGGGAGAGACGAATCCCCTCCTATCGCTCATTGCCTCCATGTGACTCGGGACTGTACCCAAAAACCACCGTTTTGCACGCCCTCTTGGACGTGGTAAGGTGGAAATCAAAGCACAGTGGGAACCACACAAGACTCTATGACGATCTCGGGTCAACAGACTACTCTGTACCAGTGTCACCAGAGAACTGCCATCTGACGTAAGGTATAATACCATCTGGGAGTTCTCGGCGAGTCCGTCCAGTATACCCAGTCTCTACTGAGCACCCGTATATCTCCTCTGATGTCAAACACCAATGGATATGGGATCATCCATCGCCCATCTGTATGGGTTGAGAAGGTACACGCTAGTCTACTCTGGTATATCGATGCCCCGTCTCGATACACCCACGACTAGGGACTTTGAAGGATGTACTTATGGACTACCATGTCCCCACTAGTATGATCCGCATCATAGTCCAGGTAGTCAAGTACACATCCTAAGGGCTTTACCAACATGTAATAGAGAGACAATCAGTGTACACGTTAAGGTAAAGTATAACCAGATAGCATACTATCATGTCGAGCAAGAAAGTCCTCCCTATATATATGTCCCAGCATCCACTACAATATACATCTAATGTACAGTAATGGCCTCTAGGGCATACATATAACTAACACTTAAACTCATGGACTTATGCGTCCTTAAACCAAGATACGGACTGTGGGGTCCTTAAACTCGCGGACTTATGCGTCCTTAAACTAACGGACTAATGCGTCCTTAAACACACCCATATGGACTATGGGGTCCTTAAACCCATGGACTTATGCGTCCTTAAACTACCAATGGACCGCAATGTCCTTAGACTACCGATGGACCACTATGTCCTTAAACTGGTATTGGACCACCACGTCCCTAAACTGGAACATGGACCACCATGTCCCTAAACTGGCAATGGACCACCATGTCCCTAAACTGGAACAATAGAGCCCCCAAATGCTCTTTTGTCGGATCTAAACGATCCCGTTAAGTCGATCTTAGTCCCAAACTGGACTAACGTATCCTTAACAACCGTTTAAGTTGATCTTAGCCTCAAATATAGCTAACGTATCCTTAAACCTTCAAACAGACTTTAGTCCCAAATTGGACTATGAATCCCCCCAATCAACTTTGGTTCAAGGGTACATCTCTGAACTCCTCTGACATCTGTCGTTGTAATCCTTCAACGTCGTCAGAGAGGTGACGGGTCCCGATGGCCATACATGCAATGGACCACTATATCCCTAAACTGGAACAATAGAGCCCAAATGCTCTTTTGTCGGATCTAAACGATCCTGTTAAGTTGATCTTAGTCTCAAATTAGACTAACGTATCCTTAACAAACGTTTGAATTGATCTCAGTCTCAAATATGGCTAACGTATCCTCAAACCAAAACCCCAAAACCCAAATCTAAGAAAATACGGATTTGGATCAATCCACATCCTACGGGCTACTACATAAATTAGTCTCCGTATACAATCCACGGGCAACCACAAACAAAACAAACACCCCCGACCCGAAGTGACCAGCTGGAGAAGGAGAAAGTTGTTACCGCGATGCAGTAGCGTAATTAACTACAGGGGCTTGCACCTGCAGGGAAGAGCGTCCCCACAATCAAAAACCCCTCAACGAGGGGGAATCTGACGAAGTCTGCTACATCGGTCGCATCCGTTTAAACCTTCGATACACGGTGCCATAAATCAACTTGGCATCTTCGGAGAGGTAGACGGATAACACCAATTAGCATCTGCCTCGAATCTCAGGCAAGGCAGTCCATGTCTTGGCCGCCGTTCGGAGGGAAACAGTAGCCATGGATTGGCAAGGAAGCTCCATGGGCGGGCACCCATCGGCGAGATGCCTCAATTGGTAACACTTGAGAACGAGTGCCACCGAGCGATCCCGCAGACTCTTCGAGATCAGGCCGAGAGGACATAACGACCTTAGCCTGGTCAACCGCCTCATCCTTTAGTTGTTCGGACAAGGGGTTGTACAGCCCCGGCGATGCTCTCCAGATCGAGTACATCAACAGCTGGAGAAGGGGTGACCGCCGGGAGAGCAGGCGGCCGATATGATCATCAACGCGCTGTATCACCGCCTGCCGCGTCTCCTCGGAGCACAGCTGGTCGTACAAGTATACGTCCTCGAAAGAGATGATATCGGGGATGGAGAAAGGGAATTCATCCATTCTTGCGTTTTGGGGATGGAGAAAGGAGTGATCAATACGCCCCTCGTTTTATAGCCCCACAGCGCCCCCAAGAGTCCAACAGTCGCTCGTTTCTTCCAATACTGTACCGCCATGCGGCGGATATCCCGTCTTTCTCGGCAAACTGAAATTGGAATGATGTGGCTCTTACACTTCACCTCCCCTTACGTGTTCATAACACGTGTCACCTGCAACGGTCGAACTTCCCAATGCTCACGAACCGGGGAAGGTCGGACAGAACTGTCACGTCCCGAAAGTACGGAATATGACCGGCACTTAAACTACGAACGTCTCAAGGCGTACGTATTCTAAGTAAGCCGAAAACCCAGAAATCCAAACCAAGAAAAGTAGTAGAGTGTAGGAAAACCAATTTAAATCATGTAGTTTTGCAAAATACGCCGAAATATGCATTTTAAAATAACAAGTCCTTTCTAAAAATTTCGGGAGAGTTTCCTTTGTAAAAACTGACCCCAAACGGGTACAAAAACCTGATAAAGCATATATAATGGAAAATGCATCCCCAAGCGGGAGCTAGCTCTTCGTCAAACGACGGTCACAACCACGCAAGCAATATAATATACAACGCCGAAAGGCGAGGATCACCAGAGAAAAGGAAACTCAAAACAGCATGAAATCCGTATAAATACAAAACGCGACTCTAAGGTCGATAGAATAAACAACACTGGTCTCTATCTCAATTAAATACATGTTTGGTTGATGGAACCTCTAGATACAACTGAATAATAATATACAAGGTAATATGATGGATACGATACCAAAAACCCACCTACTAGCAAGTCACCCGAACGAAACTGTGCCCGCAAAGCCGTAATGAAACCTGTACGGCAAACCTGCAAGAAACTGGGGCACAACGGGGGTGAGTTGCCAACTCGTGAATAGAAAAACATCTACGAATAGAAATCGCATGTATGACGCAATCCTAGGTCATACGATCATAATATATAATCCTCAAATATATATAACCAGCAGCCTATAACAAGGCTAGGGTAAATATCTAACTCGAGTGTAATCTCATGTGCCCGTGTCAGTGCCCAAGGGTAGCAATATATCATATGAATGAGGTATGAATGCATGAAAACAGAATGCCTGTAAATGAAGAACTGTTTTCATAATTTAGTGAGATTTCCTTTGTATTTTTAAAATGAGGTATCGTAATGAAGTCAGCATAAAACAGTGCCTAGCATCGGCACAAAACGTAATCCCAATATCTCGGTATCTCTGTATCACAGTCTCTGTACCTCAAAATCTCGAAATCGCAATGTCTCAATCATAATATCTAGGGCGCCATCAGTGCAGACCGGCCCCTACCATCCATCTCAAGACCACGACGGTATCCTCCGGATATCCGACGCGTCGGGTAAAATCACCGGTAGGTAGTGCTCCCCTGCCAGGATCACATCGTCATCATCACGCGCTTCTTGCCCCGGGGTACCTTACCGGGTCCACCATGTACCCGAAACGGTTCATCCGTCTCCTCGAATCGGGTTTCCAAATCCATCAGCAAACTCATGGTGGACGACTCATACATCATGGGAAAACCGCACTTTTTATTGAAATGAGGGTGGGTTTTGGAGTGATTTTTGAGGTGATTAGAGGGCTTGATGATGGGGGGGAAAATGAATGGCAGGAGCAGCAGCAGCAGCTCAGGAAGAGGGGGGGAAAATGAGAGGAAAACCAAGGGAATCGGCTAAGGTTTAAGTCAAAAGTCCTCACCTACCCTCTCTTCTCACCATACCTATTTCTCATTTTCTTTTTCTTTATCCATTAATCCAAATCCTTCTCACACCAATAGTGATCCCAAAATAAAACCATGGTAAGAAAATGTACACAAGTCCAAAAATGATATGTGCAAGTTTTGCACAAAAAGCCAAAAAAAATCCGATTAGCGATTTTTAATCGCGATTAGCACTAAATTAGTATATAA
This sequence comes from Agapanthus africanus, assembly GCA_030015575.1. Classification (NCBI taxonomy): domain Eukaryota; kingdom Viridiplantae; phylum Streptophyta; class Magnoliopsida; order Asparagales; family Amaryllidaceae; genus Agapanthus; species Agapanthus africanus. The sequence goes on from JASDDO010000012.1 coordinate 417,779,333, forward strand.
ATGCTCATAAAAACTTAAAATGACTAATTTCCATAGAATACATAATTTTTGAATTTTCCATATTTTTTTCAAATTTTTTCCCATTTATCGATATTTAATTATAAATTTAATATTAAAATAATCAATAAAATAATATTAAATTATAAAAATTCCTAAAAATAATATTTTATTATTTTGGAATGTTACAATCTTCCCCCCTTAAAGAAATTCGGTCCCCGAATTTAAATTTAAACCCCCAATTTCCAAAACCATTTCAATAAAAAAAAAATCCAGGTCGTCGGGGCTCCGAAATCATCAATACATAAACGCATCATAGCGCAAAGCATGCGCATGAGAATCCATGAATGCGGCATAACAATGAATAACAGTATGCATGAAGTAGCAGGTAATAACTACAATGTCTAATCTGGCACATAAGGTGAGTACACTAATATCCTGTCTAAATTATTAGCTAACAACCTATATCAATGCAATAGTATTTCTAAAGTGTGCGTGGCATGGCAATTACCGATGAAGATGTGTGTGAGCCGGCAAGTAAGTGTACGTGGTACATACGCATCATCGGTAATGGTGCTGGTGTCCTAACAGCATGATATCAATAATGTAGTACGAAACATAATATAAGCATGCGATGCGAAGCGAACCACAATAATGAGTGGTAGCTGAAAACTAGACGCAACTATAACTAATCTGAATTAATCTAATAAAAGTCCTATAAATGGTGCCTTTTGAAAACACACGAATCATGGGGTTTTGAAAATAGGGGCTACGGTGTTTTTATGAAAAGATACGTCTTTTGAAATATTCGTAGGATCCTTTGGGCTGTCTTTTAAAATACCCACGATTCGTTAGTTTTGAAATAGGTAGGAGTCTAATCTAATCTAACAACTACACTAAACTATACGGCTGAACTAACAAGCTGAGCTACAGGTAAGGAAACCGCCTAACATCTGAGTCGATACATATACATACCTGTATATATATTAGTCGGTGATCCCGCCTCAATAATATCATATCTATAATCAGACATCCCAAGTCAAGAGTGCGGATCAATCATCAAAATATAGCTCGTACGTAAATCCGTCGTACGGCATCCCAAATCTGGGTACGGGTCAATATCACATTCATCATACTATTTATCTGGTATCCTCTTTATCAAATGTCATGATCGGGGTACTAATCTACGTCTAGTACAATATTGATACCATCTATGTATGCATGCAGGTGTAAGAATCACTACGTCAAAAGACCCGCTAAAACATCATGTCGTATCTCAATACGAACCAAATCACATCACCGATCTCCTGGCCTCAAGCCCAATCTCATCGACTCATCTCAAATCCAGTATATGAACACATAGTCCCATACCCATGTGAACACATAAATATGATCCCAAATACGCACATATAAAAGAAAGAATGTATGCAAGTATGTGTGTGCGTGCGTGTATGAGTGCGACCACTACTCTAGGGTTTCGCAACTACACTAAACCAATCCAAAAATACCAAATGTCCATCTTATCATCAATAATCAACAACAACATATAATCAATATCTATGTGTATACGTATTTGTATACATCACCACGAACTGCGGGGGTGCTATACGCCATCCACCCGACTTCTCCCCGTAGATATAAATCTACTCACCTGTATCCTGCGTGTCGGTATCGATGTCGCCTTCATCTTCTGCATCACCTCGGATCGTCGTGGGGGTACCTACACATATCACACGTATCGCATCACCTCAAAAATCAAATCGAAACTTAAAACGACACGCGAAAACCAACACGATACGCTAAAAGGCTTATAGGTTAGAACCCATGATTAGCCTTCGCAAACAACCCGAAATCACTCGATGTAGTCGTACAAACGCCAAGTGACCGAGGTAAAACCCAAATATGAAATTCTAGAAATCAAAATACGGAAAACAATAACTCAATTCAAAGAAGCAACCCAAGAAAACGATCCTAGATTTCGCCTCAGGCCAAATTTAGCCAAGCAAACAAGTCCAGGGTGATGTATATGATTTATTTGAGCTACTGGACCAACCCCGACACATTCCACCACTACATGGCCGGCCACATCCTTGCCAAAACCGGCCTGGCCGGCCTCCTATGTCCAATGGGGTCCGTCTGGTCAGGGTGGCCTCCTAATACCTTAATTTGGCCCCTAGAGTTGTTTGTTTGTCTCAGAAACTCCCCGGGTCAACCCAGATTCACCTGCACACCCTAATCACTCACAAACCGACATGAAAGTCCCGTAATTCCGTATTTTTGGGTTTCAGGTTGTGTCAAGTCAGGGGCTTGGTCAAAATAGGGTCTCCACTGAACTCAATTTCCCATCACAACTCATAATTTCCTCAAACCCTTACTAGTTTTTCCTAAAATCAACAAATCACCCGATTTCGATTCTAAACTTGCATAGGGGTAAAAGTAAGGCTAAAACTAAGCTAATGGTTCAGTAATTACCTCATTTGGCAACTCAAGAATTTTCTTGAGTTGCCCCTAGTGGCCAAAATCCATGCCTTCTTGGTCCATTGCGTAGATCTCGAGCTTGTGCATCTTTTTAATGAAATGAGGGTGGGTTTTGGAGTGATTTTTGAGGTGATTAGAAGGCTTGATGATGGGGGGGAAAATGAATGGCAGGAGCAGCAGCAGCAGCTCAGGAAGAGGGGGGAAAATGAGAGGAAAACCAAGGGAATCGGCTAAGGTTTAAGTCAAAAGTCCTCACCTACCCTCTCTTCTCACCATACCTATTTCTCATTTTCTTTTTCTTTATCCTTTAATCCAAATCCTTCTCACACCAATAGTGATCCCAAAATAAAACCATGATAAGAAAATGTGACACAAGTCCAAAAATGATATGTGCAAGTTTTGCACAAAAAGCCAAAAAAAATCCGATTAGCGATTTTTAATCGCGATTAGCACTAAATTAGTATATAAATGCTCATAAAAACTTAAAATGACTAATTTCCATAGAATACATAATTTTTGAATTTTCCATATTTTTTTCAAATTTTTTCCCATTTATCGATATTTAATTATAAATTTAATATTAAAATAATCAATAAAATAATATTAAATTATAAAAATTCCTAAAAATAATATTTTGGAATGTTACAAGAACCTCACAAAACCGAGCAACTATCCAGCTCGGTCCCTCCTTGGCTGGTAATCTCTTACCCCATGATGCCAAGGATCAAAGCCCTCATCAAGAGGCCACCGAGCAGCTACCCTTCTCGGTCCATCCTTGGCTGGTAATCTCTTACCCTATGACGTCAAGGATCAAAGCCCTCCTCAAGAGGCCACCGAGCAGCTACCCTGCTCGGTCCATTCTTGGCTGGTAATCTCTTACCCCATGACGCCAAGGATCAAAGCCCTCAAAAGGAGGTCACCGAGTAGCTACCGTTCTCGGTCCATGTCCTCCCGCAGTAAGGATCAAAGTCCTCTTCAAGAGGCCACCGGGCAGCAACCCTGCTCGGTCCATCCATGGCTGGTAGTCCACTACTCACCGACGCCAAGGATCAAAGCCCTCATCAAGAGGCCACCGGGAAGCAACCCTGCTCGGTCCTTCCGTAGCTTGTAGTTGACTACCCACCGACGCCAAGGATCAAAGCCCTCATCAATAGGCCACCGGGCAACAACCCTGCTCGGTCCATCCATGGCTGGTAGTTCGCTACCCGCCGACGCCAAGGATCAAAGGCCTCATCAAGAGGCTACCGGGAAGCAACCCTGCTCAGTTTATCCATGGCTGGTAGTTCACTACCCACCGACGCCAAGGATCAAAGCCCTCATCAAGAGGCCACCGGGCAGCAACCCTGCTCGTTCCATCCATGGCTGGTTGTTCGCTACCCACCGACGCCAAGGATCGAAGACCTCATCAAGAGGCCACCGGGCAGCAACCCTGCTCGGTCTGTCAGTAGCTGGTAGTTCATTACCTACCGATACCAAGGATCCAAGCCTTCATCGAGAGGCCACGGAGCAGCAACCCTGCTCGGTCCATCATTGGCTGGTAGTTCACTACCCACCGACGCCAAGGATCAAAGCCTTCACCATGAGTCCACCTAGCAGCTACCCTTCTCGGTCCATCCTTGGCTGGTAATTTCTTACCCCATGACGCCAAGGATCAAAAGCTCTCATCAAGAGGCTACCGAGCAGCTACCATGCTCGGTCCATCCTTAGCAGGCGACTCCTTGCCCAACGACACCAAAGATAAAAGCCCTCATCAATAGGCCACTGAGCTGCTTCACTGCTCAACTTCATCCACATCTTTACTAAGCGATCTCCACCTTGACTTCGGGGCCATGGAGATAACGACCTTTCACCGGTCTTTGCACACTCGGAAAATAGTCGAATTCAACTCGACGTACGATCGCTAGATGAGAAACTGACTAAACAGGAAAGCAATACCGTGCAAACAAAATGTTTACCACAAACAAAGGGAAAATGCGCATGCAAAGAACACTGCAAAAAGAATTTTTATTCATAAAAAATCAGAAGTATTACAGAGTTATTATAGGCTCCCCAGCCTTACAAAAACGCCCAGAGGCTTACAAAATTTTAGCGCAAAGAAAACAAGGAGGCGAGGAAGTTCAGGCCTCGGGGTCGGGGAGAACATCGATGAGCTACGCTTCCACTGCGACAACCGGGGTGGCATCTTGATGGTCGGCACCCAGAGCGGGTGCTTTGGCGCCGATGGACGGGGCAACCGACTTATCCCTAATGCTCCTACCAGGGGCCTCTCCCCCTGCAGCGTTTCCGGGAGCATTCCTATGTGCCTCATCCCTGAGGGGGTACTCACCCCGGAGCTCGCCGTCAGAGAACTTCGGCATCAAGGCCTTAACGGCGTCGAGGGTGTCATGCCAAACGACAGTAGCAGCTCCAGCGAGGTCGGTGCAGTACTGGTCCGACTTCTTATAGCTCTCCACCGCCTTCGACGCTCGGAGCTCGGCAAGCCTCGTCCTCTCCTTCGCTGCCTAGTTCTCCCTCCAGAGGGTGTTCACCGTCTTCTTCAGGGTGGCGATGAGCACCTTGGAATCTTCAAATTTAGCCTCGACGGCTCGGGCAGCCTCTCGGCACTTGGCGATCTCCCGATCCCCGGCCGCTACCTAGTCTCCGAGGGCAGTGACCCTCTACATCACCGCCTCAAGCTCCAGCCTTGAGCTCTCCTCCATCGAGGAGAACTCGCCCTCAGCCCGCATCGCCGGGTCAATCTCCTCATCCTCCATGTTGACGACGAGGGCGACATGCTGGAGGACTTGAAGAAAATAGAAGAGGGTTAAAATAAAAAGGGGGTACCCAATCTCGCAGGAAAAAATACTGAATAAAGAACCGAGTAGGGTGCGAACACTAACCTGCACGGCCTATTGAGCTATGGCCGCCATTTGGGCCCGAAGTGTCCCCCGAGGTATTCTGCCCCCGGCCGACCTTTCCATCTCCGAGAGCAGGCTATCAGCAATGGAAATCTCAGAGGGCACCTCGAAGCGAAGCTCCCTATAGTCTACGAGGATCGGGGAAGCCGGGGACTGGGTAGCCGTCCTATGAAACCTCTTGAGGAGCGAAGAAGGGGAACCAGTCTCGCCCCTACCTTTGGAGCCCGGGGCTCTTGCTCCCGAGCACGTTTTCGGCTCGGCGCTTGGCTGGACTCCGGGGCCCGGGGCGCGCTTGAGCGCCCGGATGGTGCGGTTGCCGGTGGAGCCGGAGCCGACGACGGGCGAGAAGAGCCGGCGCCTCCGTCCTTCTTCCCCTTCTTCTGTTTGACCAGGGCCGTCCGAAATTTGCCTAGGTCCATTGGTTCTGCATAAGACAAAAATACAGAGGAGTGGGCAATGCCAGAAAAAGTGAAAGAATACAGAAGTTTAAATAGGTCGCCTGAAAACTCCTAATTTACCCCCGAACTGGGCAGGGCTGAGCCCGGCCCAAAAGAGGGCCCGCTCAGACAGCAGCACATCAGCCCGGGGGAGGGGCTCCCACTCCGACACCGCCACCGCGTCGGTATCATTCGACCGACTCACCCGCGGGCAGCTGGCCCTGTGCCACTGGATGGGCACAGGCCAATCCTCACCCTCGGGCGGCCCAACAAACAAAAACTTTTTCTTCCATTCGTGATTGAAAGAAGGTACTACGACGACCCCCGACTCAGCAGCACCTCCCCGGTGTTTTCTAAAAGAGATGTATACCTAGCTCAGCTCGCCCCTGCGAGTGCCGAGGTGGTTATTGGAGCAGAGAGAAGAAACGAGAAGACTCCGTCGAAAAGGGATCATATATAATTTCAACCGGACTAGGAACCCAAGGAGAATCCTCCAAGAGTTCGGCACTAACTGGCCGGGGGCTAACTCAAAACAATTCAACGCCGCACTCACCTCAGGGGAGAAGGGCAGGCGTATCCCGGCCCAAAAGGTTTCCAGGTACAAGGCAATCTCCTTACCCCTTACCCGGTCTGCCCTTTCCCCTTCCTCGGCCAGAAAAAGCGAATAGCCAGGAGGAATGTGGAAATGAGTCCGGATGGTGGTGATCTTATCCGCATGCCTCAGCGTGGATGACGCGCCAAGAACACCCGTGACCTGCGCTCTGGGACCGCCCCCGTCGCACGACCCCGGGAAGCATGACTAACCCTAACTTCCTGGTGGGACTCCGAATCTGACGAGGAAGAGGAAGAAGCAACAGAAGAAGAAGCAGAAGCTCCAGAGGACTCCCTAGACTTTACCCAGACTATTTCTACAGACTCCTCGGTAGAATACATCTAACCTGATCAAAGGGATGAGTCCTCGGAAGAGAATAAGAAAGGAATCCGACCTGAGGAGAAGAGCGCCAAGCTAACACAACTAGGGATGAGGAAATTATGGTGAGGTATGGGCCCTGATGGGGATCCCACATCTATTTATAACTGCCGGCGTACACATTCTATGGATCCGATCGCCTCCCACCAAAACAACGCTTTGCAGCTAACGGCCGACAACATTCCACATGTCGCACTCACATTGGGCACATCCCATCGGGTGTGGGAACACCTGCGGCCCGGCCCGTCAGCCTACCAGCGCCAGACATGTAGGCTGGCGCTTCGGCGAACGTACATACAAACCAGTGCTTCCTCTTTAATGAGAGATCTCTCCCCTGATCCATTGACGTCATCAAGAAAATACGAATAATTGCTTGGGAACATGCACCGACGATATCTTTAAATAAGAGCTTACCCCGGGTGACTGGTCAGACCACTCTCGACCCGACCCAGGAATGGGTCGAGACGAGAGTGGGGGACTAATGATGATGCTCGATATCGGCGACTCCCCGGATCATGACACGTGGCAGATGGCGTGTCCCAGAGCTTACAAGAAAGGATCAAGAACGTTACGTTGGAAACACACCCTGGGCCTCCGACCCAAGGATGTTCCCGACCTTCGGTGGCCTTCCAGACCACGCCCCAACTCGCCTCCAAGCTATCACAGAACCTAGATGCCTCGGCCTCCCGCTCGTTCCTGAGCCTCCCGCCGAGCTCATTTTCTTCGGTCTCACCGACCGGCCCACAGCACTGATCACAGGCGCCTCCGCTACAGCTCCGCAAATCTCGCCAGACGCGAGATATCTGCCACCCATGATCCCGTGTTTCACGCTATCACGATCTCCCATTAACGAGCATGTATCGTTATTAATGGGGAATCCCAACTATCACGCGGGCGTGACGCCAGGGGCGTAACGGCCGGCATGAATCTCGCGCCCGCCTGTCCACGGCTGCCACTATATAAACCCTTCTCTCAGACGACTCAGGTAAGTCAATTTCACCCTAATAGGCCATTACTCTGCCAAAATACCCCGTCTAACTTGATCGTCGGAGGGTCCTCGGTGGCACGACCACCCCGAGACTTCCTTGCAGGTAGCTTAGCCTCAACCATATAAAACCCATTGAAATCCACACGCTCCAGGGGTCAAACCTCCAAATCCAATCTCTGCCATCCACCAGCGCTCGCTGCAGATCAATGGAAGATAACATCTGAAGGAGATCCAGAGATCCATCACCTCTCCTCTCTCTCTCTCCCTTTCTCACCCTCCTCCTAAAATAGAGAAAGTACACACAACTATCTCTCACAATTCCATATTAAATTTTAGGCTAAAGTTCATTAAAATCCCTATTTGTTTGGCCATATCCCATAAAACTATCAAAAAGTTTCATAGGCACAAAAAATACCATAGGTAATAAGTAATGGTTAATGGCTAACGGTGTTAACTAGGCATACAAAATGACCATTTTGCACATGTATTAATTTTTATTTAATTATTACTTTTGACATTACTTATTAATAATTTAATTAATTCATAAATTTTAAAGCATTTGGGGGGTGGAGTGGCGGGCCGTTGGGGGTGGGGGAGGAGGGAAGGTGGGTGGCTATGGGGGAAGAGGAGGAGAGGGAGGAGGAGGTGCGTGGTGGGTGGCTATAGTCAAAAGGATGCTTAGAGGAGGTCAGTGGTGGTGGGTTGTTAGTGGCCATGGTGAAGAGAATGGGGAGAGGCGGTACGTGGTGGTGGCTGTGTGGAAGAGAAGGTGGTGGTTGTGGCGGCCGATGGTGGTGGCAGTGCCGTTGCCGTTGCCGGTGTGGACGAGTTAGGGTTAGGGTTTACAAATTAGTGAGGATTGGTGAAAAGTTGAAGATGAGGGTAAAATTGGAAATTTTGTAAATTTTATGCTGATGTGGCAAGATTGTGATGTGACGATGATGTAGAACAAACGGTGATGACGTTTCACCGTTAGAGGTGGTAGTTTTCTACGCCTATCAAACTTTTTGGTATTTTCTAGGATTTGACCAAACGTATAGAGAGTTTAGTGAACTTTAATTACCCTAAATTTTAATCCGTATACAATAGTTAAGACTGCAAATGCATCATCCTTAGTGCTAAATAGTGTTGGATATAGTGCCCTCAAAACAATTATTGTAATTGCTGGAAGGAAATTATGATAATTGAAAGAGGACCTATACAGGTAGAACAGTCTTGCTCGAGATGATAATATGCTATCTGCTTTGTCTTTATAATTCATGTGTAGACATTTTAGTTGTTATTACATATCGGTGATATATAATGATAAAGCCCGTAAGATCCTTACTTGACCACCAGTATTATGATGGAGATCATACTTATGGGAGAGGGATAATCCATAAGCATAGCCTTAAATGTTCCTAGCCGTAAGAATATCGAGACTGGGCATCGATATTTTATTGGATATGTATGCCCTAGAGGCCTTCATTGTATAGGATGCTAGGGATATGTATGTACAGGACAATTTTGCTCGATATGATAATATGCTATTTGGTTTGTCAATATCTTAACATATGATGTGTTTTACTTAGTATTTCATATCTTGTATACATGTTGATAAATCCTGTAGGATCCTTGCTTGACTACCAACGTTATGATGACAATTATACTTGTGGGAGCTGGATAGTCGATAAGCGCGTCCATAAATGTCCTTAGTCGTTGGAGTATCGAGACTGGGCATCGATACTCCGGAGTAGACTAGTGTATACATATATAGACCCTGACGAGGGGCGATGGATTGGTCCTACAGCCATTGGTATGGTGTACCTAAGATTGGATAAAAATGCTAACTGGGGGTGAGTACACCGGACGGACTCGCCGAAAACTAGTTAGATGGTATTATACCGATCGTCGGATAGCAGTTCTCAGGTGACATGAGTATAGATAGTCTGTCGACCTGAGGTCGTCATATGTCTCGTGTGAGTTTCCACCGTGCTTTGATTACTACCCTACCACGGTTCTACTGAGTCATGCAAACAGGTTTTAGTTGGATACAGTCCCGAGCCACATGAAGGCAATGCGTGACTGTTTGGGATTCTTCACTCCCAGTATACGAAGTCGATGTCGCGCTGTGTTCGGTTGGCCAACACCATAAGTCCCTGGCCAGGGCGGAGTGAGAATTACTGGTAGTTGGACCAGTAGATTCTCGGATGGTCTTGAGCTACATCGGCACGACTTGTCAGGTTATTAGGGGTCTGACGTTTTCCACCCCTTAGACCCGGCATGCGATACTCTCAGACGAACAGACCAGACTGTACGGAGATTGTCACAGACAGGCTCGGTAGGATTTCAGACGAGTTTGCTCGTCGGCCTTCTTTTTGACAGATACCTGGGTGTTAGTTATATGTATGCCCTAGAAGCCATTACTATACATACGATGTATATTGTAGTGGATGCTTGGACATATATAGGGAGGACTTTCTTGCTCGACATGATAGTACGCTATCTGGTTGCTCTTTATCTTAACATGTACTCTAATTGTCTCTATGTTACATGTTGATAAAGCCCTTAGGACATGTACTTGACTACTGGGACTATGATGAGATCATACTAGTGGGGCCACGGTAGTCGACGAGTACATCCTATAACTGTTTTTAGTCGAGGGTGTATCGAGACAGGGCATCGATACACCAGAGTAGACTAGCGTATACGCATCTTGACCCGTATGATGGCCGATGAATGATCCCATATCCATTGGTGTTTGACATCAAGGATGGTGTACGGGTGCTCAGTAGAGACTGGGTACACTGGACGGACTCACCGAGAACTCCCAGATGGTATTATACCTTACGTCAGATGGCAGTTCTCCGGTGACACTGGTACAGATTAGTCTGTTGACCCGAGATCATCATAGAGTCTTGTGTGATTCCCACTGTGCTTTGATTTCCATCATACCACATTCAAGAGGGCGTGCAAAAAGCTGGCTTTTGGGTACAGCCCCGAATCACATGGAGGCAATGAGCGATAGGAGGGGATTCGTCTCTCCCGGTATAGGGAGTTGATGTTGTGCTGTGTTCGATTGGCTATAACCCGAAATCCCTGGCCAGAGTTGCTGAGATTTACTGGTAAGTGTTATCAGTAGTTTCTCGAACTGTTATAGACCTCAAATCGACACGACTTATCGAGCTACTGGGTCTGACGTTTACCACCCGTAGGCAAGATATGCGACATATCAGACGACGAGACCGGACTGTACGGGAGTGTTACTGATTGGATTCACAGGAGAATGTACAGGCTTGCTTGTTGATCTTCTGAGTGCTCAATACCTGGGTGGCAGTTACGTTTAGCTGCTCGCTTGCAGCTTGTGGGTGTTTGATATGATCATCACCTACCGTCGGCGTATTGACGATTCTTTAGAGTCCTACACAGAGGTTTCTTGGCTCAGGCAAAACGGAGTAGGAGCACATATGTGATATGTGCGGGACCGAGGATAATACGATATGAGATACCGTATTCTATTCTCGCGATATTTGATATCAGCCGGGTCATCGGATCAAATGTTGATTCGATGAATCGGTACGGATAAATATTAGTCGGTTATATGCGATATAGCTGGATTGTCGGATCAAGTGTTGATTCGATAATTTAATGTATAATAATATATATGATATATTAAATTACATTAACTAATATTCACTCACTAAAAGATTCTTTTTCTCACTCGGGTAATACATTGATATATATGCGATATATGTTAATTGTATTATTTTATTTTGTTACAATAAATATTATATATATGATATATAATATTGTAACATGATATGATAACTAATGCAACATGTTTAGTAGATATTAAACAAGATTAGGGTTTGATTTGGGTTAATGCTTTTTAGATGATTCTAGAAGGTTTAGTTTTGTTTTGTGAAAGATATTTTGTTATGACTTATTCTTAACCTAACCCAAACCCTAGCCTTGGTTAATACTCTATAAAGGTTTAGTCAACCATGGTTGCATTATTGATCATCTTTAACCTTTCATTATTTATCAGAAAAGGTTTGATATTCATTTTTATTTCATTCTTCTTCTTCTTCCACCTTTGCGAAGCTTTCTTGCTTTGATATTTGTGATGAAAGTGAGTGAGAAATAGAAAAAAAATGAGAGCAAAAATCCTACTTCATCATCCTCATCTTTCCTTGCCATTTAGATGAGGGTGTTCACTTCATTTAGTGAGTGTTAGCTTGTGTTAACGAAACTTCAAGGTAGATCATCTTTGTTTCGAAGATCGGAAGCAAGACTGCATCTTTCTCTTTGTGGAACCTCTCGAGAGTCCGGAACATGATGATCGCAGCGAAGGGACTTCAACACGGAGCTTTAGAAGTGAAGGACCGGATCTACAAAGGTTGTAATCCCTCTCACTTAGTGTTAAAGTGTTTAACATATTAGTTTTCGCATAAACTCTAGTTTAAAGATCCGGTTTTGGGTTGTTCGGCACGGCTAAATTTTCAATTGGGCATGGTTAATGCCTCGTAGACCCTTGTGTGTGTGCCTCGCAACCCTACAGTGGTATCAGAGCCAAGCTAGAGCTTGAGGCGAAGTCTAGACGAAGTTTAAAGTCCGATCGAACCCGGAAACCCCAATATATACCCTTCTCTTGAAATTTTCTCAAAATGTGTTTTTTTGTGAATTAAAAATGCTAAGAAAATTAAGCAGGGAAATATAGGAATTACTATGAAGTACGGACCATTGATTCCATCACGACCGCAGAACCGCGGCCAAACCATGCACGTGGCCGCGGTTCCGCGGCTTAATAGTAATATTGGGGCCCACCACTTCACTGTAATATTCCTGGTTTCTTTTGCACTATTCTGGGAAGTTTTAATTCCACACAAGTGTTGAGTTTTCTGGGTTGTATTGGAGACTCGTTGATTCGATCGGATAATTTAACTTCGTTTAAGTTTTTCCGGATAATTTTAGAAACTGTGAAAAAGTTCGAACGGATATCAATAACTCATTTTTTTCCGACCCGGAAAATTTCCAAGTGTTGGATTTTTCCGTAGTTTAAGAACGTTCTAAGTCATGCAAGTAACGCGGTGGACCCTCTAGAAGACAACAAACCTTAACTCGATTATGTGACCGTCTTGAACTGCCTCTGAACCTTAGGGTTTGTGGCAGTACGGCATGCCACATGTGAAGCGTTGGCTTGACCCTTCTATGGCTGGACCATTGGTACTGTAGCATATGATGGATGTTCTTAAACTAATTTCAAGTGTTGAGAACTATTTGGGAAACCTTGGGTGTTTGTTTATTCGATCGGAAAGTTTAACATTGTCTATTTATCTGGAATGTGATACAATATTTGGAATCCACAGGTAGTTATAAGATAACTAATTTGAATGTTATAAATCTAGCAGTTCAGTCTCAGATGATCGGTTGCCACGGAATTTTGATGTGATCAAAAGTCCGTCGCAATCACGTAGCGTACGCGGATACTCGCCGGGTAAACTTAACAGACAGCCACGCCCCATAGCCCCGACCAAGTGACTGTAGGAGAACCCCGTCACTAAAAGCATCCGTTCGGGTGCTCGCGGCAGATGTGTTCCGCCTTAGTGCACTTCATCGACGGCATTCGGGGGTGCGGCCGTCTACTAAAGTTTGCGACGAGCATTCGATCAGGTTGTCGGGAATCTTGTTGAATTGCCCGACTTGATATTGAAAAGAGTTTTCGATAATGAGACTAAAATGCGGGGTTTATAATTGTTAGGCATGCGATGTCTAAGGAATTCATTTGGTTAGGCATGCGATGTCTAAGGAGGTTGCGGATTCCAACTGTTGTAGTTTTACACTTTCTTTTCTGTGACCATAAGCGTAGTATGTGGTATATCGCCGGCTTCGTTGCTGTACATCAACGACAATCGGGATACGCATACTTGCTTACGTTGATGATATGAGATATTATGTGTTGCTGTGATATTTTGTATTGGATCGTCACGTTTGAATAGCCAAGGGTTTTATGTGAGATGAGAGTTTTTTTTCATTCATGTAAAATTGATATGTATGTAATATTCTTTTATTGGGGCACTTCCGGGCTGAGGATGTTGTCACCATTGTATATTATTTACTTTTCCGCATTAGGTAGACCCAAGGCGGGGAGCGCAAGTAACCGGGTTCTAGGGTCCAGTGGGAGACCATCTCGACGAGTCGAGACCGGGTCTCCTAACCCTAGAATTGACAGAGTTTCTTGCCGCTCTCGTAAGGGTCTAGGGATATGGGTTTGGCTATTCATCGCGACCGTGGAATCCGTGTTTTATACAGGCTCGTATTAAAACACGGACGTCCTAGTATATCCAATATTTCATATATGTTCTTCTGCTGCAATGTTCTGTGATAAGATTATATTACTGCCTGAGACGAATGTTTATATTATATATATGAGATATATGTTATATTGCAGATTTCGTTTCAAATGAGATGCTTGTGAAGCATAATAAAATGGGACTTCATTAATGAGATTAATGAAACTAAAAAGAAACCTAAAGATGTTGTAGAAACTTGTTTAAAAACTGGTAGCTCTAGTTCTTGCTTTGCATAGCGGTGTTCCTTGTAGAACATCCAGCACCTTATTCGATAAGGAAAGAGCCGAGATCCCTTCACCGGGAGTGACCTCTTTAGTGAAACTAGCAGATGCTTCAAACTCGGTCTGTCTTTTGATTGCTTCTATAGTTCTTGCTTTGCACAGCGGTATATTTGATATACCCTGCACCTTATTCGATGAGGAAAGGGCCGACGATCCCTTCACCGGGAATGACCCCTTTAGCAAAACTAGAAAAGCCTCAAAAACACTCCATTTAAAATCACTCGATTCTACAACGATATCAAGTTCATTACGCAAAAGGTTTTCATAAAAACCTGTCGTAGCCCTCCGTCATTTTAAGAAGTAGAGTACTTAGTATTCGTGCTGCGTATGTCGATTTTAGTTGAGGCGTAGTGTACGGTAGCTAAGTGATGTCTTCCTACACAGCATATGATGCGATTAGTTAGGATATTCATGTGATTATGTTGACCATAGTTGAGGGTCATGTAGGGTGGGTGTGATTAATCATGAAATGACAGGTAGAACTTGACTAGTGCTTATGATATGTTGACCTTAGTTAAGGTCATAAGTACTAGGGGTAATATATTATCGGGAATTTCAAGTGTTGAAATTTGTAATGAGATTGCATACCTTCTATGAGATAGTTGGATCCCGATACCCGCTGCGAGTAAGAGTTACTCCTGGGAGAGTTTTACACATTACAATTAGCCAATCAAGTAGGTGTCTAGAAAGGTGTCAACGGGGTTACGCCCCTAGGAAAACGAGGTTTACTTTAATTGGTTCGTGCGAAAGCACGGGGAACCTCCCTCAAAGTACCGACACTAGTCTGGCTGAAAGATTGGCGAACTTGTAGCGTGTAATTAATCCCGGCTAGTCTTTCCTTTTAGGGTTTGAATGAAGATTTTACTAAAACAGTTGGAGACATCCTGATTAGATAAATTGATAACCAATCTAATCTTGTAAAAGCGCACGCTGAGTGTTTTCTTCTCTCTCTCTCCAGGTAGCGACCTTATCACGCCTTAATCAAGGTAATAATACGGATATATTGACCGAACCCGCTTGTTTTACTGAGCTGGGGAACATTGGTCCCGCTCCAACTTATAATTGTTATAAGACAGAGCAGGAAATTGGGGAATACCAGATTTCCCGTGCCGCCCAAAACGAAGAAAGTGCATGCTGATGCATCATCTTCGGGTGTGTTCATTACCGAGAACTGTTTCTCAGTATCTTTTACGTCCTGGGTATGTGATATCGGATCAGGATCCTGCATATGTAATTTGTTACATGGGCTACAGATAGGTAGAGAACTGAGAACGGGTGATATGTTTCATGAGATAGAAACGGTGCAAGTGTTGCAGCTAAGTCTGTTGGTCACTATCACCCTGTATTACCAGAATACATTGATTCTGAACGAATGTTATTAGATACCGAACCTGATATACAAAATCATATCAGTCTCTTTATTTAGATAAAGATGGATATAATTTTGTATAGTTGGATAATGTTTTGAACATTTCCTATATCAAGAGTTGATCGGTTCAGGCACGTTATCTAAAAGCATAGACGTTCTAAATCAAACTACAGTTCTTAGTATACAGAATACACACAAAAGGAAGAGTTCAGAAATGAATGAATTCTTCTTGAGGTATTGTAGACTAGGTTATATCAATGCGACCAGACTAGCTGAAGTTACATTGAGATGCATATTTAAATCTGTTTGAATTTACATCTTGTGAAACTTGCTAGTCATGTCACAAAGATATGATGACCACAGCTCTATTTATTGGAAATAGAGAAAGAGTTATTGAACTCTTGGGATTGATACATGATGATGTATGTAAGGTCCCCTGTCTACACATGCCAAGACCGGTTCTTTGTACTTCATTACATTCTCTGATGATCTCTCAAGATTCAGACATATGTTCCTGTTGAAAAACAAGTCCGAAGCTTTTGAGATATTCACAGAATATAAGTTAGAAGTAGAGAACCAAAAATACGGGTATAAGTATTATGTCTTTTGATAAGATCAGGGAGGAGAATACTTGAGCACGGAATTACTGGACTATTCTTAAGGAGAATGTGATTCTCTCTCAGCATTACTCCTCCGTATACACCATAGCACGATGGTATATTAGGGCGGAGCAATAGCACCCTATATGATATGGTGTGCTCTATGATGAGTACTACTGAGTTTCCTATTTCCTTTTGGGAGTTATGCACTTGAGAAGCTGCATACCTATTGAATAGGGTTCAAATCAAATCAGTTGCCTACCACTTCATATGTGATATGGAAAGGGAAGAGCCCATATCTTAAATTTGTTAAGATTTGGGGTTGTCCAGTCTATGTCTAAAAAGCAAAATCTGGACAAGCTCGAGGCAAGGTCAACTCTGTAAAACTGGAAGTAGTTCCAGCTATACAAACTGCTATAGATGATTTGGTAGACCCAAAGGATTCAATAGATTCTAACGAACCTCAACCTCTCCGCCGATCTAGTAGGGTTCCTCACCCACCTGAGAGATACTTCGGTTTCTCTATGACAGTGGGAGCGAGGATTGCATCATGAGATGATGACCTAACTAGTTTCGAGCTGGCCATCAGGAGTGGGACTCTGTAAGAATGGCTGGATGCTTAGCGATCTGAGGTGGAATCCTTATACACCAACAAAGTATGTACTTTGGTTGCTTTATCTGAAGGGTTAAATCCCCGTCAGGAGCAAGTATATCTTGAGAAGATTACTTGGTGTACATGGAAAAGTTGAGACTTTCAAAGCTATGCTTAAGTCCATCCAGATCCTACTTGCCACTGCTACATACCATGACTACGATATCTGGCGGTTGGGTGTCATGACTGCTTTTCTAAATGATGATTTAGAAGAGAGCGTCTATAAGTACACAGCCAGAGGGCTTCGTAGACAATGGGAGTAGCGGAAACGTGAGAATGATGTTTTATATGATAAAGCAGGCATCGCGGAGTTGGAACATCTGTTTTGTTGTGGTAGTCAAAGAGTTTGACTTCACTAAAATGGTAGATGAACCTTGTATATACAAAAAGGTAGTAGGGAGTATGGTGGTGATCCTCGTAGAGTACGTGGATGACATACTATTGATAGGGAAGTAGTTTCCTATGCTACACTCGGTCAATCTCCGTTTATCACAAGGATTCTCCATATAGGATCAAAATGATACCTCCTAAATCCTGGGTTTTCGATCTATAAGATAGATCTAATTGGATGTTAGGATACTCACTAGTTGTAGTGAGATGGTATCAATCGATCCTGGGGAGAATCACTGGAAACGTTCCAGGGTGATAAGGACGACTGAATGTCAGTCGCAGGCATTGTCTTTACCCTAAGTGGAGGGATGGTATGTTGGAAGAGTTCCAACATAGATACCGTGACTTACTAGACGATTAAAGGCAAGATACATCGTTACCAAAGATGCTACCAAAGAGGCAGTCTGGATACATATAAGTTCATGAGATGAACTTCGTTCCTACCATTGTGTGACAATGGAGTTGTGGCTTTAGCCAAGGAACTACCGTCCCATCAGAAATCCAGATATAATTCTTAGGCAGTATCACCTGATCAAGGAGATGGTTGATCTCCAGGAAGATCGAGGTTAGGAGAGTAGACACAGAGGACAACAGCGCGGATCCACTCACAAAGGCCTTTTTCCTAGTAGAGACTTTTATGGGATGGTTGAATATGAGATACTTCAACCGCAGGTAATTGTTGGGTATGTGATATCACAACAGATGGCCCTAGTGCAAGTGGGAGATTGTTAGTTATATGTATGCCCTAGAGGCTATTACTATACATATGATGTATATTGTAGTTGATGCTTGGACATATATAGGGATGACTTTCTTGCTCGACATGATAGTATGCTCTCTGGTTGCTCTTTATCTTAACATATACTCTAATTGTCTCTATGTTACATGTTGATAAAGCCCTTAGGACATGTACTCGACTACTGGGACTATGATGAGATCATACTAGTGGGGACACGGTAGTCGACGAGTACATCCTATAACTGTTCCTAGTCGAGGGTGTATCGAGACAGGGCATCGATACACCAGAGTAGACTAGCGTATACGCATCTTGACCCGTATGATGGGCGATGGATGATCCCCTATCCACTGGTGTTTGACATCAAAGATGGTGTACGCGTGCTCAGTAGAGACTGGGTACACTAGACGGACTCGCCGAGAACTCCCAGATGGTATTATACCTTACGTCAGATGGCAGTTCTCCGGTGATACTGGTACAGATTAGTCTGTTGACCCGAGATCGTCATAGAGTCTTGTGTGATTCCCACTGTGCTTTGATTTCCATCATACCACGTCCAAGAGGACGTGCAAAAAGGTGGCTTTTGGGTACAGTCCCGAATCACATGGTGGCAATGAGCGATAGGAGGGGATTCGTCTCTCCCAGTATATGGAGTTGATGTTGTGCTGTGTTCGATTGGCTATAACCGGAAATCCCTGGCCAGGGTTGCTGAGATTTACTGGTAAGTGTTATCAGTAGTTTCTTGAACTGTTATAGACCTTAAATCGACACGACTTATCGAGCTACTAGGGTCTGACGTTTACCACCCCTAGGCGAGATATGCGACATATCAGACGACGAGACCGGATTGTACGGGAGTGTTACTGATTGGATTCACAGGAGAATGTACAGCCTTGCTTGTTGATCTTCTGAGCGCTCAATACCTGGGTGGCTGTTACGTTTAGCTGACCGCTTACAGCTTATGGGTGTTTGATATGGTCATCACCTACTGCCGGCGTATTGACGATTCTTTAGAGTCCTACACAGAGGTTTCTTGGCTCAGGCAAAATGGAGTAGGAGCACATATGTGATATGTGCGGGACCGAGGATAATACGATATGAGATACCGTATTCTATTCTCGCGATATTTGATATCAGCCGGGTCATCGGATCAAATATGGATTCGATGAATCGGTACAGATAAATATTAGTCGGTTATATGCGACATAGCTGGATTGTCGGATCAAGTGTTGATTCGATAATTTAATGTATAATAATATATATGATATATTAAATTACATTAACTAATATTCGCTCACTAAAAGATTCTTTTTCTCACTCGGGTAATACATTGATATATATGCGATATATGTTAATTGTATTATTTTATTTTGTTACAATAAATATTATATATATGATATATAATATTGTAACATGATATGATAACTAATGCAACATATTTAGTAGAGATTAAACAAGATTTGGGTTTGATTCGGGTTAATGCTTTCTAGATGATTCTAGAAGGTTTAGTTTTGTTTTGTGAAAGATATTTTGTTATGACTCATTCTTAACCTAACCCAAACCCTAGCCTTGGTTAGTTCTCTACAAAGGTTTAGTCAACCATGGTTGCATTATTGATCATCTTTATCCTTTCATTATTCATCATAAAAGGTTTGATATTCATTTTTATTTCATTCTTCTTCTTCTTCTTTCTCCTTTGCAAAGCTTTCTTGCTTTGATATTTGTGATGAAAGTAATTGAGAAATAGAAAACAAATGAGAGCAAAAATCCTATTTCATCATCCTCATCTATCCTTGCCATTTAGATGAGGGTGTTCACTTCATTTAGTGAGTGTTAGCTTGTGTTAACGAAACTTCAAGGTAGATCATCTTTGTTTCGAAGATTGGAAGCAAGAATACATCTTTCTCTTTGTGGAACCTCTCGAGAGTCCGGAACACGATGATCGCAGCGAAGGGACTTCAACACGGAGCTTTAGAAGTGAAGGACCGGATCTACAAAGGTTGTAATCCCTCTCACTTAGTGTTAAAGTGTTTAACATGTTAGTTTTCGCATAAACTCTAGTTTAAAGATCCGGCTTTGGGTTGTTCGGCACGGCTAAATTTTCAATTGGGCATGGTTGATACCTCGTAGACCCTTATGCGTGTGCCTAGCAACCCTACACTGGGTAGCCGTTACGTACAACTAGTACCACTGACAAGCTTGTGGTTAAACCCACTGTCGGCGTACTGTCGAATCTTTAGAGTCCCACACAGAGGGTTTTCATGGTTCAGGCGAAATGATGTAGAGGCCATATGATTTTACGTGCAGGGTTTCTATCATATACGTGTACTAGATACATGTATTTTTTATCGGACGGATAATACTAGCGGGCTTAGGATTAAGCCA
The DNA here is from genome assembly GCA_030015575.1 of Agapanthus africanus. Classification (NCBI taxonomy): domain Eukaryota; kingdom Viridiplantae; phylum Streptophyta; class Magnoliopsida; order Asparagales; family Amaryllidaceae; genus Agapanthus; species Agapanthus africanus. The sequence goes on from JASDDO010000012.1 coordinate 417,799,844, forward strand.
CATTCTTGTATTATAATATTGGATTATTTTCGTCTCTTGGTATTCGTAGTATGAATATGGGTATGTATATACGGTGAGGGGTATTCTTGTAATTTCACAAGAGTGCTTCTAGAAGAATACACCTCATTTGTGATTAATCCATTTATTTAAATGGCTATTGAGGTGGAGGTATGAGATGACATTTGATCATTATTGAATCATGGCTACTTTGGTGACTCATTCACTTTGGATGACTATTCAGTCGAAAATATTGCACTTTTGATATAACATTTTCCTTAATTTTTTTAAATATTTAAAGGTGTTTATTATAAATATAGAACATATTTGGGTTTATCTGCAAAATACTATTTACCATATGTTTATATATTATAATTAACATTATGAAGGAAAATATATGCATATAATATTTATAAGATATTTTGATAATTTAAATATGCATATCATATCAAATATTCTTAATCAAATTTCTTAAAAGTTTTATTACCATATAATGATTAAGACTATATCTCTACTATAACAAGTATTACTAACATTATTCATGGAGATATTGTACAAGATTTAGCTCAGGTCAGGAGATTAAGATATTCAAGACATCAGGATAAAAAATCTACCAATAAAATCGTAGAATAAATACTGGCAGAGACTTAGGAATATTTCTAAAATCCAGATATCTAGAAGATCTCCACATGTCAATATGAGGCCACAACAGAATTCTCAAACCGTAAATCCCCAGAGCGCAACGCTTCCGCGGAAAATATGCCATAAATGCGGCGGATCCGCGGTCAATTGGTGGCCGTTGGATCTAAGATTTTTGGTGGGTGATCGTGATTGCATATATAAACCTATGGGATCTAGGGTTTCTGCTTCTAGTGCTATATAAAGGACCGATGGTTAATGTTAAAACTCATCACCTTTAACACCAAGCAAATCACCGTCAAAGAACAAGTGATCCACGACAGGTCCGCGATTCGACGTTATAGAGCGACGTGAATATAGACAGAACATCTACTTCCTACAAGGCAGAAATCAAGAGTAACTTCTTCTTCTTGTAATCTAAACTCGAAGGATTTATACTTGTAAAGTTGATTAATAAAAATAGATCGTTAGATTAATTAATTCGCATTTACATTCTACACTATGATTTTCTTCTGTATCCCTTCTTTTTCTTCTCCAAACATGCGTGAGTAATTCCTAGCTTGCCAGGGTTCGTAGGATTAGGGCAGATCAATGGATGATAAAATTCCTTAGCTTCTTTTACATCTTATGAAGTTAATAAACATTAGCAAAAGAATTGTTAACATCCTAATCGGGTGTGCTATCAATTTAATGATAGTCTTGTCCACGATTTGAGATTAGATTAACAATTGTTTTGTTAAGGGCTAGACATGAATAGAGATCAAGGAAGGGAGAAGGGTCAATAGTGATGAGACCCTGGTTTCTTCCAAGAACCCTAATTCTTATTCATCACTATTGATCTAGTTTTAAATCTATCAAAAGATAAAAAGAGTCATTTTTATTAGTAATCCATCAACTACTAAATTCTAACGAACCATATAAGCCCTCTTCTTATATATTCTGTTGGCTATAATGCCCTCAAGTCAATTATTGGATCGCATGCACATGATTGCAATGATTGAGGGAGGACCTATACCGGTAGAGCAGTCTTACTCGAGATGATAGTATGCTATATGGTTTGTCTTTATCATCGTGTACATGCTTTAGGTGACATTACAGATCACTATTACATGTTGATAGAGCCCATAGGATTCATGCTTGACTACCAGCAGTATGATGGCGATCATATACATGGGAACTGGGTGGTCTATAAGCACATCCTTAAAATGTCCCTAGTCATTGGAGTTTCGAGACTAGGCATCGATACTCCAAGAGTAGACTAGTGTATACTGATAGAGACCCCGATGAGGGGCGGTGTCCGGTCTCACAAGCCATTGGTGTTAGTTTGTTCACCTAAGATATATACAGGTTCTCATTGGGTTATGAGTACACCGGACGGACTCGCCGGGAATATGCTAGTTGGTATTATACCTATTGTCAGATAGCAGTTCCCTGGTGACATGTGTGCAGGTTAGTCTATCGACCTGAGATCTTCATTTGTCTCGTGTAAGTTCCTACTATGCTTTGATTACTACCCTACCACGGCTCAAAGGAGTCATGCAAACAAGTTTTAGTTGGGTACAGTCCTGAGACACATAGAGGCAGTGAGCGGATTGTCGGGGGATGCGTCTCTCCCGGTATTAGCGGTTGATGTCGCGGTGTGCACGGGTGGCTGTTCAGTCGAAAATAGTGCACATTTAACATGCCAATTTCCTTGTTTTTTCTAATCATCTAAAGGTGTTTGTTATAAATATAACACATATTAGAAATTTGTCTGAAAAATATCATTTACCATGTGTTATACATTATAATCAAAATTATGAAGGAAATTGTATGTTTAATTTTTTTATGCATAATATTTTGTATCTCACATTCTTCATTGAGATCTTGTGCAAGATTAGCTCAAGTCAGATATCAGGAAACAGGAATCTACCGATAAATACAAGAATGTCGAAGAATCAAATACTGACAGAAATTCAGAAGAGATAAGAAGATTCCAGATATCACATAAAGACCCAGAGATCAACAGAATAAGACCACAGAAGTTTGAAGCAACGAGCTCACCAATAGGCCGCGGAAACGCGGCCGAGTCAGGCCGAGTCGCCGCGGAATCGCGGTCGATTCAGGGACTTAGGGTTCGGGAGTTCTCTGGAAGCTTCTTTGTAACAACCTAGCTTGTTGAGAACGCTTCTTTATAACAACCTAGTTCTCTGGAAGCTTCTTTGTAACAATCTAGCTTGTAAGGGAAGCTTGATTAGGGGGCTATAAAAAGGACCTAGGGCAACATTGAAAGGATTACACAATTTTATTCCGAAATTTTCCCTAAATTCATTCATCAAATCAAATCAAGAAAAGAGCTAACAAATTCAACAAATCCATTATCCAAGATCAAGAATCATTGAGAAGTTCATCAAGCGATTCAACAAAACATCCTTTACATGAAGACAATCATCATCGAGTATGCGGTCCACGATAGGTCTGAGACTCACGGTGATCAAGCGACGTGAAGATCAACGGAAAAATTACCTCTTCAAGGGAGTGATCGAGAGCAATTCTTCTTGCAATCTCGGATTGAAGAAGTTGTAATTTGAAGTTGAATAATAAAGGTGATAATTAATTTCAATTTCTCTTTCTTTTAATTTCAGCATTATGAATTCTTTTTCTAATCATTCTTCGATTTTCATGATGCGCGAGTAAATCTCCGCTTGACAGGATTCGTAGGATTATGGTAGATTGATGGATGATAAAATTCTATACTTTTGTAAGTCTTATAAAGTTTACAAACTTTCGCAAAAGAATCGTTAACATCCTCATCGGGCGTGATATCAAATTCTTGATACTCTTTACCACGATTTGAGATACGACTGACGATCTTTTTGTGATGGGCTAGAAAATGAATGGGATCAATGAAAGGACAAGGGACGATAGTGAAGAACCCTAGTTTCTTCCAGAACAAGCTAATCCGCATTCATTGCCATCAATATATTGCTAAACTGTAAATAAATAAGATTAGTCATCGTTATTAGTCATTCATGGCTACTGAATCCTATCGAATCCTGCAAGCCTTCTTCATATTTTCTTGATAATTAGATCTTGAATATTTTCTTGATTTCCTTTCTTGAAAACAATTTCTTGATTTTATTAAAACTATTACTTCAACTAAATCTTGAACCATTTCTTGAATTTCTATACTAGTTCTTTTGACTCATCTAAAGCAAGAATTTACGAATTCATCGAATCCCAGAGGACTACCCGTACTCACTAACGCTGGCTACACGCGACACCGTTATTGATTGCGGTTACTACTACTACCTTTTTTTTGAGTCAATCAAATAGCACCGTTGCTGGGGATACGTGCGTAATTTGTTCTTTCTTGCTATTTGGGTTGAAGTATTATTATACTATAGAAATATAAATCAAGAACACATAGTGTTCTTAATGATTAGTGTGTGAATTTTGCAAGGGTATCTGGAATCATTGTAGCAGGAAGATAAAGATTCAGAGTATTTCATCAATATCAGAGGAGCAAGTGAAGCAACTGTAGAAAAAAATAATTCAAAGAACTCTCAAGTTGACCGGACAACCACGGCAAAAGGCATATTCTTGGGGTGGAACTGCGACATCTTGGACGATTTTGGGTTTCAGCTCTCTGTGGCATAATTTCTATCTTCTTCTCTCTCCTCTGAAAAGTCTAATAACAATTTTTCTGCAGGATTCTTTGCAAAAATTCGCCGCTTAAAAAAATTCTTGTTGCGTGTTTTGTTTGTGGGTTATTTTTGCATATTGTAATACAGAAAATTAAGGGGCAAAGACCAAATTCAGATTAGGTGGGGATTTCATTACCCTTCCTAAGCCCCGCAAATCACAAAACTAGCATCTGCATCGCCCTTCATTAATAAAAAATATCTAGACCAAGATTTTAAGGACCGTCGCGCTCAATTAGGATAGAGGAGGGTCATGGGTAATATATTGCTTATCCGCATTTCTTTTGTGGTGTCCTGGCAAGTGTGTCTAAGACAAGTGGTTACTTAATTAGGCCAGCTATTTACATAGAGGATACCTCCCACTTACCTGGCACTTTCCTGGCCACAAAAGAGATAGAAATGTAGTAGAGGATTGATCCTGCAATTTGTCTTCTTGAAGTTTAGGAGCGGTCTAGTGACTTGACCTAATTGACCTTAAATCTAAGGTTTATTGTGCATTTTTTGTGATTTGTCTAAGTCCGTCTTTTTCAAAAAACAAACCTTTCTTTTAATTTACACAAACGCTGCCAATTGCTCTAAACCCGCTTAGTGCATGCTCGGCTGGACACGGGATTTTAGTGCCCGTCTTGTCTGTGTTTCATCTATCGACTCCGAAATCGGTATTTCTTCATCTTCTTTTTCCTCACCACCCCCACAACTACCAAGATGGACTGTTATCCATCAAATTTTAATAATACCACTCTGTCACCATCCGTAGGTGCGCAGAATCCACTGCGTATATCTCTCTATGAGAGATGCTACACTATACGTGGTCCCCTTGCAACTTGTCTTTCTATTCCACCAGCCAATGGGGATAATTTTGAAATCAAACCACACTTTATCAATCTTTGGCCTAAATATCACGGTCTTGAGTCTGAAGACGCATACGTTTTTATTACCAAATTCGAAAACGAATGTGCTATGATGAGCACTTCACAACTTTCTGTGGATGCTACGCGTTTACGTCTTCTCACGTTTACTTTGTGTGATTTATCCGAAAAAGGCTTTATAACACAACCGCACACACTATTTCCAATTGGGATGAATTCGTTATAGAATTCCTTAAGAAATTTTATCCCAATCATAAGACTGCCCGTGTTAGGAGCGAAATCAACCATTTTACTCAGCTTCCAAATGAACCATTTTGGAAATGCTTTGAACGGTTCAAAGATCTGCTTGTCCAATGTCCTCGATTTTGAAAAGGAGTGTTTTTTAGGCTTTTACTAGTTTTGCTAAAGTGGTCACTCCCGGTGAAGGGATCTCGGCTTTTTCCTCATCGTATGAGGTGCTGGATATTTCACAAATACCACTATGCAAAGTAAAAACTATAGAAGCAATCAAAAGACAAACCGAGTGGGTTGTAGCATCTGCAAGTTTCGCTAAAGAGGTCACTCCCGGTGAAGGGATCTCGGTTCTTTCCTTATCGAATAAGGTGTTGGATATTCTACAAGGAATACCACCATGCAAAGCTCTAGTTCTTGCTTTGCATAGCGGTATTCCTTGTAGAATATCAAGCACCTTATTCGATAAGGAAAGAGCTGAGATACCCTCACCGGGAGTGACCTCTTTAGCGAAACTGGCAGATGCTATAACCCACTCCGTTTGTCTTTTGATCTCTTCTATAGTTTTTGCTTTGCATAGCGGTATTTTTGAAATATCCAGCACCTCATTTGATAAGGAAAGAGCTAAGATCCCTTCACCGGGATTGACCTCTTTAGCAAAACTAGTAGAAGCCTAAAAAACACTCCTTTTCAAAATCACTCGAATTGGTTGTAGCATCTGCCAGTTTCTCTAAAAAGATCACTCTCGGTGAAGGGATCTCGGCTCTTTCCTTATCAAATAAGGTGCTGGATATTGTACAAGGAATACCGCTATGCAAAGCAAGAACTAGAGCTACCAGTTGTCTAGCTTGGCTCTGATACTACTGCAGGGTTACCTATCACGACAGCAAGGTTTTGAAATTGGCATGGACGATGCCTCCCGAAACCTTGCTGCCGTGCTTGGTAACCCGGTAGTGGTATGAGAGCCATGCTAGAGAATTAGACGATGTTTGTAGAATTACGAAACCGAAACAACTCTGAAACACCCGATATAAAAATATAGTTTCTGTCGAATTTTTTAAAGTGTCAAATTTTTTTTAAGCAACTACAGAATATTATATGAGATGTAACATGAACACAGTTAAAATTTGAACCCTCACCGCCCGTTTTTGGCCAGCCACAAGGCTTGAAAATCCGAGCTCTCTGGTAGTTCTAGGGAATTATGGCTTCAAATTTTTAGGGTGTTCCAGTCTTTGGGTTTTGGTGTTTGAGGTGTTGCTTGTTTTTGCTAAAATTGCATGTGATATTATCTTTGTGCAAAGGCAATTCAGAGTGTTTCGTAGTCGTAATTCTAACATCATTTCGGGTTATTTAGACGACGTTAAAAAGTTTGAACGGATATCAATAACCCATATTTTCCCTCGCTGGAAATTTTCCAAGAGTTGGATTTTTCCAAGTTTAAAATCTTCATAAAATCGTGCAGGTGTTTTCTATGGACCCTCTAGAAGAACGAAACCCTAACTCGATTCTATGATCGTCAGAACCACCACCAAACCCTAGGGTTTGTGGTAGTTCCGCGGCACCATAGGTGAGGGAAGGGTTGACCCTTCTACGTTTGGTCCATAGGTGCTGTGGCATGTTCTGGGTATTTTTTAAACTCCGCTCAAGCGTTGAGCTCTTTGGGAAATTTTGGGTGTTTTTTTATTTGATCGAAAAGTTTAAAATCGTCTAGCTATCTGTGATTGTGATACAATATCTGGAATCCATAAAGTTTAGTTTTGTAAAAACTAATTTGAATTTTATAAATCTAGTAATTTAGTCTTATTTGATCAGTTGCCACAGAATTTTAATGTGGATAAAAACTCCGTCGCAATCACATAGCGTACGTTGATACTCACCGGGTAACCTTACTAGATTGCCACGCCCCATTGCCCCGACCAATTGACTGTAGGAGAACCCCATCGCCAGAAGCATCCGTTCGGGTGCTCGCGGCCACGGTGTTCCGCCTAAGTGCACTTCGTCGACGACATCGGGAGTGCGACCGTCTACTAAAGTTTCCGACGAGTATTCAATCCGGTTATTGGGAATCTTGTTGAATCACCCGACAGGTTTTTAGAAAGTGTTTTCAATATCGAGACTAAAATGTGGGGTTTATAATTTTTAGGCATGTGATGTCTAAGGAATTCATTTGGTAAGGCATAAAATCCAAAGTACGTGATACATTGGGTTTATGATGTCTAAGGTGGTTGCAGATTTCGATTGTTGTAGTTTTTCACTTTCTTTTCTGCGACCGTATGTGTAATATGTGGTGTATCTCCGGTTTCGTTGCTATATGTCAACGACAATTGGGATACACATATTTACTTACATTGATGATATGCAATGTTATGTGTTGCTGTGATATGTTATATTGGATCGTCGTGTTTTGAATAGCCGGGGGTTTTTATGTAAGGTGAGAGTTTTTCATATTCATTCATGTAAAAGCATGTATGTAGTATTCTTTTATTAGGGCACTTCCGGGTTGAGGATGATGTCACCATTGATGTATATTATTTACTTTTCCACATTAGGATAGACCAATGGTGGAGAGCACAAGTAACCGGGTTCTAGGGTCCAGTAGGAGACCATCTCGAGGAGTCGAGATCGGATCTCCTAACTCTAGAATTAGCAAGGTTGCTTGCCGCTCTCGTAGGGGTCTAGGGTTGTGGGTTTGGCTATTCATCGCGATGGAATCCACGTTTTTTTGTTGGATTAATTAAAACACGGAATTCCTAGTATATCCAATATTTGATATGTGTTCTTCTGCTACTGATATTTTGTGATGTGATCACTTTATATGTTGAGACGAATGCTTATATTATATATATGATGATATATAGTAAATATTGATGCTTTCGTTTCTTCTGTGAAGCTTAGGAAGCATAATTGATGGGACTTCATTAATGAGATTAATGAAATAAAAGAAACCTAAAGATGTTGCAGAATCTTGTTTTAAAACCTGGCAGCTCTAGTTCTTGCTTTGCATAGAGGTATTCCTTGTAGAATATCCAGCACCTTATTTGATAAGGAAAGAGCCGAGATCCATTCACTGGGAGTGACCTCTTTAGCGAAACTGGAAGATTCTACAACCCACTCGGTTTGTCATTTGATTGCTTCTATAGTTTTTACTTTGCATAGTGGTATTTATGAAATATCCAGCACCTCATTCGATGAGGAAAGAGTCGAGATCCCTTCACTGGGAGTGAGCTCTTTAGCAAAACTAGTAAAAGCCTAAAAAACACTCCTTTTCAAAATCACTCTATTTTACAACGATTTTGTATGTCCATGTCACGCACCCCATGAACTTGCGGGGAGGCGGAATATATGAAAAACGATTATCAAAGCTTCGTAACACGGACTTGAGCACATGAATCGTTTCTAAACCATTGCTAACTAACTACAATAGGTTTAACTACTCGGATACGAAGTTATACCTCACATTACTTGTCCTTCGGGTCTTCATCGCGGTCCTCCACTCGTCGTAGGCTCCTTGGAACATCGGCACCTCAACGGCCTCCTCGAATCAAAGACGATCCACCCGAAAGCTCCTACGCCAAGCTTGATCTCAAACTTGAGATAACTAGGTTGCTTAAAGTGCTAATCTAAGCTACCTAGGGGATATAGAATGAGGTTATGGATGTATTAGTCTAGCTAACCCTTGATCTCAACGCATGAGAGGTTAGGGTTAGGGTTTGAAGAGAGAGTGAGCTTGAGGAGAGAGAAGGTGAAGATAAGAATGAGAAGAAAAATGAACTCACTTGAATATAACAACCATAACAATTAATCAAATAAATAATATAAATGATTAATCATCATGGTTGATGCATTCACCTTGTGTGATTCATCATATGACTCATTAACTCATTAATGAATCATTTAATGCAAAGGATGAATCACACAAATGAGTCATTAAGCAATTAATACTCATGCCACCTTAACCCCTTAGTCACCAGTCTTCTAGAAGCTTCCCGGAAAATTACGAGAATGCCCCTCCAATCCGTGAAAATATGGAAAAACTTTAGACTGTATAAATCCAATAACCCGATACTAGAATCTGGCTTAAACCAAAGCCGGCTAGTAAAAATTGTCCGAAAAGTCGTACGTGCGTAAACACACGTACGCGTCGGAACCCTTGTCGTAAAACCATACGACCTCTATATCATTTCGCCTGGAGCAGGGAAACTCTCTATGTGGGACTCTAAAGACTCGACACTACGCTGGCAGTGTCTTTAATCACAGACCGCAAGCGGCACTAGCTGTACGTAACGGTCCCCAGGTAGATGTCGATAAGAAGGCCTATGAGGAAACTCATCCGAACTCCCACTGAGCCTGATGTGACAATTTTCGTACAGTCCGGTCTGTTTGTCTAAGACTATTGCATATCGAGCCTAGGGGGTGGCAAGCGTCAATCCCCTAATAGCTGTATAAGTCATGTCGGACGTAGCCCATTACACCCTGAGAAAACAACTGGAACCTACCAGTAAATCTCGCTTGCCCTGGCCAGGGACTTTGTGTAATGGCTCTCTGACACAGCGCGATATCATCTCCCAATACCGGGAGAGACGAATCCTGTCTAACTACTACTGCCTCCAAGTGCTCGGGACTGCACCCAACTGCTACCTGTTTGCACGACTCCTTTGAGCCGTGGTAGGGTAGCAATCTAAGAACAGTGGGACACACTCGAGGCAAAGTAGCAGTGTCAAGTCTGCGGACTATGCTTTACTCAAGTCACCTGGGAACAGTTTGTTAGTTGTATGTATGCCCTAGAGGCCAGTATTGTACAGATGTTGTATATTATATTGGATGCTTGGACATATATAGAGATGACTTTCTTGCTCGATATGATAGTATGCTATCTGGTTACTCTTTATCTTAACATGTACACTAGTCTCTTTATACTGTCTTATAGTTACATGTTGGTAAAGCCCTTAGGATGTGTACTTGACTACCTGGACTATGATGCGGATCATACTAGTGGGGACATGGTAGTCCATAAGTACATCCTTCAAGGTCCCTAGTCGTGGGTGTATCGAGACGGGGCATTGATATACCAGAGTAGACTAGCATATACGCTTCTCGACCCATGTGATGGGCGATGGATGATCCCATATCCATTGGTGTTTGACATCAGAGATGGTATACGGGTGCTCAGTGGAGACTGGGTACACTGGACGGACTCGCCGAGAACTCCCAGATGGCATTATACCTCACGTCAGATGGCAGTTCTCAGGTGACACTTGTACAGGTTAGTCTGTAGACCCGAGATCGTCATAGAGTCTTGTGTGATTCCCACTGTGCTTTGATCTCCACCTTACCACGTCTATGAGGGCGTGCAAAACGGTGGTCTTTGGGTACAGTCCCGAGTCACATGGAGGCAATGAGCGATAGGAGGGGTTTCGTCTCTCCCGGTATTGGGGGTTGATGTTGCGCTGTGCTCAATTGGCCGTAACAGGGAAGTCCCTTGCCAGGGCTGATCAGAGATTTGCTGGTAAGTGTTACCAGTAGTTTCTCGACCCGTTACGAGCCTCACATCGGCACGACTTATTGGGTTATTGGGGTCTGACGTTTACCACCCCTAGACTTGATATGCGACATATCAGACGAAGAGACCGGACTGTACGGTAAGTGTTACTGGTCGGATTCGCAGGAGTGTGAGCGGGCTAGCTCGTCGATCTTCTGATCGCTCAATACCCGGGTGGCCGTTACGTTTAGCAGACCGCTTGCGGTTTGTGGATGCTTGATATGATCATCATCTGCTACCGGCGTATTGACGAGTCTTTAGAGTCCTACACAGAGGTTTCCTGGCTCAAGCGAAACGAAATAGGAGCGCATATGAGATATGTGCAGGACCGAGAATAATGCGTGTATGTGATACCGTATTCTATTCTCGCGATATATGTTTCGATTGGTTATATTCGATATGACCTAGTTATCGAATCATCGATTCGATAAATCGATACATTGCATACTAGTCGGTTATGTGCGACATGACCGGATCATTGAATCAAATGTTGATTTAATGATTTAATGTATAATTATATATTTGATATATTACTTTGTATTAACTAGTATTGGTTCACTTTAAACGGATTTTTCTCACTTGGATTGCACATTGTATATGTGATATACTTTTGTGCACTTTTTGTATCATGTTTGATGATACTTGATCTTTTAGTTAAGTGTATAGAATTAATCCATGGTTAATTTGATAATTAGGGTTTTGCATATTCATTTATTTATTTATTTGTTTATTTATTTATTTGAAATGGATTAAGATAAGAATGGTGGCTTTATTTGTTTTATGTTGAAGCTTCATGAAGCTTTGACTTTGCTAACCATTCTTGTCTTCATGCTTAACCCTAACCCACTCAAATGACCATGGTTTATTCTCTACACTTAACCCTAGTTTAAGTTATGATAAGTATTGTTTTTCTATTTCTTTTTTAATAGAACTTATCATAACCATCATCTTCTTCTTCTTCTTCAAGCTTGCTACTCCAATGGCAACTTGAGTATTAGTGAGAGAAATCCAAATCTAAAGAGAACCCACCTCCTATTTCTTCACCCTCTACCTCTTGCCAAGTTGTTTTGGGTGTTTACTTCACAAGTTTCACAAGTTTGTGAAGTCGGAGCTTGAACTTGCGATGCCTCGACGTAGATCGTCTTTGACACGAAGCCGGCGACCTAGCTCACCCGTTTCTTCGACGAAGCCGACGCTTGAGCCCGGGGTTCAACATGGACAGCGAGGAGACTTCGTTGCGGAGCCGTGGAGGTGGATATCCGGATCTACAAAGGTTGTTATTTCCATATCCAAGTAGTTAAGTGTTAACTAGTTTACTTTTCGCCTAAAATTCTAGCAACGATCCGTAGTCTAGGGTTTCTTGGCACCAAATTTTTAAATTGGCATGTCCGATACCTTGTGAGACCTTACTAGAGTGCTTAGGAACCTTTCACTGGTATCAGAGCCTAGCTAGAGCCTTAGGCGAAGTCCAGACGCAATTTGAAGTCCGAACGAACCCGAAACCCCGAACCAATATTGCTCTCTGTCCAGATTTTAAAATTGTGGATTTTTCAAGATTAAAAATATCCAGAAAATCAAGCAAGGTTTTCTAGGAATTACTGTAAATTTCGTGGACCTGATTCAACTTTACCACCGCTCTTCCGCGGCGCGAGCATGGCTCATGCGGCGGAAGCGCGGCCGGTTTGTCGTTTTGTGAAGTGTTGGTTGCACAGTAACTCCTATTTAACAGTACTGGTTTTCCTGGGTATTTTTAATATTTTTTCAAGAGTTGAATTTTTCTGGGTTGTTTTGGGGATTCGGTATTTCGATCGGATTATCAAGTTTCGTCTTTTGTGTTTTTCCGGATAATTTATAGAATATGTTAAAAAGTTCGACCGGATATAAATACCCAACTTTTCCCCTGTCGGGAAATTTCCAAGTGTTGGATTTTTCCGTAGTTTAACGACGTTCTAAGTAGTGCAAGTAACGCGATGGACCCTTTAGAAGACAACAAACCTTAACTCGATTATGCGACCGTCTTGAACTACCCTTTGAACCTTCGGGTTTGGGGCAGTACGGCGTGCCACATGTGAGGCGTTGGCTTGACCCTTCTACGGCTGGACCGTCGGTACTGAGGCACGAACTGAATGTTGTTAGACTTTTTTCATGAGTTGGACTGTATCGGGAAAACTTGGGTATTCGACTGTTCGATCGGAAAGTTTAACATTATCTGTTTATCTGGAATGTGATACAATAATTGGAATTCACAAACAGTTATGAGATAACTGGATGAATGTTATAAATTTAGCACTTTAGTCCCATATGATATTGAAAAGGGTTTTCGATAATGAGACTAAAATGCGGGATTTATATCTGTTAGGCATGTGATGTCTAAAGGAGTTGCGGATTCCAATTGTTGTAGTTTTACACTTTCTTTTCTGTGACCGTAAGTGTAGTATGTTCATATCGCCGGTTTCGTTGCTATACGTCAACGACAATTGGGGTATGCATACTTACTTACGTTGTTGACATGTGATGTTATGTGTTGCTGGATATGTTATATTGGATCGTCGTATTCGAATAGCCGGGGGTTTTTATGTGAGATGAGTGTTTTTCATTTTCATTCATGTAAAAACTTATATGTAATATTCTTTTATTTGGGGGCACTTCCAGGTAGCGGAAGATGTCACCCTTTGTATATTATTTACTTTTCCGCATTAGGATAGACCCAAGGAGGGGAGCACAAGTAACCGGGTTCTGGGGTCCAGTGGGAGACCAACTCGAGGAGTCGAGTCCGGGTCTCCTAACCCTAGAATTGGCAGGGTTGCTTGCCGCTCTCGTAGGGGTCTAGGGGTGTGGGATTGGCTATTCGTTACGACCGTGGAATCCGTGTTTTATACTGGCTCGTATTGAAAACACGGACGTCCTAGTATATCCAATATTTCATATGATTATTCTGCTGCGATATCTGTGATGCGATTCTGTGATGGATTTAGTATATGATATATATGATATATTATATAGACGTTACTTATGTTTTACACCCGCGCTAGCCCTGTCCTGCTCTGTCGTTAGTTACCTAACCTAACGGTGCACGAGGGGACATCGAGGCGAATGCGGATGGCATAAGTGTACGTCATATCTATCTGTGATGTTTAGGTATTTAAATGATGGGACTTCATTAATGTGATTAATGAAAGATAAGAAACCTAAGATGTTGTAGAATCGAATTTTAAAATAAAACAGGTAGCTACAGTTCTTGCTTTGCACAGCGGTATATATGATATACCCTGCACCTTATTCGATGAGGAAAGGACCGAGATCCCTTCATCGGGAGTGACTCCTTTAGCAATAACTGGCAGATGCTACACACTCGGTTTGCTTTTGACTGCTTTTGGGTTTTTGCTTTGCACAGCGATATATATGATATATCCCGCACCTCATTCGACGAGGAAAGGACCGAGATCCCTTCACCGGGAGTGACTCCTTTAGCAAAACTAGAAAAGCCTCAAAATCACTCCATTTCAAAACTTCATTTGATTCTACAACGATATCAAGTTCATTACGCAATAGGTTTTCAGAAAAACCTGGCGTAGCCCTCCGTCATTTCAGATAAATCCTGTTTAGTATTCGTGCTGCGTTTGTTGACCTTGTCAAGGCGCAGTGTGCGGTAGCTAACCAGTATTTGTCTGCTTATGCATATGATGCAGATTGGGTTAGGGTAGTCGTACGGCCTTGTTGACCTTGTCAAGGGTCGTGCGGGTGGGTTTGATTCAATCAAGAAATGACGGGTTGAACTTGACTTGCGGTCTATGGTTTGTTGACCTTGTCAAGGTCATAGATCGTTCGGGGCAAAATATTATCGGGAATTTCAAGTGTTGAAATTTGCAATGAGATTGCATACCTTCTATGAGATAGTTGGATCCCGATACCCACAGCGAGTAAGAGTTACTCCTGGGAGAGTTTTACACAGTGCAATTAGCCAATCAAGTAGGTGTCTAGAAAGGTGTTAACGAGGTTACGCCTCTGGGAAAACGAGGTTTACATTAATTAGGTTCGTGCGAAAGCACGGGGGACCTCCCTCAAAGTACCGACACTGGTCTGGCTGAAAGATTGGCGAACTTGTAGTGTGTAATTAATCCCGGCTAGTCTTTCCTTTTAGGGTTTGGAGGAAGATTTGATAAAAAGCAGTGGGAGCCATCCTGATTAGATAAGATAATAACCAATCTGATCTTGCACGAGCATACGCTAAAGTGTTTTCTTCTCTCTCTCTCCAGGTAGCGACCAGTTCATGCCTTAATCAAGATAATAATATGGATGTATTGACCGAACCCGCATGTTATACTGTGCTGGGGAACGTTGGTTCCGTTCTTTCTTATAAGAGTTATAGGAATGAACAGGATATAGAGGAATACCAGGATTCCCATACCACCCGAATGAAGAAAGTACATGTTGATGCATTTTCTTCGGGTGTGTTCGTTACTGAGAACTGTTTCTCTATTTGCTCTACGTCCTGGGTATTGGATACCGGGTCGGGATCCCATATATGTAATCAGTTACATGGGCTAAGGAAAGGTAGAGAACTTGGAGAAGGTGATAAAGACATTAGAGTTGGAAATGGTGCAATTGTTGCAGCTAAGACTGTCGGGGAATATCACCTAGTATTACCAACTGGTAATACATTGGTTCTGAACGAATGCTATTACATGCCGAACCTGATATGCAACATTATATCGGTTTCTTTATTAAGTAAAGATGGATATAATTTTGTATTACAGGATAATGTTATGAACATTTTCCGTAACCAAAAGTTGGTTGGATCAGGCACGTTATGCAATGGCATTTATGTTCTAATTCAATCAACGGTTCTGAGCATAACAAACACACACAAGAGGAAGAGTTCTGAACTCAACGAATCCTTCTTGTGGCATTGTAGACTGGGTCACATCAATGCGACACGACTTGCTAAGTTGCATAAAGATGATATTTAAATCCGTTTGAATTTTCATCTTATGACACTTGCCAGTCATGTCTCAAAGGCAAGATGACCAAAACTCCGTTTACGGGACACGGAGAAAGAGTTACCGAACTCTTGGGACTTATACATAGTGATGTATGTGGTCCCATGTCTACACATGCCAGGGATGGTTCTTCATACTTCATTACATTCACTGACGATCTCTCTAGGTTCGGGTATGTGTTCCTGATGAAACACAAATCAGAAGCTTTTAAGAAATTTAGGGAATATAAACAAGAAGTTGAGAACCAAACAGGAAAAAGTATTAAAATCCTACGATCTGATCGAGGAGGGGAATACTTGAGCAATGAATTCCTGGACTTCCTAAAAGAGAATGGGATTCTCTCTCAGCTGACTCCTCCATATACACCACTTTACAACGGTGTATCTGAACGGAGAAACCGCACCCTATTAGATATGGTGCGTTCAATGATGAGTACAGCTGAGTTACCTATTTCTTTCTGGGGTTATGCGCTGGAAACAGCAACATACCTATTGAATCAAGTTCCATCTAAATCTGTACCTACCACACCATATGAGATATGGAGTGGGAAGAGACCATATTTTAAACGAGTTAAGATATGGGGTTGTCCGGCCTATGTTAAAAGGCAAAATCCGGACAAGCTCGAGGCACGGTCAGTTCTCTGCAAGTTTGTGGGATATCCAAAGAATTCTTATGGGTATTTTTTCTACCACAGTGAGGAACAAAAAGTGTTTGTTGCTCAACATGCCACCTTTTTAGAAAAGGAATTCCTTGAAAAAGAAATTAGTGGCAAAGTGGTAGAGCTGGAAGAGGTTCCAGATACACAAACCGTAACTGAAGATTTAGTGGAACCAGAAGATTCAGTAGCTCCCAATGAACCTCAGCCACTCCGCCGATCTAGTAGGGTTCCTCGCCAACCTGAGAGATACTACGGTTTTCTCATGGACGGTGGGAGCGAGGATTGCATCATGGAGGATGATGACCCAACTAGCTTCGAGCAGGCCATCACGAGTGGGGACTCAGTGAAATGGCTGGATGCTATGCGGTCTGAGATGGATTCCATGTACACCAACAAAGTATGGACTTTGGAAGTTTCTCCTGAAAAGGTAAAACCCATTGGGAGCAAGTGGATCTTCAAGAAGAAACTTGGTGTAGATGGGAAAGTGGAGACTTTCAAAGCTAGACTTGTAGCAAAGGGTTTTCGTCAAAGACCAAGTGTGGACTATGACGAGACCTTTTCTCCAGTGGCTATGCTTAAATCCATCCGGATCATGCTTGCCATCGCTGCATATCATGATTACGAAATCTGGCAAATGGATGTTAAGACCGCCTTTCTAAACGGTGATTTAGAAGAGTGCGTGTACATGACTCAGCCAGAGGGCTTCGTAGACAGTGGGAGCAGCGGGAAGGTGTGCAAGCTGCTTAAATCCATTTATGGATTAAAGCAAGCATCGCGGAGTTGGAACATCTGCTTTGACATCGTTATCAAAGAGTTTGATTTCGTCAAAAATCCAGATGAACCTTGTATCTACAAGAAGGTGGCAGAGAGTAAGGTTGTCTTCCTCGTATTGTACGTGGACGACATACTCTTGATAGGAAATGATATTCCTATGCTGCAATCGGTCAAGCTCTTCTTATCACAAAGATTCTCAATGAAAGATCTTGGTGATGCCTCCTGCATATTGGGAATAAGGATCTATAGAGATAGATCCAAACGGATTTTGGGATTGTCCCAATCCAGGTACATTGACACCATACTAAAGAGGTTTAGTATAGAAGAGTCCAAGCATGGGAGCTTGCCCACGATCTCTGGAGTCACTCTCTCCAAAAAGATGTCTCCCAAGACTGATTTGGAGAGAGCTCGCATGCAAGGGATACCCTATGCTTCGGCAGTAGGCTCTATCATGTATGCGATGCTATGTACCAGACCCGATGTAGCATACTCACTAAGTATAGTGAGCAGGTATCAAGCTGATCCTGGAGAGAGTCACTGGACAGCTGTGAAGAGCATTCTCAAGTACTTGCGAAGGACTAGAGATATGTTCTTGGTGTATGGTAACGGAGAACTCCAAGTGGAGTCCTTTACCGATTCGAGCTTCCAGAGTGATAAGGACGACTCTAAGTCGCAGTCGGGCTTTGTCTTTACCCTTTACGGAGGGGCGGTTAGCTGGAAGAGTTCCAAGCAGGAAACCGTGGCAGACTCGACGATGGAGGCTGAATACATCGCTGCCAACGATGCTGCTAAAGAAGCTGTCTGGATCAAGAAGTTCATTTCTGAACTTGGAGTGGTTTTATCCATTGAGCATCCAATACCTTTGTATTGCGATAACAATGGAGCAGTGGCTTTAGCCAAGGAACCCAGGTCCCATCAGCGATCCAGGCATATTCTGAGGCGGTATCACCTGATCCGGGAGATAGTTGATCGCCGGGAGATCGAGGTCAGGAGAGTTGACACGAAGAATAACACGGCGGATCCACTCACGAAAGCCATTCCCCAGACGCAGTTTGAGAGACTCTTCGGGATGCTCGGTATGCGATACTACAGCAGCTGGCCCTAGTGCAAGTGGGAGATTGTTAGTTGTATGTATGCCCTAGAGGCCAGTATTGTACAGATGTTGTATATTATATTGGATGCTTGGACATATATAGAGATGACTTTCTTGCTCGATATGATAGTATGCTATCTGGTTACTCTTTATCTTAACATGTACACTAGTCTTTTTATACTGTCTTATAGTTACATGTTGGTAAAGCCCTTAGGATGTGTACTTGACTACCTGGACTATGATGCGGATCATACTAGTGGGGACATGGTAGTCCATAAGTACATCCTTCAAGGTCCCTAGTCGTGGGTGTATCGAGACGGGGCATTGATATACCAGAGTAGACTAGCATATACGCTTCTCGACCCATGTGATGGGCGATGGATGATCCATATCCATTGGTGTTTGACATCAGAGATGTTATACGGGTGCTCAGTGGAGACTGGGTACACTGGACGGACTCGCCGAGAACTCACAGATGGTATTATACCTCATGTCAGATGGCAGTTCTCAGGTGACACTTGTACAGGTTAGTCTGTAGACCCGAGATCGTCATAGAGACTTGTGTGATTCCCACTGTGCTTTGATCTCCACCTTACCACGTCTATGAGGGCATGCAAAACGGTGGTCTTTGGGTACAGTCCCGAGTCACATGGAGGCAATGAGCGATAGGAGGGGTTTCGTCTCTCCCGGTATTGGGGGTTGATGTTGCGCTGTGCTCGATTGGCCGTAACAGGGAAGTCCCTGGCCAGGGCCGATCAGAGATTTGCTGGTAAGTGTTACCAGTAGTTTCTCGACCCGTTACGAGCCTCACATCGGCATGACTTATCTGGTTATTGGGGTCTGACGTTTACCACCCCTAGACTTGATATGCGACATATCAGACGAAGAGACCGGACTGTACGGTAAGTGTTACTGGTCGGATTCGCAGGAGTGTGAGCGGGCTAGCTCGTCGATCTTCTGATCGCTCAATACCCGGGTGGCCGTTACGTTTAGCAGACCGCTTGCGGCTTGTGGATGCTTGATATGATCATCATCTGCTACCGGCGTATTGACGAGTGTTTAGAGTCCTACACAGAGGTTTCCTGGCTCAAGCGAAACGAAATAGGAGCGCATATGAGATATGTGCAGGACCGAGAATAATGCGTGTATGTGATACCGTATTCCATTCTCGCGATATATGTTTCGATTGGTTATATTCGATATGACCTAGTTATCGAATCATCGATTCGATAAATCGATACATTGCATACTAGTCGGTTATGTGCGACATGACCGGATCATTGAATCAAATGTTGATTTAATGATTTAATTTATAATTATATATTTGATATATTACTTTGCATTAACTAGTATTGGTTCACTTTAAACGGATTTTTCTCACTTGGATTGCACATTGTATATGTGATATACTTTTGTGCACTTTTTGTATCATGTTTGATGATACTCGATCTTTTAGTTAAGTGTATAGAATTAATCCATGGTTAATTTGATAATTAGGGTTTTGCATATTCATTTATTTATTTGTTTGTTTATTTATTTATTTGAAATGGATTAAGATAAGAATGGTGGCTTTATTTGTTTTATGTTGAAGCTTCATGAAGCTTTGACTTTGCTAACCATTCTTGTCTTCATGCTTAACCCTAACCCACTCAAATGACCATGGTTTATTCTCTACACTTAACCCTAGTTTAAGTTATGATAACTATTGTTTTTCTATTTCTTTTTTAATAGAACTTATCATAACCATCATCTTCTTCTTCTTCTTCAAGCTTGCTACTCCAATGGCAACTTGGGTATTAGTGAGAGAAATCCAAATCTAAAGAGTACCCACCTCCTATTTCTTCACCCTCTACCTCTTGCCAAGTTGTTTTGGGTGTTTACTTCACAAGTTTCACAAGTTTGTGAAGTCGGAGCTTGAACTTGCGATGCCTCGACGTAGATCGTCTTTGACACGAAGCCGGCGACCTAGCTCACCCGTTTCTTCGACAAAGCCGACGCTTGAGCCCGGGGTTCAACATGGACAGCGAGGAGACTTCGTTGCGGAGCCGTGGAGGTGGATATCCGGATCTACAAAGGTTTTTATTTCCATATCCAAGTAGTTAAGTGTTAACTAGTTTACTTTTCGCCTAAAATTCTAGCAACGATCCGTAGTCTAGGGTTTCTTGGCACCAAATTTTTAAATTGGCATGTCCGATGCCTTGTGAGACCTTACTAGAGTGCCTAGGAACCTTTCACAGTTAACTGACGACGGGTATAATACCATCTAACAGTTCCCCTGCGAGTCCTGTCCGGTGTACCCGTAACCTAACGAGCACCTGTATACTATCTCCAGTACGACGTACTGATGGCTGTGGGACAGACCATCTCCCCAACTGGGATGAGAAGCGTACACACTTAGTCTACTCCGGAATATCGATGCCCAATCTCGATAATCCAACGACCAGGGACCTGTATAGGATGTTGCTTACAGACTACCCAACCCCCACTAGTGTGACTGCCATCACAACGCTGGTAATCAAGCAAAGATCCTATGGGCTCTACTAATATGTATAAGTGATACGTTGCAAGAAACATATGCACATATTAAAGTAGACACAAACCAAGTAGCATACTACCATTTTTAGCAAGACTTGTGAAAATCCCAAGCTTCCATTAAGTAATATACAATCTAGTATGATACAATAATGGCCCCTAGGGCATATACACTAACAATCTCCCACTTGCACTAGGTCCATGAGCTGGCATATCATAGACCTATCATCTCGAATAGCCTCTCGAACTGCGTCTGAGGAATGGCCTTTGTGAATGGATCAGCAATGTTATTCTCCGTCTCTACTCTTTTCACCTCGATCTCCCGGCGATCTACGATCTCCCTGATCAGGTGATACCGCCTTAAGATGTGTCTGGACTTCTGATGGGACCTGGGTTCCATCGCTAAAGCTATAGAGCCGTTGTTGTCACAATACAGAGGTATTGGATCAACACTGGTAGGAACCACCTGAAGTTCTGTGAGGAACTTCTTCATCCAGACTGCTTCTTTTGCGGCATCGCAAGCAGCTATGTACTCTGCTTCCATTGTCGAGTCAGCAACGGTCTCCTGCTTGGAACTTTTCCAACATACCGCCCCTCCATTGAGGGTAAAGACATAACCCGACATGGATTTGGAGTCATCCTTGTCACTCTGGAAGCCGGAGTCGGCAAAGGCCTCCATCTGGAGGGTTTTTCCGCCATACACCAAGAACATCTCCCTAGTCCTCCTCAGGTACTTGAGAATGTTCTTTACGGCTATACAGTGCTTCTCCTTTGGGTTTGCTTGATACCGGCTTACTACGCTTAATGCGTATGCTACATCTGGTCTGGTACATAACATTGCATATATTATAGAGCCTACCGCAGAAGCGTAGGGTATAATCGACATGCGATCCCTTTCCAAATCAGTCTTGGGAGACATCTCTTTGGAGAGGGTGATTCCGTGACAAGCCGGTAGATTACCGCACTTAGAATCATCCATACCGAATCTCTTCACTATGGTGTCTATGTACCTGGACTGCGAAAGTCCCAACATCCTCTTTGATCTATCACGATAGATCCGGATTCCCAGAATGTAGGTGGTATCACCCAAGTCTTTCATGGAGAATTTATGTGAAAAGAATCCTTTGTTTGACTATAACATAGGAATATTATTTCCTATTAGGAGAATGTCATCCACGTACAAGACGAGGAATACTACAGCTCTCCCTACAATCTTACTGTATATGCATGGTTCATCTGGATTTTTGATAAAGTCAAATTCTTTGACAGCATCATCAAAAAAGATGTTCCAGCTCCGCGATACCTGCTTTAGTCCATAAATGGACTTAAGCAGCTTGCATACTTTACCGCTGCTCCCACTCTGAATGAATCCTTCTGGCTGATCCATATAGACGCTTTCTTCCAAATTACCATTTAGAAAGGCCGTCTTTACGTCCATCTGCCAGATTTCATAATCGTGGAAGGCAGCAATAGCAAGAAGGACCCGAATAGATTTAAGCATAGCCACTGGAGAAAAGGTTTCATCATAGTCCAAACCAGGTGTTTGACGGAAACCCTTTGCAACAAGTCTAGCCTTATAGGTTTCAACCTGTCTATCTACACCAATCTTCTTTTTGAAGATCCATTTGCATCCTGCGGGTTTTACCCCATCTGGAGCAATGTCCAAAGTCCATACTTTGTTAGTGTACATGGACTCCATTTCGGTCCGCATTGCATCCAGCCATTTTACTGAGTCACCACTCTGAATAGCTTGCTGGAAGCTAGTAGGCTCATCATAGTCAATAGTGCAATCCTTTCTATCCCCGTCTATGAGAAAACCGTAGTATCTCTCGAGCGGATGAGATTGCCTACTACTCCTACCGAGTGGCGTCGGGATGTCCTGTTCTCTTGAACCTTCTTGTTCTACCAAGGTTTCAGTAATAGCTTGTGGCTCTGGAATTTCT
This sequence comes from Agapanthus africanus, assembly GCA_030015575.1. Classification (NCBI taxonomy): domain Eukaryota; kingdom Viridiplantae; phylum Streptophyta; class Magnoliopsida; order Asparagales; family Amaryllidaceae; genus Agapanthus; species Agapanthus africanus. Next base: position 417,822,802 of record JASDDO010000012.1, read on the forward strand.
TCCAGTTCTATTGCGCTCCCACTCTCCTGATTTTCCAAAAATTCAGTTTCCAAGAAGCGAGCATGTTGAGAAACAAAGACCTTTTGTTCGTCTGCGTAATAGAAACAATATCCCATGGAGATCTTTGGATATCCCACAAACTTACATTGTACTGAGCGTGCCTCGAGCTTGTCCGCATGCTGTTTCTTTACAAAAGCTGGACATCCCCATATCTTAATATACTTAAGATAGGGTTTCTTCCCACTCCACATCTGATATGGTGTGGTAGGCACAATCTTGGTTGAAACTCGGTTCAAAAGATATGCAATTCTAGTGCATATCCCCAGAATGATTGCGGTAACTCAGCGTTACTCATCATGGAACGCACCATATCTAATAAGATTCGGTTCCGTCTCTCTGATACACCGTTATGCTGTGGTGTGTATGGAGGAGTAAGCTGAGAGAGAATTCCATTCTCTTTTAAGTAACCCAGGAACTCGGCACTCAAGTATTCACCACCTCGATTAGATCTCGGTGTCTTGATACTTTTACTGGTTTGGTTTTCCACTTCATTCTTGTATTCTTGGAATTTCTCAAAGGCTTCAGATTTATGCTTCATTAAGAAGATATATCCATACCTAGAGAAATCATCCGTAAAAGTAATGAAGTAGGAATAACCACCTCGCGCATATGTAGACATTGGACCACACACGTCACTGTGTACGAGTCCTAAGAGCTCGCTTGCTCTTACTCCGTGTCCAGTGAACGGAGTCTTTGTCATCTTTCCTTTGAGACAAGATTCACAAGTAGCATAAGATTAATATTCGAACGGATTCAAATATCCTTCTCTATGTAACTTAGTCAACCTTCTCTCATTGATGTGACCTAGTCTACAATGCCATAAGAAAGCCTGATTTATCTCTGGAGACTTTCTTTTAAGAGTGTTCTGGACATTGAAAACCTGAGCTTGACTTAATACGTATATACCGTTATCTAATGTCCCGGACCCAATCAGAACTTGATTTAGGTGGATGTTAACTACATCGCTTACGAATGTAAAATCATATCCCTCTCTCGAAAGTGAGGACACTGATATGATATTACAAGTCATACTAGGTACATATAAACAGTTACGTAAAATCAATATATGTCCACTTGTCAAACCTAGGCGATATTCTCCCACAGATTCAGCATCCACGCTCATTCCGTTTGCAACTCTGAGAGACAAATCACCTACCTTCATAACTCTACGGTTTCTCAAAGCATGTAATGAATTACAGATATGAGATCTGTTGGAGATAGTGCCCTCAGAGTCAATTATTGGATCACAGGCACGTGATTGCAATGATTGAGGGAGGACCTGTCCCAGTAGGACAGTCTTACTCGAGATGATAGTATGCTATCTGGTTTACCTTTATCATCGTGTACTGTTTTAGGTGACCTGACACGTCGCTATTACACGTTGATAGAGCCCCTAGGATTCTTGCTTGACCACCAGCAGTATGAGGGCGATCATATACGTGGGAGCTGGCAGTCTATAAGCATATCCTTAAATGGTCCCTAGTCGTGTGAGTTTCGAGACAGGGCATCGATACTCCATAGTAGACTAGTGTATACAGTCGAGACCCCGACGAGGGGCGGTGGCCGGTCTCACAAGCCACTGGTGTCAGTTGGATCACCTAAGATGTATACAGGTGCTCATTGGGTTATGAGTACACCGGACAGGACTCGCCGGGAACATGCTAGTTGGTCATATACCAGACGTCAGATGGCAGTTCCCTGGTGACATGTGTGCAGGTTAGTTCATCGACCTAGGGATCGTCATTTGTCTTGTGTGAGTTCCCACTGTACTTTGATTACTACCCTACCACGGCTCAAAGGAGTCGTGCAAACAGGTTTTAGTTGGGTACAGTCCCGAGCCACATGGAGGCAGTGAGCGTATCTTCAGGGGTTCGTCTCTCCCGGTATTGGGGGTGAGGTCGTGCTGTGTCTAGGAGAGCCATTACACAAAGCCCTCGGCCGTGGCAAGGAGATTTACTGGTAGGTATTCCAGTAGTATCTCAGGGTGTTCTGGGCTACACTCCGACACGACTTGTACCGCTTTTGGGGGTCTGACTTTTACCAACCCCCTAGGCCCGCCATACGATGCTCATAGACGAACGGACCGGACTGTACGGATATTGTCACTGACAGGCTCAGTAGGGTGTCAGGATGAGTTCGCTCATCGACGTCCCTTTTGGTCAATAGCTGGTGGCCCGTCACGTATTGGCTTATACCTCTGACGTGCTAGTGGTTAAATCCACAACCAAGGTGTTGACGAGTCTTTAGAGTCCCCCACATTCAGTTACTCAGCTTTCGGGCGAAAGGTTGTAGAGGCCGTATGGAGATATGGCAAGGTCCGATCAGATACGTGCGGTATTGCACGGATCAGGATCTGACAGTTTGTACTATAGGCCGTATGGTTATATGGCAGGGTTCGATCAGATACGTGCGGTATTGCACGGATCAGGATCGAACAAATATTGCTAGCCGGTTTTGGTATAAGCCGGATTTTAGTATAGTACAGTGGAGATTTTGTCTCATTGCATTTGTATTTCGGTCGAAATACAGATGCGGGTGTGTATGCACAGTATTGGGGTTTTCCTGTAATTTATTACGGGACCAGTTTTCTGGAGTTGCCAGTTTGCTTTTAGTTTCGGCCGATTTCCTTTGTTCCGTTCATTGGCCGAAGATTGGTGGAGGAGGGTTTATTTGCATTGTTGCAAATAGGCATTAGAGGGAATGGGATTCATTTCTTTTGGTGGGGGGAAAATTGTTATGCTCATTCTTTTGTATATCACATTTTTCCTTCACTCCTCTCCAAGTTCTTCTTCCTCCACAAAATGGCAAAGCTCCAAAACCCCAAATGAGACTTCTTCTCTAGATATTCTACAGCATATCTTGGGCACGTCGAGTAGCCGGCTTCGTGCCCGAGTTGCCTCGGCATTGAGGTGGGAGCCCGTAAACGATGTAGGCGATGTGGTGCACTTCCGGCGACGAGGAGGAGACGGGACATTCCGCAGGAGATCGGGACGACGACGAGAAGACCAGAGGACTCGGATCTGTCGGTATACTTCTCTTACCTATCTTGTTAGTAGCTTAGACTTGTTAATGGTTACGATCAGGATGTTTAGTGCGCGGTGGTGCCGGTTTGCTAAGTCCGCAAAATTAAAGTTTTTCACCGCTTCCGCATTCCGGCGTCGGATTGACGGCCGGGGCGCCGCCGTGCACTTACAGTGGTATCAGAGCCTCGCCATTAATTTCGTCTAGCTTGGTTTAATGTGTTTTACGTTTCCGATCGAACAAAATCCCGAAACCGCATTTTTCATGCACATCAGTTTCTGTCGAATATTTTTTGAGTCCAAAAATTTTTCAGGTTGTCTCAGAGTGATGTGCAGAGAGTTCTAAGAATACTGCAAAATTTTGGTGAAGCGATGATTCCGTACGACCGCCGAAGCGCGGCCTTAGCCCCTCATTGGCCGCCCTTCCGCTGCAAGAATAAGGCTTCACTTCACCAATTTTTTTTCAGTGGGCTTGTGGGCTTAAAATATGGGTTTTGGAATATTAAAATTGGGCCCAGTTTTTCTGTGAGTGCTGCAGTATTGGTTTGGGGGGCCCACTTGTTAAGTTTGATCAATCGGAAAATTCTAAACACATTTTTCACAGTATTTACATTATATCTGCGACCGTGAATGTCACTCGATCGGTAAATCCCGTCTAACTGCTATAGCCTGGTTAGACGGATTTGCGAACGTGACTTTCACGTTGATGTTCTATGTTTATGCTGTGTTGTTGCGGATCGGTCGTGGGGGATAGCCTGGATGCAATGCTAGTACAGTTTACTTGTATTATGTACATTTGTTATTGCGGGGCGAGCGTCCGACATGTGGACTGCCGTCACTGCCTGATTGTATTATTCTTTTGGGGCACGACCTGGTTGCGGTCGATGTACCCGTTGTATGTATATTTTACTTTCTGTACTAGGATTACCCCAGGAGGGGTGCACGGATAGCCGGGTTCTAGAAGGCAACAAGCCCGCATCTCATGGCATTGAGACAGAGGGGGCTTCACTCTAGGATTGGCGGGCTATTCGCCGCACTTGTAGGGGGTACAGGTTGACCCAGGAGGGGTGCCCAAGTTGCCGGATTCCGTGAAGTGCTGGGTGGTCCATTCACGGTACTGAAGGGGGCTGCCTCGCTTCAGGTTTTGGCGGGTAACTTGCCGCGCCCGTAGGGGTCTAGGATTTCATTGCACAGGCTATCCACACGACCAAGGGAACGTCGGGTTTCAGCAGTGGCTCTGTGAAACCCGGGGATCCCACATATCTGTATTGTTTCTGTGATGCTGTTCATTCTCTGTGATGTTGCATTTCTTTCACGCCTTGAGCGAAATATAATATATTGGTATATATATTAGTAGATGTTGTATATGTTTTACATCCGCGCTAGTCCAGTCCCCGCTCTTTCGTTAGTTAGCTAACCTAACGGGTAATGACGGGACCCAGTGGCGAATGCGGATGGCATATACGTACATCAGTATATTTTCGTTCTTTGTGGTGTGATCAATTGATGGGACTGCATTGATTCGGATCAATGCAAGTTAAAAACAAACCTAATCTGATGTTGTTGGAACACTTTTCAAAAAGCTGTTATTGCAAGGACGTTCACTTTTGTTTTGCATCGTGATATTCAGTTGGAATATCCTGCTCCTCAGTCGACGAGGCAAGGGCCGAGATCCCTTCACCGGGAGTGACCCCTTGGACAAAAGGTTTGCGTCAGGGCATTAACTTCACTATAGCCGATTACTTTTGCTTTGCACCGTGGTATTCATTTGGAATATCCTGCACCCCATTCTACGGGGAAAGAGCCGAGATCCCTTCGCCGGGAGTGACCTCTTTAGCAACGGTTTTCGTCACTATATTTTTAAAAGCTATCCGTTCCTTCGACGATATCAAGTTCTTTACGTTAAAGGTTTTCGCCAGAAACCATTCGTAGCCCTCCGTCGTTTCATATGGGTAGTCAATAGTATTCAAGCTGTGTTTGTTGGCCAAAGTCAAGGCACAGTGTTTGGTAGCTGTTGGTTATTCATATGCAGCATAGATAGATGCGTTGATTTGGGACAGTCATATAGCCTTGTTGGCCAAAGTCAAGGGCTTGTGCGGGTGGATTCGAATCAACCTGGAGAATGACGGGTAGAACTTGACATGTGACTTATGATTTGTTGGCCAAAGTCAAGGTCATAAGAGCATGGGGCAGAAATCACATCGGGAGTTTCAAAAGAACTGAAAGTTGCCAGATATGTGCATACCTTCTGGAGTGTGATACCGTGAGCGGATTCCGTCACGTTGTCATGCGATGAGAGTTGGATCCCGATTCCCACTGATGGGTTGGTATACTCCTCGGGTGACCCCGACTAATTCTTCTTTCAGGTTTGGAGGAGAATTTGAGGTACAGTGGGAGGATTCCAGATTAGATAAATTGGTAACCATTCTGATCTAGGTTAAAGTGCACGCTGAGTGTTTCTTTTCTCTCTCTCTTTGGCATCGACCATTGACCCGACCCTAAGACTTTGACTCAGTGACCAAGTTGACCGAACCTTCTTAAACACTGGCTTTTGGATTGTCAGAATTGCAAACCTCATTGCCACTCCTACTTTTACCCTTTTCTCCAGGACACCCCGTATTACTACGAACGTTCACTTCCATTGGACAAAACCATCGTATGGTTAGATACGAACTCGAAGGAATTTATTCGAGGATGGTTTCTGGTTCTGGAGAAAACGGATAGGACTATTCAGTTGTCTTTTCTTTTCACCCTCTCTCAGGTTGCGAGTACTCCTTGGTTTAGGAGTAGTACACCTGTTACGCAAATTGGATAGTCTTCTTCCAAACCTTAGGCTGGTGCCGACCGGTAGGGAATGAAGAAAACCAATTAGCATAACGATGGTGTGCAGAAGGTATTAAGTTAAGACAAAGCAAGGGATTAGTAAGAGGGCAAAGTAAATTGCAACAGATATTCATGACCAAACCAGGTATTTCTTCGCCAATCCTAAAATCACCTTTGTATTTCTCCAGGACACTCCGTATCACTACGAAGATCCACAGTTTATTGGATACTCCATCGTATGGTTATATACGAACTCGAAAGGAACTCGTTCCAGTTCGGGGATGGATTCTGGTTCAGGAGAAATAGGAATAAGATTTATTCGGTTGTCTTTTATCTTCACCCTCTCTCATAGCGAGTGTTCCTAGGATTGGGACAGTACACCCATTATGCTTATTGGATAGTCTTCTTCCAAACCATAGGCTGGTGCCGAACGGTAGGGAAGGAAGAAAACCATTTGGCTTAAGGGGTGTACAGAAGGTAAAGACTAAAGACATATGAAGGGATTTGAAGAGGTGGCAAAGAATTACACGGTTACAGTTGTGAATCTGGATAATGGAAGATGCATTACAATGAATACCAGGATACCCCATCGAAACATTTCAATGTTTCAGTTTCACTGTGTACTGTTAAAGGAAAACTGATTTCCCGATTAGACACTTGCTCCAGGGTATGTATTTACCAGGTATGATTCTCACATCTGTATGGTTTTACAGATGATGAGTGGGAGTAGGTTATTGGGAATTGGGTGATCATCCTCATTATATCGGGATTCGTTGTAATCGGTGATATTTGAGGAGATCACCTGGGCTGTTTGCCGGTCGGCAAATATTTGGTTTTGAATATCCGCTGTTATGCACCAATTTCAAATTGATATATCTGTACGTCTATTTTCATAGAGTGAGATATACCTTTCTGAAATTATGTCTACGACATTTACCTATATCAGTGGATGGTTAGGTAAGGAGCATTAAACAGCGGTGTAATTCTTCTTAACCATAAGTACAGTTTTCAACCTACGACACACAGTGAATGAGTTATCAGACTCAAGGGACTTATACAGAGTATTGTATGTTGTCCAGTGTCCATCCCGACAGAGGGGTTGGTCCTCGTACTATATTCGGTTTACTTATGACTTCTCTAGTTTTTAGACAGGTGTTTCGTGGAAACACAGTGTCCGAATTTTGAGAAGTTATAGGTATTTGAATACAGTAGAGAACCATGTGTAGCAAGTATCGGGATTCTTCAAAGTGATCGAAGATGTAGATACTTGTGTATGGTATTCAGTTGATAGTAATGGTTAAGAGAACATGCTTCTCTTTCAGGTTACTCATAATTGGAAATGCTCCTAAGTTGTGTAACGCTGATCGGCCTCCTTCCATTTAGTTGACATGCACTGGAGACAGCTGCATGATTTGAATCTGGTTCAATTAAATCAGTGCTTCTGGTTCTATATTGGATATAAAACAGTTCATATCTTAACGGTGTTAAGGTACGGGGAGTTGTCCGGCTTATGATTAAAACCAGACTCTGGATAACTCAAGGCACGTTTCTGTAATGGCTGTTTGTGGGTTGACCCAGGCTATGACGAGGGTTGACTTTCTACCATCTGGATGAACAATAGCGATATTGTTCTAGACTCGCCACAGTTTTATTAAAAATGGACTTTTTCAGAAAAACAGTAGTGGGAGTATGGTAGAACTGGAAGTGATTCCAGAACCACAAACGATTACAAAAGATTTGATAAGGAACCTAAAGATTCAATCTGGATTGACATTCCATTGACCACTCCGCAGATGAGGTGGGTAACTTCAGGCACCCGAGAGGTACTACGGTAGCCTCAAGGACGGTGACAGGGAAGTTCTTGTTTACCCACTATTACCATTGCTGTTGTTCCAGGTTACGAGACCCGGCGGGAGGATGAGTATAGCGTCGTTCTGAACTCGCTTTAGAAGTGTACGTCTATATGACTCTGCCAGAGGGTTGTCGTAGTCAGTGGGAGCAGCGGAAGCATTGGTGGACAGGTAGCTTATGTCTATTTATAGACTAAAGCAGATATAGCGGAGATAGATCATCTATTTCTGACGTGACAGTCATAGGTTTGACTTCATCAGAATAGGGGATGGATCTGTTGAAAAGGTAGTAGGGTGTGATATCCTGGTATTTGGATGACATACACAAAGTAGGAAAGAAACTCCTATACTACAATCGGTTATGCTTTGGTCGTCACACAGTGGTTTCTCCACATGGGACTTGGACATTATATCAGACATACTAGTTACTAGATCTATGGTTTTAGATCTAGATTTGGGTGGTTTCCCAATCAGGGTACTTGACAGCATTCTAAGAGTATTTAGAATGGACGACTCCTGGCACGGTAGTGTACCTGCAGGTAATGGAGTCACCCTCTCTAAAGGTGTCTTACAGACTAAAGGGGAGAGGGACGTGCATGATTGGCAGATCACTTGCTCAGGCAATTGAGTCAATCATGAGATGTCAAGTACCATACCAGATGTTTTTCTTGCACTAGATGCAATAAGTTGACTTTGATCCAATCCTGGAGAAACAGTCGGAAGCAGTTTTAGAACATAAGTGGATGTTCTAGGGATATGATAACGACAGCCTTATTCAGGAGACAGTTGTCATTCCAGGCTTCCAAGGTGACATGGACGACAAGGAGGTTGTCAGAGTTATAGTTTTCCTTCTGACGAGGGGCAGTATTTTGGACAGGTGGTCCAAGGCAATACTGAGGATGACATGGCGCAGGATACTGATTAAGTTCAGTTGACGATACAGTCTAAGAAGTTTGGATTTGGAGTTTATTTATGAGCTATGTCCCATCAGACATCCAGACACATTCTAAGACAGGTATTGCTCATTTCGGGAGATGGGTTTCTCCGCGAACTTGAGATATAGAGAGACATAGAAAGAGACATCAAGGCGGATCCACTCACTGAGGCTATTTCTCGAACGCAATAGTTTCGCAAGCGAGCTTTGTGAGACTGACTAGTAGAGGAGTTGGGTGTTCGGTATCACACGGGCTGTGAGTATGCGACATCGCAATAATTAGCCTTGAGTGCAAGTGGGAGATTGTTGGAGATAGTGCCCTCAGAGTCAATTATTGGATCACAGGCACGTGATTGCAATGATTGAGGGAGGACCTGTCCCAGTAGGACAGTCTTACTCGAGATGATAGTATGCTAACTGGTTTACCTTTATCATCGTGTACTGTTTTAGGTGACCTGACACGTCGCTATTACACGTTGATAGAGCCCCTAGGATTCTTGCTTGACCACCAGCAGTATGAGGGCGATCATATACGTGGGAGCTGGCAGTCTATAAGCATATCCTTAAATGGTCCCTAGTCGTGTGAGTTTCGAGACAGGGCATCGATACTCCATAGTAGACTAGTGTATACAGTCGAGACCCCGACGAGGGGCGGTGGCCGGTCTCACAAGCCACTGGTGTCAGTTGGATCACCTAAGATGTATACAGGTGCTCATTGGGTTATGAGTACACCGGACAGGACTCGCCGGGAACATGCTAGTTGGTCATATACCAGACGTCAGATGGCAGTTCCCTGGTGACATGTGTGCAGGTTAGTTCATCGACCTAGGGATCGTCATTTGTCTTGTGTGAGTTCCCACTGTACTTTGATTACTACCCTACCACGGCTCAAAGGAGTCGTGCAAACAGGTTTTAGTTGGGTACAGTCTCGAGCCACATGGAGGCAGTGAGCGTATCTTCAGGGGTTCGTCTCTCCCGGTATTGGGGGTGAGGTCGTGCTGTGTCTAGGAGAGCCATTACACAAAGCCCTCGGCCGAGGCAAGGAGATTTACTGGTAGGTATTCCAGTAGTATCTCAGGGTGTTCTGGGCTACACTCCGACACGACTTGTACCGCTTTTGGGGGTCTGACTTTTACCAACCCCCTAGGCCCGCCATGCGATGCTCATAGACGAACGGACCGGACTGTACGGATATTGTCACTGACAGGCTCAGTAGGGTGTCAGGATGAGTTCGCTCATCGACGTCCCTTTTGGTCAATAGCTGGTGGCCCGTCACGTATTGGCTTATACCTCTGACGTGCTAGTGGTTAAATCCACAACCAAGGTGTTGACGAGTCTTTAGAGTCCCCCACATTCAGTTACTCAGCTTTCGGGCGAAAGGTTGTAGAGGCCGTATGGAGATATGGAAAGGTCCGATCAGATACGTGCGGTATTGCACGGATCAGGATCTGACAGTTTGTACTATAGGCCGTATGGTTATATGGCAGGGTTCGATCAGATACGTGCGGTATTGCACGGATCAGGATCGAACAAATATTGCTAGCCGGTTTTGGTATAAGCCGGATTCTAGTATAGTACAGTGGAGATTTTGTCTCATTGCATCTGTATTTCGTTCGAAATACAGATGCGGGTGTGTATGCACAGTATTGGGGTTTTCCTGTAATTTATTACGGGACCAGTTTTCTGGAGTTGCCAGTTTGCTTTTAGTTTCGGCCGATTTCCTTTGTTCCGTTCATTGGCCGAAGATTGGTGGAGGAGGGTTTATTTGCATTGTTGCAAATAGGCATTAGAGGGAATGGGATTCATTTCTTTTGGTGGGGGGAAAAATTGTTATGCTCATTCTTTTGTATATCACATTTTTCCTTCACTCCTCTCCAAGTTCTTCTTCCTCCACAAAATGGCAAAGCTCCAAAACCCCAAATGAGACTTCTTCTCTAGATATTCTACAGCATATCTTGGGCACGTCGAGTAGCCGGCTTCGTGCCCGAGTTGTCTCGGCATTGAGGTGGGAGCCCGTAAACGATGTAGGCGATGTGGTGCACTTCCGGCGACGAGGAGGAGACGGGACATTCCGCAGGAGATCGGGACGACGACGAGAAGACCGGAGGACTCGGATCTGTCGGTATACTTCTCTTCCCTATCTTGTTAGTAGCTTAGACTTGTTAATGGTTACGATCCGGATGTTTAGTGCGCGGTGGTGCCGGTTTGCTAAGTCCGCAAAATTAAAGTTTTTCACCGCTTCCGTATTCCGGCGTCGGATTGACGGCCGGGGCGCCGCCATGCACTTACAAGATCCTGCTCCGGTATCTAATACCCAGGAAGTAGAGTTTATTGACAAACAGTTCTCAATTACTAATACACTTGAGGTTGAAGCCACAACATGCTTCGTATCTTGGCTACTGGCTTCCAAAGCCCTGCAATCATTCTGCCTATGCCAATCCCATAACAATAGGAACTACCCTCTTTTACTACATTAAGTCCCGAAACTTTTGCCCTTCTCTTTCCTTCTGCTTCCCTGGTTTCCTTTAAGGTAGTAGGTAGAGACTGTAGTATCAAGTCAGTATCTGACTTGTTTCCCAACGTGGTCTTCAGGTCCTAGAGCTTATCAATATAGCTAGTCATTGTATACGTTGTCCTCTACAAATGACCCGACGGCCAACCTTGCTTGAATTAATTCGGTCGAGGTCTCAAATCTTGCGATATGAGATTGCTCTCTATATAAATCTTTGTTATGGAGAAAGATGGAAAATGAGTCCATCTTCTCGTGCTGCTTCTGGTATACACCATCAACTGAAGCTAACACGAGGCACTTGGCTTTCGCTTTATCCTTTTCCCTTGTCTGTCGGATATCCATATCCGTGACGGTGGAAACTGGACCTGGGGCGGCGAAATCTTGAGTAGTAATAGGGTGGTCTAGTTTGTCATAGGCAATGGACATCTGGACAGACCTTTGCCAGTCATATAAGTCAGATTCAGTCAATTTTTTATCTAGATGTAACCTATGTGTGGTCACAAGGTCGCTGCAATTAAAAGAGAGAGAAGAAAATTTTTTAGCATGATGATGTTGCAAGTTTAGAGTGGTTTAATTTATCTAAACAGGATAGCTCCCACTGTTTCTCGAATCCCTCCTCAAACCATAAAAGAAGAATTAGCCAGGACTATTCTCACCGTACAATTCTTGCTTAACCATTCAGCCAGGTCAGTGTCGATACTTCGAAGGAGGTTTTCCAACGCTTTCGCGAAGTTCCTTAATTAAATAACCTCTTTTCTCTGGGGGCGTAGCCCCGCTGACACCTTTCTAGGCACCTACTTGGTTTATAGCATTGATCGTTAAGTGACGAATCTCCTGATAAGTAGTATATACTCACAGTAGGATCGGGATCCAAAATATCATCGTATGATAATGTTGAAGGAATCCTACCAACATTCATCAAACTCCAACATGGTATGCTCTCTCTGCAAATTTCAGTTTCTTTAGAAATTCCCGATATGGGTTTTTGCCCCATGCTCTTATGACCTTGACTTTAGTCAACAAATCATAAGTCACATGTCAAGTTCTACCCGTCATTATCTAGGTTAATTTGAACCCACCCGTACATACCCTTGACTTTAGTCAACAAGGTAATACGACTGTCCCAAACCAACGCATCTATCTATGCTGCATATAAATATCCAACAGCTACCAAACACTGTGCCTTGACTTTAGTCAACAAACACAGCTTGAATACTATTGACTATCTATATGAAATGACGGAGGGCTACGAATGGTTTTGGCAAAACCGTGAACGTAGTGAACTTGATATAATCGAAGGAACCTGATACTTTTTAAAAGGGGTGGTTAAAGCTCCGCAATTAAAAATTCCGATCTTTTAAAATAACCGAGTGGTTTCCTTTTAAATTTGTTCCAACGATTAAACTATGGTTTATTTTCTTTGCATTATAATAATGCATCCCATCATTTATCCTATCATTGCAGAAAACAACGAAAATACCACGTCCTCTTATACCATCCGCATTCGCCACTGGGTCCCGTCATCACCCGTTAGGTTACTTAACTAACGACAGAGCGGGGGCTGGGCTAGCGCGGGTGTAAAACATAAGTGACATCTAATAGCTATCATATATAGATATTGTACATTGGTCAGACGCAATAATAAGCATTCCAGACTACAGATAAACTTTATTGGATTTACTAGCAATCCGCATTTTCTTTGAGCCTGCAATAAAAGATGGATTACACAGTTGTGATGAATAGCCATTACCCCACCTTAGACCCCTACGGATACGGAAAACTACCCGCCAAGTACCCGAAGTGAAGCGGTCTCCCTCAACAACGTGAATAGGCCACTAAACACTTCAACGTACCCGGTAGTTTGTGTACCCCATCTTGGGTCTATCCTAGGAGCAAAAACAGTAAAAAGAAATAATAATACAACGGTGGCTACAACCGCAACCTGGATGTGCCCCGCAAAAGAATATTACATCATATTACATTTACATCGAATGAATGAATATTAAACATATCTCAAACCCCGGCTAATCATCACAACAGTCTAATACAGTTCATATACACTAATAGTAAACATTTCAGAAATGTGCAACCCCCTGCCAACCGACATACTAGCAGTTATGGGAGGTTTACGAACACATTAACATTACAGATAAAAACCCAATTAGCAAATATCTTAGAATATCGATCGATTACCATATTCCGTGTCTACCCCAAAAGCAAACCTGTACTGAAGTAATCTGGGTAGAAACAGAACATACTGGAAAACAGAATACCAAAATATATGAATATTAGAGCAAAACCGAGCCAACGCCGAGTTGACTCGGCGGCGGATCCGCGGCCAAAAGCACCATATGGCCGTGCATCCGCGGCCGTTTTGTCGTGTTGTGATCTCGTATTTTCCCAGTATTCATATAATTCCCTGCTGTGAATTTTAAGGTATGTTAAATAATTTTTTAGACACTTTTAAAATTAACAGAAACTTGGGATTTCCGGGGTTTCGTTTTCGCGTTTTCCGTCGATCGAACTTCTAACTAGTTGCTAATAAGCTAGTAATAGTTTAGTTGGCTCTGATACCACTGTAAGTCCATGTCACGCACCACACGAACTAGCGGGGAGGCAGAATATATGAAAAACGATTATCAAAGCTTCGTAACACGGACTTGAGCGCATGAATCGTTTCTAAACCATTGCTAACTAACTACAAGAGGTTTAACTACTCGGATACAAAGTTATACCTCACGTTACTTGTCTTTCGGATCTTCATCGCGGTCCTCTACTCCTCGTAGGCTCCTTGGAACATCGGCACCTCAACGGCCTCCTCGAATCAAAGACGATCCACCCGAAAGCTCCTACGCCAAGCTTGATCTCAAACTTGAGATAACTAGGTTGCTTAAAGTGCTAATCTAAGCTACCTAGGGGGTATAGAGTGAGGCTATGGATGTATTAGTCTAGCTAACCCTTGATCTCAACACATGAGAGGTTAGGGTTAGGGTTTGAAGAGAGAGTGAGCTTGAGGAGAGAGAAGGTGAAGATAAGAATGAGAAGAAAAATGAACCCACTAGAATATAACAACCATAACAATTAATCAAATAAATAATATAAATGATTAATCATCATGGTTGATGCATTCACCTTGTGTGATTCATCATAAGACTCATTAACTCATTAATGAATCATTTAATGCAAAGGATGAATCACACAAATGAGTCATTAAGCAATTAATACTCATGCCACCTTAACCCCTTAGTCATCACTCTTCTAGAAGCTTCCCGGAAAATTACGAGAATGCTCCTCCAATCCGTGAAAACACGGAAAAACTTTAGACTGTATAAATCCAATAACCCGATACTAGAATCTGGCTTAAACCAAAGCCGGCTAGTAAAAACTGTCCGAAAAGTCGTACGTGCGTAAACACACGTACGCGTCCGAACTCTTGTCGTAAAACCATACGACCTCTATATCGTTTCGCCTGGAGCAGGGAAACTCTCTGTGTGGGACTCTAAAGACTCGACACTACGCTGGCACTGGGTTTAATCACAGACCGCAAGCAGCACTAGCTGTACGTAACGGTCCCCAGGTAGATGTCGATAAGAAGGCCGATGAGGAAACTCATCCGAACTCCCACTGAGCCTGATGTGACAATCTTCGTACAGTCCGGTCTGTTTGTCTAAGACTATCGCATATCGAGCCTAGGGGGTGGCAAGCGTCAGTCCCCTAATAGCTGTATAAGTCATGTCGGACGTAGCCCATTACACCATGAGAAAACTACTGGAACCTACCAGTAAATCTCGCTTGCCCTGGCCAGGGACTTTGCGTAATGGCTCTCTGACACAGCGCGATATCATCTCCTAATACCGGGAGAGACGAATCCTGTCTAATCACTACTGCCTCCAAGTGCTCGGGACTGCACCCAACTGCTACCTGTTTGCACGACTCCTTTGAGCCGTGGTAGGGTAGCAATCTAAGAACAGTGGGACACACTCGAGGCAAAGTAGCAGTGTCAAGTCTGCGGACTATGCTTTACTCATGTCACCTGGGAACAGTTAACTGACGACGGGTATAATACCATCTAACAGTTCCCCTGTGAGTCCTGTCCGGTGTACCCGTAACCTAACGAGCACCTGTATACTATCTCCAGTACAACGTACTGATGGCTGTGGGACAGACCATCTCCCCAACTGGGATGAGAAGCGTACACACTTAGTCTACTCCGGAATATCGATGCCCAATCTCGATAATCCAACGACCAGGGACCTGTATAGGATGTTGCTTACAGACTACCCAGCCCCCACTAGTGTGACTGCCATCACAACGCTGGTAATCAAGCAAAGATCCTATGGGCTCTACTAATATGTATAAGTGATACGTTGCAAGAAACATATGCACATATTAAAGTAGACACAAACCAAGTAGCATACTACCATTTTTAGCAAGACTGTATATACAACTGTGAATATCCCGAGCTTCCATTAAGTAATATACAATCTAGTATGATACAATAATGGCCCCTAGGGCATATACACTAACAGATTTCATGTTCATTACGCAGAGGGTTTTCTTAAAAACCTGTCGTAGCCCTCCGTCATTTCAGGTAACTAGTATTTAGTATTCGTGCTGCGTTTTTTGGCCTTTGTCAAGGCTTAGTGTGCGGTAGTTGACTAGCGCTTATCTACTTAAGCATATGATGCAATTGGATTAGGGTAGTCGTGCGACCTTGTTGGCCTTTATCAAGGGTCGTACAGGTGGGTTTAATTCAATCAGGAAATGACCAGTTGAACTTGATTAGCATCCTATGGTTTGTTGGCCTTTGTCAAGGTTACAGGAGGTTAGGGGCAAAATGTTGCAGATAATGCCCTCAGAGTCAATTATTGGATCACAGGTACGTGATTGCAATGATTGATGGAGGACCTATCCCGGTAGGACAGTCTTACTCGAGATGATAGTATGCTATCTGGTTTACCTTTATCATCGTGTACTGTTTTAGGTGACCTGACACGTCGCTATTACACGTTGATAGAGCCCCTAGGATTCTATGCTTGACCACCAGCAGTATGAGGGCGATCATATACGTGGGAGCTGGTAGTCTATAAGCATATCCATAAATGGTCTCTAGTCGTGTGAGTTTCGAGACAGGGCATCGATACTCCATAGTAGACTAGTGTATACAGTCGAGACCCCGACGAGGGGCGGTGGCCGGTCTCACAAGCCACTGGTGTCAGTTGGATCATCTAAGATGTATACAGGTGCTCATTGGGTTATGAGTACACCGGACAGGACTCGCCGGGAACATGCCAGTTGGTCATATACCAGACGTCAGATGGCAGTTCCCTGGTGACATGTGTGCATGTTAGTTCATCGACCTGGGGATCATCATTTGTCTTGTGTGAGTTCCCACTGTACTTTGATTACTACCCTACCACGGCTCAAAGGAGTCGTGCAAACAGGTTTTAGTTGGGTACAGTCCCGAGCCACATGGAGGCAGTGAGCGTATCTTCAGGGGTTCGTCTCTCCCGGTATTGGGGGTGAGGTCGTGCTGTGTCTAGGAGAGCCATTACACGAAGCCCTCGGCCGAGGCAAGGAGATTTACTGGTAGGTATTCCAGTAGTATCTCAGGGTGTTCTGGGCTACACTCCGACACGACTTGTACCGCTTTTGGGGGTCTGACTTTTACCAACCCCCTAGGCCCGCCATGCGATGCTCATAGACGAACGGACCGGACTGTACGGATATTGTCACTGACAGGCTCAGTAGGGCGTCAGGATGAGTTCGCTCATCGACGTCCCTTTTAGTCAGTACCTGGTAGCCCGTTACGTATTGGCTTATACCTCTGACGTGCTAGTGGTTAAATCCACAACCAAGGTGTTGACGAGTCTTTAGAGTTCCCCACATTCAGTTACTCAGCTTTCGGGCGAAAGGTTGTAGAGGCCGTATGGAGATATGGCAAGGTCCGATCAGATACGTGCGGTATTGCACGGATCAGGATCTGACAGTTTGTACTATAGGCCGTATGGTTATATGGCAGGGTTTGATCAGATACGTGCGGTATTGCACGGATCAGGATCGAACAGATATTACAAGCCGGTTTTGGTATAAGCCGGATTCTAGTATAGTACAGTGGAGATTTTGTCTCATTGCATTTGTATTTCGGTCGAAATACAGATGCGGGTGTTTATGCACAGTATCGGGGTTTTCCTGTAATTTATTACGGGACCAGTTTTCTGGAGTTGCCAGTTTGCTTTTAGTTTCGGCCGATTTCCTTTGTATCGTTCATTGGCCGAAGATTGGTGGAGGAGGGCTTATTTGCATTGTTGCAAATAAGTATTTGTGGAGGGGTTCTTTGCTTATTCTTGTGTCATGATAGTTTTTCATTGACCTTGACTTCTTGACTTCTCCATCATGGCTTGACTTTCATATGACATGGTTTTCATTATGGTTGTGGTGGAGTGAGGTTCTCTTTTGGTAATCATTTCTTTGCATGATTTGGTTGTTGAGTGTTGGTGTTTCTTTGTGATCATTATTCCATATGATAACCATTCCTCTCTCTCTCTTGGGAGAGATGAGAATGGCTCCCTTTTTTTTGAGTTTCTTGCACCATCTCATTTCTCTCCTCCACATTAGTCTTGTATCATCCCTCCACCAAAATGGCATCTCCATGAACCCCAAAGTGAGACTTGAGTCCTACACAATATTCTACAGCGAATCTTGGGCACGTCGAGTAGCCGGCTTCGTGCCCGAGTTGCCTCGGCATTGAGGTGGGAGCCCGTAAAAGAAGTAGGCGATGTGGTGCACTTCCGGCGACGAGGAGGAGACGGGACATTCCGCAGGAGATCGGGACGACGACGAGAAGACCGGAGGACTCGGATCTGTCGGTATACTTCTCTTCCCTATCTAGTTAGTAGCTTAGACTTGTTAATGGTTACGATCCGGATGTTTAGTGCGAGGTGGTGCCGGTTTGCTAAGTCCGCAAAATTAAAGTTTTTCACCGCTTCCGCATTCCGGCGTCGGATTGACGGCCGGGGCGCCGCCGTGCACTTACACAAAAGATTATCGGGAATTTCAAGTGTTGAAATTTGCAATGAGATTGCATACCTTTTATGAGATAGTTGGATCCCAATACCTACTGTGAGTAAGAGTTACTCCTGGGAGAGTTTTGCACATTACAATTAGCCGATCAAGTAGGTGTCTAGAAAGGTGTTAACGGGGTTACACCCCTGGGAAAATGAGGATTATTTTAATTAGGTCCGTGCGAAAGAATGGGGAACCTCCCTCAAAGTACCGACACTGGCCTGACCGAAAGATTGGCAAACTTGTAGGGTGTAATTAATCCCGGCTAGTCTTACCTTTTAGGGTTTGAAGGAAGATTTTATAAAAAAAGTGGGAGCCATCCTGATTAGATAAAATAATAACCAATCTGATCTTACAAGAGCGCACGCAGTGTGTTTTCTTCTCTCTCTCTCTCCTGGTAGCGACCGTAACATGCCTTAATCAAGATAATAATATGGATGCATTGACCGAACCTCCTTATTATACTGTGCTGAGGAACGTTGGTTCCGCTCTATCTTATAATTGTTATAAGTCCGTGCAGGAAATAGGGGAATACCAGGATTCACATGCCACCCATTCGAGGAATGAGCATGTTGATGCATACTCTTCGGGTGTGTTCATTACCAAAATTGTTTCTCGGTATCCTCTACGTCCTAGGTATGAGATACCGGATTAGGATCCCACATATGTAATCTGTTACATGTGCTATAGAAAGGTAGAGAACTGAGATTGAGTGATATTTCTCTAAGTGTTAGAGAATGGTGCAATTGTTGCAGCCAAGTCAGTTGGCAGATATCACCTTGTATTACCAAATGGTAAATACATTGATTCTGAACGAATATTATTACATATCGAACTTGATATACAATATTACATCAGATTATTTATTGAGTTAAAGAAGGATATAATTCTGAATTTGAGGATAATGTTATGAACATTTTCCTAAATCAAGAGTTTATTGGATCAGGCATGTTATATAATAGCATATACATTCTAAATCAAACAACAGTTCAAAGTATCTAGAACACAAACAAGAGGAGTAGTTCAGAAATTAACGAATCCTTCTTGTGGCATTGTAGACTAGGTCATATCAATGTAACACGACCAGCTAAGTTACATAAGAATTAATATGATATTCTGTTCGAATTTTCATCTTATGATACTTGCCAGTCTTGTCTCAAAGGTAAAATGACCAATACTCCGTTTACTAGAAACAGAGAAAGAGTTACTGAACTCTTGGGACAGATACAAGATGATGTATATGGTCCTATGTCTACAAATTTCAAGCTTGGTTCTTTGTACTTCATTATATTCACTGATCATCTCTCAGGATTCGGGCCTATGTTCCTGTTGAAACACAAGTCTGAAACTTTTGAGGAATTCAAGGAATATAAGTTTGAAGTTGAGAACCAGACGAGTAGAATTATTAAATTCCTTCGATGTGATCGATGAAAGGAATACTTGGGCATGGAGTTCCTGGATTTTCTAAAAAGAGAATGAGATTCTCTCTCAGCCTACTCCTTCGTATACACCACAGCACAACGGTGTATAAGGGCGGAGGTATCACGCCCTATGAGATATGGTACGTTCTATGATGAGTACTGCTGAGTTACTTATTTCCTTTTGGTGTTATGCACTTGAGAAGCTGCATACCAATTGAATGGGGTTCCATCCAGATCAGTGCCTACCACTCCATATGAGATATGGAATGGGAAGAGACCATATCTTAAACGAGTTAAGATAAAGGGTTGTCTTTCCTATGTTGAAAAACATAATCCGGACAAACTCAAGGTAAGGCCAGTTCTGTATAAATTTATAGGATATCCCAAACATTTGCGAGGGTATATCTTCTACCACTCTGAGGAGCAAAAGGTGTTTTGTTTCTCAGCATGCCACCTTTTTAGAAAAGGAATTTCTTGTGAAGAAATTTGTTGACATGAGGTAGAACTGGAAGGAGTTCCAGCTAGACAAACTAACAGCTGATGATTTAGTGTAACCAAAGGATTTAATAGTCTCCAACGAACCTCAGGCACTCCGCGAATCTGGTTGGGTTCCTCATCTATCTAAGAGATACTACGATTTCCTCGGTGACGGTAGGAGCGAGAATTGCATCATGGTAGATGATGACCCAACCAGGTTCAGGCAGGCTATCACGATTGGGGACTCTGTGAAATGGCTGGATACTATGCGATCAAAGATGGAATCCATGTACACCAATGAAGTATGACTTTAAATGTTGCACTTGAATGGGTAAAACCCCATGGGAGCAAATGGATCTTGAGAAGATTCTTGGTGTGGATGGAAAAGTTGAGACTTTTAAAGCTATGCTTATGTCCATCAGGATTAAAGCACGCATCGCGGAGTTGGAACATCTGTTTTGATATGGCAGTCAAAGAGTTTGACTTCATCAAAAAGGTAGATGAACCTTGTATATACAAGAAGATTGTAGATAGTAAGGTTGTCTTCCACGTAGATGACATACTCTTGATAAGAAATGGTTTCCTATGCTACACTCGGTCAAGCACCTCTTATCACGAGGATTCTTCACGTAAGATCTGGATGATACCTACTACATCTTATGGATTAAGATCTATGGTGATAGATCTAAGTGGATGTTGGGATTGTCCTAAATCCAGGTACATTAACACCATACTAAAGGGGTTTAGTATGGAGGATTCTTAGCGTGGTGGTTCGCCCACTTACTCAAGAATCACTCTCTCTAAAAAGATGTCTTCCGAGACTGATTTGGAGAGAGCTCGCGTGCAAGGGATACCCTATGCTTTGGCAGTAAGCTCTATCATGTATGCGATGTTATCTACTAGACTAGATGTAGATGACTCACTAGTTGTAGTGATCAGGAATCAATCGGATCTTGGGTGAATCACTGGACAGCTGTGCAGGACATTCTTAAATACTTGAGAAGCACTAAATGAATGTTCTTAGTTCGAGCTTTCTGAGTGATAAGGTCAACTGAAAGTCAGTCACAGGCATTGTCTTTACCTTCAGTGGAGGGACGGTATGTTGGAAGAGTTCCAAGATAGATACCGTGACATACTAGACGATAAAGGCTAGATGCATCGCTACCAACGATGCTACCACATTAGATGTCTGGAGAATTCTTGTTCATGAGATGAACATGGTTCCTACTATTAAGCGTCGAATAACTGTTATTGTGACAACAATGGAGTTATGGCTTTGGCCTAGGATCACCGGTCCCATCAGCGATCCAGACATATTCTGAAGACAGTATCATGTGATCAGGGAGATGGTTGATCTCCAGGGGATCGAGGTCAGGAGAGTTGACGCAAAGGATAACACGGCGAATCCACTCACAAAGGCCATTCCCTAGAGAGACTTCTATAGGATGTTGAGTATGAGATACTACAACAAATGACCTTAGTGCAAGTAGGAGATTGTTAGTTATATGTATGCCCTAGAGGCCATTACTGTACATGAGATGTATATTGTAGTGGCTGCTTGGACATATATAGGGACGACTTTCTTGCTAGACATGATAGTATGCTATCTGGTTGCACTTTATCTTAACATGTACACTTATTGTCTCTCTATTACATGTTGATAAAGCCCTTAGGATGAGAACTTGACTACCAGGACTATGATGCAGATCATACTAGTGAGGCAGAGGTAGTCGGTAAGTACAGCCTTCAAATGTTCCTAATCGTGGGAGTATCGAGACGGGGCATCGATATTCCAGAGTAGACTAGCATATATGCTTCTTGACCCCATATGATAGGCGATGGATGATCCAATATCCATTAGTGTTTGACATCAGAGATGGTATACGGGTGCTCAGTGGAGACTGGGTACACTGGACGGACTCGCCGAGAACTTCTAGATGGTATTATACCTATCGTTAGATAGAAGTTCTCTGGTGACACTGGTACAGGTTAGTCTGTCAACTGTCAACCCGAGATCGTCATAGAGTCTTGTGTGATTCCCACTGTTCTTTGATTTCCACCTTAACACGTTCAAGAGATCGTGCAAAATGGTGGTTTTTTGGTAAAGTCCCGATTCACATGGAGGCAATGAGCGATAGGAGGGGATTTACTCTCTCCCGGTATTGGGGGTTGATTTTGCGCTATGATCGATTGGCCATAACAGGAAATCCCTGGCCAGGGTTGCTGAGATCTACTGGCAAGTGTTATCTGTAGTTTTTCGAACCGTTATGGACCTTGCATCGGCAAGACTTATCAGGCTATTAGGGTCTGACGTTTTACCACCCCAGGCTGCGATATGCGACATATCTGACGAAGTGACCGGGCTGTACTGTAGTGTTACTGATTGGATTCGCAGGAGTATGAGCAGGCTTGTACTCCCGCGAATCCAATTAGTAACACTACCGTATAGTCCGGTCTCTTCGTCAGATATGTCGCATATCGCTGCCTGGGATGGTAAAACGTTAGACCCCAATAGCCTGATAAGTAATTCCGATGCAAGGTCCATAACGGTTCAAGAAACTACTGATAACATTTACCAGTAGATCTCAGCAACCCTGGCTAGGGATTTCCTGTTATGGCTAATCAAGCATAGCGCAACATCAACCCTCAATATCGCGAGAGACGAAATCCCCTCCTATCGCTCATTGCCTCCATGTGACTAGGGACTGTACCTAAAAACCACCGTTTTGCACGATCTCTTGAACGTGGTAAGGTGGAAATCAAAGCACAGTGGGAATCACACAAGAATCTATGACGATCTCGGGTCGACAGACTAACCTGTACCAGTGTCACCAGAGAACTACTATCTGACGATAGTTATAATACCATCTAGGAGTTCTCGGTGATTCCGTCCAGTGTACCCAGTCTGCACTGAGCACCCGTATACCATCTCTGATGTCAAACACCAATGGAGATGGGATCATCCATCGCCCATCATATGGGTCAAGAAGCGTATATGCTAGTCTACTCTGGAATATTGATGCCCCATCTCGATGCTCCCATGACTAGGAACATCTGAAGGATGTACTTATCGACTACCTCTGCCCCACTTGTATGATCTGCATCATAGTCCTGGTAGTCAAGTACTCATCCCAAGGGCTTTATCAACATGTTATAGAGAGACAATAAGTGTACATGTTAAGATAAAGTGCAGCTAAATAGCATACTATTATGTCGAGCAAGAAAGTCCTCCCTATATATGTCCAAGCATCCACTACAATATACATTTCATGTACAGTTTTGGCCACTAGAGCATACATATCACTAACAATGTCCTCATCACGGAATCTATAGATTGGATCTGTGCCGGATTACATATGAGGGCATTAATCCAGCGACAAATCAAATGCTTGAAACCATGTGTCAAGGCAATTTCATGTCTAAAGACGATGGTGAAGCTTGGAAATTCTTGGAAGATTTTGCTGAAAACACTTTACAATGGGAAATCATTAGTCTATCATCTAGGGGTGGTATTCATCAGCTCGATATTTCGATCGCAGTAAAAGCCGAAATGGCGGCGATGCAAAAGTAACTCGAAGCTATGGAAAACAAATTTTTATTAGCCTCTCTAGACCAGGTGACGCTCGCTAAAACCGTGTATGAATGCTGTTAGTTATATGTATGCCCTAGAGGCCATTACTGTATATGAGATGTATATTGTAGTGGATGCTGGGACATATATAGGTAGGACTTTCTTGCTCGACATGATAGCACGCTATCTGGTTGCTATTTATCTTAACATGTATACTTGCAGTCTCTCTATTACATGTTGATAAAGCCCTTAGGATGTGTGCTCGACTTCCAGGACTATGATGCAGATCAAACTAGTGGGGCCTGGGTAGTCTATGAGTACATCCTTCAATGTTCCCAGTCATGGGAATATCGAGACGGGGCATCGATATTCCAGAGTAGACTAGCGTATATCTTCTCGACCCATGTGATGGGCGATAGATGATCCCATATCCATTGGTGTTTGACATCAGAGATGGTA
This sequence comes from Agapanthus africanus, assembly GCA_030015575.1. Taxonomy (NCBI): domain Eukaryota; kingdom Viridiplantae; phylum Streptophyta; class Magnoliopsida; order Asparagales; family Amaryllidaceae; genus Agapanthus; species Agapanthus africanus. The sequence continues at coordinate 417,846,994 of JASDDO010000012.1, forward strand.
TGCGGGTGCTCAGTGGTGACTGGGTACACTGAACAGACTCGCCGAGAACTCCCAGATGGTATTATACCTCACGTCAGATGGCAGTTCTCTGGTGACACTGGTACAGCTTAGTCTGTTGACCCGAGATCGTCATAGATTCTTGTGTGTCTCCCACTATACTTTGATTTCCACCCTACCACGGCTCTACTGAGCTTTGCAAACAGGTGGTTTTTAGGTACAGTCCCGATTCACATGGAGGCAATGAGCGATAGGAGGGGATTCGTCTCTCCCGGTATTGGGGGTTGATGTTGCGCTATGCTCGACTGGCCATAACTGGAAATCCCTGGCCAGGGTTGCACTGATTTACTTGTAAGTGTTATCAGTAGTTTCATGCTTGTTGTGGACCTTACATCGGCTTGACTTATCAAGCTACTAGGATCTGACGTTTACCACCCCTAGGCGAGATATGCGACATATCAGACGAACAGACCGGACTGTGCGGTAACTGTTACTGGTTGGATTCACAGGAGTGTGAGCGGGCTTGCTCGTTGATCTTCTGATCGCTCAATACCCGGGTGGCCGTTACGTTTAGCAGACCACTTGCGGCTTGTGGGTGTTCGATATGATCATTACTAGCTGCCGGCGTATTGATGAGTCTTTAGAGTCCAACACAGAGGTTTCCTGGCTCAAGCGAAACGAAATAGGAGCGCATATGAGATATGTGCGGGACCGAGAATAATACCAGTATGTGATACTGAATTCTATTCTCGCGATTTGTATCGTCGGACGGTTATATCAGATATATCCGGGTTACCGAATCAAATGTTGATTCGATATATTAATACACTTGATATTAGTCGGTTATATGCAGTATGACCGGATCATTAAATCAAGTGTTAATTTAATGATTTAATGTATAATTATATATTGGATATATTAGTTTACATTGACTAGTATCGTTTACTTAAGATTGATTTTCTCACTTGATATGCACAAGTTGTATATGTGATATATGTTCGTGCACTAGTTTGTATCATGATTGATGATACATGCAAACTTGGGTATGCGTATGATTTTTACCATGTTTAGTTAATGGTTAGGGTTTTATTTTCTTTATTTATTTTGTAAAAACAAAATGGTGGCTTTCTTTGTAATTTGCTAGAAGCTTCATGATGTTTTCAAGCATCTATGAAAAGTCTAAACCATTTTTGTTTTGTTCTTAAACCTAACCATTACCTAAACTATGGTTTGCTCTCTACATGAGTTAACTTACCCATGGTTGCATTATGATAAGCTTCACTTGATTTATTATTTTCAAGAAATAAAATGGTTGCTTTCTTTGGATTTTATTTGAAGCTTCATGAAGCTTTGAATAGCTTTGACCATTTTATTTCTTTCTTTAACCTAACCATTCACCTAAACCCTAGTTTAGTCTCTACACAAGTTAACTCACCCATGGTTGCATTATGATAAGAATCACTTGGATTTTCTTTTTAAAATAATTCACTTTCTTTTCTTTCTTCTTCTTCTTCTTCATGAAGAGAAGAAACCATTGCTAGAAATTTCCAAGTGATGATTCCAAGTGAGAAATCCAAATCCAAAGTGAACCCACTTCCTGTTTCTTCATCCTCTACCACTTGCCATGTAGTAGAGTGTGTTTTCTTCACAAGTTTCGTGACCTAGTGAAGATGGAGCTTGAGTTTGAGTCGCCTCGACGTAGATCATCTTCGGCATCGAAGTCAACGACCTAGTCCGCTCATTTCTCCGATGAAACCAACGCTAGAGTCCGGGATCCCAATGATCGCAGCGGAGGGACGTCAACACGGATCTAAAGAAGTGGAGGACCGGATCTGCAAAGGTTGTAATCCCTTTCACTTGTAGTTAAAGTTGTTAACTTGCTTGTATTTCGCTTTACCTCTAGTAACGATCTTGCATTAGGGTTTCTCGGCACATATAAAAAATTTTATTTTGGCATGGTTGATGCGTTGTGGAACCTCTTGAGTGTACCTAGGAACCCTACAGTGGTATCAGAGCCTAGCTAGAGCTTTAGGCGATGTGTAGACGAAGTTAGAAACCCGATGGAACCCCGAAACCCTAATCGCAACCCCTCTCTGTACATTTTTGAAAACAGCGGATTTTTCCAAATTAAAAATATCCAAAAAATACAGCAGGGTTTTATTGGTATTACAGTGAAGCATCTGACCGTAACTCCATCAATGCTCCGTGGAACCGCGGCGCCACCCTGGCTTGCGCGGCGGTTCCGCGGCCATACTGTAGCCTTATTTGTCACGGTTTGCACATTAATGTTAATCTGAATTTCCTGTGTTTTCTGGGAATTTTTAAATTATTCTCAAGAGTTGAGTTTTCTGGGTTGTTTTGGGGACTCGATATTTTGATCGAATTGTTTAACTTTGTTTTTGTTTTTCCGGGTATTTTAGAACATGTTAAAAGGTTCGACCGGATATAAATATCCAATTTTCCCCTGCCGGGAAATTTCCAAGTGTTGGATTTTTCCGTAGTTTAAGAACGTTCTAAGTAGTGCAAGTAACGCAATGGACCCTCTAGAAGACAATAAACCTTAACTCGATTATGTGACCATCTTGAACTGCCCTTTGAACCTTAGGGTTTGGGGCAATATGGCGTGCCACATGTGAGGCGTTGGCTTGACCCTTCTATGGCTGGACCGTTGGTACTGTGGCATGAAATGGATGTCTTTAAACTTATTTCAAGTGTTGAGCTGTTTTGGGAAAACTTGGGTGTTTGATTGTTCGATCGTAAAGTTTAACGTTTTCTATTTATCTGGAATGTGATACAATATTTGGAATCTACAAGTAGTTATGAGATAACTGATTTGAATGTTATAAATCTAGCAGTTTAGTCTCACTTGATCGGTTGCCACGGGATTTTGATGCGATCAAAAGTCCGTCGCAATCACGTAGTGTACACGGATACTCGCCGGTAAACTTAATAGATAGCCACGCCCCATACCCACGACCAAGTGACTGTAGGAGAACCCCGTCGCCAAAAGCATCCGTTCGGGTGCTCGCGGCAGCGGTGTTCCGCCTTAGTGCACTTTGTCGATGGTATCGGGGGTGCGGCCGTCTACTGAAGTTTGCGAAGAGCATTCGTTCAGGATGTCGGGAATCTTGTTGAATTACCCGACTTTATATTGAAAAGTGTTTTCGATATTGAGACTAAAATGCGGGGTTTATAATTGTTAGGCATGCGATGTCTAAAGAGTTTGCGGATTCCAACTGTTGTAGTTTTACACTTTCTTTTCTGCGACCGTAAGTGTAATATGTGATATCGCCGGTTTCGTTGTTATATGTCAATGACAATTGGGATGGGCATATTTACTTACGTTGATGACATGTGATGTTATGTGTTGCTGGATATGTTATATTGGATCATCGTGTTTGAATAGCCGGGTTTTTTTTATGTGAGATGAGTGTTTTTCATTTTCATTCATGTAAAAAACTTGTATGTAATATTCTTTTATTGGGGCACTTCCGGGTTGAGGATGATGTCACCATTGTATATTATTTACTTTTCTGCATTAGGATAGACCCAAGGAGGGGAGCACAAGTAACCGGGTTCTAGGGTCCAGTAGGAGACCATCTCGAGGAGTCGAGTCCGGGTCTCCTAACTCTAAAATTGGTAGGGTTGCTTGCCGCTCTCGTAGGGGTCTAGGGATGTGGGATTGGCTATTCATCACGACCGTGGAATCCGTGTTTTATACAGGCTCAAAATAAAACACGGACGTCCTAGTATATCCAATATTTCATATGATATTTTCTGCTGCGTTATCTGTGATGTGATCATGTGATTTGTTCAGATAGATATTGTATATAGTATATATGATATATTATATAGACGTTACTTATGTTTTACACCCGCGCTAGCCCTGCCCCGCTCTGCCGTTAGATACCTAACCTAACGGTGTAAACGGGACATCGAGGCGAATACGGATGGCATAAGCGTACGTTGTATTTATCTGTGACGATTATGTGGACTTAAATGATGGGACATTCATTAATGAGATTAATGAAAGAAAATAAACCTAAAAGATGTTGTGGAATCGAATTTCAAAAAAACAGGTAGCTACAGTTCTTGCTTTGCATCGCGGTGTTCCTTGTAGAACATCCTGCACCTTATTCGATAAGGAAAGGGTCGAGATCCCTTCACCGGGAGTGACCCCTTTAGCAATAACTGGCAGATGCTACAACACTCGGTTTGTATTTTAATTGCTTCTATAGTTTTTGCTTTGCACAGCGGTATATATGATATATCCTGCACCTTATTCGATGTGGAAAGGGCCGACGATCCCTTCACCGGGAGTGACCCCTTTAGCAAAACTAGAAAATTCTCAAAACCACTCCATTTAAAAACCATTTGATTCCGCAACGAGATAAAGTTCAAAGCATTAAAGGTTTTCTTAAAAACCATTCGCAACCCTCCGTCATTTTAGGAAGTAGAGTACTTAGTATTCGTGCTGTGTTTGTTGACCATAGTCAAGGCACAGCGTACGGTAGCTAAGTGATGTCTTCCTACACCGCATATGATGCGATTAGTTAGGACAGTCGCGTGACTTTGTTGACCTTAGTTAAGGGTCATGTGGGTGGGTCTAATTAATCACGAAATGACGGGTAGAACTTGACTAGTGCTTATGATTTGTTGACCATAGTTAAGGTCATAGGCGCTAGGGGTAAAAACCTTTATCGGGAGTTTCAAGTGTTGAAATTTTCAATGAGATTGCATACCTTCTATATGATAGTTGGATCCCGATACCCACTGCGAGTAATTGTTACTCCTGAGAGAGTTTTGCACTTTACAATTAGCCGATCAAGTAGGTGTCTAGAAAGGTATCAACGGGGTTACGCCCCTGGGAAAACGAGGTTTACTTTAATTAGGTCCATGCGAAAGCACGGGGAACCTCCCTCAAAGTACCGACACTGGCCTCGCTGAAAGATTGGTGAACTTGTAGAGTGTAATTAATCCCGGCTAGTCTTTCCTTTTAGGGTTTGAAGGAAGATTTGATAAAAACAGTGGGAGCCATCCTGATTAGATAAAATAAATAACCAATATAATCTTGCAAGAGCGCACGCAGAGTGTTTTATTCTCTTCCTTTCCAGGTAGCGACCATGTCATGCCTTAATCAAAATAATAAAATGGATGTGTTGACCGAACCCGCTTGTTATACTGAGCTGGGGAACGTTGGTCCCGCTCCAACTTATAATTGTTATAAGACCGAGCAGGAAATAGGGGAATACCAGGATTCCCATGCCACCGAAACGAAGAAAATGCATGAGATGCATCTCCTTCGGGTGCGTTCATTACAAAGAACTGTTTCTCTGCATCCTCTACGTCCTGGGTATTTGATACCGGATCAGGATCCCAGATATGTAATTTGTTACATGGGCTACAAAAAGGTAGAGAACTGAGAACGGATGATAAGTTTCATGAGACAGAAAACGGTGCAAGTGTAGTAGCCAAGTCTGTTGGTCACTATCACCCTGTATTACCAAAATACACTGATTCTGAACGAATGTTATTAGATACCGAACCTGATATACAAAATCATATCAGTCTCTTTATTTATTAAAGAAGGATATAATTTTGTATTGTTGGATAATGTTTTGAACATTTCCTATATCAAGAGTTGATCGGTTCAGGCACGTTATCTAAAAGCATATACATTCTAAATCAAACTAAAGTTCCTAACGTATAGAACACACACGAGAGGAAGAGTTCAGAAATGAACGAATTCTTTTTGTGGCATTGTAGACTGGGTCATATCAATGCGACCCGACTAGCTAAGTTACATTTAGATGCATATTTAAATCAGTTTGAATTTACATCTTGTGAAACTTGCCAGTCATGTCACAAAGATAAGATGACCATAGCTCTGTTTACTCGAAACAGAGAAAGAGTTAGTGAACTCTTGGGACTGATACATAGTGATGTATAAAGGTCCCCAGTCTACATATGCCAGGACTGGTTCTTTGTACTTCATTACATTCACTGATGATCTCTTTAGATTCAGACATATGTTTCTGTTGAAACACAAGTCCGAAACTTTTGAGATAATCACCGAATATAAGTTAGAAGTAGAGAACCAATACGGATATAAGTATTATGTCCTATGATGAGATCAGGGGAGGAGAATACTTATGCACGGAATTCCTGGACTATTCTAAAGGGGAATGAGATTCTCTCTCCGTATTACTCCTCTGAATATACCACAGCACAACGGTGTATCGGGGCGGAGCAATCGCACCCTATATGATATAGTGCGCTCTATGATGAGTACTACTGAGTTACCTATTTTCTTTTGGAGCTTATGCACTTAAGAATCTACATACCTATTGAATTATGTTCGAATTAAATCAGTGCCTACCACTCCATATGAGATATGGTATGGGAAGAGCCTATCTCTTAAATAAGTTAAGATTTGGGGTTGTCCGGCCTATGTCAAAAGCAAAATCCGGACAAGATCGAGGCAAGGTCAGTTCTGTAGAACTGGAAAGGTTCCAGCTATACAAACTGCAGCTGATGATTTGACAGAACCAAAGGATTCAATAGTCCCCGACGAACCTCAGCCTCTTCGCCGATCCGGTAGGGTTCCTCACCCGCCTGAGAGACACTTTGCTTTCTCGATGACAGTGGGAGCGGGGATTGCATCATGAGATGATGACCCAACTAGTTTCGAGCAGGCCATCAAGAGTGGGGACTCTGTAAGAATGGCCGGATAATTAGCGATCTGAGATGGAATCTATGTACACCAACAAAGTATGGACTTTGGATGCTATATCTGAAGGGTTAAATCCCCATCAGGTGCAAGTATATCTTGAGAAGATTACTTGGTGTAGATGGAAAAGTTGAGACTTTCAAAGCTAGACTTATTAAAGGTTTTCGTCATCGACCAGGCAAGGATAATGATGAAACCTTTTCCAGTGGCTATGCTTAAGTCTATCCAGATCCTACTTGCCATTGCTACATACCATAATTACGATATCTGGTGGTTGGGTGTAGTGACTATTTTTCTAAATACTGATTTAGAAGAGAACGTCTATAAGTACACAGCCAGAGGGCTTCGTAAATAGTGGGAGCAGCGGAAACGTGTGTAAGTTGCTTTACAGAATAAAGCAGGCATCGTGGAGTTGGAACATCTGTTTTGATGTGGTAGTCAAAGAGTTTGACTTCATCAAAATGGTAGATGAACCTTGTATGTACAAAAAGGTAGTAGAGAGTAAGGTGGTCATCCTCGTATTGTACGTGGACACCATACTCTTGATAGGAAAAGAGTTTCCTATGCTACGCTCGGTCAATCTCCTCTTATCACATGGATTCTCCATATAGGATCAAAGTGATACCTCTTAAATCCTGGGTTTTGGATCTATGAGATAGATCTAAATGGATATTAAGATTCTCACTAAGTGTAGTGAGATGGTATCAATCGATCCTGGGGAGAATCACTGGAAAGGTTCCAGGGTGATAAAGACGACTGAATGTCAGTCGCAGGCATTGTCTTTACCCTCAGTGGAGGGACGGTATGTTGGAAGAGTTCCAAGATAGATACCGTGGCAGACTAGACGATAAATGCTGGTGACATCACTTTCAAAGATACTACCAAAGAGGCAGTTGGGTGTATATTGGTTCATAAGATGAACTAGGTTCCTACCATTGTGTGACAATGGAAGTGTGGCTTTAGCCCAGTAACCCCGGTCCCATCAGTGACCCAGACATATTCTGAGGCAGCATCACCTGATCAAGAAGATAGTTGATCTCTAGGGTGATCGAGGTTTGGAGAGTAGACTCAAAGGACAACACGGTGGATCCACTCACAAAGGCCTTTTCCCAGAGAGAGACTTATATGGGATGGTTGAGTATGTGATACTGCAACCATTGCTACAGATGGCCCTAGTGCAAGTGGGAGATTGTTAGTTATATGTATGCCCTAAAGGCTATTACTGTACATGAGATGTATATTGTAGTGGATGCTGGGACATATATAGGTAGGACTTTCTTGCTCGACATGATAGTACGCTATCTGGTTGCACTTTTTCTTAACATGTATACTTGCAGTCTCTCTATTACATGTTGATAAAGCCCTTAGGATATGTGCTCGACTTCCAGGACTATGATGCAGATCATACTAGTGGGGCCTGGGTAGTCCATGAGTACATCCTTCAATGTTCCTAGTCGTGGGAATATCGAGACGGGGCATCGATATTCCAGAGTACACTAGCGTATATCTTCTCGACCCATGTGATGGGCGATGGATGATCCCATATCCATTGGTGTTTGACATCAGAGATGGTATGCGGGTGCTCAGTGGTGACTGGGTACACTGAACGGACTCTCCGAGAACTCCCAGATGGTATTATACCTCACGTCAGATGGCAGTTCTCTGGTGACACTGGTAGAGCTTAGTCTGTTGACCCGAGATCGTCATAGAGTCTTGTGTGTCTCCCACTATGCTTTGATTTCCACCCTACCACGGCTCTACTGAGCTGTGCAAACAGGTGGTTTTTGTAGGGTTCCTAGGCACTCTAGTGAGGTCTCACAAGGCATCAACCATGCCAATTTCAAAAATACGGGGTGCCGAGAAACCCTAATACGGATCGTTGGCTAGATTTCTAGGCGACAAAGCTAACTAGTTAACACTTAACTATGAGAATACGGATATACAACCTTTGTAGATCCGGTGCTCCACCTCCACGGCTCCGCAATGAAGTCTCCTCGCTGTCTAAGACGGATCCCGGGCTCTAGCGTCGGCTTCATCGGAGAATGGACGGACTAGGTCATCGACGACGTGCCGAAGATGATCTACGTCGAGGCATCGCTAAATCAAGCTCCACCTTCACCAAGTCATGAAAACTTGTGAAGGAAACACACTCTACTACTTGGCAAGAGGTAGAGGATGAAGAAATAGGAAGCGGGTAGACTTTAGAATTGGATTTCTCACTCATTTCCATCAATCACCATTGATGGAGCTTGCTTTCTTCACTTGAAGAAAATGAAGAAGAAGAAGAAGAATATTATGATAAGTTAATTCAAAATAAAAAGTAAATGAATACTTATCATAACATAACCCTAGTTAAGTGTAGAGAATAGACCATGGTTTGTTTAAATGGTTAGGGTTAAGAATGAAGACAAGAAGGGTGACTAAGTCAAAGCTTCATGAATCTTTAACAAACAAACAAACAAAGCCACCATTCTTTCTTTATCTTTTCCAAAACAAATAAATAAATAAATAAACAAATTAATAAGATAATCAAAACCCTAGTCATTAAGTAAACCATGGTTTAATCTTTATACTTAACCAAGTTAACATGTATCATCAAACATGATATAATCATGTGCACAAAAGTATATCACATATACAACTTGCACAATTCAAGTGAGAAAATCCATTTAAAGTGAACCAATACTAGTTAATGCAAAGTAATATATCAAATATATAATTATACATTAAATCATTAAATCAACACTTGATTTAACGATCCGGTCATATCGCATATAACCGACTAGTATCATTAGTAACAACTTATCGAATCAACAGTTGATCCGATAACCCGGCTATATCGCATATAACCGATCAATGTCACATCGTGAGAATCGAATACAGTATCACATACAGGTATTATTCTCGGTCCCGCACATATCTCATATGCGCCCCTATTTCGTTTCGCTTTAGCCAGGAAACCTCTGTGTAGGACTCTAAAGACTCGTCAATACGCCGGCAGCAGATGATGATCATATCAAACACCCACAAGCCGCAAGCGGTCTGCTAAACGTAACGGCCACCCGGGTATTGAGCGATCAGAAGATCGACGAGCAAGCCCGCTTACACTTCAGTGAATCCAACCAGTAACACTACCGTACAGTCCGGTCTGATCGTCTGATATGTCGCATATCTCGCCTAGGGGTGGTAAACGTCAGACCCCAATAGCTCGATAAGTCGTGTCGATATGAGGTCTATAACAATTCGAGAAACTACTGGTAACACTTACCAGTAAATCTCAGCAACCCTGGCCAGGGATTTCCTGTTATAGCCAATCGAACACAGCGCAACATCAACTCCCTATACCGGGAGAGACGAATCCCCTCCTATCGCTCATTGCCTCCATGTGACTCGGGACTGTACCTAAAAACCACCGTTTTGCACGCCCTCTTGGACGTGGTAAGATGGAAATCAAAGCACAGTGGAAAGCACACAAGACTCTATGACGATCTCGGGTCAACAGACTACTCTGTACCAGTGTCACCAGAGAACTGCCATCTGACGTGAGGTATAATACCATCTGGGAGTTCTCGGCGAGTCCTTCCAGTGTACCCAGTCTCCACTGAGCACCCGTATATCATCTCCGATGTCAAACACCAATGGATATGGGATCATCCATCGCCCATCTGTATGGGTCGAGAAGGTATACACTAGTCTACTCTGGTATATTGATGCCCCGTCTCGATACACCCACGACTAGGGACTTTGAAGGATGTACTTATGGACTACCTTGTCCCCACTAGTATGATCCGCATCACAGTCCAGGTAGTCAAGTACACATCCTAAGGGCTTTACCAACATGTAATAGAGAGACAATCTGAGTACACGTTAAGGTAAAGAGTAACCAGATAGCATACTATCATGTCGAGCAAGAAAGTCCTCCCTATATATGTCCCAGCATCCACTACAATATACATCCCATGTACAGTAATGGCCTCTAGGGCATACAAATAACTAACAATCTCCCACTTGCACTAGGGCCATCTGTAGCAGTGGTTGTAGTATCTCATACTCAACCATCCCATAAAAGTCTCTCTCTGGGAATAGGCCTTCGTGAGTGGATCCGCTGCGTTATCCTCTAAGTCTGCTCTCCTTGCCTTGATCACCCTGGAGATCAACCATCTCCATGATCAGGTGATACTGCCTTAGAATATGTCTGGATCACTGATGGGACCGTGGTTCCCGGGCCAGAGCCACACTTCCATTGTCACACAATGGTAGGAACCTAGTTCATCTCATGAACCAATATACACCCAAACAGCCTCTTTGGTAGCATCTTAAGTAGCGATGTATCCTGCCTTTATCGTCTAGTATGTCACGGTATCTAGCTTGGAACTCTTCCAACATACCGTCCCTTGATTGAGGGTAAAGACAATGCCTGCGACTGACATTCAGTCGTCTTTATCACCCTGGAACACTTCCAGTGATTCTCCCCAGGATCAACTGATACCATCTCACTACAGCTAGTGAGATTCCTAACATCCAATTAGATCTATCTCATAGATCCAAAATCCAGGATTTAGTAGGTATCACTTTGATCCTATTTCGAGAATCTTTGTGATAAACGGAGATTGATCGAGCGTAGCATAGGAAACTACTTCCCTATCAAGAGTATGTCATCCATGTACTCTACGTGAATCGCCACCATACTCCCTACTACCTTTTTGTTTATACAAGGTTCATCTACCATTTTGATGATGTCAAACTCTTTGACTAATCCATCAAAACAGATATTCCAACTCCGCGATGCCTGCTTTATCAGATAAAACATCTTTCACACGTTTCCGCTGCTCCCACTGTTTACGAAGCCCTCTGGCTGTGTACTTACAGACGCACTCTTCTAAATCATCATTTAGAAAAGCAGTCATGGCACCCAACCGCCAGATATCGTAGTCATGGTATGTAGCCGTGGCAAGTAGGATCCGGATGGACTTAAGCATAGGCACTGGAAAAGGTTTCATCATTATCCACGCCTGGTTGATGATGAAAACCTTTAACAAGTCTAGCTTCGAAAGTCTCAACCTTTCCAAGTACACCAAGTAATCTTCTCAAGATATACTTGCTCCTGATGGGGATTTAACCCTTCAGATATAGCAACCAAAGTCCATACTTTGTTGGTGTATGAGGATTCCATTTCAGATCGATAAACATCCAGCCATTCTTACAGAGTCTCACTCCTGATGGCCAGCTCGAAGCTAGTTGGGTCATCATCTCATGATGCATTCCTCGCTCCCACTGTCATAGAGAAACCGAAGTATCTCTCAGGTGGGTGAGGAACCCTACTAGATCGGCGGAGAGGCTGAGGTTCGTTGGAATCTACTGAATCCTTTGGTTTTATCAAATCATCGGCTGCAAGTTGTATAGCTGGAACCTTTCCAGTTGTACATTACAGACCTTGCCTCGAGCTTGTCCGGATTTTGCTTTTAGACATAGGCCGGTCAATCCCAAATCTTAACTAACTTAAGACATGGGCTCTTCCCATTCCATATCACATATGAAGCGGTAGGCAACTGATTTGATTAGAACCCTATTCAATAGGTATGCAACTTCATAAGTGCATAACTCCCAACAGGTAACTCAGTAGTACTCATCATAGAGCACACCATATCAAATAGGGTATATCTGCTCCGCCCCGATATACCATCGTGCTATGGTGTATACGGAGGAGTAATGCTGAGAGAGAATCTCATTCTCCTTTAGAATAATCCAGGAATTCCGTGCTCATGTATTCTCCTCCTTGATCACATCAAAGGACATAATACTTGTACCCGTATTTTGGTTCTCTACTTCTAATTTATATTCTGTGAATATCTCAAAAGGTTCGGACTTGTGTTTCAACAGGAACATATGTCTGAATCTAAAGAGATCATCAGAGAACATAATGAAGTATAAAGAACCATTCCTGGCATGTGTAGACTGGGGACCTACATACATCAACATGTATCAATCCCAAGAGTTCACAAACTCTTTCTCTGTTTCCAATAAACAGAGCTATGGTCATCTTATCTTTGTGACATGACTGGCGAGTTTCACAAGATGTAAATTCAAACTAATTTAAATATACATCTTTATGTAACTCTAGCTAGTCGGATCACATTGATCTGACCTAGTCTACAATACCTCAAGAAGGATTCGTTCATTTCTGAACTCTTCCTCTTGTGTGTGTTCCGTATACTAAGAACTGTAGTTTGATTTAGAACATCAACGCTTTTAGATAACGTGCCTGAACCGATCAACTTTTGATATAGGAAATGTTCAAAACATTATCCAACAATACAAAATTTTATCGTTTCTTTACTAATAAAGAGACAGATATGATTTTGTATATCAGGTTCGGTATCTAATAACATTCGTTCAGAATCAATGTATCGGTAATACAGGGTGACAGTGACCAACAGACTTGGCTGCAACTCTTGCCCCATTTTCTGCCTCATGAAACTTATCACCCGTTCTCAGTTTTCTACCCTTTTGTAGCCCTATGTAACAGATTACATATCTGGGATCCTGATCCGGTATCATATACCCAGGATGCGGAGGATACTGAGAAACAGTTCTTTGTAATGAACACACCTGAAGATGATGCATCAGCATGCACTCTCTTCGTTTGGGCGGCACGGGAAATCTGGTATTCCCCAATTTTCAGCTCTGTCTTATAACAATTATAAGGTGGAGCGGGACCAACGTTCCCCAGCTCAGTATAACTAGCGGGTTCGGTCAATATTCCGTATTATTATCTTGATTAAGGCGTGATATGGTCGCTACCAGGAGAGAGAGAGAAGAAAACACTCAGCGTGTGCTCTTGCAAGAATAGATTGGTTATTATTTTATCTAATCAGGATGGCTCCCACTGCTTTTTATCAAATCTTCCTTCAAACCCTAAAAGGAAAGACTAGCCGGGATTAATTACACACTACAAGTTCGCCAATCTTTCAGCCAGGCCAGTGTAGGTACTTTGAGGGTGGTCCCCCGTGCTTTCGCACGAACCTAATTAATGTAAACCTCGTTTTCCCAGAGGCGTAACCTCGTTAACACCTTTCTAGACACCTACTTGATCGGCTAATTGTAATGTATAAAACTTGTTGGAGATAATGCCCTCAGAGTCAATTATTGGATCACAGGCACGTGATTGCAATGATTGAGGGAGGACCTATCCCGGTAGGACAGTCTTACTCGAGATGATAGTATGCTATCTGGTTTACCTTTATCATCGTGTACTGCTTTAGGTGACCTGACAGGTCGCTATTACACGTTGATAGAGCCCCTAGGATTTTTGCTTGACTGCCAGCAGTATGAGGGCGATCATATAAGTGAGAGCTGGAGTCTATAAGCACATCCTTAAAAGGTCCCTAGTCGTGGGAGTTTCGAGATAGGGCATCGATTCTCCAGAGTAGACTAGTGTATACAGTCGAGACCCCGACGAGGGGCGGTGGCCGGTCTCACAAGCTACTGGTGTCAGTTGGTTCACCTAAGATGTATACAGGTGCTCATTGGGTTATGAGTACACCGGACAGGACTCGCCGGGAACATGCTAGTTGGTCTTATACCTGACGTCAGATAGCAGTTCCCAGGTGACATGTGTACAGGTTAGTTCATCGACCTGGGGATCGTCATTTGTCTCGTGTGAGTTCCCACTGTGCTTTGATTACTACCCTACCATGGCTCAAAGGAGTCGTGCAAACAGGTTTTAGTTTGGTACAGTCCCGAGCCACATGGAGGCAGTGAGCGGATCTTCAGGGGTTCGTCTCTCCCGGTATTGGGGGTGAGGTCGCGCTGTGTCTAGGAGAGCCATTACACAAAGTCCTTGGCCAAGGCAGGAGATTTACTGGTAGGTATTCCAGTAGTATCTCAGGGTGTTCTGGGCTACACTACGACACGACTTGTACCGCTTTTGGGGGTCTGACTTTTACCAACCCCCTAGGCCCGACATGCGATGCTCATAGACGAACGGACCGGACTGTACGGATATTGTCACTGACAGGCTCAGTAGGGTGTCAGGATGAGTTCGCTCCTCGACGTCCCTTTTTAGTCAATAGCTGGTGGCCCGTTACGTATTGGCTTATACCTCTGACGTGCTAGTGGTTGAATCCACAGCCATAGTATTGACGAGTCTTTAGAGTCCACCACACTTACAGTTACTCAAGCTTTCGGGCGAAACGCTGTAGAGGCCGTATGGAGATATGGCAGGGTCCGATCAGATACATGCGGTATTGCACGGATCAGGATCGGGCGGTTTGTACTAGTGGCCGTATGGTTATATGGCAGGGTTCGATCTGATACGTGCGGTATTGCACGGATCAAGATCGGACGGATAATACTAGCCGGCTTTGGTTTAAGCCGGATCCTAGTTTAGTACAGTGTAGAATTTGTCTCATTGCATTTGTATCCGGTCGGAATACAAATGCGGGTGTGTATGCACAGTATCGGGGTTTTCCTGTAATTTATTATGGGACCAGTTTTCTGGAGTTGCCAGTTTGTTTTTCGTTTCGGCCGATTTCCTTTGTTCCGTTCATTGGCCGAAGATTGGTGGAGGAGGGCTTATTTGCATTGTTGCAAATAAGCAATTGTGGGAGGGGGTTTTTGCATTATTGTTTTATCATTATGATTACTCCATACCTTGACCATGCTCTCCCTCTCCTCTCACACATGAGGTATGGCCGGCCACTGTTTGGGATTGGAGTGTGGTTTAATTTGTTTGTGAGGTTAATTTCCTTCATGCTCTTTTTGGTGGACCCCCCCTCCATTTTAAGCACACAGAGGATTTGGCCGAGCCAATCATTTTGAGTCTACTCCATTTTTCTAGCAAGTTAAATGGAAAATTCTTTTGCACAAATTCCTCCATCATGGCACCTATACAAAACCCCAAAGAGACAACGATTCTACATTATTCTACAGCAAATCTTGGGCGTGTCGGCTAGCCAACTTCGCGCTCGAGTTGCCTCGGTATAGAGGTGGGAGCCCGTAAAAGATTCCGGCTACGTGGTGCCCTTCCGGCGAGGAGGCGACCACCGGAGTTTCCGCAGGAGATCGGGACGGCGACGAGAAGACCGGAGGACTCGGATCACTCGGTATATCTCTCTTCCCTATCTTGTTACTTTGCTAGATCTAGTTTAATGGCCCGATCCGGGGTTTAGTGCGCGGGGGTGCCGGTTTGCTAAGTCTGCAAAATTAAAGTTTATCACCGTTTCCGCATTTGGCCGTCGGATTGACGGCCGGGGCGCCGTCGTGCACTTACAGTGGTATCAGAGCCTCGCCATTAACTCCGTCTAGCTTTGTTTGATGTGTTTTTCAGTTCCGATCGACCAAAATTCCAAAAACCCAATTTTAGTCCACATCAGTTTTCTGTTAAAATTTTTTGGTGTCTAAAAATTTTTCAGGTTGTAAAAAACTAATGTACTGGAAATTCTAAGACTACTGGAAAAATTCGACACATTCAGTCGACCAATGAAGCGCGGAACCGCGGCCAAACCCCTCCTTGGGCCGCGGTTCCGCCGCACATTGGTGTCGTCAATGCATCATTTTTTTCCAGTGGGCTTCTGGGCTAATTTTAGGAGTTTTGGAATATTAAACTTGGGCCCAGAATTTTCTGTGAGTGCTACAGTATTGCTTGGGGGCCCACTTGTTAATTTTTGATCGATCGGATATTTTAAACACATTTTTCACAGTATTTACATTATATCTGCGACCGTGAATGTCACTCGATCGGTAAATCCGGTCTAACTGCTATAGCCCGGTTAGACGGATTTGCGAACGTGACTTTCACGTTGATGTTTTGTGTTTTTGCTGTGATATTGCGGATCGGTCGTGGGGGATAGCCTGGATGCAATGCTAGTACAGTGTTGTTGTATTATATACATTTGATATTGCGGGGCGAGCGTCCGATATGTGGACTGCCGTCACTGCCTGATTGTATTATTCTTTTGGGGCACGACCTGGTTGCGGTCGATGTACCCTTTGTATGTATATTTTACTTTCTGTACTAGGATTGCCCCGCGATGGGGTGCACGGATAGCCGGGTTCTGGAGGGCAACAAGCCCGCATCTCATGGCATTGAGACGGAGGGGGCTTCACTCTAGAATTGGCGGGCTATTCGCCGCACTCGTAGGGGGTACAGGTTGACCCAGGAGGGGTGCCCAAGTTACCGGATTCCGTGAAGTGCTGGGTGGTCCATTCACGGCGCTAAAGGGGGCTGCCTCGCTTCAGGTTTTGGCGGGTAACTTGCCGCGCCCGTAGGGGTCTAGGATTTCATTGCACAGGCTATCCACACGACCAGGGGAACGTCGGGTTTCAGTAGTGGCTCTGTGAAACCCGGGGATCCCAGATATCTGTATTGTTCTGTAATGCTGTACATTTCTGTGATGTTGCATTTTTATCACGCCTTGAGCGAATATAATATATTGGTATATATATTAGTAGATGTTGTATATGTTTTACATCCGCGCTAGTCCAGTCCCCGCTCTGTCATTAGTTAGCTAACCTAACGGGTTATGACGGGACCCAGTGGCGAATGCGGATGGCATATACGTACATCAGTATATTTTCGTTCTTTGTGGTGTGATCAATTGATGGGACTGCATTGATTCGGATCAATGCAAGTTAAAACAAACCTATTCTGATGTTGTTGGAACACTTTTCAAAAAGCTGTTATTGCAAGGACGTTCACTTTTGTTTTGCATCGTGGTATTCATTTGGAATATCCTGCTCCTCAGTCGACGAGGCAAGGGCCGAGATCCCTTCATCGGGAGTGACCCCTTGGACAGAAGTTTGCGTCAGGGCATTAACTTCACTATAGCCGATTACTTTTGCTTTGCATCGTGGTATTCATTTGGAATATCCTGCATCCCATTCTACGGGGAAAGAGCCGAGATCCCTTCACCGGGAGTGACCTCTTTAGTAAAGGTTTTCGTCACTATATTTTCTAAAAAGCTATCCGTTCCTTCAACGATATCAAGTTCATTACGTTAAAGGTTTTCGCCAGAAACCATTCATAGCCCTCCATCATTTCAGTTAAATATTCGGTAGTATTCAAGCTATGTATTTTGACCTCACGCCAAGACATAGCGTTTGGTAGCTGCCGGGTATTTATCTGTTGCATAGATAGATGCGTTGGTTTGGGACAGTCGTACTACTATTTTGGCCTACGTCAAGGGTATGTACGGGTGGGTTCAAATTAACCTGGATAATGATGGGTAGAACTTGACATGTGACTTATGACATTTTGACCTCACGCCAAGGTCATAAGAGCATGGGGTAAAAATCACATCGGGAGTTTCAAAAGAACTGAAACTTGCCAGATATGCGCATACCTTCTGGAGTGTGATACCGTGAGCGGATTCCGTCACGTTATCATGCGATGAGAGTTGGATCCCGATTCCCACTAATGAGTTGGTTTACTCCTCGGGTGACCCCGACTAATTCTTCTTTCAGGTTTGGAGGAGAATTTAAGGTACAGTGGGAGGTTTCCAGATTAGATAAAGTGATAACCATTCTGATCTAGGTTAGAGTGCACGCTGAGTGTTTCTTTTCTCTCTCTCTGGCAGCGACCATTGACCCGACCCTAAGACTATGACTCAGTGACCAAGTTGATCGAACCTTCTAAACACTGGCTTTTGGATTGTCAGAGTTGCAGACCTCATTGCCACTCCTACTTTTACCCTTTTCTCCAGGACACCCCGTATTACTGCGAACGTCCACTTCCATTGGACAAAGCCATCGTATGGTTAGATACGAACTCGAAGGAATTCGAGGATGGTTTCCGGTTCTGGAGAAAACGGATAAGGTTTATTCAGTTGTCTTTTCCTTTTTTGCCTTCTCTCAAGTTACGAGTACTCCTTAGTTTTAGAGATAGTACACCTATTATGCAAATTGGATAGTCTTCTTCCAAACCTTAGGCTGGTGCCGACCGGTAGGGAATGAAGAAAACCAATTAGCCTAAACGGTGTGCAGAAGATATTAAGATTAAGACAAAGCAAGGGATTAGTAAGAGGGCAAAGTAAATTGCGACTGATATTCACGACCAAACCAAATATTTCTTTGCCAATCCTAAATCACCTTTGTATTTCTCCAGGACACTCCGTATCACTACGAAGATCCACAGTTTATTGGATACTCCATTGTATGGTTATATACGAACTCGAAAGGAACTTGTTCCAGTTCGGGGATGGATTCTGGTCCAGGAGGAATAAGGTTTATTCGGTTGTCTTTTATCTTCACCTTCTCTCGCATTGCGAGTGCTCCTAGGACTAGGACAGTACACCCATTATGCTTATTGGATAGTCTTCTTCCAAACCATAGGCTGGTGCCGAACGGTAGGGACGGAAGAAAACCATTTGGCCTAAGGGGTGTGCAGAAGGTAATGACTAAAGATATATAAAGGGATTTGGAGAGGTGGCAAAGAATTATACGGTTATAGTTGTGAATCTGGATAATGGTAGAGGCATTACTAGGAATACCAGGATACCCCATCGAAACATTTCAATGTTTCAGTTCAACTGTGTACTGTTAAAAGAAAACTGATTTCCCGATTAGACACTTCCTCCAGGGTATGTATTTACCAGGTTTGATTCTCACATCTGTATGGTTTTACAGATGATGAGTGGGAGTAAGTTATTGGGAATTGGGTGATCATCCTCATTATATCGGGATTTGTTGTAATCGGTGATATTTGAGGAGATCACCTGGGCTGTTTACCGGTCGACAAATATTTGGTTTTGAATATCCGCTGTTGTGCACCAATTTCAAATTGATATATCTGTACGTCTATTTTCATAGAGTGAGATATACCTTTTGATATTATGTCGATAACATTTACCTATATCAGTGGATGGTTAGGTAAGGAGCATTAAACAGCGGTGTAATTCTTCTTAACCAGAAGTACAGTTTTCAACCTACGACATACAGTGAAAGAGTTGTTAGACTCAGCGGACTTATACAGAGTATTGTGTGTTGTCCAGTGTCCATTAGGACAGAGGGGTTGGTCCTCATACTATATTCTGTTTACTTTTAACTTCTCTAGTTCTTAGACATGTGTTTCGTAGAAACACAGGGTCTAAGTTTTGAGGAGTTATAGGTATTTGAATAGAGTAGAGAACCAGGTATAGCAAGTATCGGGATTCTTCAAAGTGATCGAAGATGTAGATACTTGTGTATGGTATTCAGTTGATAGTAATGATAAAGAGAAATTGCTTCTCTTTCAAGTTACTCATAATTGGAAGCATTCCTAAGTTGAGTAACGCTGATCGGCCTCTCTCCATTTAGTTGACATGCACTGGAGACAGCTGCAAGATTTGAATCTGGTTAAATTAAATCAGTGCCTCTGGTTCTATATTGGATATAGAACAGTTCATATCTTAACGTTGTTAAGGTACGGGGAGTTGTCCGGCTTATGATTAAAACCAGACTCTGGATAACTCAAGGCACGTTTCTGTAATGGCTGTTTGTGGGTTGGCCCAGGCTATGACGAGGGTTGACTTTTCTACCATCTGGCAGATCAATAGAAATATTGTTCTAGACTCGCCACAGTTTTATTAAAAATGGATTTTTTCAAAAACAGTAGTGGGAGTATGGTAGAACTGGAAGTGATTCCAGAACCACAAACGATTACTAAAGATTTGATAGGAACCTAAAGATTCAATCTGTTTTGACATTCCATTGGCCACTCCACAGATTTGGTGGGTAACCTCAGGCGCTCGAGAGGTACTTCGGTAGCCTCAAGGACAGTGACAGGGAAGTTCTTGTTTACCCAGACTTGCCATTGCTGTTGTTCCAGACTATGAGACCCGGCAGGAGGATGAGTATAGCGTCGTTCTAAACTAGTTTTAGAAGTGCACGTATATATGACTCTTCCAGAGGGTTGTCGTAGTCAGTGGGAGCAGCAGAAGCATTGGTGGACATCAGGCTTATGTCTATTTATAGACTAAAGCAGATATAGCGGAGATAGATCATCTATTTCTGATTTGACAGTCATGGGTTTGACTTCATCAAAATAGGGGATGGATCTGTTGAGAAGGTAGTAGGGTGTGATGTCCTGGTATTTGATGACATACACAGAGTAGGAAGTGATATTCCTATACTACGATCGGTTATACTTTGGTCGTCACACGGTGGTTTCTCCACACAGGACTTGGACATTATATCAGACATACTGGTTACTAGATCTATGGTTTTAGATCTAGATTTGGGTGGTTTCCCAATCAGGGTACTTTGACAGCATTCTAAGAGTATTTAGAATGGACGACTCCTGGCATGGTAGTGTACCTGCAGGTGATGGAGTCACCCTCTCTAAAGGTGTCTTATAGACTAAAGTAGAGAGGGATGTGCATGATTGGCAGATCACTTGCTTAGGCAATTGAGTCAATCATGAGATGTCAAGTACCACACCAGATGTTGTTCTTGCACTAGATGCAATAAGTTGATATTGATCCAATCCTGGAGAAACAGTCGGAAGCAACTTTAGAACATAAGTAGATGTTCTAGGGAAATGATAACGACAGACTAATTAAGGAGACAGTTATCATTCCAGGCTTCCAAGGTGACATGGACGACAAGGAGGTTGTCAGAGTTATAGTTTTCCTTCTGACGAGGGGCAGTATTTTGGACAGGTGGTCCAAGGCAATACTGAGGGTGGCATGGCGCAGGATACTGATTAAGTTCAGTTGACGATACAGTCTAAGAAGTTTGGATTTGGAGTTCATTTATGAGCTAGGTCCCATCAGACATCCAGACATTCTAAGACAGGTATTGCTCATTTCGGGAGATGGCTTTCTCCGCGAACTTGAGATATAGAGAGACATAGAAAGAAACATCTAGGCGGATCCATTCACTGAGGCTATTCCTCGAACGCAAGAGTTTCGCAAACAGGCTTTATGAGACTGACTAGTAGAGGAGTTGGGTGTTCGGTATCACACGGGCTGTGAGTATGCGACATCGCAATAATTAGCCTTGAGTGCTAGTGGGAGATTGTTGGAGATAGTGCCCTCAGAGTCAATTATTAGATCACAGGCACGTGATTGCAATGATTGAGGGAGGACCTATCCCGGTAGGACAGTCTTACTCGAGATGATAGTATGCTATCTGGTTTACCTTTATCATCGTGTACTGCTTTAGGTGACCTGACATGTCGCTATTGCACGTTAATAGAGCCCCTAGGATTCTTGCTTGACTGCCAGCAGTATGAGAGCGATCATATAAGTGAGAGCTGGAGTCTATAAGCACATCCTTAAAAGGTCCCTAGTCGTGGGAGTTTCGAGACAGGGAATCGATTCTCCAGAGTAGACTAGTGTATACAGTCGAGACCCCGACGAGGGGCGGTGGCCGGTCTCACAAGCCACTGGTGTCAGTTGGTTCACCTAAGATGTATACAGGTGCTCATTGGGTTATGAGTACACCGGACAGGACTCGCCGGGAACATGCCAGTTGGTCTTATACCTGACGTCAGATAGCAGTTCCCAGGTGACATGTGTACAGGTTAGTTCATCGACCTGGGGATCGTCATTTGTCTCGTGTGAGTTCCCACTGTGATTTGATTACTACCCTACCACGGCTCAAAGGAGTCGTGCAAACAGGTTTTAGTTGGGTACAGTCCCGAGCCACATGGAGGCAGTGAGCGGATCTTCAGGGGTTCGTCTCTCCCGGTATTGGGGGTTAGGTCGCGCTGTGTCTAGGAGAGCCATTACACAAAGTCCTTGGCCAAGGCAGGAGATTTACTGGTAGGTATTCTAGTAGTATCTCAGGGTGTTCTGGGCTACACTCCGACATGACTTGTACCACTTTTGGGGGTCTGACTTTTACCAACGCCCTAGGCCCGACATGCGATGCTCATAGACGAACGGACCGGACTGTACGGATATTGTCACTGACAGGCACAGTAGGGTGTCAGGATGAGTTCGCTCATCGACGTCCCTTTTTAGTCAATAGCTGGTGGCCCGTTATGTATTGGCTTATACCTCTGACGTGCTAGTGGTTGAATCCACAGCCATAGTATTGACGAGTCTTTAGAGTCCACCACACTTACAGTTACTCAAGCTTTCGGGCGAAACGCTGTAGAGGCCGTATGGAGATATGGCAGGGTCCGATCAGATACGTGCGGTATTGCACGGATCAGGATCGGGCGGTTTGTACTAGTGGCCGTATGGTTATATGGAAGGGTTCGATCTGATACGTGCGGTATTGCACGGATCAAGATCGGACGGATAATACTAGCCGGCTCTGGTTTAATCCGGATCCTAGTTTAGTACAGTGTATATTTTGTCTCATTGCATTTGTATCCGGTCGGAATACAAATGCGGGTGTGTATGCACAGTATCGGGGTTTTCCTGTAATTTATTATGGGACCAGTTTTCTGGAGTTGCCAGTTTGTTTTTCGTTTCGGCCGATTTCCTTTGTTCCGTTCATTGGCCGAAGATTGGTGGAGGAGAGCTTATTTGCATTGTATGCAATCTCATTGCAAATTTCATAGAAGGTATGCAATCTCATTGCAAATTTCAACACTTGAAATTCCCGATAATATTTTGCCCCTAGCAGCTATATGACCTTAACATAGTCAACAAATCATAAGTGCTAGTCAAGTTCAACCCGTCATTTCCCGATTGAATTAAACCCACCCGCACGACCCTTAACATAGTCAACAAAGTCGCACGACTACCCTAATCCAATCGCATCATATGCTTATACAGATCAACACTAATTAGCTACCGCACACTACGCTTTAACATAGTCAACAAACGTAGCACGAATACTAACTAGTACTTATCTGAAATGACGGAGGGCTACGACAGGTTTTTCTGAAAACCTATTGCATAATGAACTTGATATCGTTGTAGGATCGAATGAATTTTGAAATGGAGTGTCTTTGAGGCTTTTCTAGTTTTGCTAAAGGAGTCACTCCCGGTGAAGGGATCGTCGGTCCTTTCCTTGTCGAATGAGGTGCGGGATATATCATATATATCACTGTGCAAAGCAGAAACTCTTAAAAGCAATCAAAAGACAAACCGAGTGTGTAGCATCTGCCAGTTATTGCTAAAGGAGTCACTCCCGGTGAAGGGATCTCGGTCCTTTCCTCATCGAATAAGGTGCAGGATATATCGCATATACCGCTGTGCAAAGCAAGAACTGTAGCTACCCCTTTTATTTTTGAAATTCGATTCTACAGCATCTTAGGTTTCTTTTATTTCATTAATCACATTATTGAAGTCCCATCATTTAAGTACCTAAACATCACAGATAAATACGACGTACACTTATGCCATCCGCATTCGCCTCGATGTCCCCTCGTGCACCGTTAGGTTAGGTACCTAACGACAGAGCGGGGCAGGGCTAGCGCGGGTGTAAAACATAAGTAACGGCTATATAATATATCATATATACTATATACTGTATCTATCACAGAACATCACATGATCACATCACAGATATCGCAGCAGAAGAATCATATGAAATATTGGATATACTAGGACGTCCGTGTTTTTAATACGAGCCAGTATAAAACACGGATTCCACGGTCGCGATGAATAGCCAAACCCACACCCCTAGACCCCTACGAGAGCGGCAAGCAACCCTACCAATTCTAGAGTTAGGAGACCCGGACTCGACTCCTCGAGTTGGTCTCCCACTGGACTCCAGAACCCGGTTACTTGTGCTCCCCTCCTTGGGTCTATCCTAGTGCGGAAAAGTAAATAATATACAAAAGGTGACAACTTCCGCAACTTGGAAGCGCCCCAATAAAAGAATATTACATACAAGTTTTTACATGAATGAAAATGAAAAACACTCATCTCACATAAAAACCCCCGGCTATTCAAACACGACGATCCAATATAACATATCCAGCAACACATAACATCACATGTCATCAACGTAAGTATATATGCGCATCCCAATTGTCGTTGACATATAGCAACGAAACCGGCGATATCACATATTACACTTACGGTCACAGACAAGAAAGTGTAAAACTACAACAGTTGGAATCCGCAATCTCTTTAGACATCGCATGCCTAATCAAATGAATTCCTTAGACATCACATGCCTAACAATTATAAACCCCACATTTTAGTCTCTTTATCGAAAACACATTTCAATACCAAGTCGGGCAATTCAACAAGATTCCCGACATCCTGATCGAATGCTCGTCGCAAACTTCAGTAGACGGCTGCACCCCCGATACCGTCGACGAGGTGCACCAAGGCGGAACACCGCTACCGCGAGCACCCGGGCGGATGCTTTTGGCGACGGGGTTCTCCTACAGTCACTTGGTCGGGGCTATGGGGTGAGGCTGTTTATTAAGTTTATCCGGCGAGTATCCGCGTACGCTACGTGATTGCGACGGACTTTTGATCACATCAAAATTCCGTGGCAACCGATCAAGTGAGACTAATGTGCTATGTTTATAACATTCATTCAGTTATCACATAACTATTGTGAATTCCAATTATTGTATCACATTCCGAATAAACAGAAAATGTTAAACTTTCCGATCGAACATTCGAACACCCAAGTTTTCCCGATACAGCTCAACACATGAAATAAGTCTAACAACATTCAGTTCGTGCCTCAGTACCAACGGTCCAGCCGTAGAAGGGTCAAGCCAACGCCTCACATGTGGCACGCCGTACTGCCCCAAACCCGAAGGTTCAAAGGGCAGTTCAAGACGGTCACATAATCGAGTTAAGGTTTGTTGTCTTCTAGAGGGTCCATCGAGTTACTTGCACTACTTAGAACGTCGTTAAACTACGGAAAAATCAAACACTTGGAAATTTTCCGACAGGGGAAAAATTGGGTATTTATATCCGGTCGAACTTTTTAACATATTCTAAAATTTATCCGGAAAGCCACACTGACAAAATTTGATAATCCGATCGAATCTTTGATTCCCAATACAACCCCAAAATACTCAACTGTTTACTGCATATTAAAAATTCCCAAAAAACTCAGCATATTAAAATAGGAATTACTGTGCAAACAGGAGTCAACGAGTCAACAATATGGCCGCGGAACCGCCGCGCCACGTGGGCTTAGGCCGCGGTTCCGCGGCGTTATGACGGAGTTAAGTCTCCGTTTTTCACAGTAATTCATAAAAATCCCTGCTTAATTTTCTGCATATTTTTAATATTGAAAAATCCCAGATTTTAGAAAAAGGACAGAGAGCATTTTTGAGTTGGGTTTCGGGTTCGTTCGGGTTTCAAATTCCGTCTAGACTTCGCCTAAGGCTCTAGGTAGGCTCTGATACCACTGTAGGGTTCCTAGGCACTCTAGTGAGGTCTCACAAGGCATCAACCATGCCAATTTCAAAAATACGGGGTGCCGAGATACCCTAATACGGATCGTTGGCTAGATTTCTAGGCGACAAAGCTAACTAGTTAACACTTAACTATGAGAATACGGATATACAACCTTTGTAGATCCGGTGCTCCACCTCCACGGCTCCGCAATGAAGTCTCCTCGCTGTCCAAGACGGATCCCGGGCTCTAGCGTCGGCTTCATCGGAGAATGGACGGGCTAGGTCATCGACGACGTGCCGAAGATGATCTACGTCGAGGCATCGCTAAATCAAGCTCCACCTTCACCAAGTCATGAAAACTTGTGAAGGAAACACACTCTACTACTTGGCAAGAGATAGAGGATGAAGAAATAGGAAGTGGGTAGACTTTAGAATTGGATTTCTCACTCATTTCCATTAATCACCATTGATGGAGCTTGCTTTCTTCACTTGAAGAAAATGAAGAAGAAGAAGAAGAATATTATGATAAGTTAATTCAAAATAAAAAGTAAATGAATACTTATCATAACATAACCCTAGTTAAGTGTAGAGAATAGACCATGGTTTGTTTAAATGGTTAGGGTTAAGAATGAAGACAAGAAGGGTGACTAAGTCAAAGCTTCATGAATCTTTAACAAACAAACAAACAAAGCCACCATTCTTTCTTTATCTTTTCCAAAACAAATAAATAAATAAATAAACAAATGAATAAGATAATCAAAACCCTAGTCATTAAGTAAACCATGGTTTAATCTTTATACTTAACCAAGTTAACATGTATCATCAAACATGATACAATCATGTGCACAAAAGTATATCACATATACAACTTGCACAATTCAAGTGAGAAAATCCATTTAAAGTGAACCAATACTAGTTAATGCAAATTAATATATCAAATATATAATTATACATTAAATCATTAAATCAACACTTGATTTAACGATCCGGTCATATCGCATATAACCGACTAGTATCATTAGTAACAATTTATCGAATCAACAGTTGATCCGATAACCCGGCTATATCGCATATAACCGATCAATGTCACATCGCGAGAATCGAATACAGTATCACATACTGGTATTATTCTCGGTCCCGCACATATCTCATATGCGCTCCTATTTCGTTTTGCTTTAGCCAGGAAACCTCTGTGTAGGACTCTAAAGACTCGTCAATACGCCGGCAGCAGATGATGATCATATCAAACACCCACAAGCCGCAAGCGGTCTGCTAAACGTAACGGCCACCCGGGTATTGAGCGATCAGAAGATCGACGAGCAAGCCCGCTTACACTCCAGTGAATCCAACCAGTAACACTACCGTACAGTCCGGTCTGATCGTCTGATATGTCGCATATCTCGCCTAGGGGTGGTAAACGTCAGACCCCAATAGCTCGATAAGTCGTGTCGATATGAGGTCTATAACAATTCGAGAAACTACTGGTAACACTTACCAGTAAATCTCAGCAACCCTGGCCAGGGATTTCCTGTTATAGCCAATCGAACACAGCGCAACATCAACTCCCTATACCGGGAGAGACGAATCCCCTCCTATCGCTCATTGCCTCCATGTGACTCGGGACTGTACCCAAAAACCACCGTTTTGCACGCCCTCTTGGACGTGGTAAGATGGAAATCAAAGCACAGTGGGAACCACACAAGCCTCTATGACGATCTCGGGACAACAGACTAATCTGTACCAGTGTCACCAGAGAACTGCCATCTGACGTGAGGTATAATACCATCTGGGAGTTCTCGGCGAGTCCGTCCAGTGTACCCAGTCTCCACTGAGCACCCGTATATCATCTCCGATGTCAAACACCAATGGATATGGGATCATCCATCGCCCATCTGTATGGGTCGAGAAGGTATACACTAGTCTACTCTGGTATATCGATGCCCCGTCTCGATACACCCACGACTAGGGACTTTGAAGGATGTACTTATGGACTACCTTGTCCCCACTAGTATGATCCGCATCACAGTCCAGGAAGTCAAGTACACATCCTAAGGGCTTTACCAACATGTAATAGAGAGACAATCTGAGTACACGTTAAGGTAAAGAGTAACCAGATAGCATACTATCATGTCGAGCAAGAAAGTCCTCCCTATATATGTCCCAGCATCCACTACAATATACATCCCATGTACAGTAATGGCCTCTAGGGCATACATATAACTAACAGTTTTTGGGTACAGTCCCGATTCACATGGAGGCAATGAGCGATAGGAGGGGATTCGTCTCTCCCGGTATTGGGGGTTGATGTTGCGCTATGCTCGACTGGCCATAACTGGAAATCCCTGGCCAGGGTTGCACTGATTTACTGGTAAGTGTTATCAGTAGTTTCATGCTTGTTGTGGACCTTACATCGGCATGACTTATCAAGCTACTGGGGTCTGACGTTTACCACCCCTAGGCGCAATATGAGACATATCAGACGAACAGATCGGACTGTGCGGTAAGTGTTACTGGTTGGATTCACAGGAGTGTGAGCGGGCTTGCTCGTTGATCTTCTGATCGCTCAATACCCGGGTGGCCATTACGTTTACCAGACCGCTTGCGGCTTGTGGGTGTTTGATATGATCATCACCTGCTGCCGGCGTATTGACGAGTCTTTAGAGTCCTACACAGAGGTTTCCTGGCTCAAGCGAAACGAAATAGGAGCGCATATGCGATATGTGCGAGACCGAGAATAATACCAGTATGTGATACTGAATTCTATTCTTGCGATTTGTATCGTCGGACGGTTATATAAGATATAGCCGGGTCACCGAATCAAATGTTGATTCGATATATTGATACACTTGATATTAGTCGGTTATATGCAGTATGACCGGATCTTTAAATCAAGTGTTGATTTAATGATTTAATGTATAATTATATATTGGATATATTACTTTACATTAACTAGTATTGTTCACTTAAGATTGATTTTCTCACTTGATATGCACAAGTTGTGTTAGTTATATGTAAGCCCTAGAGGCCATTACTGTACATTGGATGTATATTGTAGTGGATGCTGGGACATATATAGGTAGGACTTTCTTGCTCGACATGATAGTACGCTATGTGGTTGCTCTTTATCTTAACATGTATACTTTCTGTCTCTCTGATTACATGTTGATAAAGCCCTTAGGATGTTTACTCGACTTCCAGGACTATGATGCAGATCATACTAGTGGGGCCTGGGTAGTCAATGAGTACATTCTTCATTGTTCCTAGTCATGGGAATATCGAGATGGGGCATCGATATTCCAGAGTAGACTAGCGCATATCTTCTCGACCCATGCGATGGGCGATAGATGATCCCATATCCATTGGTGTTTGACATCGAAGATTGTATGCGGGTGCTCAGTGGAGACTGGGTACACTGAACAGACTCGCCGAGAACTCCCAGATGGTATTATATCTACAAACCCGACTATGGATCGTTTACTAGATATTTAGGCGAAACAAGCAAACTAGTTAACATTTTAACTAAGGGAACGGATATACAACCTTTGTAGATCCGGTCCACAACCTCCACGGCTCCGCAATGAGGTCCCCTCGCTGTCCAAATCATGTCTTGGGCTCTAGCGTCGGCATCATCGAAGAATGGGCGGGCTTGATCGTCGGTTCGATGCCGAAGATGATCTACGTCGAGGCATCGCTAGAACAAGCTCCAACTTCACCAAGTCGGAAAAACTTGTGAAGGAAACACCCTATACTACTTGGCAAGAGGTAGAGGATGAAGAAATAAGAAGTGGGTAAACTTTAGTTTTGGATTTCTCACTATTGTGGTATCAGAGCATAAATGGTGGACTTATTTTGTTTTTAGTTGAAACTTCTTGAAACCTTGACTAAGTCCACCATTCTTGTCTTTTCTCTAACCCTAACCACTTATATAACCTTGGTTAAATCTCTACACTAAACTATGGTTGTTGACATGATAAGTATCATATTGTTTTTATTTTTAATTAAGACTTATCATATCATCTTCTTCTTTCTTCATCTTCTTCTTCAATGAAGAAAGCTTGCTACTCCAATGGCAAGTCATGAAATCTAGTGAGAAATCCAAAACTAAAGTTTACCCACTTCCTATTTCATCATCCTCTACCTCTTGCCAAGTAGTATAGGGTGTTTCCTTCACAAGTTTTTCTGACTTGGTGAAGTTGGAGCTTGTTCTAGCGATGCCTCGACGTAGATCATCTTCGGCATCGAACCGACGATCAAGCCCGCCCATTCTTCGATGATGCCGACGCTAGAGCCCAAGACATGATTTGGACAGCGAGGGGACCTCATTGCGGAGCCGTGGAGGTGGTGGACCGGATCTACAAAGGTTGTATATCCGTTCCCTTAGTTAAAATGTTAACTAGTTTGCTTGTTTCGCCTAAATATCTAGTAAACGATCCGTAGTCGGGTTTGTAGGCATCCGTAAAATTTGATTTGTGCATGTTTGATCACTTGTGAGACTTCACTAGAGTGCCTAGGAACCCTACAGTGGTATCAGAGCCTTGCTAGAGCCTTAGGCGATGTCTAGACGGAGTTTGAAAGCCGGACGAACCGAAACCCTACCCGGAATATGCTCTCTGGGCTTTTTCCGAAAATGCGGATTTTTGTGTATTAAAAATGCCTAAAAAATTCAATAAATAATTATAAGAATTACTGTACAAACTCAGGCGAAAGATTCATCTAAACGGTGGCGGAACCGAGGCAGAAGCCCAACTTCTGCGGCGGTTCCGCGGTCCCCTGGTGACGTCATCACATCTTTTCTGCACAGTAATTCCTATTTAATTATTCTGGACTTTCTGGGGATATTTAAAATTTATTCCAGAGTTGAATGTTCTGGGTTGTTTTGGGGATTCGATTGTTCGATCGGATTATCAGATTTTGTCTATGTGGCTTTCCGGATAAATTTTAGAATATGTTAAAAAGTTCGACCGGATATAAATACCCAATTTTTCCCCTGTCGGGAAATTTCCAAGTGTTGGATTTTTCCGTAGTTTGACGACGTTCT
Source organism: Agapanthus africanus (assembly GCA_030015575.1). Classification (NCBI taxonomy): domain Eukaryota; kingdom Viridiplantae; phylum Streptophyta; class Magnoliopsida; order Asparagales; family Amaryllidaceae; genus Agapanthus; species Agapanthus africanus. Next base: position 417,878,011 of record JASDDO010000012.1, read on the forward strand.
AAGTAGTGCAAGTAACGCGATGGACCCTCTAGAAGACAACAAACCTTAACTCGATTATGTGACCGTCTTGAACTGCCCTTTGAACCTTCGGGTTTGGGGCAGTACGGCGTGCCACATGTGAGGCGTTGGCTTGACCCTTCTACGGCTGGACCGTTGGTACTGAGGCACGAACTGAATGTTGTTAGACTTATTTCATGTGTTGAGCTGTATCGGGAAAACTTGGGTGTTCGATTGTTCGATCGAAAAGTTTAGCATTTTCTATTTATCTGGAATGTGATACAATAATTGGAATTCACAAATAGTTATGAGATAACGGAATGAATATTATAAACATAGCAGTTTAGTCTTACTTGATCAGTTGCCACGGAATTTTGATGTGATCAAAAGTCCATCGCAATCACGTAGTGTACGCGGATACTCGCCGGGTAAACTTAATAGAAAGCTTCACTCCATAGCCCCGACCAAGTGACTGTAGGAGAACCCCGTCGCCGAAAGCATCCGTTCGGGTGCTCGCGGTGGCGGTGTTCCGCCTTGGTGCACTTCGTCGATGGTATCGGGGGTGCGGCCGTCTACTGAAGTTTGCGACGAGCATTCGATCAGTATGTCGGGAATCCTGTTGAATTGCCCGACTTGATATTGAAAAGAGTTTTCGATAATGAGACTAAAATGCGGGGTTTATAATTATTAGGCATGCGATGTCTAAGGAATTCATTTGATTAGGCATAAGATGTCTAAAGAGATTGCGGATTCCAACTGTTGTAGTTTTGCACTTTATTTTCTGTGACCGTAAGTGTAATATGTGATATCGCCGGTTTCGTTGCTATATGTCAACGACAATTGGGATGGACATATTTACTTACGTTGATGACATGTGATGTTATGTGTTGCTGGATATGTTATATTGGATCGTCGTGTTTGAATAGCCGGGGGTTTTTATGTGAGATGAGTGTTTTTCATTTTCATTCATGTAAAAACTTGTATGTAATATTCTTTTATTGGGGCACTTCCAGGTTGCGGAAGTTGTCACCGTTGATGTATATTATTTACTTTTCTGCACTAGGATAGACCCAAGGAGGGGAGCACAAGTAACCGGGTTCTGGGGTCCAGTGGGAGACCAACTCGAGGAGTCGAGTCCGGGTCTCCTAACCCTAGAATTGGTAGGGTTGCTTGCCGCTCTCGTAGGGGTCTAGGGGTGTGGGATTGGCTATTCATCACGACCGTGGAATCCGTGTTTTATACTGGCTCGTATTGAAAACACGGACGTCCTAGTATATCCAATATTTCATATGATTCTTCTGCTGTGCTTTATCTGTGATGTGATCATGCGATATTCTGTGACAGGTATCATATATAGTATATATGATATATTATATAGACGTTGCTTATGTTTTACACCCGCGCTAGCCCTGCCCCGCTCTGCCGTTAGTTACCTAACCTAACGGTGCACGAGGGGACATCGAGGCGAATGAGGATGGCATAAGTGTACGTCATATTTATCTGTGATGTTTAGGTAATTTAAATGATGGGATATTCATTAATGAGATTAATGAAAGAAAATAAACCTAATTGATGTTGTGGAATCGAATTTCAAAATAAAACAGGCAGCTACAGTTCTTGCTTTGCATCGCGGTGTTCCTTGTAGAACATCCTGCACCTTATTCGATAGGGAAAGGACCGAGATCTCTTCACCGGGAGTGACTCCTTTAGCAATAACTGGCAGATGCTACAACCCTCGGTTTGTCTTTGATCGCTTCTATAGTTTACGCTTTGCATAGTGATATATATGATATATCCCGCACCTCATTCGACGAGGAAAGGGCCGACGATCCCTTCACCGGGAGTGACCCCTTTAGCAAAACTAGAAAAGCTTCAAAAACTTTCCATTTAAAAACCATTTGATTCCGCAACGAGATCAAGTTCAAAGCGTTAAAGGTTTTCACAAAAACCATTCGCAACCCTCCGTCATTTTAGGAAGTAGAGTACTTAGTATTCGTGCTGTGTTTGTTGACCATAGTCAAGGCACAGTGTACGGTAGCTAAGTGATGTCTTCCTACACCGCATATGATGCGATTAGTTAGGACAGTCATGTGGCTTTGTTGACCTTAGCCACGGGTAGAACTTGACTAGTACCTATGATTTGTTGACCTTAGCCAAGGTCATAGGTGCTAGGGGTAAAAACCATTATCGGGAGTTTCAAGTGTTGAAATTTGCAATGAGATTGCATACCTTCTATATGATAGTTGGATCCCGATACCCACTGCGAGTAATTGTTACTCCTGGGAGAGTTTTGCACTTTGCAATTAGCCGATCAAGTAGGTGTCTAGAAAGGTGTCAACGGGGTTACGCCTCTGGGAAAACGAGGTTTACAGCGAAAGCACGGGGAACCTCCCTCAAAGTACCGACACTGGCCTGGCTGAAAGATCGGCGAACTTGTAAAGTGTAATTAATCCCGGCTAGTCTTTCCTTTTAGGGTTTGAAGGAAGATTTGATAAAAACAGTGGGAGCCATCCTGATTAGATAAAATATATAACCAATCTGATCTTGCAAGAGCGCACGCTGAGTGTTTTCTTCTCTCTCTCTCCAGGTAGCGACCATATCACGCCTTAATCAAGATAATAATATGGATGTATTGACCGAACCCGCTTGTTATACTGAGCTGGGGAACGTTGTTCCCGCTCCGACTTATAATTGTTATAAGACAGAGCAGGAAATTGGGGAATACCAGAATTCCTATGCCGCCCAAACGAAGAAAGTGCATATGATGCATCTCCTTCGGGTGTGTTCATTATAAAGAACTGTTTCTCAGTATCCTCTGCATCCTGGGTATATGATACCGGATCAGGATCCCAGATATGTAATCTGTTACATAGGGCTACAAAAAGGTAGAAAAACTGAGAACGGGTGATAAGTTTCATGAGACAGAAACCGGGGCAAGTGTTGCAGCCAAGTCTGTTGGTCACTGTCACCCTGTATTACGAATACATTGATTCTGAACAAATGCTATTAGATACCGAACCTGATATACAAAATCATATCAGTCTCTTTATTAGTAAAGAAATGATATAATTTTGTATTGTTGGATAATGTTTTGAACATTTCCTATATCAAAAGTTGATCGGTTCAGGCACGTTATCTAAAAGCATTGACGTTCTAAATCAAACTACAGTTCCTTGTATACAGAACACACACAAGAGGAAGAGTTCAGAAATGAACGAATCCTTCTTGAGGCATTGTAGACTAGGTCACATCAATGCGACCCGACTGGCTAAAGTTACATTTTAGATGCATATTTAAATCAGTTTGAATTTACATCTTGTGAAACTTGCCAGTCATGTCACAAAGATTAGATGACCATAGCTCTGTTTATTAGAAACAGAGAAAGAGTTAGTAAACTCTTGGGACTGATACGTGATGATGTATGTAAAGTCTCCTGTCTACATATGCCAGGACTGGTTCTTCACACTTCATTATATTCTCTGATAATCTCTCAAGATTCAGTCATATGTTTCTGTTGAAACATAAGTCCGAACCTTTTGAGATATTCACAGAATATAAGTTAGAAGTAGAGAACCAAAATACGGGTATAAGTATTATGTCCTATGATAAGATCAGGGAGGAGAATACTTGTGCATAGAATTCCTGGACTATTCTAAAGGAGAATGAGATTTTCTCTCAGTGTTACTCCTCTGAATACACCACAGCACAACGGTGTATCAGGGCGGAGCAATTGCACAATATTAGATATGGTGTGCTCTATGATGAGTATTACTGAGTTACCTATTTCCTTTTGGGGTTATGCACTTGAGAAGCTGCATACCTATTGAATCAGGTTCGAATCAAATCAGTGCCTACCACTCCATATAAGATATGGTGTGGGAAGATCCTATCTCTTAAGTAAGTTAAGATTTGGGATTGTCCGGCCTATGTCAAAAGCAAAATCCGAACAAGATCGAGGCAGGATCAGTTCTGTAGAACTGGAAAGGTTCCAGCTATACAAAACTGCAGTTGATGATTTGACAGAACCAAAGGATTCTATAGTTCCCGACGAACCTCAGCCTCTCCGCCGATCTAGTAGGGTTCCTCATCCGCCTGAAAGATACCTCGATTTCTCGATGACAGTGGGAGAAAGGATTGCATCATGAGATGATGACCCAACTAGTTTCGAGCAGGCCATCGAGAGTAGGGACTCTATAAGAATGGCTGGATGCTTAGCGATCTGAGATGGAATCCATGTACACCAGTAAAGTATGGACTTTAGCTGCTATATCTGAAGGGTTAAATCCCCATCAGGAGCAAGTATATCTTGAGAAGATTACTTGGTGTAGATGGAAAAGTTGAGACTTTCAAAGCTAGACTTGTTAAAGGTTTTCGTCATCGACCAGGCGTGGATAATGATGAAACCTTTTTCCAGTAGCTATGCTTAAGTCTATCCAGATCCTACTTACCACGGCTACATACCATGACTACGATATCTGGCGGTTGGGTGCCATGACTGTTTTTCTAAATACTGATTTAGGAGAGAACGTCTATAAGAACACAGCCAGAGGTCTTCGTAAACAGTGGGAGCAGCGGAAACGTGTGCAGGTTGCTTTACATAATGAAGCAGGCATCGCGGAGTTGGAACGTCTGTTTTGATGTTAAAGTCAAAGTGTTTGACTTCATCAAAATGGTAGACGAACCTTGTATATACAAAAGGGTAGTAGAGAGTAAGGTGGTCATCTTCGTATTGTACGTAGACAACATACTCTTGATAGGAAAAGAGTTTCCTATACTACGATCGGCCAATCTCCTATTATCACTAGGATTCTCCAAATAGGATCAAAGTGATACCTCCTAAATCCTGAGTTTTCATCTATGAGATAGATGTAATTGGATGCTAGGATTCTCACTAGGTGTAGTGAGATAGTATCAATCGATCCTGGAGAGAATCACTGGAAGTGTTCCAGGGTGATAAAGACGACTGAATGTGAGTCACAGGAATTGTCTTTACCCTCAGTAAAGGGACGGTATGTTGGAAGAGTTCCAAGCTTGATGCCGTGGCAAACTAGACGATAAAGGCTGGTAACATCGCTATTGAAGATACTACCAAAGAGGAAGTTTGGGTATATATTGGTTCATAAGATGAACTAGGTTCCTGCCATTGTATGACAATGGAAGTATGGCTTTGGCCCTGGAACCTTGGTCCCATCAGTGACCCAGACATATTCTGAGGAAGCATCACCTGATCATGGAGATAGTTGATCTCCGGGGTGATCGAGGTTAGGAGAGTAGACTCAGAGGACAACACGGCGGATCCACTCACGAAGGCCTTTTTCCCAAAGAGAGACTTTTAGGGGATGGTTGAGTATGTGATACTGCAACCACTGCTACAGATGGCCCTAGTGCAAGTGGGAGATTGTTAGTTATATGTATGCCCTGGAGGCCATTACTGTACATTGGATGTATATTGTAGTGGATGCTGGGACATATATAGGTAGGACTTTCTTGCTCGACATGATAGTACGCTATCTGGTTGCTCTTTATCTTAACATGTATACTTTCTGTCTCTCTGATTACATGTTGATAAAGCCCTTAGGATGTTTACTCGACTTCCAGGACTATGATGCAGATCATACTAGTGGGGCCTGGTTAGTCAATGAGTACATTCTTCATTGTTCCTAGTCGTGGGAATATCGAGACGGGGCATCGATATTCCAGAGTAGACTAGCGCATATCTTCTCGACCCATGCGATGGGCGATGGATGATCCCATATCCATTGGTGTTTGACATCGAAGATCGTATGCGGGTGCTCTGTGGAGACTGGGTACACTGAACGGACTAGCCGAGAACTCCCAGATGGTATTATACCTCACGTCAGATGGCAGTTCTCTGGTGACACTGGTACAGCTTAGTCTGTTGACCCGAGATCGTCATAGAGTCTTGTGTGTCTCCCACTATGCTTTGATTTCCACCCTACCACAGCTCTACTGAGTCGTGCAAACAGGTGGTTTTTGGGTACAGTCCCGATTCACATGGAGGCAATGAGCGATGGGAGGGGATTCGTCTCTCCCGGTATTGGGGGTTGATGTTGTGCTATGCTCGACTGGCCATAACAGGAAATCCCTGGCCAGGGTTGCAGTGATATACTGGTAAGAGTTATCAGTAGTTTCACGAATGTTATGGACCTCAAGTCGGCATGACTTATCGAGCTATTGGGGTCTGACGTTTACCACCCCTAGGCGAGATATGCGACATATCAGACGAACAGACCGGACTGTACGGTAAGTGTTACTGGTTGGATTCACAGGAGTGTGAGCGGGCTTGCTCGTCGATCTTCTGATCGCTCAATACCCGGGTGGCCGTTACGTTTAGCAGACCGCTTGCGGCTTGTGGGTGTTTGATATGATCATCATCCGCTGCCGGCGTATTGACGAGTCTTTAGAGTCCTACACAGAGGTTTCCTGGCTCAAGCGAAACGAAATAGGAGCGCATATGAGATATGTGCGGGACCGAGAATAATGCGTGTATGTGATACCGCATTCTATTCTCGCGATGATTGTATCGATTGGTTATATGCGATATAACCTAGTTATCGAATCAAGGATTGATTCGATAAGCCGATACATATAATACTAGTCGGTTATATCCGATATGACCGGATCGTTAAATCAAGTGTTGATTTAATGATTTAGTGCATATTTATATATTTGATATATTACTTTGCGTTAACTAGTATTGGTTCACTTTAAAAGGATTTTCTCACTTGAATTATGCACATTGTATATGTGATATATTTTTGTGCACATCATTGTATCATGTTTGATGATACATTCTTTCTTGATTTTGTGTAAAGTATTGAACCATGGTTAGTTAGTGGTTAGGGTATCTTTTCATTTGCTTATTCATTTATCTTTTTATTTATTTCATTTAGAAAAGATAAAGAGAAAGATAAATGGTGGACTTATTTTGTTTTTAGTTGAAACTTCTTGAAACCTTGACTAAGTCCACCATTCTTGTCTTTTCTCTAACCCTAACCACTTATATAACCTTGGTTAAATCTCTACACTAAACTATGGTTGTTGACATGATAAGTATCATATTGTTTTTATTTTTAATTAAGACTTATCATATCATCTTCTTCTTTCTTCATCTTCTTCTTTAATGAAGAAAGCTTGCTACTCCAATGGCAAGTCATGAAATCTAGTGAGAAATCCAAAACTAAAGTTTACCCACTTCCTATTTCTTTATCCTCTACCTCTTGCCAAGTAGTATAGGGTGTTTCCTTCACAAGTTTTTCCGACTTGGTGAAGTTGGAGCTTGTTCTAGCGATGCCTCGACGTAGATCATCTTCGGCATCGAACCGACGATCAAGCCCGCCCATTCTTCGATGATGCCGACGCTAGAGCCCAAGACATGATTTGGACAGCGAGGGGACCTCATTGCGGAGCCGTGGAGGTGGTGGACCGGATCTACAAAGGTTGTATATCCATTCCCTTAGTTAAAATGTTAACTAGTTTGCTTGTTTCGCCTAAATATCTAGTAAACGATCCGTAGTCGGGTTTGTAGGCATCCGTAAAATTTGATTTGTGCATGTTTGATCACTTGTGAGACTTCACTAGAGTGCCTAGGAACCCTACAAGTTGTATATGTGATATATGTTTGTGCACTAGTTTGTATCATGATTGATGATACATGCAAACTTGGGTATGTGTATGATTTTCACCATGTTTAGTTAATGGTTAGGGTTTTATTTTCTTTATTTATTTTATAAAAACAAAATGGTGGCTTTCTTTGTAATTTGCTAGAAGCTTCATGACGTTTTCAAGCATCTTTGAAAAGTCTAAACCATTTTTGTTTTGTTCTTAAACCTAACCATTACCTAAACTATGGTTTGCTCTCTACATGAGTTAATTTACCCATGGTTGCATTATGATAAGCTTCACTTGATTTATTATTTTCAAGAATTCATTTTTTCTTTTCTTCTTCTTCTTCTTCTTCATGAAGTGAAGAAAGCTTTCTTGAAAATTTTCAAGTGATGAAATCAAGTGAGAAATCCAAATCCAAAGTGAACCCACTTCTTATTTCTTCATCCTCTACCACTTGCCATATTGTATAGGGTGTTATCTTCACAAGTTTCATGACCTAGTGAAGATGGAGCTTGAGTTTGAGTCGCCTCGACGTAGATCATCTTCGGCATCGATGTCAACGACCTAGCCCGCTCATTTCTCCGAAGAAACCAACGCTAGAGTCCGGGATCCCAATGATCGCAGCGGAGGGATGTCAACACGGAGTTAAAGAAGTGGAGGATCGGATCTACAAAGGTTGTAATCCCTTTCACTTGTAGTTAAAGTTGTTGACTTTCTTGTATTTCGCCTTAACTCTAGTAACGATCTTGCATTAGGGTTTCTCGGCACATATAAAAAATTTGATTTTGGTATGGTTGATGCGTTGTGGAACCTCTTGAGTGTGCCTAGGAACCCTACAAATGCTGCTTCAATCCATCAAATCTGACGGAAGAATGTCCTTTGAATTCTTCCTTTGAAGGTCAAGAACACACTAATTCAGCTTTTCAACAATGACCTAGAAATGATCTTTATTCTTCCATAAATAATCAAGGTTGGAGGAACCACCCTAATTTTGCTTGGAACCAACACCAAACTGAAAATACGGTTCTAAAACAAAATAACTATCAAAGGGTTCCTCCATAGCAACAACAACCACCACAGAGTCAACACCCCTTCCAAATAAAAACTATTCAAAATCCAGCCAACAATTCGGCACCTTATAGTAATTCTTTCCAAACGGCCGGTACCGAAAACCCCTCTGCACTCGAACAAACTTTGGATTTGTTTATGAAACATACCATGCAAATGTCGACTGAAATAAGGTCTTCTATCGACACCATAAGGAAAGACTCTGCCTCCCACGGTGAGAGTATAAAATCGATAGAAGCACAAATTGCACAATTAAATGCCGCAATGAGAGCTAGAGAGAAAGGAAAACTTTAATTTCAACCCTTACCGAATCCTGGCCACTCACAATATCATAATGTGAATGCTATCACCATGTTGAGATCAGGAAGAGTGCTAAACAACCAAGTTGGTGAACAGGTAGATAATGATGAATCAATCAATGATACCCTAGCTTCCACTTCTGACCCTATTTGATCTTCTTCCGAGCCGATTCTCCATTTTCCTCTAGGCTCGAACCCTCCGCTCGCCTCATTGAGTCAACCGAACACGATCCCAACTCCAATTCTGGGATCTGTTCTACCCCCATGATCTTCTCCAATATTGGACCCAGCTCTTATTGATAAAGCTTCTTATCCAAATATGTTACGGGGAAACAAACCAAGTCCACAAATGGAGAAAATTATAGAAATATTTAAACAGGTTAACATAAATATCCCTCTCCTAAATGCTATACAAAAAGTTCCTGTTAGTGTATATGCCCTAGGGGCCATTATTGTATCATACTAGCTTGTATATTACTTAATGGAAGCTTGGGATATTCACAGTTATATAACAGTCTTGCTAAACATGGTAGTATGCTACTTGGTTTTATCTATCTTAATATGTGAGTATACGTATTGATAGAGCCCTTAGGATCTTGCTTGACTACCAGCGTTGTGATGGAAGTCACACTAGTGGGGCTGGGTAGTCTATAAGCACATCCTTTTCAGGTCCCTAGTCGTAGGATTATCGAGACAGGGCATCGATACTCCGGAGTAGACTAGTGTGTACGCTTCTCATCCCAGTTGGGGAGATGGTCTGTCCCACAGCCGTCAGTACGTCGTACTTGAGATAGTATACATGTGCTCGTTGGGTTACGGGTACACCGGACAGGACTCACAGGGAACTGTTGGTTGGTATTATACCCGTCGTCAGTTAACAGTTCCCAGGTGAAATGAGTACAGCATAGTCCGCAGACTTGACACTGCTACTTCGCCTCGAGTGTGTCCCACTGTTCTTAGATTGCTACCCACCACGGCTCAAAGGAGTCATGCAAACAGGTAGCAGTTGGGTGCAGTCCCGAGCACTTGGAGGCAGTGGTGGTTAGACAGGATTCGTCTCTCCCGGTATTGGGAGTTGGTATCGCGCTGTGTCAGAGAGCCATTACGCAAAGTCCCTGGCCAGGGCAAGCGAGATTTACTGGTAGGTTCCAATAGTTTCTCAGGGTGTAATGGGCTTCACTCCGACATGACTTATACCGCTATTAGGGGACTGACGCTTGTCGCCCCCCTAGGCCCGATATGCAATAGTCATAGACGAACAGACCGAACTGTACGGAGATTGTCACATCAGACTCAGTAGGAGTTCGGATGGGTTTCTTCATCGGCCTTCTTATCGACATCTACCTGGGGACCGTTACGTACAGCTAGTGCCGCTTGCGGTCTGTGGTTAAACCCATTGCCAGCGTAGTAGTCGAGTCTTTAGAGTCCCATACAGAGAGTTTCCCTGCTCCAGGCGAAACGATATAGAGGTCGTATGGTTTTACGACAAGGGTTCGAACGCATACTTGTGTTTACGAACGTACGACATCCGGATAGTTTTTACTAGCCGGCTTTGGTTTAAGCCAGATTCTAGTATCGGATTATTAGATTTATACAGTCTAAAGTTTTTCCGTCTTTTCACGGATAGGAGGGGCGTTCTCGTAATTTCCCGAGAAGCTTCTAGAAGGATGGCGACTTGGGGGTTTAGGTGGAATTTGCATTTATTGATTTAGTGACTCATTTGTGTGATTCATCCATGGAGTTAATGCATCATTTATTGATCTAATGACTCATGAGATGAATCACTCATTTGAATCAATGAAGCATGGTTGTTAAATGATTTATATTATTTATTTCATAAAACATTATGCTTCATATATTCAAATGAGTTCATTATCTCTTCTCATTCTCATGCTCACCTTCTCTCTCCTCAAGCTCACTCTCTCTTCAAACCCTAATCCTACCACTCATGTGTTGAGACCAAGGATTAGAATAGACTAATTAATCCATAACCCTTCTCTATATCATCTAGGTACTTTGATTAGCAACTAAAGAAACCTAGTTACCTCAAGTTTAGAAGTGAAGCTTAGAGTAAAGCTCTCGGGTGGATCATCTACTACATAAAGAAGGCCGGAGAGGAGGTGGAGAACGAAAAGATGAAGGACATGGTTCATTAGGTATAATCACTTCTCATAGTAGTTAACAACTTCTATGTTTCTTGTTAGTTATAGTTTAGCAAAGATTCTTCGGTTAGTCGATATTTATGCAAAGAACAAGATCGTTTTTCATTTTTCCGCCTCCCTGCAAGTCGTGGGGTGTAGTACATCGACTTACAGTAGTTTCAAAGCCTCGCTAAACAGTAATTAACTTATTAGCAAAGTCGTAAGAATTTCGAACGCAAATAGAACCGGAAAAATCATCGATTTAACACAGTTTCTGTCGAATTTAAAACGTGGTCTAAAAATTTTTCAGGGACCTCTAAAAATACAAGCAGGGAATAATAGGGCTACTGCAGAAATTTGGACTCGTGACTCGGCAAACTCACCGCGGAACCGCGGCAGATCCATGCGATCCGCCGTGGATCCGCGGCCAAGTCAGCCTAAATTTCTTCGGTAACTCTTATGTGTTAATAATGATATTTCTGGAATATTTTATTTTCTGCTAAGATCTCAAGTGCCCAGAGAAGTTTTGGAGTAGAATCTAAAGTGTTTGATCGATCGAAATTTTATGATGTTTGCTAATTTGATTATATCTGTAACTGTATAATGTGTTCGTAAACCTCCTCTAACTGCTAGTATGTTGGTTGGCAAGGGATTGCGCATTTCTGTAATGGATTTTACTGTTTGTGGTTATGAACTGTATTGGATTGTTATGATGATTAGCCGGGGTTTGTGATGAGTTGTTATATTCATTCATTCAATATAATTGTAATATGTTGTAATATTATTTTGCGGGGCACATCCAGGTTGCGGTTGTAGCCACCGTTGTATTATTTCATTTTACTGTTTTTGCTCCTAGGATAGACCCAAGGTGGGGTGCACAAACTACCGGGTACTTTGAAATGTTTAGTGGCCTACTCACGTTGTTGAGGGAGACCGCTTCATTTCGGGTACTTGGCGGGTAGTTTGCCGTACCCGTAGGGGTCTAGGGTGTGGTTATGGCTATTCATCACAACTGTGTAATCCGTCTTTCATTGCAGGCTCAAAAGAAACGCGGATTTCTTGCATATCCAATAATGTTCATCTGTGATCTTGAATGCCTATTATTGCGTCTGACGAATGTACAATATCTACATATGATAGTTATTTAGACGTCACTTATGTTTTACACCCGCGCTAGCCCAGCCCCCGCTCTGCCGTTGGTTAAGTAACCTAACGGATGATGACAGGACCCAATGGCAATGCGGATGGCATAAGAGGACGTTGTATTTTCGTTGTTTTCTGCAATGATAGGTTAATGATGGAACGCATTATTATTAATGCAAAGAAAATAAACCAAAGTTTAATCGTTGGAATAATTTAAAAGAAACCACTCGGTTATATTTAAAACAGAAGATATTTTTAATTGCGGAGCTTTAACCACTCCTTTTAAAAAGTTATCAGGTTCCTTCGGTTATATCAAGTTCACTACATTCACGGTTTCGCCAAAACCATTCGTAGCCCTCCGTCATTTCATTTGGGTATTCAGTAGTATTCAAGCTATGCATTTTGACCAACGCCAAGGCATAGTGTTTGGTAGCTGCTGGGTATTCATTTGTTGCATAGATAGATGAGTTAGTTTGGGACAGTCGTATTATCATTTGGCCAACGTCAGGGATATGTACGGATGGGTTCAAATTAACAAGATAATGATGGGTAGAACTTGACATGTGACTTATGACATTTTGACCAACGCCAAGGTCATAAGAGCATGGGGCAAAAATTAATATCGGGAATTTCTAAAGAAACTGAAATTTGCAAAGAGGTGCATACCATTTGGAGTTTGATGAATGTTGGTAGGATTCCTTCAACATTATCATATGATGATATTTGGATCCCGATCCTACTGTGAGTATATGCTACTTATCAGGAGATTCGACACTTAATGATCAATGCTATAAACCAAGTAGGTGTCAAGAAAGGTGTCAGCGGGGCTACGCCTCCAGAGAAAAGAGGTTATTTAATTAAAGAACTTCGCGAAAGCGTTGGAAAACCTCCCTCGAAGTATCGACACTGGCCTGGCTGAACGGTTAAGCAAGTATTGTACGGTGAGAATAGTCCTGGCTAGTTCTTCCTTTTTGGTTTGAGGAGGGATTCAAAAAACAGTGGGAGCCATCCAGTTTAGATAAATTAAAAACCACTCTAAACTTGCAAGAGAATCTTGCTAAAGTGTTTCTTCTCTCTCTCCTACTTGCAGCGACCCTGAAAATGGCTGGACTTAAGTTACTTTTAGAAAAAAATATACTGACAGGGCTAAACTATAAAGATTGGCTGCGGAATGTCAAAATGGCTTTGACCTATGACAAGTTGGGGTATGTCCTCACAACTAAGGCACCTGAAGTCCCAGGTCCCAAATCAAGTAATGCGGATAAGGAAATCCGCAAAACTTAGGAGTTAGATTGTGCGAAGGCCAAGTGCATCGTGCTTGCCTCGATGAACAATGAACATCAGAGGAGGCACGAGGATATGGATCTTGAATCCAAATTTCTCCATACAAAAGATCTGTATGGAGAGCAATCTCGTATAGCAAGATACGAGACCTCAAAGAAGCTGTTTCAGGAGAGGTTGGCCGTCGGATCATCGGTAGGAGAACATGTCCTAAAGATGATTGGCTATATTGAAGAGCTCGCAGACCTTGGGACGACTTTGGATAATGAGCTCTATACAGACCTTATTCTCCAGTCCCTCCCTTCTACTTACGCCCAGTTTATTCTGAACTTCAACATTCAAAGAAAAGAAATTGAACTTTCAGAACTCCTTAACATGTTGAGGAGTGCAGAGGCTACCTTGCAGAAGGCAAGGGAAACACACGCTATGTTTGTTCGCGGTGCTTCTTCTTCCGGGTCCAAGGCTAAGGCCAAAAGAAGGAAGAATAAAGCCGCCACCAAACCTAGAGGAGGTGTTAGTAAGGTGGGAGTGAAGGGAAAGAAAAAGATCGCAGTGCCAGTAGTGGCCCAGGATGAGTGCTTCCATTGTCATAGGAAAGGGCACTGGAAGAAAGATTGCAAGGCGTGGAACGCCAAGAACCAGGAACCGAAGCAAGCTGTGGCTTCGACTTCAGGTGTGTTTGTAATTGAGAATTGTCTGTCAATCAACTCTACTTCCTGGATATTGGATACCGGATCAGGATCTCATATATGCAATTTATTACAGGCACTGAGAAACCGTAGGGTGCTGAAGGAAGGTGATATGAACCTAAAGTTTGCTAACGGAGCTAGCGTGGGAGCTGTGTCCGTCGGGGATTATCACCTGGGATTGACAAGTGGACACATTTTGGTTTTACATAACTGTTTTTGTGTACCTAGCTTAACGTGTAATATCATATCAGTTTCCTTGTTATCAAATAAAGGTTATGATTTCACGTTTGTAAGTGATGTTGTTAACATCCACCTTAATCATAGTTTGATTGGGTCCGGTACACTGGATAACGGTATATATGTCTTAAACCAACTACAGATTTTCAATGTCCAGAATACACTAAAAAGAAAGTCTCCAGATAACAATAAGGCTTTCTTATGGCATTGTAGACTAGGTCACATCAATATGACAAGGTTAACTAAGTTAAATAGAGAAGGATATTTGGACTCGTTCGAATATCAAACTTATGCCACTTGTGAATCATGTCTCAAAGGAAAGATGACAAAGACTCCATTCATTAGACATGGAGTAAGAGCGAGCGAGCTCTTAGGACTCATACACAGCGATGTATGTGGTCCAATGTCTACACATGCAAAAGGTGGTTTTTCCTATTTCATTACTTTTACGGATGATTACTCTAGGTACGGATTCATTTATCTGATGAAACATAAATCCGAGGCTTTTGAGAAATTCCAAGAGTATAAGAATGAAGTAGAAAACCAAACCGGCAAAAGTATCAAGACACTAAGATCTGATCGAGGTGGTGAATACTTAAGTGCCGAGTTCCTAGGTTACCTAAAAGAGAAAGGAATTCTCCCTCAGCTTACTCCTCCATACACTCCACAGTACAACGGTGTATCGAAGAGACGGAATCGAACCCTATTGGATATGGTACGTTCCATGATGAGTAATGCTGAGTTACCGCGATCTTTCTGGGGTTATGCGCTAGAATCAGCGGCATATCTTCTGAACAGGGTTCCTACCAAGACTGTGCCTACCACGCCATATCAGATGTGGAGTGGGAAGAAACCCTATCTTCAGTATCTGAGGATATGGGGATGTCCAGCTTTTGTTAAAAAGCAGCATGTGGACAAGCTCGAGGCACGATCAGTACAGTGTAAGTTTGTGGGATATCCAAAGAACTCCAAGGGGTATCTATTCTATTGCGCAGAGGAACAAAAGGTTTTTGTTTCTCGTAATGCCCATTTTCTAGAACAGCGGGTTTTAGAAAAAGATACAAGTGGGAGAGAAATAGAACTGGAAGAAATTCCAGAACCACAAACAACTACTGAAAGTTTGGTAGAACCAGTAGTTCAAGAAGAACAGGACATTCCCGCACCCCTCCGCAGGAGTAGTAGGCCGTCTCATCTGCCTGAGAGATACTACGGTTTTCTCATAGATGGGGAAAGAGAGGATTTCATTATCGATGATGATGAACCTACTAGCTTCTAGCAGGCCCTCCAGAGTGGCGACTCGGTACGATGGCTAGATGCAATGCGGACCGAGATGGAGTCCATGTACACCAACAAAGTATGGACTTTGTACTTTGTTCCAGATGGGGTAAAACCCATAGGATGCAAATGGATCTTCAAGAAAAAGATTGGTGTAGATGGATAGGTAGAAACCTATAAGGCTATACTTGTTGCAAAGGGTTTTCGTCAAAGACCTGGTTTGGACTATGACAAAACTTTTTCTCCTGTGGCTATGCTCAAATCCATTCGGGTCCTTCTTGCTATTGCTGCCTTCCATGATTATGAAATCTGGCAGATGGACGTAAAGACGGCTTTTCTGAATGGTAATTTAGAAGAGTGCGTCTATATGGATCAGCCAGAAGGTTTCAATCAGAGTGGGAGCTGCGGGAAAGTGTGCAAGTTGCTTAAGTCCATTTATGGACTAAAGCAGGCATCGTGGAGTTGGAACATTTGTTTTGATGAAACAGTCAAAGAATATGACTTTATCAAAAATCCAGATGAACCATGTATATATAGTAAAGTTGTAGCAAGAACTGTTGTATTCCTCGTCTTATACGTGGATGACATTCTATTGGTAGGATATGACATTCCTATGCTACAATCTGTCAAAGGATTCTTGTCACACAGGTTCTCCATGAAAGACCTGGGTGATGCCTCTTACATTCTGGGGATCCGGATCTATCGTGTTAGATCCAAGAGGATGTTGGGACTTTCGCAGTCCAGGTATATCAACACTATACTGAAAAGATTCAGTATGGAAGATTCTAAGCGCGGTAATTTACCGGCTTGTCACGGAATCACCCTATCCAAAGAGATGTCTCCCAAGACTGATTTGGAAAGGGATCGCATGTCGATTATACCCTACGCTTCTACGGTAGGCTCTATAATGTATGCAATGTTGTACACCAGACCAGATGTAGCTTACGCACTGAGCGTGGTAAGCCGATATCAGTCAGACCCAGGGGAGAAGCACTGGATAGCAGTAAAGAACATTCTCAAGTACCTGAGAAGGACTAAGGAGATGTTCTTGGTTTACGGCGGAAAAGACCTCAAGATGAAGGCCTTTGCTGATTCCGGCTTCCAGAGTGATAAGGACGATTCCAAGTCCATGTCAGGTTATGTCTTTACCCTCAATGGAGGGGTGGTGTGCTGGAAGAGTTCCAAGCAGGACACTGTTGCTGACTCGACGATGGAAGCGGAGTATATTGCTGCTTGTGATGCCGCAAAAGAAGTGGTCTGGATGAAGAAGTTCCTAACAGAACTTCAGGTAGTTCCTACTATTGTTGATCCAATACCTCTGTATTGCGACAACAATGGAGCTATAGCTTTAGCGAAGGAACCAAGGTCCCATCAGAAGTCCAGACACATCTTAAGGCGGTATCACCTGATCATGGAGATCATAGGCCACCGGGAGATCGAGGTTCGGAGAGTTGCTACTGAAGAGAACATTGCTGATCCATTCACAAAGGCCCTACCTCAGATTCTGTTCGAGAGGCTACTCGAGATCATCGGTCTACGATATGCCAGTACATGACCCTAGTGCAAGTGGGAGATTGTTAGTTTATATGCCCTAGGGGCCATTATTGTATCATACTAGCTTGTATATTACTTAATGGAAGCTTGGGATATTCACAGTTATATAACAGTCTTGCTAAACATGGTAGTATGCTACCTGGTTTTATTTATCTTAATATGTGAGTATACGTATTGATAGAGCCCTTAGGATCTTGCTTGACTACCAGCGTTGTGATGGCAGTCACACTAGTGGGGGCTGGGTAGTCTACAAGCACATCCTTTTCAAGTCCCTAGTCGTAGGATTATCGAGACAGGGCATCGATATTCTGGAGTAGACTAGTGTGTACGCTTCTCATCCCAGTTGGGGAGATGGTCTATCCCACAGCCGTCAGTATGTCGTACTGGAGATAGTATACAAGTGCTCATTAGGTTATAGGTATACCGGACAGGACTCGCAGGGAACTGTTGGTTGGTATTATACCCGTCGTCAGTTAACGGTTCCCAGGTGACCGCAGACTTGACACTGCTACTTCACCTCGAGTGTGTCCCACTGTTCTTAGATTGATACCCTTCCACGGCTCAAAGTAGTCGTGCAAACAAGTAGCAGTTGGGTGCAGTCCCGAGCACTTGGAGGCAGTGGCGGTTAGACAGGATTCGTCTCTCCCGGTATTGGGAGTTATTATCGCGCTGTGTCAGAGAGCCATTACGCAAAGTCCCTGGCCAGGGCAAGCGAGATTTACTTGTAGGTTCCAGTAGATTCTCAGGGTGTAATGGGCATCACTCCGACATGACTTATACCGCTATTAGAGGACTGACGCTTGCCGTCCCCTAGGCCCGATATGCGATAGTCATAGACGAACAGACCGGACTGTACGGAGATTATCACATCAGGCTCAGTATGAGTTCGGATGGGTTTCCTCATCGGCCTTCTTATCGACATCTACCTGGGGACCGTTACGTATAGCTAGTGCCGCTTGCGGTCTGTGGTTAAACCCACTGCCAGCGTAGTAGTCGAGTCTTTAGAGTCCCACACAGAGAGTTTCCCTGCTCCAGGAGAAACGATATAGAGGTCGTATGGTTTTACTACAAGGGTTCGGACGCATACGTGTGTTTACGCACGTACGACATTCGGACAGTTTTTACTAACCGGCTTTGGTTTAAGCCAGATTCTAGTATCGGATTATTGGATTTATACAGTCTAAAGTTTTTCCGTTTTTTCACGGATAGGAGGGGCGTTCTCCTAATTTCGCGAGAATCTTCTAGAAGGATGGCGACTTGGGGGTTTAGGTGGCATTTGCATTTATTGATTTAGTGACTCATTTGTATGATTCATCCATGGAGTTAATGCATCATTTATTTATCTAATGACTCATGAGAGGAATCGCTCATTTGAATCAATGAAGCATGGTTGTTAAATGATTTATATTATTTATTTCATAAAACATTATGCTTCATATATTCAAATGAGTTCATTATCTCTTCTCATTCTCATGCTCACCTTCTCTCTCCTCAAGTTCACTCTCTCTTCAAACCCTAATCCTACCACTAATGTGTTGAGACCAAGGATTAGAATAGACTAATTAATCTATAACCCTTCTCTATATCATCTAGGTACTTTGATTAGCATCTAAAGAAACCTAGTTACCTCAAGTTTAGAGGTGAAGCTTGGAGTAAAGCTCTCGGGTGAATCATCTACTACATAGAGAAGGCCGGAGAGGAGGCGGAGAACCAAAAGACGAAGGACACGGTTCATTAGGTATAATCACTTCTCATAGTAGTAAACAACTTCTATGTTTCTTGTTAGTTATAGTTTAGCAAAGATTCTTCGGTTAGTTGTTTTTCATTTTTCCACCTCCCCACAAGTCGTGGGGTGTAGTACATCGACTTACAGTTCCGATTTATGCGAAAATACTTAAGGACTTGTTCACTAGGAAGAGGAAAATTCAAGTGCCGAGAAAAGTGTTCATGACTAGTAATATAAGCACAGCAATTACCTAAGAAACGTAAGTACCCTGACTGTACTACAATCTCTATTTCTATTGGGAGTTAAAATATCAATCGTGCTTTACTCGACCTTGGCACAAGTGTTAACCTGCATCCTTACTCTGTCCACGAGCAGTTAGGTTTTGGTGAGTTAAAACCTGCCCACTGCACTCTCCAGATGGCAGATCAATCTATCACAAAACATAGGGGTGAGCTTGAGGATGTGTTGATAAAAGTCGGGGAATTTATATTCCCTGTGGACTTTATTGTTCTATATACACAACCCGTAGCGAACCCACGGAACCAAATTCCGGTGATTCTCGATCGACCCTTCTTAGCAAATTCCAATGCTGTCATTAATTGTCGTAATGGTTCTAAGAACCTATCCTTCGGGAAGATGACAATTGAGCATAATATTTACAATCTAGGAAGTCAACCAATTGAACTTTCTGCTCATATACTTGATGTCTTTTCCATCAACGAGATAGCTTCCGACAGCTTTGAAGCTAAAGCACTTTGCTATAATGATCTCGATGACACTAGTGCGTCATTGTTTGATCTGGAAAATTATTATAGCGTGGATACCTTTGATAAGTCCACACTTGAATTCGAACTTTTTGACTCATCACAAATTTCAGTAGAGCTTTCCGAGTCAATATCTTATGCAGGTTATGAACCTCTTAGGGAATCCGAATATCATTCCCTTACCCAACCTTAGATTGTCTCTCCACCAACATTAGCTCCCAAAATGCTACCTTCTCATCTTAAATTTGTATATTTAGGTGAGAATGTGTCTTTGCCCAAGATCATATCCTCTTGTCTAGCTTTAGAGCAAGAGAATGCTCTTTTAACGGTCTTGAGATCAAATAGGCAAGCATTTGGTTGGACAATGGCATGCATCAAAAGGATTAGTCCCTTGATTGTTGAACATCATATACATTTGATGGATGAAGCCAAACCAACCCGAGACCCACAAAGACGGTTAAATCCTGTCATGAAGGAAGAGGTAAAGGCAGAAATCGTCAAGTGCTTAGATAGTGGTATAATTTACCCAATCTCTGATAGCCAATGGGTAAGTCCTATTCATGTAGTCCCTAAAAAGTCTGGCATCACAGTCATAACTAATGAGGCTAATGAGTTGATCCAAACACGCACCTAAACTGGGTGGCGTGTATGTATTGATTATAGAAATCTCAATGCCGCAACGAAGAAGGATCAATTCCCTCTACCTTTCATTGACAAGATGTTAGAACGACTAGCTGGACATGAATATTATTGTTTCATGGACGGATACTATGGCTATAACCAGGTCCCCTTTGTCGAAAAGGATCAAGATAAAACAACATTTACTTGTCGTTTTGGTACCTTTGCTTATAGATGCATGCCCTTTGGGTTATGCGATGCTCCCGCTACATTTCAGCGGTGTATGATGGGGATATTCTCAGGCATGGTCGAGAATTTTCTGGAGATCTTTATGGAAGATTTCTCTATATTTGGGGACTCCTTTGAGGATTGCCTTTGTTATCTTGACGCTGTCAGGATAAGAACTTAATATTAAATTGGGAAAAATGCTATTTCATTGTCTAAGAAGGTATCGTGCTTAGACATGTCATTTCACGAAAAGGCTTTGAGGTAGACAGAGCTAAATAGATGTCATCCATAACCTTCCTCATACGAAATGAGTCAAAGATATACGATCCTTCCTTGGTCATGCAGGATTTTATAGGAGATTCATTAAGGATTTTAGCAAAATTGCTAGACCCTTAACTCTTTTCTTGGCCAAGGATACAAAATTTCACTTCAATTCAGATTTCGAGGTTGCTTTTGACTCACTTAAAAGCTCCCTGACTACAACCCCCGTTCTATTATCTCCTGATTGGAACCACCCGTTTGAGCTAACGTGTGATGCATCATATTTTGCTTTTGGTGCAGTCTTAGGACATCACATTGATAAGATGCCACATGCAATTTACTATGCAAGTAAGACCTTGAATCATGCTCAAATTAATTATACAACTACCGATAAAGAACTCTTGGCAGTTGTATTTGCATTAGAAAAATTCAGGCCTTATTTGATGGGCTCACTGATAGTGGTTTACACCGATCACTCTGCCCTAAAACATCTTTTATCGAAGAAATATGCTAAGGCCAGGTTAATACGTTGGATCCTGTTATTACATGAATTTGATCTTGTCATACGAGATAAGAGAGGATGTGAAAACGTAGTAGCCGACCATCTTTCACGCATCTCTTCTTCACCTACTGTGATCTTGCCAATAAACGACTCTTTCTCTGACGAACAACTCTTGATCGTATCCTGCGAATCTTGGTTCGTGGATATTGTAAATTATCTTGCAACGGGACTTATACCTAGCGAATGGTCTAAACAAGACAATCATCGATTTCTATCCTGAGTAAAGCACTTTTACTTGGATGAACCTTATTTGTTTAAGTATTGTCCTAACCAAATCTTTCATAGATGTGTCCTTAATGATGTATTCAAGAGTGTTTTGTCTTTTTGTCATGATCAGGCATGTGGTGGTCACTTTGGCCCACGTAAAATAGCGGAGAAAGTTTTTCAAAGTGGTTTTTACTGGCCTACATTACTTAAAGATGCATTAGATCATTGCAAAACTACTCCACGGTGTCAACATACGGGTCTGATTTCTCGAAAAATGAAAGGCCACTCCAGCCTATCTTGGTTGTAGAAATTTTTGACGTTTGGGGTATTGATTTTATGGGCCTTTTTCCCAACTCATTTAGGAATTTATATATCTTGTTAGCGGTTGATTACGTCTCAGAATGGGTGGAAGCGATACCATGTCGCACTAATGACAACAAGGTTGTTATTAAATTCCTTAAAGAAAAAATCTTTTCGCGATTTGGACACCCTCGTGCTATAATTAGCGACAACGGGACGCATTTCTGTAATCGGTATTTCGAGACTTTGATGCGGAAATATTCAATAAACCATAAACTTTTTACGCCCTTTCAACCCCAAACAGCAGGCAAGCTGAGATTTCCAATAGGCAGATAAAACAAATTTTAGAGAAAACAGTTTCTAAAAATCGTAATGATTGGTCAACCAAATTGACGGATACTCTTTGGGCATTCCGTACCGCTTATAAGACTGATCTTGGTATGTCTCCTTACCGCCTAGTGTTTGGAAATGCTTGCCACCTTCCTATCGAGATCGAACATAAAGTATTGTGGGCTATTAATGAGCTTAACTTCGATTTTTATCAAGCCTGCAACTTTCAGAAGCTGTAATTAAATGAGCTAAGTGAACTCCGCGATGAAGCTTACGATAATACTGTTATAGTAAAGAACCGGACTAAAGCATTCCACGATAAAAATATTTTTAGAAAAACTTTTACCCCGGGACAACAAGTCTTTCTTTACGATTCCCGTCTCCATCTTCATGCGGGTAAGCTAAGATCTCATTAGAAAGGACCATTTGTGGTGCAGTATGTATACCGGCACGGGGCAGTTGAAGTTGAAAATATTAAAAACGGTTATATTTTTAAAGTGAATAGGCACAGATTAAAACCGTACTTTTCCACTGACCCCACGGAGGAGCTCCTGTTTTTACAGTAGCCGCTTTATCATAACTAAATTTTCTCCACCTCACCTCCATGTCTCGATAATATTGTCTCATCATAAGAATAGAGGTGAGTTAAAAAGGACTTAACTGAATATCCATATGATTAAAAATAAGTTTGGGGGAGATTTTCACTTTCATTTATTCTTGTCCCCGTTAATAACTTTTCCTCCCAAGTCTATAGATTTTAAGATTCAAAAGATGACAACAGTGAGAACACTGCTGTAAACAGGTTTGGGGGAGGTTTGTGCTTATTTACGCATTACTTTACATTACAGACTTTGCATAAGCACACATTTTTTTCTTGGATAATGAAAGATTAGAAAGTGAAAAATTACATTTAAAAGGTTGGAAATGTTTAAGAAAAACACGAAAGTTAGATATTTTCTTAAACGAAACTAGTAATAAGTAGTTATGAGCTGTTGTCCCAAGGGTTAGTAAGATGAAGAAAGTCACTAATCTGAGGATAAAAATAAGTCTGAAAAATAGTCCCTATTCTTGAGGCAAAACAATTGAACGTTGATACCCTACCATACGCACTTACACACGTCTTGAAACTCGGGATAGTAGAGGATACCTTGAAATGATCTTGTCTAAAAGCCAAAAGTACGAAGAAAATAAAAATGGAAAATAAAAGTATAAAATGGTGAAGAAAAATGAACACTGGTTTTGTAATCACCAAGGAAGCATAAAAAATATAGCGAGGGTGCATTATCACCTAGTGCCTTAGACCAACTGGCTTGGGAGCCACTCCTAAGACTTAGGTGTTGCAAGACGAGGAAATTGCTAATTACGCCTAATAAGAAAGCATATTAAGTAATCGGTCGGTTAGTACCTCAAGAAGTATTTACGGTTGCATGAAGAATGCGTGAGCAATTCCATCCAAAATATTCACCGACTAAAAAGTGCTGAGGTAGATGGACAAGAGTATGATAGCTGTTAGTTATATGTATGGCCTAGAGGCCATTATTATACATGTGATGTATATTATAGTGGATGCTTCGACATATATAGGGAGGATTTGCTTGCTCGACATGATAGTATGCTGTCTGGTTGCTCTTTATCTTAACATGTACACTTATTGTCTCTCTATTACATGTTGATAGCCCTTAGGATGTGTACTTGACTACCCAGATTATGATGCAGATCATACTAGTGGGGCAGAGGTAGTCGGTAAGTACATCCTTCAATAGTTCCTAGTCGTTGGAGTATCGAGACGGGGCATCGATATTCCAGAGTAGACTAGCGTATACGCTTCTCGACCTATGTGATGGACGATGGATGATCCCATATCCATTGGTGTTTGACATTAGAGATGGTATACGGGTGCTCAGTGGAGACTGGATACACTGAACGGACTCGCCAAGAACTCCTAGATGGTATTATACCTATCGTCAGATAGCAATTCTCTTGTGACACTGGTACAGGTTAGTCTGTCGACCCGAGATCGTCATAGAGTCTTGTGTGATTCCCACTGTGCTTTGATTTCCACCTTACCACGTTCAAGAGATCATGAAAAACGATGGTTTTTTGGTACAGTCCCTAGTCACATGGAGGCAATGAGCAATAGGAGGGGATTTTGTCTCTCTCGGTATTGGGGGTTGATGTTGTGCTATGCTCGATTGGCCATAACAGGAAATCCCTGGGCAGAGTTGCTGAGATCTACTGGTAAGTGTTATCAGTAGTTTCTTGAACCGTTACCATGCATCGGTAAAACTTATCAGGCTATTGAGGTCTGACGTTATACCACCCCCAGGCTGTGATATGCGACATATCAAACGAAGAGACTGGAATGTACGGTAGTGTTACTGATTGGATTCGCATGAGTATGAGCAGGTTTGCTAGTTGATCTTCTGATCGCTCAATACCTGGGTGGCCATTATGTTTAGCAGACCACTTACGGCTTGTGGGTGACTGATATGATCACCACCTTCTGTCGGCGTATTGACGAGTCTTTAGAGTCCTACACAGAGGTTTCCTGGCTCAAGCGAAACGAAGTAGGAGCACATATACGATATGTGCAGGAACGAGATTAATACTTGTATGTGATACCGTATTCTATTCTGGCATATGTGATATCGGTCGGTTATATATGACATAACCGGGTTATCGAATCAAGTGTTGATTCGATAAGTTGATACATATGGTATTAGTCGGTTGTATGTGATATATCCGGATTATTAAATCAAGTGTTGATTTAATAATTTAATATATAATTATATATTTGATATATTATCTTACATTAACTAATATTAGCTCACTTAAGATTTCTTTTTCTCACTAGTGTACACCTATTATATATGTGATATATATTAATGTACATCTTTTGTATCATGGTTGATGCCACATGCTACATAGGTCTATGAGACTCACACCATGCTTATAGTAATGTATGGTTTTGTTTATTTAAAGTAAATCAAATTAGTTGGAAATTAGTCAGATGGTTGAAGCTTGTAGAAGCTTGTGAAACAATTGACCAAGTTCACTAATTTTGTTTTACTTGAAGATATTTATTAAGCTAAAAATTATTGTTTAGCCATGGTTTAGTCTCTACATGAGTTAGTATATGATATTAACTCACCCATGGTTGATATTCTCACCACTTGATTCATTCTTCACTTGCTTCATTCCATGGTTGCTTTTCTTCATTTCCATCCTCAAGCTTTCTAACTTCATGTGAGGTGAAGAAAATTAGTAAGAAAATTATTTCTAAAGTGAGCAAAATTCCTACTTCATCAACCTCTTCTCTACTAGCCATTTAGATTGGGTTGTTTCTTCACTAGTTCATCAATTAGTGAAGAGGTAGCTTGAGTTAGTGTCTCCTCGACGTAGATCATCTTCGACCTCGATGACTTCAAGCAAGCTTGTTCATTTTACCTTGTGTAGCCTCACTAGAGTCCAGGAGATCACTACTTGGAGCGAAGGGACTACTACACGGAGCTATTGATGTAAAGGATCGGTCTACAAAGGTTGTATTCCTTGTTCACTTAGATTTAAAGATGTTTACATGCTTGTTCATCTAATTCTCTAGTTTAGATTATAGTTTTAGGGTTTTTTAGCGCGCCAATTTTTGAAAATGGCATTGTCGATGCCTCCCGAAACCCAGCGGCCGCCCTAGGGAACCCTGCAATAGCTTGAATTGAATTCTCTTAGTGTAGGGATGTCTTTTACAAACACGTAGGGGTATATGATTGGTGTTTGGAAGAAAGGTAGGGAGGAAAGACTAAAGGCGATGTTTTATTGAGAGATGATGTGATTTCTAACATCTTTTCATAACTATTAAGATAGGGCTCATGACAACCGAAAAGCTAGTGTAGTTGGAAACTCTTATTTTCAAGTTCTTTCTTTTATAGTTCTTATCTTTATATGTAACTTTCACCGTCTTTCTTTCAGTATAGGATTTTGTGGGTGTAATCCGCTGAAAACCCTCAGAAGACAACACTCCTCCCATTAGTGACACCTGGAGGTTTAACAGCTTGTTGCACGTGCTCAGTGCAATTGTATTGCTTACGAAAATTGTTGGATATATGTATGCCCTAGAGGACATTATATGATAGTGGATGTATTTATACATGTATATATATATATATATATATATATATTCAGTGTACATTCTTGCTCGACATGATAGTATGCTATCTGATTCTTCTTTATCTGACATGTCGATTTGATCATGCTTTTATTGATTCACACATGTTGATAAAGCCCTGAGGATATAGGCTTGACTACAGTGATTATGATAGAGATCATACTAGTGGGACATCTGTAGTTTATAAGCATATCCTGGAATGTCCCTAGTCGTAGGTGTATCGAGACGGGGCATCGATATACCAAAGTAGACTAGCATATATGATACTAGACCCATATGATGGGCGATGGATGTTCCCACATTCATCGATGTTTGACATCGAGATCGTATACGGGTGCTCAGTGGTGACTGGGTACACTAGACGGACTCACAGAGAACTCCTATATGGAATTATATCTATCGTCGAATAGCAGTTCTCAGGTGACACTGGTGCAGGTTAGTCTGTAGACCCGAGATCGTCATATAGCCTTGTGTGTTCTCCCACTGTACTTTGATTACCACCCTACCACGGCTCTACTGAGTCATACAAACAGGTGGCTGTTGGGTACAGCCCCGAGATACACGAAGGCGATGAGCGATAGGAGGGGTTTCGTCTCTCCCGGTATTGGGAGTGGATGATGTGCTGTGCTCGATTGGCTATATCAGTAAGTCCCTGGCCAGGGCTGTTGAGATTTACTGATAAGTGTTATCAGTAGTTTCTCGATCTGTTATAGACCATTCATCGGCACAACTTATTGAGTTATTGGGGTCGACGTTACTATCCCTAGACTCGATATGCAACATATCTAACGAAGAGAACGGACTGTACGGTAGTGTTTCCGATTGGCTAGATGGGAGTTGTGACAGGTTCGCTTGTTTTCTTTTGATCGCTCAATACCCGGGTGGCCGTTACGTTTAGCTGACCGCTTACGGCTTGGGGGTGCTTGATATGATCATCACCCACTGCCGGCATATTGACGAGTCTTAGAGTCCCATAATGGAGTTGCCTAGTCCAATCGAAACGATGTGGTGCGCATATGAAATATGCGCGTGGACCCGATTAAAATGCACGTATGAGATACCGTATATTAATCAGGCAGTTTGCTTTTGGTCGGGTCGTATGCGATATGACCGGTTTTCTAAATCAAGTGTTGATTTATCATTGACCATTAGTTTCTCACTTTAAACCCTTTCTTGTCTTTTTGTTGTATGCATGCATGTATGCATTTATTCTCATTCATGCACAAAGGATGTGCATGCACACATACATGCATACATAATTCTATCATGGTTGTTGATATAGTGGATAGTGGCAATATAAGACTCACATCATATATAAATATATAAATATTATTTTTGGAAAAGAAAAATGGAAATGGAAATTGTTATCATGGTTTAATATTTTATTCTTGCATTAACCCTTTGGTTTAACCATGATTCATTTTCTATGGCCATTTTTGTTCCAACCTAAATATCTAGATATTTTATAACTATGGTTAATAATGAGAAAGTGAATATATATATATATTTTCATTTCTCATTTTTATTCATATGCTTATCATTATCTTGAGCTCTTTACAAGCCATCATCTTCTTCCTCCTTTCTCTCTTGCTCTCTAGTTTTCTCTTGTGAGCAAAAGAGTCACCAAGTTAGGATTTTGAAGTGAGAAAACAAACCACATCACCATTCTACAGTAGTCTTGCCCATTAGTGTAGAGTGTTAGCTTCCATTTCTTCTCTTGATCTAGTGGAGCTTCAAACTTGGACAAAGAGGACTCCGGGTGGATTGTCGTGGACCTAGAGGATCTCAAGCGAACCTTTTTCCAACCCTCAAGTAGACAAGGAGTCTAGCGTAGGGAGCTACAAAGGTTGTACTCTAAAAACCCTAGCTTTTACTACTTGTGTTTATGTTAAAGTTATGTTACCCTATATTTTCTAGCATGATCCTTAAGATAGTTTCTTTAGCACCATATAAATTTTAAATATGGCATGCGTGTTGCCTCCAAACCCTTGTAGTGGTGCTGTAGGAAACCTTTTAAAAATATGCTAGTTAGTTTTTCTTTTTCTTTCTATTTTTCTCCTTCTCTTGAATAAATAGTTTGCTCGGGACGATCAACGTCAAGTTTGGGGGAATTTGTTCATTCGAAAATAGTGCACTTTTAACATGACAATTTCCTTATTTTTTCTAATCATCTAAAGGTGTTTGTTATAAATATAACACATATTAGAAGTTTGTCCGGAAAATATCATTTACCATTTGTTTTACATTATAATCAATATTATGAAGAAAATTGTATGTTTAATATTTTTACGCGTAATATTTTGTATCTCACATTCTTCATTGAAATCTTATGCAAGATTAGCTCAGGTCAGATACGAGAATCAGGAATCTGCCGATAAAATACAAAAAAGTCGAAGAATCAAATACTGGCAGAAATTCAGAAGAGATAAGAAGATTCCAGATATCACACAAGGACCCAGAGATCAACAAAATAAGACCACAAAAGTTTGAAGCAACAAGCTCACCAATAGGCCGCGGAACCGCGGCCGAGTCAGGCCGAGTCGCAGCGGATCCACGGCCGATTCAGGGACTTGGGGTTCGGAAGCTTCTTTGTAACAACCTAGCTTGTTGATGACGTTTCTTTGTAACAACCTAGTTCTTTGGAAGCTTCTTTGTAACAACCTAGCTTGTAAGGGAAGCTTGATTAGGGGGCTATAAAAAAGACCTAGGGCTACATTGAAAGGATTACACAATTTTATTCCGAAATTTTCCCCAAATTCATTCATCAAATCAAATCAAGAAAAGAGCTAACAAATTCAACAAATCTAAGATCCAAGATCAAGAATCATTGAGAAGTTCATCAAGCGATTCAATAAAAGATCCTTTACATAAAGCCAATAATCATCAAGCACGTGATCCACGACAGGTCCAAGACTCACGGTGATCAAGCGACGTGAAGATCGACGAAAAAATTACCTCTTCAGGGGAGTGATCAAGTGCAATTCTTCTTGTAATCTCGTATTGAAGAAGTTGTAATTGGAAGTTGAATAATAAAGGTGATAATTAGTTTCAATTTCGCTTTCTTTTAATTTCAGCATTATGAATTCTTTCTCTAATCTTTCTTTGATTTTCATGATGCGTGAGTAAATCTCCGCTTGACATGATTTGTAGGATTAGGGTAGATCGATGGATGATAAAATTCTATCCTTTTTTTTAAGTCTTATGAAGTTTACAAGCTTTCGCAAAAGAATCGTTAACATCCTCATCGGACGCGATATGAAATTCTTGATACTCTTGACCACGATTAGAGATACGATTGACGATCTTTTTGTGAAGGGATAGAAAATGAATAGGGTCAATGAAAGGACAAGGGACAATAGTGAAGACACCCGAGTTTCATCCAGAAAAACCCTAATCCGCATTCATCGCCATCAATATAGTGTTAAACTGTCAATAGATAAGATTAGAAATCGTTATTAGTCATCCATGGCTACTAAATCCGAACGAATCGTGCAAGCCTTCTTCATATTTTCTTGATAATTAGATCTCGAACATTTTCTTGATTTCCTTTCTTGAAAACAATTTTTTGAATTTATTGAAACTATTACATCAACTAAATCTTGAACCATTTCTTGAATTTCTTTACTAGTTCTTTCGACTCATCTAAAGCAAGAATTTACGCATTCCTCGAGTCCCAGAGGACGACCCTTACTCACTAACGCTCGCTACACGCGACACCGTTATTGATTGTGGTTACTACTACTACCTTTTCTTTTTGAGTAAATTAGTGGCCATCACCAGAAATCCTTGGCCAAGGTAGTCAAGAATTACTGATCTAGGATCGTTAGTTTCTCAGGTGGTGATGGGTTTCATACTGACACTAAATGTCAAGTTATTAGGGGTTTGACTTTATCCACCCCCTAGACTCGATATGTGATACTCATAGACGAACGGACCGGACTGTACGGATATTGTCGCTGTCAGGCTCAGTAGAGGTGTCAGGATGAGTTTGCTCATCGGCCTTCCTTTCTCTCAATACCTGGGTAGCCGTTACGTACAGCTAATGCCACTGACGTGTATGTGGTTAATGCCACTGACGTGTGTGTGGTTAAACCCACTGCCAGCATATTGAAGAGTCTTTAGAGTCCCACACGGAGGGTTTCACTGCTTCGGGCAAAACGTTGTAGAGGCTGTATAGTTTTATGGCAGGGTTCGATCATATACGTGCACTTGTGCACGGATCATGATTCGGATGGATAATACTTGCGGGCTTTGGTTTAGGCCGGATCCTAGTATTATATTGTAGGATTATTTTCGTTTCATTGTATTCGTATTCTTTAGGAATACGGATGCAAGTTTGTATATACGGATAAGGGTATTCTTGTAATTTTATTACAAGATTATTTTAGTAGATGCCATTTATTTTTCTTCATTAAACATTTAGTTTAAATGTTTATTGAGTGGAAGTGTGAATCATGGTTTACATTAACTCTTGCATGACTCATTGTTGTGACTCATGGCAGTGATTCATTGTGGCTCATGCTTGGTTTTTGTTTTGGGTGAGATATTTGTAGTGAGCCGGTGAGATATTATTGTGAGATGGTTGATATTTTTTTGGTGTTGGTTTTTCTTGATTTGCTTGCTCATCACAACACAATAACTTAAACAAAAGAAAAAGGTAGCCACATCCTTTTCTTCACTTGCCTTTTGCTTTTGCCTCACACTTTCTCTCTATGGCATCTTCTTCAACCTCCACCCTACATGTCTCATATCTTGAGAAACCTAGGGTGTATTGAGAAAAAGTAATCACACACACTCTCTACTTCATCTTGGCTATCTAGGTTAGCAAACTAGATACTCGAGTTTCTTCGGTTTGAGGTCGGAGCCCGTATTACAAACTCTCGAGATGGATCGTCTTCGATGGGGGAGACCAGAGATCAAACATGATCAAGGAAGCCACGAGGAGCTTGGGACAGAGGTTGAAGACCGAAGGACATGGATCATTCGGTATAACCTCTCTAAACTCCTTTTCATATAACTAGTTTAGGGTTAATGGTCGATCCGGGGAATCGGGTTCCGTTAGCGACATTTTTAAAAGTTTTTGTTCCGCATTTGGTCACGGATTGATGGTCGAGGCGCTAGCGTAACCCAACATGGTATCAGAGCCAACCCATTAACCATATACTAGTTGTTTTAGATGATGTTAAAGTATCGAAACCGAAACAACTACGAAACAATTCCCAATGTATTCTAGTTTCTGTCGAATTTTATTTAGTCTTCTAAAAATATTTAAGCATTTGCAGAAGACTACCTTGGTGACAACTAGAACACACACCATATATGAGCCCGAAACAACTTCACAAGACCGGCGAGAATTGGGAAATATCCGGCCAGGCCAGTTTTTGATAAGATTTGGGACTCGAGTTTTGGTGTGTTGTCTAGTCTATGGAATATTGGTTCAGTGGTATTGCTTGTTTTGCCCAGTTTGGATATGGTTTTATCCCTATGTATGTGGGCTATTTAGGGTGTTTTCGAAATCGATATTTCAAACATTGTTTAAAGTTTTACAGTACATGCATTACTATCTATGACCGTGAATGTCATTAGAGAGGTATAACTTGTCTAATTACTATATGTTTTTTAGACGGTTTTGCGAACGTGACATTCACGTTGATGTTCTGTGTTGTACTGTGTTGTGGCTGGATCGTCGTGGTGGATAGCTTGGGTGCAATATTAGTACCGTTTAGTTTTTTTTGTACATTTGATATCGCGGGGTAAGAGTCCGACATGTGTGTTAGTTATATATATGCCCTAGAGGCCATTACTATACATAGGATGTATATTGTAGTGGATGCTTGGACATATATAGGGAGGACTTTCTTGCTCGACATGATAGTATGCTATCTGGTTGCTCTTTACCTTAACATGTACACTGATTGTCTCTCTGTTACATGTTGGTAAAGCCCTTAGGATGTGTACTTGACTACCTGGACTATGATGCGGATCATGAAAGGTTCCTAGGCACCCTATAGAGGTCTCACATAGCATCGAACATGCCAATTTCAAAAAAAATGGTGCCGGGAAACCCTAGACTACGGATCGTTGCTAGAATTCTAGGCGAAAAGAAAAGCTAGTTAACAAATTAACTAAAGGTCGGAAGCTACAACCTTTGTAGATCCGGATTTCCACCTCCTTAGCTCCACGTAGTCATGCCCTCGCTGTCCATCATGAATCCTCAACTCATTCGTCGGCTTCATCGGAATAACGTGCGGAATAGGTCGTCGGCTTTGTGTCAAAGACGATCTACGTCGAGGTGTCGCAAGTTCAAGCTCCGACTTCACAAAGTGATGAAACTTGTGAAGAAAACACACTCTACAACTTGGCTAGAGGTAGAGGGTGAAGAAATAGGAGGTGGGTTCTTTTTGGAATTGGATTTTACTCACTTTTGCTCAAGTTGCCATTAAAGTAGCAAGCTTGAAGAAGAAGAAGAAGATGAAGATAGTTATGATAAGTTATCTTAAAAAGAAATAGAAAATCAATACTTATCATAACTAAACTATGGTTAAGTGTAGAGAATAAACCATGGTGAATTAAGTGGGTTAGGGTTAAGCAAGAAGACAAGGATGGTCAAAGAAGTCAAAGCTTCATGAAGCTTCAACGAATGACAAAAGAAAGCCACCATTCTCTTTAAACTTATCCAAATAAATGAATAAACAAATAAATGAATAAATAAATATGCAAAACCCTAATTATCATAATTACCATGGTTTAATTCTATTCACTTAACCATATGATCAAGTATCATCAAACATGATACAAAAATGTGCACTAAAGCATATCACATATACAATGTGCATCAAGTGAGAAAATCCGTATAAAGTGAACCAATACTAGTTAATGCAAAGTAATATATCAAATATATAATTATACATTAAATCATTAAATCAGCATTTGATTCAATGATCCGGTCATATCGCACATAACCGACTTGTATTCAATGTATCGATTTATCGAATCAATGATTCGATAACTAGGTCATATAAAATATAACCAATCGAAACATTTATCGCGAGAATGAAATGCGGTATCACATACACGCATTATTCTCAGTCCTGCACATATCTCATATGCGCTCCTATTTCGTTTCGCTTGAACCAGGAAACCTCTGTGTAGGACTCTAAAGACTCGTCAATACGCCGGTAGCAGATGATGATCATATCAAGCACCCACAAGCCGCAAGCGGTCTGCTAAACGTAACGGCCATCCGGGTATTGAGCGATCAGAAGATCGACGAGCTAGCCCGCTCACACTCCTGTGAATCCAACCAGTAACACTTACCGTACAGTCCGGTCTCTTCGTCTGATATGTCGCATATCAAGTCTAGGGGTGGTATACGTCAGACCCCAATAACCGATAAGTCGTGCCGATGTGAGGCTCATAACGGGTCGAGAAACTACTGGTAACACTTACCAGCAAATCTCTGATCAGCCCTGGCCAGGGACTTCCCTGTTACGGCCAATCTAGCACAGCGCAACATCAACCCCCAATACCGGGAGAGACGAAACCCCTCCTATCGCTCATTGCCTCCATGTGACTCGGGACTGTGCCCAAAGACCACCGTTTTGCACGCCCTCATGGACGTGGTAAGGTGGAGATCAAAGCAAAGTGGGAATCACACAAGACTCTATGACGATCTCGGGTCTACAGACTAACCTGTACAAGTGTCACCTGAGAACTGCCATCTGACATGAGGTATAATACCATCTGGGAGTTCTCGGCGAGTCCGTCCAGTGTACCCAGTCTCCACTGAGCACCCGTATACCATCTCTGATGTCAAACACCAATGGATATGGGATCATCCATCGCCCATCACATGGGTCGAGAAGCGTATACGCTAGTCTACTCTGGTATATCGATGCCCCGTCTCGATACACCCACGACTAGGGACCTTGAAGGATGTACTTATGGACTACCATGTCCCCACTAGTATGATCTGCATCATAGTCCAGGCAGTCAAGTACACATCCTAAGGGCTTTACCAACATGTAACTTTAAGACAGTATAAAGAGACAAGTGTACATGTTAAGATAAAGGTCAACCAGATAGCATACTATCATGTCAAGCAAGAAAGTCATCTCTATATATGTCCAAGCATCCAATATAATATACATAATCTGTACAATACTGGCCTCTAGGGCATACATACAACTAACAATCTCCCACTTGCACTAAGGCCAGCTGCTGTAGTATCGCATACCGAGCATCCCGAAGAGTCTCTCAAACTGTATCTGGGGAATGGCCTTCGTGAGTGGATCCGCCGTGTTATTCTTCGTGTCAACCCTCCTGACCTCGATCTCCCGGCGATCAACTATCTCCCGGATCAGGTGATACCGCCTCAGAATATGCCTGGATCGCTGATGGGACCTGGGTTCCTTGGCCAAAGCCACCGCTCCATTGTTATCGCAATACAATGGTATTGGACGCTCAATGGATGGAACCACTCCAAGTTCAGTAATGAACTTCTTGATCCAGACAGCCTCTTTGGCAGCATCGTTGGCAGCGATGTATTCAGCCTCCATCGTCGAGTCTGCCACGGTTTCCTGCTTGGAACTCTTCCAGCTAACCGCCCCTCCGTAAAGGGTAAAGCCAAAGCCCGACTGCGACTTAGAGTCGTCCTTATCACTCTGGAAGCTCGAATCGGTAAAGGACTCCACTTGGAGTTCTCCGTTACCATACACCAAGAACATATCTCTAGTCCTTCGCAAGTACTTGAGAATGCTCTTCACAGCTGTCCAGTGACTCTCTCCAGGATCAGCTTGATACCTGCTCACTATACTTAGTGAGTATGCTACATCGGGTCTGGTACATAGCATCGCATACATGATAGAGCCTACTGCCGAAGCATAGGGTATCCCTTGCATGCGAGCTCTCTCCAAATCAGTCTTGGGAGACATCTCTTTGGAGAGAGTGACTCCAGAGATCGTGGGTAAGTTCCCACGCTTGGACTCTTCCATACTAAACCTCTTTAGTATGGTGTCAATGTACCTGGATTGGGACAATCCCAAAATCCGTTTGGATCTATCTCTATAGATCCTAATCCCCAATATGCAGGAGGCATCACCAAGATCTTTAATTGAGAATCTTTGTGATAAGAAGAGCTTGACCGATTGCAGCATAGGAATATTGATCAGTCGAAAATACTGTATATTTTAGCAGGCAATTTCCTTAACATTTGCATACACTTAGAAGTGTACGGTATTCATAATTCACATATTAGCTAATCGGTCGCAAAATATCAAATTACATGTATTCGACCTTAAAACCGGAAATTCTAGGGAAATTAACTGCATTGCATTACATAGCATATTTTCTATATCTTGCAACCCATGTTTCGAAGTCTATGCAGGAAAAGAGATGCTTGCTCGATCATTACATCGCTCGACCATTACAATTGCTCGTAAACTCATTGAAAGCAAATCTGGTATCAACACAGAAGGGATTATACAAATCAAAACATTAGAGTAAAGCCCATACAGAAGTACAAGACTACTGAAGAAAGCACAGATCCCAAGGCCACCAATGAGCGGCGGAAGGGCGGCCAATGCCCACCTCACGCGGCGGTTACGCGGCGGATCCAGGGAGTCAGCTCCTCAAGTTTCACCAAAACTCCTGATTCAGTTTCCACTACTCAAAAATGCACACAAAAGTCCAGAAGAGTCCAGACACTTCCACCAGATCATCAAGCTCCTAAACTAGCCTAAAACTTCTAGAACTTTCCTAAACCCTTGCTTAAACCCTAAGCTAAACCCCAACAAACTTGGCCAACAAACTTTGGGAGGGAAAGTCCAATTCAAACCTAAACCTAGTTCTATAAATAAGACCCTAGGCTCTCTCATTTCTCATCTTGGAAAAATCTTGATTCAATCTTGGAGATAGATAGATTCAACCCATTTTTAGTTTAGCCATTCTTTTTCTCCATCTTCTTCTTCCTCAAGATTAGTGAGAAATCTTGTAGGAAACCCTAACCCTAAATCCAACCACACTTCAAGATCTTGAGTGCAAGCCAAGCAAGATTCCTCCAACCCTTTTATGAGCCGAGCCGATCTTCCATCGGGCAAGAGATCAAAGTAGATCCACGATCCACGGAGACGAGCGAAGCCGAGTCAACGATCGATTTTCTTTCTTCTTGTAGATCTTGAAAGAATGTATTGAAATTGTTGATGAAATAAAAGGTGATATTTTCTTCTATCTTGTTTTCTTTAAATTCCGCATCATGTTATCTTTATTATTCTTGAATATTGTCTATGTGGTGATGTGTGAATAAAACTCCGCTCGTTAAGGAGTCGAAACGATCTTTAGTATGATGATGTAGCAAATTTATAATCAATTCTTGAATCCCACGAGTGTGTAAACCCTAGCAAGTTCAAGAATCGACAACCCAATTTGATGCGATGCTTTCTTGATCAACATCGCTCGAGATTGGGGTGATCCGATCGCTTCTTGAAATTGCAAGAGGCTAGAATATAAATGGTATCCTCGAAAGAGCAAGGGTTAAGAGATGAAACCCTAATTTCATCAAGAAAACCCTAACTCGCGTCGATAGCCATTGATCTAGTATCAATTCTTCGAAGGACAAGAATACGAAATATTGTAGACTACAACACATCTAAAGATCCTATCGATTCCTACGAGCCTCTCTATTATTCTTGATTGTTGTTTGGAAAATACCATTGAAACCCCGATTCTTGATTGTTTATAATTTCGTGATTCTTTAATAGAGAATTGTGACACATGAATATGTATCACTCTTGAATCTTGTTTTCTTGTTGCTTAACATTTCATTTCAAACGAAATAAAAATACAAACGAATCTCGAGATCCCTGTGGACGATCCGCACTCATTCATTAACTACAAACGACACCGTAGTTGATTGCGGTCAAATATTTTTGGTTGTGATTTCTTTACAATTTCATACGACACATCCGAATTCTTTCCAATCAAAATGGCGCTGATCAGTCGAAAATATTGTATATTTTAGCCGGCAATTTCCTTAACATTTACATATACTTAGAAGTGTTCGGCATCCATATTCTACATATTAGCAAATCTGTCACAAAATATGAGATTGCATGTGTTAGACTTTTAAACCGACACTTTAAAGGAAATTAACCGCATTTCAAGGCATCGCATCATTTCTGTATTTGCGCAACACTTGTCTTGAGTCTATGCAGGAAAATACGGAAGAAAATCAAAAGAAGCTGATCAAACAATACGCCAACTAAATCATTTCAGATCTGGTAGCAGTGCAGAAAGAATTATACAATTCTATATATCAGATAAAAGCCAAAACTGCAGTACCAAGCTTCACCAGAAAGCACAGATCCCAAGCTCATCAATGAGCCGCGGAAGGGCGGCAATTACCCCTTATCTGCGGCGGAAGAGCCGCGGATCTGCCACGTCAGCAAGGAATCGTTACAGCACAATTCCTCTCTCCGGTTCCACAGTTCATTGTGATATGTCAAATTCCATAATTTTCCAGAAGCTTCTTCCAGATCAGAAATGAAGATTAAGAAGGCTAATCCTAAATTAAGCTCCTAATTAATCCTATTCTAGAAGCTCCTCCTAACTAATTACATCTAGAACCTTCTCCCCTAACTAACTTTTGGAGGGAAATTTGAATTCCCTCAACAAACTTTTGGAGGGAAATTTGAATTTCCCCCAACAAACTTTTGGAGGGAAAGTTAGAATTTGAAATCCTAGATCTAGGGTTAGTTATCTATAAATAGAGCCTAAATCTAAGGGTTGAGGTTGTTGTTCATTGGTTCATCATTAGTTCTTCATTAGTTAAAAAATAATTCCCTCTTTCATCATCTTCTTCCACAAGTCTCGTGACAAGGCTTGTGCGAAACCCTAACCCTAATTCCACTCCTAATCCAAGATCTTGAGTACCAAATCAAGCGAGAAGCCTTCAACCTTTTAGGAGCCGAGCCGATCTTCAATCGGGCAAGTGATCCAAGCCGATCCGCGATCCACGGAGACGAGCGAAGCCAAGTCGACGATCAAGTTCCTCCTCTTGTAGTTCTTGAGTGATTGTAACGGAATTGTTGATATAAATAAAAGGTGAAATTCGTTAATCTTGCTTTCTTTTAATTCTTGCATCATGATTAGATCTCAATTTGTAATTGTTGCTCTTGTTGTGATGTTTGAGTGAAACTCCGCTCGTTAAGGAGTCGAGACGATTGTAGAATGATGATGTAACAAATTTAAATACTATTTTTAAGTCCTACGAGTTTTGTAAACCCTAGCAAGTTCAAGAATCGATGACCTAGTTTCGTAGCGATGCTTTCTTGATTGCGATCGCTCGAAATTAGGGATCTACGATCGCTTCTTGAATTTACTAGAGGCTAGAATACGAATGACATCGACGAAAGAACAAGGGATAAGATGAAACACTAGTTTCACAAGAAATCCCTAATTCTCATCGATGATCATCGATCTAGTATCAATTCATCGAAGGATAAGAATACGTAATTGTAAGATTACATCACATCTATAGATCCGATCGATTCCTACGAGCCTCATTTCGATTCTTGAGATTTGGTTTGGAAAAATCAACAAACGATCAATTCTTGATTCTATCTCTTAATGCTTTCTTAGATCTAGTTTTTTCTAGTTCTTGAACTTCAACTACAAATCTTGAATTGTTTTGTTTTCTTTTCATTAAAGATTCAATTCATCTAATTCGAAAGACGAACGATTACACTTTCCCTGTGGACGATCCGCACTCACATACTAACTACAATCCGACACCGTAGTTGATTGCGGTCAATAATTTTTGGTTGTGATTTCTTTACAATTCCATACTACACATCGAGAATTTCTATTCAATCAGGCGCCGTTGCCGGGGATCGCGCGCTAATTCGTTTACATTTTTTAGTTTGAAGTGAAAGAATTATTACGTTTCATTTCTTGAAATCAAAATTCGTACAAACTCTTACACGTGTGTTGTGATTTGATTGCAAGGTGATCTGGAGCATCCTGAGCTGTGGAAAAATTATTTGGGATATATTAGAGTGCTGGAGATAGCAACAGTAAGCAGCTGAAGAAAATTGGTACAGTGAACCCATCAACAAGCCGCGGAAGGGCGGCATATGCATGGTAATTGCGGCGGAACCGCCGCAGTGTAGGGGGTTCTCTGGAAAATTTTCCAGCAGGTGATTTCTTGCTCTCTCCCCTCTCCCTTTTTAGCTCCAACTAATCCTTTCTGCAGGATTCTTTGCAAACAATAGCTGCGCCGCAAAAGCAAATTAAAATTGTGCGTGATTTTGCTTTTCTTGGTTGTTTTGCATATTAAATACGGAATTTAAGGGGCACGGCCAAATCCAAATTAGGTGGGGATTTCATTACCCTTCCTAGGCCCCGAAAACCACCAAACTTGCATCCACATTTACCCCCATTAACTAAAAGAAATCTAGAGATGACTCTAAGGACTGTCGCGCTCATTTAGGACAAGAGAGGGCCGTGGGTAATTCATTGCTTATCCGCGTTTTCTTGTGGTGCCTAAGGCGAGTGTGTCTAAGGCTAGTGGTTATTAATTAGGGCCACTGTAGTGGTGGTTCCTTCCCACTTACCTGGCACTTATCCGGCCACAGGGGGACAAAGAGGCAGTGGAGGATTGATCCTGCGACTTGTCTTTTGGCAGTTAGGAGCGGTCTAGAGCCGGACCTAGGTGACCATTAGATTCTAGGGTTTGTGTGCTGCATTTGGTTGTCGCATCATTTTTTCAAAATCCGTCCCTTTTCAAAAGCAAACACCGTATTCATTTTACCCCTAATTATAAGCCAACGCTGCCACTTGTACTAACCCTTTTTAGTACAAGATAGGCTGGACACGGGATTCTAGTGCCCGTTTAGTCCGCGTACCTTTTATCGACTCCGAAGTCGATAATTCTCCATTTACCTTTTCTTTACCTACTACCACACCCACACCGATGGATCCGAATCCATCTAACTTCTTTAACCCTAATCTGCCACCGTCCGTTGGTGCGCAGAATCCTCCACACATTTCTCTCCAGGAAAGATGCTATCCACTTAGAGGTCCTCTTTCGACCTGCTTATCCACACCACCAGCCAACGGGGATAACTTTGAAATAAAGCCCCAGTATATCAACCTTTTACCTAAATACCACGGACTCGAGACCGAGGACGCTTACGTTTTCATTACCAAATTTGAAAACGTATGTGCTATGATGGGTACGTCTCAACTTTCTGTGGATGCGATGCGTCTACGACTTCTTCCTTTTACCTTGTGCGATATAGCCGAGAAGTGGCTATATAACACCACCGCACACTCCATCACGAATTGGGAAGAATTCGTCGCAGCATTCCTAAAGAAATTTTACCCAGTCCAAAGAACGGCTCGAATCCGTAGCGAATTGAACCAATTTGCCTAGCTCCCTACCGAACCATTTTCAAAGTACTTTGAACGTTTCAAGGATCTAATGGTTCAATGTCCTCATCACGGCATCCCGAGATGGGAACTTTGCCGAATCATCTATGAGGGCAGTAACCCTAGCACGAAACAAAGCCTTGAAAATATGTGTCAGGGTACATTTATGACTAAAGACGATGGGGAAGCCTGGCGATACTTAGAAGAGTTCGCTTAAAAATCAATAATTTGGGAGAGTGGAACCCAACCATTGAATAGGGGTGGCATACACCAAGTAGATGTATCCATAGGTGTTCGAGCAGAAATGGCAGCAATGCAAAAGAAGCTCGACGCTATGGAACACAAATTTGCAGCAGCCTCCCTAAACCCAGTATCACTCCCCAAAACTATTTTTGGGTGCTGTTCTGATCCGTCACACTTAACGGAAGAATGTCCTTTAAACTCGGCGTTTCAAGGTCAAGAGCATTCTAATGCCGCATTTCAACGACCTCGAAACGATCCATATTCTTCCACGTACAATCAGGGTTGGAGGAACCACCCGAATTTTGTTTGGAACCAAAATCAATCTCAAAACACGGTTCCAAACACAAATAACTTTCAAAGGGCTCTTCCTCCACCACAACAGCAACCCCTCCAACTCACTCAGCACCCCTACCAGTCACAAAATTTCCAAAACCAGGGCAACACTTCTGCACAGTCTAATCCTATGCAGCCCTGTTCTGACGATTTCTCTCAATTTACTCAAACCATGAAATCACTCTTATCCAATTTCATGGAGGTTTCGACTGAGGTTAGATCTTCCGTCAATGAAATAAAGAAAAACTCAGCATCACAAGCTGAGAGTATTAGAACGATGGAAGCTGAAATCGCACGCCTCAAAGCTGAAATGAGTGCGAGAGAAAAAGGGAAACTTCCCTCTCAACCCCTGCAGAATCCTGGGCATTACAATGTAAATGCCATTACCACGTTGAGATCGGGAAGAGTGCTGAATAATAATGTCGGGGAAGATATTGATAATACTGAAAATCATGTCAAAACCCCGGCTGAGACCTTTCCACATACACACACTTCTCCTTCTGATCCTTCTTCTTCTACCAAACCACCTTCGCACGAGCCTATTCTCCAGTTCCCTTTAGGCTCAACACCTTCACCCGACCCTTATAGTTCTCCACAGACGGTCCCCACACCTCTTTTGGGATCTCGTCTACCCCCCTTTCCTTCTCCTATGATGGACCCCGCGCTTATTGCGAAAGCACCTTACCCGAACCGGTTAAGGGCTAACAGAACGAGTCCTCATATGGAGAAAATTTTAGAAATGTTCAAACAGGTTAACATCAATATCCCTCTCCTAAATGCAATTCAACAAGTCCCCGCTTATGCGAAGATTCTAAAGGACTTGTGCACTAGGAAGAGGAAGACTCAGGTGCCGAAGAAGGTCTTTATGGCTAATAATATCAGCACTGCTTTTATTCCCCAGCTGCCAAAGAAACGAAAGGACCCAGGATGTCCTACAATATCGATTTCGATTGGGGGTAAAAACATAAATCGTGCTCTTTTAGACCTTGGCGCGAGTGTTAACCTGTTACCTTATTCTGTCTATGAGCAACTAGGAATTGGAGAGCTGAAACCTGCTCATTGTACTCTCCAGATGGCGGACCGATCTATCACCAAACCAAGGGGTGAATTAGAGGATGTGTTAATAAAGGTCGGGGAATTTGTTTTCCCCGTAGACTTCATTGTGCTTGACACACATCCTGTAGCAAACCCCCGGGGCCAAATTCCGGTAATTTTAGGTCGTCCTTTCCTTGCCACTTCCAACGCTGTTATAAACTGTAGAAATGGTTCAATGAATTTATCATTTGGAAATATGACCATTGAACTAAATATCTACAGAGTTGGGAGTCAGCCATCAGAACCTAGTGCTCATATTTTAGATGTGTGTTCTGTCCATGAGATCGCTCCCGATAGTTGTGGAGCCGAGGAACTTTGCTTTACAGATCTCGATGCCATTAGCACATCTCTGCTTGATCTTACACTTAGTGAGGACACTACACTTACACTTGAGTCCTGCGCTTCTGACTTTTCTCCACCCGAGTCTGTATCTTTCACAGGCTCTGAGCTTCTTTGTAAATCCAAAAATCATTCTATGATCCTTCCTTCTATCATTTCTCCGCCTGAATTAGATCTCAAGGTCTTACCTTCTCACCTTAAATATGCATATCTTGGTGAGAACGAGACTTTGCCGGTTATAATTTCCACTTCTCTTGCATCAGAGCAAGAGAATGCACTTTTATCGGTATTAAGATCTAATAAAGAGGCGTTTGGTTGGAGTATGGCGGACATCAAAGGGATCAGTCCCTTGATAGTTGAACATCATATACATGTGATGGATGATGCCAGACCGACCCGAGAACCACAGAGACGGTTAAATCCCGTCATGAAGGAAGCTGTCATGAAAGAGATCGTCAAATGCTTAGATAGTGGTATTATATACCCGATCTCCGATAGCCAGTGGGTAAGTCCTATACACGTCGTTCCTAAGAAATCCGGCATCACTGTGATCACAAATGAAGCGAATGAGTTGATTCAGACACGCACCCAAACCGGGTGGCGTGTATGCATTGATTATAGAAAACTCAACGCTGCTACGAGGAAAGATCATTTTCCTCTACCATTTATTGATCAAATGCTGGAACGCTTAGCGGGACGACAATACTATTGTTTCATGGACGGTTACTCAGGCTACAATCAGGTCCCCATCGCCAAAAAGGATCAAGATAAAACCACTTTTACTTGTCCTTTTGGTACCTTTGCTTACAGTCGCATGCCCTTCGGGCTATGCAATGCCCCCGCTACCTTTCAGCAGTGTATGATGGGGATATTCTCTGATATGGTAGAGAATTTCCTGGAGATCTTTATGGACAACTTTTCGATTTTTGGAGACTCTTTTTCTGAATGCCTAGCGAATCTGGACGCTGTTCTTACTCGATGCAAAGAGAAGAACTTGACTTTAAACTGGGAAAAATGCCACTTTATGGTCCAAGAAGGAATAGTCCTTGGACATGTCATTTCACAGAAGGGCATTGAGGTTGACAGAGCTAAAGTAGATGTCATTCAAAACCTCCCTCATCCCAAAAGCGTCAAAGATATTCGCTCTTTCCTTGGCCATGCTGGCTTTTATAGGAGATTCATAAAGGACTTTAGCAAAATTGCTAGACCTTTAACACTACTCCTGGCCAACGATACAACCTTCCACTTTGACTCGGATTGCGAGACAGCTTTCGACTCACTTAAACACTCACTCACTTCAGCCCCCGTTTTATCATCACCAAACTGGGACTACCCTTTTGAGCTGATGTGTGACGCATCTGATTTT
Organism: Agapanthus africanus; assembly: GCA_030015575.1. Lineage (NCBI taxonomy): Eukaryota > Viridiplantae > Streptophyta > Magnoliopsida > Asparagales > Amaryllidaceae > Agapanthus > Agapanthus africanus. Next base: position 417,922,282 of record JASDDO010000012.1, read on the forward strand.
GCAGTAGGTGCTGTCCTTGGACAACACATTGAAAAGATGCCACATGTGATTTACTATGCTAGTAAGACCCTGAATGATGCGCAAATCAATTATACAACCACAGAGAAAGAACTATTAGCGGTTGTATTCGCATTGGAGAAATTCAGGCCTTACTTAATCGGCTCACCTATTGTTGTATATACTAACCATTCCGCTTTAAAACATTTGTTGGCGAAGAAAGATGCCAAAGGTCGACTAATACGTTGGATCCTTCTTTTACAAGAATTCGATCTTGTTATCAAAGATAAGAAAGGATGTGAAAACGTAGTAGCTGACCACCTTTCACGCATCGTTTCTTCTCCTGTGACCCTGCCGATCAATGACTCGTTCCCTGATGAACAACTCTTGAGCGTATCCTCTGAACCATGGTTCAGGGATATTGTGAACTATCATGCCACGGGACTTATACCGAGCGATTGGTCAAAACAGGACAAATACCGCTTTCTTTCCCAAGTAAAACACTATTACTGGGACGAGCCTTATTTGTTTAAATATTGTCCTGATCAGATCATTCGCCGGTGCGTCCCAAATGAAGAGTTCAAGAGTATTCTTTCATTTTGTCATGATCAGGCTTGTGGGGGTCACTTTGGTCCAAGAAAAACAGCGGAAAAGGTTTTGCAATGTGGATTTTATTGGCCGACCTTATTCAAGGACGCATTTGAACATTGCAAAACCTGTACACAATGTCAGTATACGGGTAGAATATCCCAAAGGAATGAAATGCCTCAGCAACTCATTCTGGTTGTTGAAATGTTTGATGTTTGGGGCATAGATTTCATGGGTCCTTTTCCCAACTCCTTTGGGAATCTGTACATATTGCTGGCGGTTGATTATGTCTCCAAGTGGGTAGAAGCCATTCCAAGTCGCACTAATGACAGGAAAGTTGTCATTAAGTTCTTAAAAGAGAATATCTTCTCGCGATTTGGACACCCACGCGCTATTATTAGCGATAATAGGATACACTTCTGCAACAGATCTTTCGAGACTCTGATGCGGAAATATTCAATCAACCACCGTCTTTCTACACCCTATCACCCCCAAACAAGCGGGCAGGCTGAGATCTCAAACAGACAAATCAAACTTATCCTGGAGAAAACTGTTGCCAAAAATAGGAAAGACTGGTCGACCAAATTGACGGATGCTCTTTGGGCATTCAGGACTGCATATAAGACCGACCTGGGAATGTCTCCATATAGGATAGTTTTTGGTAAAGCATGTCATCTACCTGTTGAGATAGAACATAAAGCATTGTGGGCTATAAAGGAAATTAATTTTGATCTAAACCTTGCTTGCAACTTTCGGAAGCTGCAACTAAACGAGCTAAGCGAACTCCGCGATGAAGCTTATGATAATGCTGTAATCACAAAGAATAGGACTAAAGTTTTTCACGATAAAAACATTGTAAGGAAAACATTTTTACCTGGTCAAAAAGTCCTTCTTTATGATTCACGATTACACCTTCATGCGGGTAAGCTCCGATCTCGTTGGAAGGGACCTTTTGTTGTGCGGTCTGTATACCCGCACGGGGCAGTAGATGTTGAAAATGTTAAAAACGGCACTGTTTTCAAAATAAATGGACATAGATTAAAGCCGTATTTTTCCACTGACCCCACGGAGGAGCTCTTGTTCTTACAAGAGCCAGTTTATTTTGATTAAAATTCCTCCGTCTCACTTTCATGTCCAGTATATCATTGCATTATATTTTGAATGAAGGTGAGTAAATAAAACAAGTTTGGGGGAAGTTCTTCACTTATATATTTTGCCCCACTAATAATTCTCCCCAGATTTACAGATTTTTGTAGGTATAACTGTCGGCAACAGTGAGGACACTGTTGAAAACAAGTTTGGGGGAGGTTTGTGCTTATTTTTGCATCATTTGCATATCATCTGCATAAGCACAAAACATTTCTTTTAAAAATCTATAAAAATTGAAAAATTTTCAAAATCCATAAAAATTTAAAAATTTTCAAATATAAAAATAATTTTAATATTTACACTTTTTTGTATATAAATAAGATAATGAAAGTTTAGACAGTAAACAATTACATCTATGAGATTGGAAAATTTTTAGAAAACTAAGAAAATTAGAAGTTTTCTTATACGAACTAGTAATAAGTAGTTATGAGCCGTTGTCCCAAGGGTTAGTAAGATGAAGGACGTCACTAATCTGAGGATAAAAATAAGTCTGAAAAATAGTTTCTATTCTGGAAGCCAAACATTTTGAACGTTGCTACCCTGCTATTCGCACTTACACACGTCTTGAAGCCTGGGATAGTAGAGGATACCTTGAAATGCTCTTGTCTTAAAGCCAAAAGTATGAAAAGAAAAATAGGTTTTAAAGTGGTGAAAAAAATGGATACTGGTTTTGTTATCACCAAGGGCAAGAAAAATATATAGCAAAAGGGTGCGTCTTCACCTAGTGCCCCAAGGTCAACTGGTCTGGGAGTCACTGCTATGCCTGAGGTGGTGCAAGACTAGGAAAATACACCAAGTTAGCGAGCACATCAGTAATCGGTCGGTTAGTACCTCAAGAAGTATTAACGGTCGCATGAAAGTGTGTAAGCAATCTCGTTTTCCAAGAAGTACTGAGGTCGATGGGCAAGAGTATGATAGCTTGAATTGAATTCTCCGGGTGTAGGGATGTCTTTACACACACGCAGGGTGATATGATCGATGTTTGGAATAAAGATAGGAATGAAGAATAAGACGATGTTTTATTGAGGGAGGACGTGATTTCTAACATTTTTTCATGACCATTAAGATAGGGCTCATGACAACCGAAAAGCTAGCTTAGTTGGAAACCCTAATTTTCAAGGCTTTTCTTTTACAATTCTTGTCTTTAAATGTAATATTCATGATCTTGCTTTTATTTTTGGATTTTGTGGGTGCAATCCGCTGAAAACCCTCAGGAGACAACACTCCTCCTACTAGGGACACCTAGAGATTTAAAGGCTTGTTGCACGTGCTCAGTGCAATCGTGTTGCCTACGAAAGTGTGCTAGTTAGTTTTTCTCTTTCTTTGTTTTCTCCTTCTATTTTTAATAAAACATTATCTCGAGACGATCGAAATTAAGTTTGGAAGTATTTGATCAGTCGAAAATACTGTATATTTTAGCAGGCAATTTCCTTAACATTTGCATACACTTAGAAGTGTACGGTATTCATAATTCACATATTAGCTAATCGGTCGCAAAATATCAAATTACATGTATTCGACCTTAAAACAGGAAATTCTAGGGAAATTAACTGCATTGCATTACATAGCATATTTTCTATATCTTGCAACCCCTGTTTCGAAGTCTATGCAGGAAAAGAGATGCTTGCTCGATCATTACATCGCTCGACCATTACAATTGCTCGTAAACTCATTGAAAGAAAATATGGTATCAACACAGAAGGGATTATACAAATCAAAACATTAGAGTAAAGCCCATACATAAGTACAAGACTACTGAAGAAAGCACAGATCCCAAGGCCACCAATGAGCGGCGGAAGGGCGGCCAATGCCCACCTCACGCGGCGGTTACGCGGCGGATCCAGGGAGTCAGCTCCTCAAGTTTCACCAAAACTCCTGATTCAGTTTCCACTACTCAAAAATGCACACAAAAGTCCAGAAGAGTCCAGACACTTCCACCAGATCATCAAGCTCCTAAACTAGCCTAAAACTTCTAGAACTTTCCTAAACCCTTGCTTAAACCCTAAGCTAAACCCCAACAAACTTGGCCAAAAACTTTGGGAGGGAAAGTCCAATTCAAACCTAAACCTAGTTCTATAAATAAGACCCTAGGCTCTCTCATTTCTCATCTTGGAAAAATCTTGATTCAATCTTGGAGATAGATAGATTCAACCCATTTTTAGTTTAGCCATTCTTTTTCTCCATCTTCTTCTTCCTCAAGATTAGTGAGAAATCTTGTAGGAAACCCTAACCCTAAATCCAACCACACTTCAAGATCTTGAGTGCAAGCCAAGCAAGATTCCTTCAACCCTTTTATGAGCCGAGCCGATCTTCCATCGGGCAAGAGATCAAAGTAGATCCACGATCCACGGAGACGAGCGAAGCCGAGTCAACGATCGATTTTCTTTCTTCTTGTAGATCTTGAAAGAATGTATTGAAATTGTTGATGAAATAAAAGGTGATATTTTCTTCTATCTTGTTTTCTTTAAATTCCGCATCATGTTATCTTTATTATTCTTGAATATTGTCTATGTGGTGATGTGTGAATAAAACTCCTCTCGTTAAGGAGTCGAAACGATCTTTAGTATGATGATGTAGCAAATTTATAATCAATTCTTGAATCCCACGAGTGTGTAAACCCTAGCAAGTTCAAGAATCGACAACCCAATTTGATGCGATGCTTTCTTGATCAACATCGCTCGAGATTGGGGTGATCCGATCGCTTCTTGAAATTGCTAGAGGCTAGAATATAAATGGTATCCTCGAAAGAGCAAGGGTTAAGAGATGAAACCCTAATTTCATCAAGAAAACCCTAACTCGCGTCGATAACCATTGATCTAGTATCAATTCTTCGAAGGACAAGAATACGAAATATTGTAGACTACAACACATCTAAAGATCCTATCGATTCCTACGAGCCTCTCTATTATTCTTGATTGTTGTTTGGAAAATACCATTGAAACTCCGATTCTTGATTGTTTATAATTTCGTGATTCTTTAATAGAGAATTGTGACACATGAATATGTATCACTCTTGAATCTTGTTTTCTTGTTGCTTAACATTTCATTTCAAACGAAATAAAAATACAAACGAATCTCGAGATCCCTGTGGACGATCCGCACTCATTCATTAACTACAAACGACACCGTAGTTGATTGCGGTCAAATATTTTTGGTTGTGATTTCTTTACAATTTCATACGACACATCCGAATTCTTTCCAATCAAATATCATTTCCTATCAAGAGTATGTCGTCCACGTACAATACGAGGAAGACAATCTTACTCTCTGCTACCTTTCTGTAGATACAAGGTTCATCTGGATTTTTGACGAAATCAAACTCTTTGATAACGACGTCAAAGCAGATGTTCCAACTCCTCGATGCTTGCTTTAATCCATAAATGGATTTAAGCAGCTTGCACACCTTCCCGCTGCTCCCACTGTCTACGAAGCCCTCTGGCTGAGTCATGTACACGCACTCTTCTAAATCACCGTTTAGAAAGGCGGTCTTAACATCCATTTGCCAGGTTTCATAATCATGATATGCAGCGATGGCAAGCATGATCCGGATGGATTTAAGCATAGCCACTGGAGAAAAGGTCTCGTCATAGTCCACACCTGGTCTTTGACGAAAACCCTTTGCTATAAGTCTAGCTTTGAAAGTCTCCACTTTCCCATCTACACCAAGTTTCTTCTTGAAGATCCACTTGCTCCCAATGGGTTTTACCCCTTCAGGAGCAACTTCCAAAGTCCATACTTTGTTGGTGTACATGGAATCCATCTCAGACCGCATAGCATCCAGCCATTTCACTGAGTCCCCACTCATGATGGCCTGCTCTAAGCTAGTTGGGTCATCATCTTCCATGATGCAATCCTCGCTTCCACCATCAATGAGAAAACCGTAGTATCTCTCAGGTGGACGAGAAACCCTCCTAGATCGGCGGAGAGGCTGGGGTTCATCGGGAACTACGGAATCCTCTGGTTCAACCAAATCTTCTGTTGTAGTCCGTATTGCTGGAACCTCTTCCAGTTCTACCTCAATGCCACTTATCTGTTTCATAAGAAAACCTTTTTCTAAGAAAGTGGCATGTCGAGAAACAAACACTTTTTGTTCCTCGGAGTGGTAGAAGATATACCCTCGCGAATGTTTGGGATATCCAACAAACTTACATAGAACAGACCTTTCCTCGAGCTTGTCCGGATTTTGTGTTTTAACATAGGCCGGACAACCCCATATCTGAATAAAATTAAGACATAGTCTCTTGCCATTCCATATCTCATATGGAGTGGTAGACACTGATTTGTTCGGAACTCTATTCAGTAGGTATGCAGCAGTCTCCAGTGCATATCCCCAGAAGGAAATAGGTAACTCAGCTGGACTCATCATAGAGCGCACCATATCTAATAGGGTGCGATTTCTCCGCTCCGATACACCGTTGTGCTGTGGTGTATATGGAGGAGTTAGCTGAGAGAGAATCCCATTCTCTTTTAGGAAGTCCAGGAATTCATTTCTCAAGTATTCACCTCCTCGATTAGATCGTAGGATTTTAACACTTTTTCCGGTTTGGTTCTCAACTTCTTGTTTATATTCCCTAAATTTCTCAAAAGCTTCTGATTTGTGTTTCATCAGGAACACATACCCGAACCTAGAGAGATCGTCAGTGAATGTAATGAAGTATGAAGAACCATCCCTGGCATGTGTAGACATGGGACCGCATACATCACTATGTATAAGTCCCAAGAGTTCGGTAACTCTTTCTCCGTGTCCCGTAAACGGAGTTTTGGTCATCTTGTCTTTGAGACATGACTGGTAAGTGTCATAAGATGAAAATTCAAACGGATTTAAATATCCATCTTTATGCAACTTAGCTAGTCGTGTCGCATTGATGTGGCCCAGTCTACAATGCCACAAGATGGATTCGTTGAGTTCAGAACTCTTCCTCTTGTGTGTGTTTGTTATGCTCAGAACCGTTGATTGATTTAGAACATAAATGCCATTGCATAACGTGCCTGATCCAACCAACTTTTGGTTACGGAAAATGTTCATAACATTGTCCTGTAATACAAAATTATATCCTTCTTTACTTAATAAAGAAACCGATATAATGTTGCATATCAGGTTCGGCATGTAATAGCATTCGTTCAGAACCAATGTATTACCAGTTGGTAATACAAGGTGATATTCCCCGACAGTCTTAGCTGCAACAATTGCACCATTTCCAACTTTAATGTCTTTATCACCTTCTCCAAGTTCTCTTCCTTTTCTAAGCCCATGTAACTGATTACATATATGGGATCCTGACCCGGTATCTAATACCCAGGACGTAGAGCAAATGGAGAAACAGTTCTCAGTAACGAACACACCCGAAGAAAATGCATCATCATGTACTTTCTTCATTCGGGAGGCATGGGAATCCTGGTATTCCCCTATATCCTGTTCATTCCTATAACTCTTATAAGAAAGAACGGAACCAACGTTCCCCAGCACAGTATAACATGCGGGTTCGGTCAATACATCCATATTATTATCTTGATTAAGGCATGAACTGGTCGCTACCTGGAGAGAGAGAGAAGAAAACACTTTAGCGTATGCTCGTGCAAGATCAGATTGGTTATTATCTTATCTAATCAGGATGGCTCCCACTGCTTTTTATCAAATCTTCCTCCAAACCCTAAAAGGAAAGACTAGCCGGGATTAATTACACACTACAGGTTCGCCAATCTTTCAGCCAGGCCAGTGTCGGTACTTTGAGGGAGGTCCCCCGTGCTTTCGCACGAACCAAATTAATGTAAACCTCGTTTTCCCAGAGGCGTAACCCCGTTAACACCTTTCTAGACACCTACTTGATCAGCTAATTGCAATGCGTAAAACTCTCCCAGGAGTAACTCTTACTCGCAGTGGGTATCGGGATCCAACTATCTCATAGAAGGTATGCAATCTCATTGCAAATTTCAACTCTTGAAATTCCCGATAATATTTTACCCCTAGCGTCCTATGACCTTGACGGAGGCCAAACTACCCATAGTCCGCTAGTCAAGTTCAACCCGTCATTTCCTGATTGAATTAAACCCACCCGCACGACCCTTGACGGAGCCAAACAACGCCGTACGAATACCCTAATCCAATCGCATCATATGCTAGCAGATATGCATTAGTTAGCTACCGTACACTGCGCCTTGACGGAGGCCAAACTACCGCAGCACGAATACTAACTAGTACTTATCTGAAATGACGGAGGGCTACGCAGGTTTTTCATAAAAACCATGAGCGTAATGAACTTGATATCGTTGTAGAATCAAATGAAGTTTTGAAATGGAGTGATTTTGAGGCTTTTCTAGTTTTGCTAAAGGAGTCACTCCCGGTAAAGGGATCTCGGTCCTTTCCTCGTCGAATGAGGTGCGGGATATATCATATATATCGCTATGCAAAGCAAAAACTCTTAAAAGCAATCAAAAACCAAACCGAGTGTGTAGCATCTGCCAGTTATTGCTAAAGGAGTCACTCCCGGTGAAGGGATCTCGATCCTTTCCTCATCGAATAAGGTGCAGGATATATCACATATACCGCTGTGCAAAGAAAGAACTGTAGCTACCTGTTTTATTTAAAATCTGATTCTACAACATCTTAGGTTTCTTCTCTTTCATTAATCACATTAATGAAGTCCCATCATTTAAATACCTAAACATCACAGATAGATATGGCGTACACTTATGCCATCCGCATTCGCCTCGATGTCCCCTCGTGCACCGTTAGGTTAGGTAACTAACGACAGAGCAGGGCAGGGCTAGCGCGGGTGTAAAACATAAGTAACGTCTATATAATATATCATATATACTATATACTATATCCATCACAGAGTCACAACACAGATATCGCAGCAGAATAAACATATGAAATATTGGATATACTAGGACGTCCGTGTTTTCAATACGAGCCAGTATAAAACACGGATTCCACGGTCGTGATGAATAGCCAATCCCACACCCTTAGACCCCTACGAGAGCGGCAAGCAACCCTGCCAATTCTAGGGTTAGGAGACCCGGACTCGACTCCTCGAGTTGGTCTTCCACTGGACCCCAGAACCCGGTTACTTGTGCTCCCCTCCTTGGGTCTATCCTAATGCGGAAAAGTAAATAATATACAAAAGGTGACAACTTCCGCTACCTGGAAGTGCCCCAAATAAAAGAATATTACATACAAGTTTTTACATGAATGAAAATGAAAAACACTCATCTCACATAAAAAAAACCCCGGCTATTCAAATACGACGATCCAATATAACATATCCAGCAACACATAACATCACATGTCATCAACGTAAGTAAGTATGCATACCCCAATTTTCGTTGACGTATAGCAACGAAACCGGCGATATGAACATAATACACTTACGGTCACAGAAAAGAAAGTGTAAAACTACAACAATTGGAATCTGCAATTTCTTCTGACATCGCATGCCTAATTAAATGAAATACTTATACATCACATGCCTAACAGATATAAATCCCGCATTTTAGTCTCATTATCGAAAACTCTTTTCAATATCATATGGGACTAAACTGCTAAATTTATAACATTCATTCAGTTATCTCATAACAGTTTATGAATTCCAATTATTGTATCACATTCCAGATAAACACAAAATGTTAAACTTTCCGATCGAACAGTCGAATACCCAAGTTTTCCCGATACAGTCCAACACATGAAATAAGTCTAACAACATTCAGTTCGTGCCTCAGTACCGACGGTCCAGCCGTAGAAGGGTCAAGCCAACGCCTCACATGTGGCACGCCGTACTGCCCCAAACCCGAAGGTTCAAAGGGCAGTTCAAGACGGTCACATAATCGAGTTAAGGTTTGTTGTCTTCTAGAGGGTCCATCGCGTTACTTGCACTACTTAGAACGTCGTTAAACTACGGAAAAATCCAACACTTGGAAATTTCCCGACAGGGGAAAAATTGGGTATTTATATCCGGTCGAACTTTTTAACATATTGTAAAATATCCGGAAAGCCACATAGACGAAACTTGATAATTCGATCGAACCAACGACCTCCCAATACACCCCAGAAAATTCAACTCTTGAATAAATTTTAAAAATTCCCAGAAAACCCAGAAGAATTTATCAGGAATTACTGTGCAGAAAAATAGGGCTGACGTCACCAGAGAGCCGCGGAACCGCCGCAGAAGCTAGGCTTCTGCCGCGGTTCCGCCGCACTAATCACTGTTCACCAGAAACTTTTTCCACTGTAATTCTTATTTTTCTATGCTGAATTTTTTAGCAATTTTTAATTCACAAAAATCCAGATATTTCAAAAACGTCCAGAGAGCATTCTCGGGTGTGGGTTTCGGGTTCGTTCGAGTTTCAAATCGCGTCTAGACTTCGCCTAAGGCTCTAGCTAGGCTCTGATACCAGTGAAAGGTTCCTAGGCACCCTATAGAGGTCTCACATAGCATCGAACATGCCAATTTCAAAAAAAATGGTGCCGGGAAACCCTAGACTACGGATCGTTGCTAGAATTCTAGGCGAAAAGAAAAGCTAGTTAACAAATTAACTAAAGGTCGGAAGCTACAACCTTTGTAGATCCGGATTTCCACCTCCTTAGCTCCACGTAGTCATGCCCTCGCTGTCCATCATGAATCCTCGACTCATTCTTCGGCTTCATCGGAATAACGTGCGGAATAGGTCGTCGGCTTTGTGTCAAAGACGATCTACGTCGAGGTGTCGCAAGTTCAAGCTCCGACTTCACAAAGTGATGAAACTTGTGAAGAAAACACACTCTACAACTTGGCTAGAGGTAGAGGGTGAAGAAATAGGAGGTGGGTTCTCTTTGGAATTGGATTTTACTCACTTTTGCTCAAGTTGCCATTAAAGTAGCAAGCTTGAAGAAGAAGAAGAAGATGAAGATAGTTATGATAAGTTATCTTAAAAAGAAATAGAAAATCAATACTTATCATAACTAAACTAGGGTTAAGTGTAGAGAATAAACCATGGTGAATTAAGTGGGTTAGGGTTAAGCAAGAAGACAAGGATGGTCAAAGAAGTCAAAGCTTCATGAAGCTTCAACGAATGACAAAAGAAAGCAACCATTCTCTTTAAACTTATCCAAATAAATGAATAAACAAATAAATGAATAAATAAATATGCAAAACCCTAATTATCATAATTACCATGGTTTAATTCTATTCACTTAACCATATGATCAAGTATCATCAAACATGATACAAAAATGTGCACTAAAGCATATCACATATACAATGTGCATCAAGTGAGAAAATCCGTATAAAGTGAACCAATACTAGTTAATGCAAAGTAATATATCAAATATATAATTATACATTAAATCATTAAATCAACATTTGATTCAATGATCCGGTCATGTCGCACATAACCGACTAGTATTCAATGTATCGATTTATCGAATCAATGATTCGATAACTAGGTCATATCAAATATAACCAATCGAAACATTTATCGCGAGAATGAAATGCGGTATCACATACACGCATTATTCTCGGTCCTGCACATATCTCATATGCGCTCCTATTTCGTTTCGCTTGAACCAGGAAACCACTGTGTAGGACTCTAAAGACTCGTCAATACGCCGGTAGCAGATGATGATCATATCAAGCACCCACAAGCCGCAAGCGGTCTGCTAAACGTAACGGCCATCCGGGTATTGAGCGATCAGAAGATCAACGAGATAGCCCGCTCACACTCCTGTGAATCCAACCAGTAACACTTACCGTACAGTCCGGTCTCTTCGTCTGATATGTCGCATATCAAGTCTAGGGGTGGTATACGTCAGACCCCAATAACCGATAAGTCGTGCCGATGTGAGGCTCATAACGGGTCGAGAAACTACTGGTAACACTTACCAGCAAATCTCTGATCAGCCCTGGCCAGGGACTTCCCTGTTACGGCCAATCGAGCACAGCGCAACATCAACCCCCAATACCGGGAGAGACGAAACCCCTCCTATCGCTCATTGCCTCCATGTGACTCGGGACTGTGCCCAAAGACCACCGTTTTGCACGCCCTCATGGACGTGGTAAGGTGGAGATCAAAGCACAGTGGGAATCACACAAGACTCTATGACGAACTCGGGTCTACAGACTAACCTGTACAAGTGTCACCTGAGAACTGCCATCTGACGTGAGGTATAATACCATCTGGGAGTTCTCGGCGAGTCCGTCCAGTGTACCCAGTCTCCACTGAGCACCCATATACCATCTCTGATGTCAAACACCAATGGATATGGGATCATCCATCGCCCATCACATGGGTCGAGAAGCGTATACGCTAGTCTACTCTGGTATATCGATGCCCCGTCTCGATACACCCACGACTAGGGACCTTGAAGGATGTACTTATGGACTACCATGTCCCCACTAGTATGATCTGCATCATAGTCCAGGCAGTCAAGTACACATCCTAAGCGCTTTACCAACATGTAACTTTAAGACAGTATAAAGAGACAAGTGTACATGTTAAGATAAAGGTCAACCAGATAGCATACTATCATGTCGAGCAAGAAAGTCATCTCTATATATGTCCAAGCATCCAATATAATATACATAATCTGTACAATACTGGCCTCTAGGGCATACATACAACTAACAGATCATACTAGTGGGGACATGGTAGTCCATAAGCACATCCTTCAAGGTCCCTAGTCGTAGGTGTATCGAGACGGGGCATCGATATACCAGAGTAGACTAGCGTATACCTTCTCGACCCATACAGATGGGCGATGGATGATCCCATATCCATTGGTGTTTGAAATCAGAGATGATATACGGGTGCTCAGTGGAGACTGGGTACACTGGAAGAACTCGCCGAGAACTCCCAGATGGTATTATACCTTACGTCAGATGGCAGTTCTCTGGTGACACTGGTACAGGTTAGTCTGTAGACCCGAGATCGTCATAGAGTCTTGTGTGATTCCCACTGTGCTTTGATTTCCACCTTACCACGTCCAAGAGGGCGTGCAAAACGGTGGTTTTTGGGTATAGTCCCAAATCACATGGTGGCAATGAGCGATAGGAGGGGATTCGTCTCTCCTGGTATAGGGAGTTGATGTTGCGCTGTTTCGATTGGCTATAATCGGAAATCCCTGGCCAGGGTTGCTGAGATTTACTGGTAAGTGTTATCAGTAGTATCTCGAACTGTTATAGACCACGAATCGACATGACTTATCAAGCTACTGGGGTCTGACGTTTACCACCCCTAGGCGAGATATGCGACATATCAGACGAACAGACTGGACTGTACGGTAAGTGTTACTGGTTGGATTCACAGGAGTGTGAGCAGGCTTGCTCGTTGATCTTCTGATCACTCAATACCCGGGTGGCCATTACGTTTAACAGACAGCTTGCGACTTGTGGGTGTTTGATATGATCATCACCTACTGCCGGCGTATTGATGAGTCTTTAGAGTCCTACACAGAGGTTTCCTGGCTCAAGCAAAACGAAATAGGAGCGCATATGAGATATGTGCGGGACCGAGAATAATACCAGTATGTGATACTGAATTCTATTCTCACGATTTGTATCATCGGCCGGTTATATAAGATATAGCCGGGTTACCGAATCAAATGTTGATTCGATATATTGATACACTTGATATTAGTCGGTTATATGCAGTATGACCGGATCATTAAATCAAATGTTGATTTAATGATTTAATGTATAATTATATATTTGATATATTACTTTACATTATCTAGTATTTGTTCACTTAAGATTGATTTTCTCACTTGATGTGCACAAGTTGTATATGTGATATATTTTTGTGCACTAGTTTGTATCATGTTTGATAATACATGCAAACTTGGGAGTGTATGCTTTAAACTTTGTTTAGTTAATAGTTAGGGTTTTTATTTTCTTTATTTATTTTGTAAAAACAAAATGGTGGCTTTTTCTTTCTTTGCTTTAAAGCTTCATGAAGATTCTTAGCATTTTTCAAAGTCTTAACCATTTTGTCTTTATGCTTTGACCTAACCATCACCTAAACTATGGTTTGCTCTCTACAAGAGTTAACTTCACCCATGGTTACTATATGATAGAATTCTCTTGAATTTTCTTTTCAAGATAATTCATTTTCTTTTCTTCTTCTTCATCTTCTTCATGAGGTGAAGAAAGCTTACTAAAAAATTTCAAGTGATGAAATCAAGTGAGAAATCCAAATCCAAAGTGAACCCACTTCCTATTTCTTCATGCTCTACCACTTGCCATGTTGTATAGGGTATTTTCTTCATAAGTTTCATGACTTAGTGAAGATGGAGCTTGAGTTTGAGTCGCCTCGACATAGATCATCTTCAGCATCGAAGTCAACGACCTAGCCCGATCATTTCTCCGACGAAACCATCGCTAGAGTCCGGGATCCCGATGATCGCAGCGGAGGGACGTCATCACGGAGCTAAAGAAGTGGAGCACTGGATCTACAAAGGTTGTAATCCGTTTCACTTAGTAGCAAAGTAGTTTGCTTGCATTTGTTTTCGCCTATCCTCTAGTTAACGATCTATATTAGGGTTTCTCGGCACATAAAATTTGAATTGGACATGTTTGATGCCTTGTTGAACTTCTTGAGTGTGCCTAGGAACCATATAGTGGTTTCAAAGCCTAGCTAGAGCTTTAGGCGATGTGTAGACAATGTTAGAAGTCCGATCGAACCCGAAACCCTAATCGAATACCCCTCTCTGTACTTTTTCTGGAAATGTGGAATTTTGTGAATTAAAAATATCCAAAAAATTCAGCAGGGAATTGTAGGAGTTACTGTGCAGCACGTGACCCTAACTCGACCAATGCGCCGCGGAACCGCGGCACCACCCTGGCTTGCGCGGCGGTTCCGCGGCCATATTGGTGAGTTAGGCCATGTGGTTTGCATAGTAATTTATTTCTGGAATTGCTTTGTTTTCTGGGAATTTTTAAATTTTACTCAAGAGTTGAGTTTTCTGGGTTATTTTGGGGAATCGATGATTCGATCAGATTGTTTAGCTTTGTCTATGTGTTTTTCCGGGTAATTTTATAACATGTTAAAAAGTTCGACCGGATATAAATACCCACTTTTTCCCCTGCCGGGAAATTTCCATGTGTTGGATTTTTCCGTGGTTTAAGGACGTTCTAAGTAGGGCAAGTAACGCGATGGACCCTCTAGAAGACAACAAACCTTAACTCGATTATGTGACCGTCTTGAACTGCCCTTTGAACCTTAGGGTTTGGGGCAGTACGGAGTGCCACATGTGAGGCGTTGGCTTGACCCTTCTACGGCTGGACCGTTGGTACTGTGGCATGAAGTGGATGTTTTTAAAACTGATTTCAAGAGTTGAGCTGTTTCGGGAAACATTGGGTATTTGATTGTTCGATCGGAAAGTTTAACATTTTCTATTTATCTGGAATGTGATACAATATTTGGAATCCACAAGTAGTTATGAGATAAATGATTTGGATGTTATAAACATAGCAGTTTAGTCTCACTTGATCGGTTGCCACGGAATTTTGATGTGATCAAAAGTCCGTCGCAATCACGTAGCGTACACGGATACTCACCGGGTAAACTTAATAGGTAGCCACGCCCCATAGCCCCGACTAAGTGACTGTAGGTGAACTCCATCGCCAAAAGCATCCGTTCGGGTGCTCGCGGCAGCGGTGTTCCGCCTTAGTGCATTTCGTCGACGGTATCGGGGGTGTGGCCGTCTACTAAAGTTTGCGACGAGCATTCGTTCTGGATGCCGGGAATCTTGTTGAATTGCCCGACTTTATATTGAAAAGTGTTTTCGATATTGTGACTAAAATGCGGGGTTTATAATTGTTAGGCATGCGATGTCTAAGGAATTCATTTGATTAGACATGCGATGTCTAAAGAGGTTGCGGATTCCAACTGTTGTAGTTTTACACTTTCTTTTCTGCGACCGTAAGTGTAATATTTGATATCGCCGGTTTCGTTGCTAAATGTCAACGACAATTCGGATGGTCATATTTACTTACGGTGATGACATGTGATGTTATGTGTTGCTGGATATGTTATATTGGATCGTCGTGTTTGAATAGCCGGGGTTTTTTATGTGAGATGAGTGTTTTTCATTTTCATTCATGTAAAAACTTGTATGTAATATTCTTTTATTGGGGCACTTCCGGGTTGAGGTTGTTGTCACCATTTGTATATTATTTACTTTTCCGCACTAGGATAGACCCAAGGAGGGGAGAACAAGTAACCGGGTTCTAGAGTCCAGTGGGAGACCAACTCGAGGAGTCGAGTCCGGGTCTCCTAACTCTAGAATTGGTAGGGTTGCTTGCTGCTCTCGTAGGGGTCTTGGGGTGTGGGTTTGGCTATTCATCGCGACCGTGGAATCCGTATTTTATACTGGCTCGTATTGAAAACACGGACGTCCTAGTATATCCAATGTTTCATTTGATTCTTCTGCTGCTATATTTGTGATGTGTTCATTTGATATACTGTGATGGATACTGTATATAGTATATGTGATATATTATTATAGACGTTACTTATGTTTTACACCCGCGCTAGCCCTGCCCCGCTCTGCCGTTAGTTACCTAACCTAACGGTGCACGAGGGGACATCGAGACGAATGCGGATGGCATAAGTGTACGTTGTATTTATCTGTGATGTTTAGGTAACTTAAATGATGGGACTTCATTAATACGATTAATGAAAGAAAAGAAACCTAAGATTTTGTGGAATCGAATTTTCAAAAAAAAAAAGGTAGCTACAGTTCTTGCTTCGCATCGCGGTGTTCCTTGTAGAACATCCTGCACCTTATTCGATAAGGAAAGGGCCGAGATCCCTTCACCGGGAGTGACCCCTTTAGCAATAACTGGAAGATGCTACAACCCTCGATTTGTCTTTTGATTGCTTCTATAGTTTTTGCTTTGCACAGCGGTGTATATGATATATCCTACACCTTATTCGATGAGGAAAAGGCCGACGATCCCTTTACCGTGAGTGACCCCTTAAGCAAAACTAGAAAAGCCTAAAAAACACTCTATTTTAAAATCATTTGATTCTACAACGATATCAAGTTCATTACGCAATAGGTTTTCTTAAAAACCTGTCGTAGCCCTCCGTCATTTCAGATAAGTTGTATATAGTATTCGTGCTACATTTGTTGGCTTACGTCAAGGTGTAGTGTGCGGTAGCTATATGCTGCTCATCTGCTGCATATGATGTGATTGAATTAGGGTAGTCGTGCGGCTTTGTTGGCTTTCATCAAGGGTCGTGCGGGTGGGTTTAATTCAATCAAGAAATGACGGGTTGAACTTGACTATCGTGCTATGGTTTGTTAGCTTTCGTCAAGGTCATAGCACGTTAGGGGCAAAATTATCGGGAATTTCAAGTGTTGAAATTTGCAATGAGATTGCATACCTTCTATGAGATAGTTGGATCCCGATACCCGCTGCGAGTAAGAGTTACTCATGGGAGAGTTTTGCACTTTGCAATTAGCCGATCAAGTAGGTATCTAGAAAGGTGTCAACGGGGTTACGCCTGTGGGAAAATGAGGTTTACCTTAATTAGGTCCTTGCGAAAGCACGGGGAACCTCCCTCAAAGTACCGACACTGGCCTGGCTGAAAGATTGGCGAACTTATAGAGTGTAATTAATCCCGGCTAGTCTTTCCTTTTAACGTTTGAAGGAAGATTTGATAAAAACAGTGGGAGCCATCCTGATTAGATAAAATAAATAACCAATCTAATCTTGCAAGAGCGCACGCAGAGTGTTTTCTTCTCTCTCTCTCCAGGTAGCGACCATATCACGCCTTAATCAAGATAATAATATGGATGTATTGACCGAACCCACATGTTTTACTGAGCTGGGGAACGTTGGTCCCGCTCCAACTTATAATTGTTATAAGACCGAGCAGGAAATAGGGGAATACCAGAATTCCCGTGCCGCCCAAACGAAGAAAGTGCATGAGATGCATCTCCTTCGGGTGTGTTCATTATAAAGAACTATTTATCAGTATCCTCTACGTCCTGGGTATTTGATACCGGATCAGGAACCCGGATATATAATTTGTTACATGGGCTACAGATAGGTAGAGAACTAAGAACGGGTGATAAGTTTCATGAGGCAGAAAACGGTGCAAGTGTTGCAGCCAAGTCTGTTGGTCACTGTCACCCTGTATTACCTGTACATTGATTCTAAACGAATGTTATTAGATACCGAACCTGATATACAAAATCATATCAGTCTCTTTATTAGTAAAGCAATGATAAGATTTTGTATTGTTGGATAATGTTTTGAACATTTCCTATATCAAGAGTTGATCAGTTCAGGCATGTTATCTAAAAGCATTGATGTTCTAAATCAAACTACAGTTCGTACTATACGAAACTCACACGAGAGGAATAGTTCAGAAATGAACGAATCCTTCTTGAGGCAGTATAGACTAGGTCATAACAATGCAACCCGACCATCTGAAGTTACATTTAGATGCATATTTAAATTAGTTTGAATTTACATCTTGTGAAACTTGCCGGTCATGTCACAAAGATAAGATGACCTAAGCTCTGTTTATTGGAAACAGAGAAAGAGTTAGTAAACTCTTGGGATTGATACATGATGATGTAGGTCCCCTGTCTACACATGCCAACACTGTTTCTTTATACTTCATTATATTCTCGGATGATCTCTCGAGATTCAGACATATGTTTCTGTTGAAACACAAGTCCGAAGCTTTTGAGATATTCACAGAATATAAATTAGAAGTAGAGAACCAAAAACGGGTATAAGTATTATGTCCTTTGATGTGATCGAGGAGAATACTTGAGCACAGAATTCCTTGATTATTCTAAAGGAGAATGAGATTCTCTCTCAGCATTACTCCTCCGTATACACCACAGCACCTCGGTATATCGGGGCAGAGCAACTACACCCTATTTGATATGGTGCGCTCTATAATGAGTACTACTGAGTTTCCTATTTCTATATAGGGAGTTATGCACTTGAGAAGCTGCATAGCTATTGAATTGGGTTCGAATCAAATCAGTGCCTACCACTCCATATGAGATATGGTATGGGTAGAACCCATCTCTTAAGTAAGTTAAGATTTGGGATTGTCTGGCGTATGTCAAAAGCAAAATCCGGACAAGATCGAGGCAAGGTCAGTTTTTTAGAACTGGAAAGGTTCCAGCTATACAAACTGCAGCTGAAGATTTGACAGAACCAAAGGATTCGATAGTCCCCGACGAACCTCAGCCTCTCCGCCGATCTGGTAGGGTTCCTCAACCACCTGAGAGACAGTTCGGTTTCTCGATGACAGTGGGAGCGAGGACAGCATCATGAGATGATGACCCAACTAGTTTCAAGCAGGCCATCGAGAGTAGGGACTCTGTAAGAATGGCTGGATGCTTGGCGATCTGAGATGGAATCCATATACACCAACAAAGTATGGACTTTGGATGCTATATTTGAAGGGTTAAATCCCCATCAGGAGCAAGTATATCTTGAGAAGATTACTTGGTGTAGATGGAAAAGTTGAGACTTTCAAAGATAGACTTATTAAAGGTTTTCGTCATTGACCAGGCGTGGATAATGATGAAACCTTTTCCAGTAGCTATGCTTAAGCCCATCCAGATCCTACTTGCCATGGCTGCATACCATGACTACGATATCTGGCGGTTGGGTGCCATGACTGCTTTTCTAAATATTGTTTTTGAAGAGTGCGTCTATAAATACACAGCCAGAGGGCCTCGTAGACAGTGGGAGCAGCGGAAACGTGTGCAAGATGTTTTATGTGATAAAGCAGGCATCGCGGAGTTGGAACGTCTGTTTTGATGTGTTAGTAAAAGAGTTTGACATCATCAAAATGGTAGATGAACCTTGTATAAACAAAAAGGTAGTAGGGAGTATGGTGGTGATCCTCGTAGAGTACTTGGATGACATACTCTTGATAAGAAAGGAGTTTCCTAAGCTACGCTCGGTCAATCTCCGCTTATCACAATGATTCTCCATATAGGATCAAAGTGATACCTCCTAAATCCTGGGTTTTGGATCTATGAGATAGATCTAATTGGATGTTAGGATACTCACTAGTTGTAGTGAGATGGTGTCACGACCCGCAGGGTACGGAACGTGACTGGCACTTAAGTTTACGAAACGTCTCAAGACGTCCGTAAAATAAGTAAGCCAAAGCCAAGAAAACCAAAACCACAAAGCAGAAGAGTGAAGAAAACCCAATCAATTGAAAGCGAGTTTATCAAATAAGTCATATAAAACCCTTTTTAAAAACAATATCAATTTTTCCGAAAATTTCGGCAGAGTCTCCTTTGTAAATACTGGCCCCCAAAATGGGTACAACAAGAATATAAATGAATCCAACAAATATGGCATCCCTAAGCGGGAGCTAGCTCTTCGCCATAGGGCGGTCACAAATCCCACGCAATGTAAATCAACAACATGCGAAATAATCATAATGAAGAATAAGAAAAACAGCATGTCGACTCAAGTGAGCTCGACCCCAAAATACAGCATAAAAGTCCACAAACCTCACAGTCTCATCTCTAGGTCAATATACAACAATACTGGTAGATACAGTAGATGGAGTACTCTAGATACAAAGAATATACAAGGTGGTACAAAAATAATGATATAACCCACCTAAGAGCAAAACCTCGAGTCCAGGCAAAAGAAGCAAGTACGCCTGCCGCTACTGTACTGACGGAGCGGACCTGAAAAAGGCTATGGCACAACGGGGGTGAGTTGCCAACTCGTGAGTAATAAATAACATCTACACAGGCTATCGAATGCATGCACACAAGCATCCTAGCATCAAAAATGCAGGTAAGGCAGGACATAATAGCAGGTATGTATGCAATATGAATATACTAGCAGGTATGAATGCAATGCGAATCAACTCATGATCTGAATGTGTAAGTATAAGAATCATGTTTTTCCTTTAGGAATCTCTTTTGAAATACCAGCACAATACCAATAGAATCAACAAGAACCTGTGTCCAGCAACGACACCTCAAAACTATCACAAATCTCATATATCCATGTCATCGTATCTCTGGCCTCAGCCATCCGGCTGACCCAGCTCAATATCAAAATCTCATCATCTCACGGCCACGGTCGGTATCCTCTGGATTTCCGCCGTGCCAAACAGTCACCGGTCGGTAATCCGTACCCTGCCAGGCTCAACGTCAACACCACATTCATCTTGCCCCGGGGTACCATACCGGGCCCACCATGTACCCGTGACGGTTCTTCCACTCCTCGACACGGATCTCGAAAACCACAGCAAACTCATGGTGGACGACACTTTACATCACTAGAAAACCGCAATTACATATTTTAAAAACATAATAAGTTTAGAAATTTTGCGGCTTTCCCCCGAAATCCAGAAATATCATAAAATCTCAAGAAATCCTCATAAGTGCATATGTCAATGATAATGAATGCATATGGTATCAATGATCAAGTTGCGATGTGTGATTAATAGATTAGGCATGAACAAATAATATGATGAAGCACATGCACATGAATAGCAATCCTACGATTTCATTTTAAGGAATTAAAGCAATAGCGCGAGTTTAAGTATCAATTATAGTAAAAGGTTTCAATTTAAAGGTTATCTAGTGTGGTGGCATGGCAATTACCAGGGTGTGTGTGTAAGCATGAATAGTGCTCGTGCTGCATATAAAAACCCTGGCAATGGTGCAGGTGTCCTATGAAATGGTTTCGTATATGTATGTCAATATAGGGCATGAATGTGGCAAATAATCATACAAGTATTACACCCCTAATTACTAACATTACTAAGATTCTTTTTAAGGTACTAAAACTATCGGGCGACTTGCGCCATCCAACGATAGTCCCCCGTAGATGTTACATCTACTCACCGGAATCCATAGCTATTCACGTCCGATCACCGCTTTCCCCTTTCGAGCCGCGTCCGACGTCTCCGCGACCGAACCTGGAATTTACATCAATACAAACATAAGGTTACAAATCAAGAACAACGCAATTCCTTAACGAAAATACCAACGTTCACTAGCTAGGTACAACGTGCACAAAGTGCGCGGAACACACGCGAAAATCGCAAAAATCTATAAAAATCGCCGATTGGGTCGCCCGGCAAAACTAAAACCCGACTACTCAAAAATCCGCACTCACGCATCCTAAAAGTCATAGGATATGCCAACAATATAATCTAGATATCGCAATTAGTTCGCCACAATAATATAATAAAAACCTAGTAAGCTAGAAGTTTGCAAATTTGGTGCAAACATCGACAATTTGCGACAAAGTGCACACATTATCACACAAATATCCAAATTAAACCATTAGAAAGCCACTACAATTAAATTAACCCCTTTATCATCCATCAAAACCCACATTCCATACACAAACCTTTTCTTGATTTTGATAATTAGCAACCTTAATGAAAATTTCACACAACTTTAACATAGATTAGCCTAATATGAAGCCACTTAAGCAAAGTAACCATATAAATTGGTTAAGTAAACAACTAGGTTAATTAAAAAGACTTAATTGACTAAAACATGGTTTCAAGAAACCCTAGTTCAATTTTCAATCATTAACTAAAAAAAACTAGATTAGGATTAACACTAAAATTAACACTAAGCAACTAGATTAAAGTATTCTAACCATAAGAAATTAAAAGAGTAGAAATTATACCTCAAATCTATGGATCTAGCAAGAAGAAATTTGCCTCAATGATGGCCTCCTAGCACCATGATTCCAAGCAAGAGAGGTCAAGGAAATAAAGGATGAAGAATGGGGTTTTAATTTGTGAGTTTTAGCTTGAATTTTGGAGCAACTTGATGAATTTTTGAACAAGATGAAAAGAAAAATGATGAAGAGGGGAGGGGCTGCAGATTTCGGCCAGAGGAGGGAGAGGGGAGTGGTGTGGGTGTATGGAAAAAGTCATGGTCAACCCCCCTCAAAGTCAAAGCACCATACCTTCAACATACAATATTTTAAACATACACATTCAACTCAAATCATCCCTAACAAAAGAATTTTAAAACAAAAGAGAGAGGGGGAATTTTCTGCAGTTTGGGACAGCCAAGGTGATGTGAGGATGTGTGTGTGAGAGTGCACAAAAAACAATTTGCAAAAAGACCCCCTACAAGTCCAAAATTGCAAGTTTAAGCTTAAACTCAATAAATTTCGTTTTCCATAATAAAAATTAGTTAAAACTTAAAATAAATTACTAAAAATTTATGTTACAACTAGATTTTAATTAACATGATTTTAAAGCTTAATTTTAGCCCATTTAAATTTGTATTTATCGCTAATTTAATGTATTTTCTTACCGGCTTAAAATAATATTGAAAAATAGGGAAAATATTTTAAATGACCAAAATTTCATAAGTAACTCATTAGCTACTAAAAACAAGCAATTACCTATCCATTTTAGATATAATTTGACCTAAACTGCAAAATAACAAAAAAGACGGTTTTCGGAAAAATGCCGAATTTTCACCGATTTTCAGGAAAACTCCAAAACGACTTTTCAAGACGCTACAATCACCCCCCCTTAAAGAAATTCGGTCCCCGAATTTAAAAATATAACTACGCGTACCTTCAAAGAGATGGGGGTATTTCTTCCTCATCTCGCCCTCGGTCTCCCAGGTAACCTCCTCGCTGCTCTGGCTACGCCAAAGGACCTTGACGGTTGGTATAATCTTCGATCTCAACTTCTTCACCTGCCGATCCAGGATGGCCACCGGCTGCTCTGCAAACGAAAGGTCGCACTCTAGCTGGACTGTCGGGTGCTGAATTGCATGCGAAGGGTCGTGAAGGTACTTGCGGAGCATCGAAACATGGAAGACGGGGTGAACATCGGGAAAGCTGGGTGGAAGGGCCAAACGATATGCAACAGCGCCGACACGCTCGAGGATCTCGAAGGGACCTACGAATCTAGGGCTAAGCTCCCCTTTTCGCCCAAAACGCATCATGCCCTTCATCGGAGAGACTCTCAGAAAAACATGATCGCCAACTGCGAACTCTAATCTGCGACGGCGCCTGTCTGCATATGATTTCTGTCTGCTCTGAGCTGCCCTCATCCGGTCTCGAATCAACTGTATCTTCGCTGTCGTCTCCTCAACAAGCTGCGGCCCTAAAATGCTGCTCTCGCTGAGCTCTGTCCAACAGACGGGCGATCTGCATCTCCTCCCATACAATGCCTCGAAAGGTGCCATCTGAATAGTATCCTGGAAGCTGTTGTTGTAGGAGAACTCCACTAGAGGTAAATGACGATCCCAGCTACCGCCGAAGTCTAAAACGCACGCTCTGAGCATGTCCTCGAGAGTCTGAATGGTCCGCTCTGACTGTCCGTCGGTCTGCGGATGAAACGCTGTGTTGAAGCTCAAACGAGTGCCCAAAGCCTCCTGAAGTCTCTGCCAAAGTCGGCTGGTGAACTGGGTGCCTCGATCTGACACGATACAAGTCGGTACGCCATGTAGTCGCACGATCTCGTCGATGTAAAGCTGAGCATACTGAGCGAAGCTGAAAGTGGTCTTCACTGGTAGGAAGTGAGCCGCTTTCGTCAATCTATCCACGATCACCCAGATGGAGTCGTACCCTCGACTGGTCCTGGGTAGACCCACAATGAAGTCCATCGAAATCTGCTCCCATTTCCACTCTGGAATGGGTAACGGCTGTAGTTCCCCTTCGGGCCTCTGGTGCTCGGCCTTGACTTGCTGACAAGTCAGGCATCTCGATACAAACTCCGCAATGTCCCTCTTCATCCCGTACCACCAGTAGGTCTCTCTCATATCATGGTACATCTTGGTGAAACCGGGGTGGACACTATACACCGATCGGTGTGCCTCCTCAAGAATGTCACGCCGTAATCCATCAGCATCTGGTACGCACAGTCTAGATCCATAGCGTAAAATCCCCTGATCGTCAATCACGAACTCGGAAAATCTGCCCTGTCCCATCTGTGCCATGATCTCTGAGCAACGGTCGTCACTGCGCTGTGCCTCATATATACGGTCAAGCAACTGTGGGCGTGCACGAACATGCGCGAGCTGTCCCCCTGTCTGAGTGAACTCGAACTCAATTCGGCTGTCGCATAAAATATGCCAATCTGCTGACGACTGCCTCTGCACTGCGCGCAAACACGATAGACTACCCCCGGGCCTCCTACTCAATGCATCTGCCACCACATTCGCCTTGCCTGGGTGATATAAGATCTCGCAGTCGTAGTCTTTCACCAACTCCATCCAACGACGCTGTCTGAGGTTCAGGTCTCGCTGCTGAAATATGTATTTTAAGCTCTTGTGATCAGTGAATATCTGACACGACTCGCCGTATAGGTAATGTCGCCAAATCTTCAGTGCAAAGACCACTGCAGCCATCTCCAAATCGTGAGTGGGGTAGTTCTGTTCATGCTTCTTCAGCTGCCGAGAAGCATATGCGATCACCCGGCCATGCTGCATCAACACACATCCTAATCCCACTCGCGAAGCATCATAGTAGACCACAAATCCGCCTGATCCAGAAGGCAAAGATAATACCGGCGCCGTAGTCAAACAAGTCCGTAGCTGCTGAAAACTGCGCTCGCACTCCTCTGTCCAAACGAAAGGAACTCCCTTCCGGGTCAAACCGGTCAAAGGTGCAGCTATACGGGAGAAGTCCTGAACAAAACGCCTGTAGTAGCCTGCCAGGCCTAGAAAACTACGGATCTCAGTAACCGATGTAGGTCGGGGCCACTGCTGAACAGCCTCAATCTTCTTCGGGTCCACACAAATGCCTTCTCTCGTAACCACGTGACCCAAGAATCCGACGCTGTCCAGCCAGAATGCACACTTGGAGAACTTTGCGAACAGCTGGTGCTCCCTCAGAGTCTGTAACGTAATCTGCAAGTGCTGCTCGTGCTCCTCTCTGCTCCGGGAGTACACCAAGATATCATCGATAAACACGATGATGAACAAGTCAAGATACGGCCTGAATGTACGGTTCATCAAATCCATGAATGCTGCTGGGGCGTTGGTGAGTCCGAACGACATCACCAAAAACTCATAGTGGCCATAGCGCGTGCGGAAAGCTGTCCTCGGTATATCCTCCTGTCGAACTCGCAGCTGATGGTATCCTGATCGCAAGTCGATCCTCGAAAAATATCCCGCACCCTGAAGCTGGTCGAACAAATCATCAATGCGTGGCAACGGATATCTGTTCCGAACGGTAACTTTGTTCAGCTGGCGGTAGTCGATACATAAGCGCAAACTTCCATCCTTCTTCTTGACAAACAGGACCGGAGCACCCCACGGAGAAACACTAGGTCGAATAAGCCCCTTATCTAACAAATCCTGCAACTGATCCTTCAGCTCTCGAAGCTCTGCCGGGGCCATCCGATAAGGCGGTATAGAAATAGGCCCCGAGCCGGGAATCAAATCAATGCAGAACTCAACATCGCGCTCAGGCGGTAGCCCAGGTAGCTCATCAGGGAAAACATCAGGGAACTCACAAACAACTAGGACCCGGTCCAACGGAACATCTGCAGCTCGAGTATCACAAATATACGCTAAAAATCCCTGACATCCCTTCCGCAAGAGCTGACCAGTGCGAAGAGACGAAATCAAGCTGGGAAGGGCGACGCTGCGGTCTCCCTGAATAACAAGGACTGGCTCTCCCGGAAAGCTAAATATGATTGCCTTCTTACGGCAGTCCGCCGAAGCATAACAAGTGGCTAGCCAATCCATGCCCAGAAGCACATCAAAGTCCAACATATCGAGGAGAATCAAATCAACCGATGAATCCCTCTCCCCGATACGAACGGAACACAAACGAAAAACAAAACGAGCGACAAACGACTCGCCTACCGGAGTACTAACAACAAGCGGATGATCTAACGACGACAACTCACGGCCCAACATCGGTGCAAAGTTTGTAGAGACGTACGAATGTGTGGAACCTGGGTCGAATAATACCCGTGAGTCGAAAGAACAAACTGGCAAGGTACCTGTCACAACGGCATTGGATGCCTGCGCATCCTGCGGTGTCAAAGTAAATACTCGGGCCTGTCTTCCACCGATAGCGGGCTGACCTCGGCCTCGGCCTCTGCCTCCTCGTCCTCTTTGAACAGGACCGCCGCGTCCACGGCCTCTGGGTGCACCTAACTGGCGTGGAGCATCGCCTGTGGTATGAAGTAGGGCTCTCTGAGGAGGGGGTGGTGATGGTGGTAGGGTCACATGCGGAACTGTCGCTGCTCCCTATCGTCTCGCCGGACAGTCTCTGACAAGATGGTGCAGACTCCCGCACCCAAAACACCCTGGCGACGGCTGCTGTCCCTGGGGATAAGAACCATATAACTGTCCCCGTCCAAATCCTCTGCCAGGCCTATCTCTCGGAAAGAATCTGGCGCGCTGCCTCTGAGACGGTACATCGGTGCGAATCGTCTTCGGCCCAGAAATGGCCGAAGTCTGTGATATGCGTGCCTCCATCCATAATGTCGTATCCATAGCAGCTGAATAAGTGTCGTAGTGCTGGGCGCCAATGGCAAGATATAGCTGGGCATCAAGTCCCTGTACGAACCTCTTCACCATCTTCTCTTCGGTATCCACCAAATACGGAGCATATCGGGATAACTGCGTAAACTGGATGTTATACTTAGACACCGTCATCCCAGGTGTCTTGACTAAGGCCTCGAAACTGCGAGCTCTGGCGTCACGAACGCTCTCTGGGAGGAAACGAGCTAGAAAGACCGCTGTAAACTGGCCCAAGTCATAGGCGGTAGACCTGCAGCTCGACCTCTCAAGACTGACTCCCACCATGTCTGCGCGAGACCCTCTAGTCGGAAACTCGCAAGCTCTACCCATCGATCATCCGAACATCTCAGCGAACGGCAGATCCTGGCTAAACTATCAAGGAACGTCTGTGGGTCCTCCGCTGCCTCGGTGCCGGTGAATACTGGAGGTCTCAGCCTCATGAAATCCTGTAGTGAAACCGGGATGGTCACGGCGGTAGTAGTAGGAGCAGGTATCATGGTCGTCTGTGATGTAGTAGGTACGTCATCAGGCCTCGGTGTACGACTGGCTGCAACTAGGGATCCTACCATCTGACGTAGCTCCTGCATGCCCCCCATCATCTGTCGCAACTCCTCCATACCAGTCTCGAGCCTATCCATACGGCCTGGGGAAGGTGGATCGGTCTGTCCCTGCGGCGTAGGCATACCACTCTGCTCAGTCCTAGTCTCGGACGAGCCAGCTCGAATCTCGTCTCGGGCGGCAGCCCTCTGTGCCCTCGTAGCCTTCGGCGGCATAGTGACTGGTACAGGAAACAGGGCAGTGCAATAGGATCATAGGATACACGGAATTGAAGAAGGAATTTTCAAGCAAGTATATCCTAAAGTCACTTAGGCGGAGTACTGTATCGCAAGTATGCCGCGGACATACACGCGCTACGTTACCCTACTTAAGTCACTTACTCCATCTACCAAGGGTCATCCTACACTCAAAAAGGTAAAACCTAACGCTCTGATACCAATTTTGTCACGACCCGCAGGGTACGGAACGTGACTAGCACATAAGTTTACGAAATGTCTCAAGACGTCCGTAAAATAAGTAAGCCAAAGCCCAGAAAACCAAAACCACAAAGCAGAAGAGTGAAGAAAACCCAATCAATTGAAAGCGAGTTTATCAAATAAGTCATATAAAACCCTTTTTAAAAACAATATCAATTTTTCCGAAAATTTCGGCAGAGTCTCCTTTGTAAATACTGGCCCCCAAAATGGGTACAACAAGAATATAAATGAATCCAACAAATATGGCATCCCCAAGCGGGAGCTAGCTCTTCGCCACAGGACGGTCACAAATCCCACGTAATGTAAATCAACAACATGCGAAATAATCATAATGAAGCATAAGAAAAACAGCATGTCGACTCAAGTGAGCTCGACCCCAAAATACAGCATAAAAGTCCACAAACCTCACAGTCTCATCTCTAGGTCAATATACAACAATACTGGTAGATACAGTAGATGGAGTACTCTAGATACAAAGAATATACAAGGTGGTACAAAAATAATGATATAAACCACCTAAGAGCAAAACCTCGAGTCCAGGCAAAAGAAGCAAGTACGCCTGCCGCTACTGTACTGACGGAGCGGACCTGAAAAAGGCTATGGCACAACGGGGGTGAGTTGCCAACTCGTGAGTAATAAATAACATCTACACAGGCTATCGAATGCATGCACACAAGCATCCTAGCATCAAAAATGCAGGTAAGGCAGGACATAATAGCAGGTATGTATGCAATATGAATATACTAGCAGGTATGAATGCAATGCGAATCAACTCATGATCTGAATGTGTAAGTATAAGAATCATGTTTTTCCTTTAGGAATCTCTTTTGAAATACCAGCACAATACCAATAGAATCAACAAGAACCTGTGTCCAGCAACGACACCTCAAAACTATCACAAATCTCATATATCCATGTCATCGTATCTCTGGCCTCAGCCATCCGGCTGACCCAGCTCAATATCAAAATCTCATCATCTCGCGGCCACGGTCGGTATCCTCTGGATATCCGCCGTGCCAAACAGTCACCGGTAGGTAATCCGTCCCCTGCGAGGCTCAACGTCAACACCACATTCATCTTGCCCCGAGGTACCATACCGGGCCCACCATGTACCCGTGACGGTTCCTCCACTACTCGACACGGATCTCGAAAACCACAGCAAACTCATGGTGGATGACACTTTACATCACTAGAAAACCGCAATTACATATTTTAAAAACATAATAAGTTTAGAAATTTTGCGGCTTCCCCCCGAAATCCAGAAATATCATAAAATCTCAAGAAATCCTCATAAGTGCATATGTCAATGATAATGAATGCATATGGTATCAATGATCAAGTTGCGATGTGTGATTAATAGATTAGGCATGAACAAATAATATGATGAAGCACATGCACATGAATAGCAATCCTACGATTTCATTTTAAGGAACTAAAACAATAGCGCGAGTTTAAGTATCAATTATAGTAAAAGGTTTCAATTTAAAGGTTATCTAGTGTGGTGGCATGGCAATTTCCAGGGTGTGTGTGTAAGCATGAATAGTGCTCGTGCTGCATATAAAAACCTGGCAATGGTGCAGGTGTCCTATGAAATGGTTTCGTATATGTATGTCAATATAGGGCATGAATGTGGCAAATAATCATACAAGTATTACACCCCTAATTACTAACATTAGTAAGAATCTTTTTAAGGTACTAAAACTATCGGGCGACTTGCGCCATCCAACGATAGTCCCCCATAGATGTTACATCTACTCACCGAAATCCCTAGCTAGTCACGTCCGATCACCGCTTTCCCCTTTCGAGCCGCGTCCGACGTCTCCGCGACCGAACCTGGAATTTACATCAATACAAACATAAGGTTACAAATCAAGAACAACGCAATTCCCTAACGAAAATACCAACGTTCACTAGCTAGGTACAACGTGCACAAAGTGCGCGGAACACACGCGAAAATCGCAAAAATCTACAAAAATCGCCGATTGGGTCGCCCGGCAAAACTAAAACCCAACTACTCAAAAATCCGCACTCACGCATCCTAAAAGTCATAGGATATGCCAACAATATAATCTAGATATCGCAATTAGTTCGCTACAATAATATAATAAAAACCTAGTAAGCTAGAAGTTTGCAAATTTGGTGCAAACATCGACAATTTGCGATAAAGTGCACACATTATCACACAAATATCCAAATTAAACCATTAGAAAGCCACTACAATTAAATTAACCCCTTTACCATGCATCAAAACCCACATTCCATACACAAACCTTTTCTTGATTTTGATAATTAGCAACCTTAATGAAAATTTCACACAACTTTAACATAGATTAGCCTAATATGAAGCCACTTAAGCAAAGTAACCATATAAATTGGTTAAGTAAACAACTAGGTTAATTAAAAAGACTTAATTGACTAAAACATGGTTTCAAGAAACCCTAGTTTAATTTTCAATCATTAACTAAAAAAAACTAGATTAGGATTAACACTAAGCAACTAGATTAAAGTATTCTAACCATAAGAAATTAAAAGAGTAGAAATTATACCTCAAACCTATGGATCTAGAAAGATGAAATTTGCCTCAATGATGGCCTCCTAGCACCATGATTCCAAGCAAGAGAGGTGAAGGAAATAAAGGATGAAGAATGGGGTTTTAATTTGTGAGTTTTAGCTTGAATTTTGGAGCAACTTGATGAATTTTTGAACAAGATGAAAAGAAAAATGATGAAGAGGGGAGGGGCTGCAGATTTGGGCCAGAGGAGGGAGAGGGGAGTGGTGTGGGTGTATGGTAAAAGTCATGGTCAACCCCCCTCAAACTCAAAGCACCATACCTTCAACATACAATATTTTAAATATACACATTCAACTCAAATCATCCCTAACAAAAGAATTTTAGAACAAAAGAGAGAGGGGGAATTTTCTGCAGTTTGGGACAGCCAAGGTGATGTGAGGATGTGTGTGTGAGAGTGCACAAAAATGTTTTTGCAAAAAGACCCCCTACAAGTCCAAAATTGCAAGTTTAAGCTTAAACTCAATAAATTTCGTTTTCCATAATAAAAATTAGTTAAAACTTAAAATAAATTACTAAAAATTTATGTTACAACTAGATTTTAATTAATATGATTTTAAAGCTTAATTTTAGCCCATTTAAATTTGTATTTATCGCTAATTTAATGTATTTTCTTACCGGCTTAAAATAATATTAAAAAATTGAAAAATAGGGAAAAAATTTTAAATGACCAAAATTTCATAAGTAACTCATTAGCTACTAAAAACAAGCAATTACCTATCCATTTTAGGTATAATTTGTCCTAAACTGCAAAATAACAGAAAAGACGGTTTTCGGAAAAATGCCGAATTTTCACCGATTTTCAGGAAAACTCCAAACGACTTTTCAAGACGCTACAGATGGTATCAATTGATCCCGGGGAGAATCACTGGAATGGTTCCAGAGTGATAAGGACGACTGAAAGTCAGTCACAAGCATTGTTACTCTCAGTAAAGGGACGGTATGTTGGAAGAGTTCCAAACTAGATACCGTGGCATACTAGACGATAAAGGATGGATACATCGCTACTTAAGATGCTACTAAAGTGGCAGTCTGGATGTACATTAGTTCATGAGATGAACTTCGTTCCTCCCATTGTGTGACAATGGAGTTGTGGCTTATGCCAGGGAACGCCCGTCCCATCAGTAATCCAGACATATTCTAAGGCAGTGTCACCTGATCATGGAGATAGTAGATCTCCAGGGTGATCGAGGTTAGGAGAGTAGACTCAGAGGAATACACGGCGGATCCACTCACAAAGGCCTTTTCCCAGAGAGAGACTTATATGGGATGGTTGAGTATTAGATACTGCAACCACTGCTACAGATGACCCTAGTGCAAGTGGGAGATTGTTAGTTATATGTATGCCCTAGAGGCCATTACTATACATAGGATGTATATTGTAGTGGATGCTTGGACATATATAGGGAGGAATTTCTTGCTCGACATGATAGTATGCTATCTGGTTGCTCTTTACCTTAACATGTACACTGATTTTCTCTCTGTTACATGTTGGTAAAGCCCTTAGGATGTGTACTTGACTACCTGGACTATGATGCGGATCATACTAGTGGGGACATGGTAGTCCATAAGTACATCCTTCAAGGTTCCTAGTCGTGGGTGTATCGAGACGGGACATCGATATACCAGAGTAGACTAGCGTATACCTTCTCGACCCATACAGATGGGCGATGGATGATCCCATATCCATTGGTGTTTGACATCAGAGATGATATACGGGTACTCAGTGGAGACTGGGTACACTGGACGGACTCGCCGAGAACTCCCAGATGGTATTATACCTTACGTCAGATGGCATTTCTCTGGTGACACTAGTACAGGTTAGTCTGTAGACCCGAGATCGTCATAGAGTCTTGTGTGATTCCCACTGTGCTTTGATTTCCACCTTACCACGTCCAAGAGGGCGTGCAAAATGGTGGTTTTTGGGTACAGTCCCGAATCACATGGAGGCAATAAGCGATAGGAGGGGATTCGTCTCTCCAGGTATAGGGAGTTGATGTTGCGCTGTGTTCGATTGGCTATAACCGGAAATCCATGGCCAGGGTTGCTGAGATTTACTGGTAAGTGTTATCAGTAGTATCTCGAACTGTTATAGACCATGAATCGACACGACTTATCAAGCTACTGGGGTCTGACGTTTACCACCCCTAGGCGAGATATGCGACATATCAGACGAACAGACCGGACTGTACGGTAAGTGTTACTGGTTGGATTCACAGGAGTGTGAGCGGGCTTGCTCATTGATCTTCTGATCGCTCAATACCCGAGTGGATGTTACGTTTAGCAGACCGCTTGCGTCTTGTGGGTGTTTGATATGATCATCACCTACTGCCGGCGTATTGACGAGTCTTTAAAGTCCAACACAGAGGTTTCCTAACTCAAGCGAAACGAAATAGGAGCGCATATGAGATATGTGCGGGACCGAGAATAATACCAATATGTGATACTGAATTCTATTCTCGCGATTTGTATCATCGGCCGGTTATAAAAGATATAGCCGGGTTACCGAATCAAATGTTGATTCGATATATTGATACACTTGATATTAGTCGGTTATATGCAGTATGACCGGATCATTAAATCAAGTGTTGATTTAATGATTTAATGTATAATTATATATTTGATATATTACTTTACATTAACTAGTATTTGTTCACTTAAGATTGATTTTCTCACTTGATGTGCACAAGTTGTATATGTGATATATTTTTGTGCACTAGTTTGTATCATGTTTAATGATACATGCAAACTTGGGTGTGTATGCTTTAAGCCATGTTTAGTTAATGGTTGGGGTTTTTATTTTCTTTATTTATTTTGTAAAAACAAAATGGTGGCTTTTTCTTTCTTTGCTTTAAAGCTTCATGAAGCTTCTTAGCATTTTTCAAAGTCTTAACCATTTTGTTTTTATGCTTTGACCTAACCATCACCTAAACTATGGTTTGCTCTCTACATGAGTTAACTTCACCCATGGTTTCTATATGATAGAATTCACTTGAATTTTCTTTTCAAGATAATTCATTTTCTTTTCTTCTTCTTCATATTCTTCATGAGGTGAAGAAAGCTTACTAGAAAATTTCAAGTGATGAAATCAAGTGAGAAATCCAAATCCAAAGTGAACCCACTTCCTATTTCTTCATCCTCTACCACTTGCCATGTTGTATAGGGTGTTTTCTTCACAAGTTTCATGACTTAGTGAAGATGGAGCTTGAGTTTGAGTCGCCTCGACGTAGATCATCTTCGGCATCGAAGTCAATGACCTAGCCCGATCATTTCTTCGACGAAACCATCGCTAGAGTCCGGGATCCCGATGATCGCAGCGGAGGGACGTCATCACAGAGCTAAAGAAGTGGAGCACCGGATCTATAAAGGTTGTAATCCGTTTCACTTAGTAGCAAAGTAGTTTGCTTGCATTTTTTTTCGCCTATCCTCTAGTTAACTATCTATATTAGGGTTTCTCGGCATATAAAATTTGAATTGGACATGTTTGATGCCTTGTTGAACCTCTTGAGTGTGCCTAGGAACCCTACAATGTGTACTTCCGTCAGTGCCTGCTTGTGTATTATTTATTTAGGGCACGACCGGGTTGAGGTCGATGTCACCGTTGTACATATTTTCTTTTCTGTACTAGGATTACCCCGCGGTGGAGTGCACGGATAACCGGGTTCTAAAGGTCAACGGGCCCATATGTCATGGCGTTGAGATGGAGGGGGCCTCTCTCAAGAATTAGCGGGCTATTCGCCGTACTCGTAGGGGGTACAGGTTGACCCAAGGAGGGGTGCTCAAGTTACCGGATTCCCTTAAGTGCTGGGTGACCCATTCACTTTGATGAAAGGGGTTGCCTCACTTCTGGTTTTGGCGGGTAACTTTCCGCCCTCATATGGGTCTAGGTTTTCATTGCACAGGCTATCCATACGACCCGAGAAACGTCGGGTTTCACTTGCGGATCAAAGGAAACCCGGGGCTCCCAGATTATCAGTATTATTTTGTGATGTTGTATATAACATTCCTGGAGCGATTATTATATATTAGTAGATGTTGTATATAACATTCCTGGAGCGATTATTATATATTAGTAGATGTTGTATATGTTTTACATCCGCGCTAGTCCAGTCCCCGCTCTGTCGTTAGTTAGCTAACCTAACGGGTAATGACGGGACCCAGTGGCGAATGCGGATGGCATATACGTACATCAGTATATTTTCGTTCTTTGTGGTGTGATCAATTGATGGGACTGCGTTGATTCGGATCAATGCAAGTTAAAAACAAACCTAATCTAATGTTGTTGGAACACTTTTCAAAAGGCTGTTATTGCAAGGACGTTCTCTTTTGTTTTGCACAGTGATATTCGGTTATGAATATCCAGCACCTCAGTCGACGAGGCAAGGGCCGAGATCCCTTCACCGGGAGTGACCCCTTGGACAGAAGTTTGCGTCAGGGCATTAACTTCACTATAGCCGATTACTTTTGCTTTGCATCGTGGTATTCATTTGGAATATCCTGCACCCCATTCTACGGGGAAAGAGCCGAGATCCCTTCACCGGGAGTGACCTCTTTAGTAAAGGTTTTCGTCACTATATTTTCTAAAAAGCTATCCGTTCCTTCAACGATATCAAGTTCATTACGTTAAAGGTTTTCGCCAGAAACCATTCGTAGCCCTCCGTCGTTTCATATGGATAGTCAATAGTATTCAAGCTGTGTATGTTGGCCAAAGTCAAGGCACAGTGTTTGGTAGCTGTTGGTTATTCATATGCAGCATAGATAGATGCGTTGGTTTGGGACAGTCGTACTGCCATTTTGGCCAAAGTCAAGGGTATGTACGGGTGGGTTCAAATCAACCTGGAGAATGACGGGTAGAACTTGACATGTGACTTATGATATGTTGGCCAAAGTCAAGGTCATAAGAGCATGGGGTAAAAATCACATCGGGAGTTTCTAAAGAAACTGAAACTTGCCAGGCATGCGCATACCTTCTGGAGTGTGGTGACTTGAGTGGATTCCGTCAAGTTATCATGCGATGATAGTTGGATCCCGATTCCCACTGATGAGTTGGCTTACTCCTCGGGTGATCCCGAATAATTCTTCTTTCGGGTTTGGCGAAGAATTTGAGGTTACAGTGGGAGGTTTCCTGATTAGATAATGTGATAACCATTCTGATCTAGGTTAGAGTGCACGCTGAGTGTTTCTTTTCTCTCTCTCTTTGGCAGCGACCATTGACCCGACCATAGACTATGACTCAGTGACCAAATTAACCGAACCTTCTTAAATACTGGCTTTTGGATTGTCAGAGTTGCAGACCTCTTTGCCACTCCTACTTTTACCCTTTTCTCCAGGACAACCCGTATTACTACGAACGTCCACTTCCATTGGACAAAACCATCGTATGGTTATATACGAACTCGAAGGAATTCGAGGATGGTTTCTGGTTCTGGAGAAAACGAATAGGACTGTTCAGTTGTCTTTTCTTTTTACCTTCTCTCTCAGGTTGCGAGTACTCCTTGGTTTAGGAGATAGTACACCTATTACGCAAATTGGATAGTCTTCTTCCAAACCTTAGGCTGGTGCCGAACGGTGGGGAATGAAGAAAACTAATTAGCCTAAATGGTGTACAGAAGGTATTATGTAAAGACAAAGAAAGGGATTAGTAAGAGGGCAAAGTAAATTGCGACTGCTATTCACGACCAAACCATGTATTTCTTCGCCAATCCTAAATCACCTTTGTATTTCTCCAGGACACTCCGTATCACTATGAAGATCCACAGTTTATTTGGATATTCCATCGTATGGTTATATACGAACTCGAAAGGAACTTGTTCCAGTTCGGGGATGGATTCTGGTTCAGGAGAAATAGGAATAAGGTTCATTCGGTTGTCTTTTATCTTCACCTTCTCTCGCGTTGCGAGTGCTCCTAGGATTAGGACAGTACACCCATTATGCTTATTGGTTAGTCTTCTTCCAAACCATAGGCTGGGGCCGAACAGTAGGGAAGAAAGAAAACCATTTGGCCTAAAGGGGTGTGCAGAAGGTAATGACTAAAGACATATAAAGGGATTTGGAGAGGTGGCAAAGAATTATACGGTTACAGTTGTGAATCTGGATAATGGAAGAGGCATTACTAGGAATACCAGGATACCCCATCGAAATATTTCAATGTTTCAGTTTCACTGTGTACTGTTAAAAGAAAACTGATTTCCCAATTAGACACTTGCTCCAGGGTATGTATTTACCAGGTAGGATTCTCACATCTGTATGGTTTTACAGATGATGAGTGGGAGTAAGTTATTGGGAATTAGGTGACCATCCTCATTATATTGGGATTCGTTGTAATTGGTGATATTTGAGGAAGTCACCTGGGTAGTTTGCCGGACGGCAAATATATGGTTTTGAATATCCGTTGTTATACACCAATTTCAAATTGATATATCTGTACGTCTATTTTTATAGAGTGAGACATACCTTTTTGAAATTATGTCTATGACATTTACCTATACCAGTGGATGGTTAGGTAAGGAGCATTGAACAGCGGTGTAATTCTTCTTAACCATAAGTACAGTTTTCAACCTATGACACACAGTGAATGAGTTGTTAGACTCAGCGGACTTATACAGAGTATTGTATATTGTCCAGTGTCCATTAGGACAGAGGGGTTGGTCCTCGTACTATATTCGGTTTACTTATAACTTCTCTAGTTCTTAGACAGGTGTTTCGTAGAAACATTGGGTCCAAGTTTTGAGAAGTTATGGGTATATGAATAAAGTAGAGAACCAGGTATTGCAAGTATCGGGATTCTTCAAAGTGATCGATGATGTAGATACTTGTGTATGGTATTCAGTTGATAGTAATGATTAAGAGAGCTTGCATCTCTTTCGGGTTACTCATAATTGGAAGCATTCCTAAGTTGAGTAACGCTGATCGGCCTCCTTCCATTTAGTTGACATGCACTGGAGACAGCTGCATGATTTGAATCTGGTTCAATTAAATCAGTGCCTCTGGTTTTATATTGGATATAGAACAGTTCATATCTTAACGATGTTAAGATACGGGGAGTTGTCCGGCTTATGATTAAAACCAGACACTGGACAACTCAAGGCACGTTTCTATGATGGCTGTTTGTGGGTTGACCCAGGCTATGACGAGGGTTGACTTTCTACCATCTGGAAGATCAATAGCGATATTGTTCTAGACTTGCCACAGTTTTAATAAAAATGGATTTTTTCAGAAAACAGTAGTGGGAGTATGGTAGAACTGGAAGTGATTCCAGAACCGCAAACGATTACTGAAGATTTGATAAGGAACCTAAAGATTCAATCTGATTTGACATTCCATTGGCCACTCAGCAGATATGGTGGGTAACCTCAGGCACTCGAGAGGTACTTCGGTATGCTCAAGGACGGTGGCAGAGAGGTTCTTGTTTACCCAGACTTGCCATTGCTGTTGTTCCAGACTATGAGACCCGGCAGGAGGATGAGTATAGCGTCGTTCTAAACTAGCTTTAGCAGTGTACGTCTATATGACTCTGCCAGAGGGTTGTCGTAGTCAGTGGGAGAAGCGGAAGCATTGGTGGACAGGAGGCTTAAGTCTATTTATAGACTAAAGCAGATATAGCGGAGATAGATCATCTATTTCTGATGTGACGGTCATAGGTTTGACTTCATCAGAATAGGTGATGGATCTGTTAAGGAGGTAGTAGAGTATGATGTCCTGGTATTTGGATGACATACACAGAGTAGGAAGTGATATTCCTATACTACGATCGGTTATACTTTGGTCGTCACACGGTGGTTTCTCCACACAGGACTTGGATATTATATCAGACATTCTGGTTACTAGATCTATGGTTTTAGATCTAGATTTGGGTGGTTTCCTAATCTGGGTACTTTGACAAGCATTCTATGAGTATTTAGAATGGACGACTCCTGGCATGATAGTATACCTGCAGGTAATGGAGTCACCCTCTCTAAAGGTGTCTTACAGACTAAAGAGGAGAGGGATACGCATGATTGACAGATCACTTGCTTAGGCAATTGAGTCAATCATGAGATGTCAAGTACCACACCAGATGTTGTTCTTGCAGTAGGTGCAATAAGTTGATATTGATCCAATCCTGGAGAAACAATCGGAAGCAGTTTTAGAACATAAGTGTATGTTCTAGGGATTTGATAACGACAGCCTCATTAAGGGAGACAGTTATCATTCCAGGCTTCCAGGTGACCTGGACGACAGGAAGGTTGTCAGAGTTATAGTTTTTCCTTCTGACGAGGGGCAGTATTTTGGACAGATGGTCCAAGGCAATACTGAGGGAGGCATGGCGCAGGATACTGATTAAGTTCAGTTGACGATACAGTCTAAGAAGTTTGGATTTGGAGTTCATTTATGAGGTAGGTCCCATCAAACATCCAGACATTCTAAGACAGGTATTGCTCATTTCGGGAGATGGCTTTCTCCGCGAACTTGAGATATAGAGAGACATAGAAAGAAACATCAAAGCGGATCCACTCACTGAGGCTATTTCTCGAACGCAATAGTTTTGCAAACGAGTTTTGTGAGACTGACTAGTAGAGGAGTTGGGTGTTCGGTATCACACGGGCTGTGAGTATGCGACATCGCAATAATTAGCCTTGAGTGCAAGTGGGAGATTGTTGGAGATAGTGCCCTCAGAGTCAATTATTGGATCACAGGCACATGATTGTAATGATTGAGGGAGGACCTATCCCGGTAGGACAGTCTTACTCGAGTTGATAGTATGCTATCTGGTTTACCTTTATCATCGTGTACTGCTTTAGGTGACCTGACAGGTCGCTATTACACGTTGATAGAGCCCCTAGGATTCTTGCTTGACTGCCAGCAGTATGAGGGCGATCATATACGTGGGAGCTGGTAATCTATAAGCACATCCTTAAATGGTCCCTAGTCGTGGGAGTTTCGAGACAGGGCATCGATTCTCCAGAGTAGACTAGTGTAAACAGTCGAGACCCCGACGAGGGGCGGTGGCCGGTCTCACAAGCCACTGGTGTCAGTTGGTTCACCTAAGATGTATACAGGTGCTCATTGGGTTATGAGTACACCGGACAGGACTCGCCGGGAACATGCTAGTTGGTCTTATACCTGACGTCAGATAGCAGTTCCCTGGTGACATGTGTACAGGTTAGTTCATCGACCTGGGGATCGTCATTTGTCTCGTATGAGTTCCTACTGTACTTTGATTACTACCCTACCACGCTCAAAGGAGACGTGCAAACAGGTTTTAGTTGGGTACAGTCCCGAGCCACATGGAGGCAGTGAGCGGATCTTCAGGGGTTCGTCTCTCCCGGTATTGGGGGTGAGTTCGCGCTGTGTCTAGGAGAGCCATTACACGAAGTCCTTGGCCAAGGCAGGAGATTTACTGGTAGGTATTCCAGTAGTATCTCAGGGTGTTCTGGCCTACACTCCGACACGACTTGTTCCGCTTTTGGGGGTCTGACTTTTACCAACCCCCTAGGCCCGCCATGCGATACTCATAGACGAACGGACCGGACTGTACGGATATTGTCACTGACAGGCTCAGTCGGGTGTCAGGATGAGTTCGCTCATCGACGTCTCTTTTGGTCAATAGCTGGTGGCCCGTCACGTATTGGCTTATACCTCTGACGTGCTAGTGGTTAAATCCACAGCCATAGTATTGACGAGTCTTTAGAGTCCACCACACATTCAGTTACTCAAGTTTCGGGCGAAACGCTGTAGAGGCCGTATGGAGATATGGCAGGGTCCGATCAGATACGTGCGGTATTGCACCGATCAGGATCGGACGGTTAGTACTAGAGGCCGTATGGAGATATGGCAGGGTCCGATCAGATACGTGCGGTATTGCACGGATCAGGATCCGACGGTTAGTACTAGAGGCCGTATGGATATATGGCAGGGTTCGATCAGATACGTGCGGTATTGCATGGATCAGGATCGGACGGACATTACTAGCCGGCTTTGGTTTAAGCCGGATCCTAGTATAGTACAGTGTAGATTTTGTCTCTTTGCATTTGTGCTCAGTGGGAATACAAATGCGGGCATGTATATGCAGTAGCGGGGTTTTCCTGTAATTTATTACGGGACCAGTTTTCTGGAGTTGCCAGTTTTCATTCCGTTCCGGCCGGTTTTCCTTTGTTCTTTCCCGGCCGGACTTTTCCGATGGAGGCGGTTATTTGCAAGTTTGCAAATAACATTTGTAGAGGGGGTTTCTTGCATATGGATTAATTATGAGAGCATCTTTAGATACCATTCTTTTCTATCATCATTTCATGCATTCATGGTGATTAGAGTTGATTAGATTTGGATTTGATATAGTTATCATTGCTTTGGATGTGGTCACCCTCCACCTTTTACTACACTCACCTCCCTCTTGTATTATGTTTGCCCTCCACCATTTTCCAAAGAGATGAGGCCGGCCACTTTGAGAGGGAGAGAGAGAGAGGATCATTTTGTGAGGGTGGGAAATTATCGTTCATATCATTTTTCATTGCCACCAAAATTCCCAAGTTCAATTCTCAACCTCATCCCTCCATCAAGGCAACTTCAAACCCTAAAAGAGACAATAGATTCTACACTACATCTATAGCAAATCTTGGACGCGTCGGCTAGCCAACTTCACGCCCGAGTTGCCTCGGTCCAGAGATAGGAGCCCGTAAAAGATTCCGGCTACGTGGTGCCCTTTTCCGACGAGGAGGAGATGAACGGAGTTTCCGCGGGAGATCGGAGTGGAGACGAAGACCGAAGGACACGGATCACTTGGTATACATCTCTAACCCGTCTTGTAGTTAGCTAGATCTAGTTTAATGGCCCGATCCGGGTGTTTATTGCGCGGTGGTGCCGGTTTGCTAGTTTGCAAAATTAAAGTTTTTCGCTTCCGCACTCCGGCGTCGGATTGACGGCCGGGGCACCGCCGTGCACTTACATATGCGACATGACCGGATCATTGAATTAAGTGTTGATTTAATGATTTAATGTATAATTATATATATTTGATATATTACTTTACATTAACTAGTATTGGTTCACTCAGGATTGACTTTCTCACTTGAAATGCACAAGTTGTATATATGATATATTTTTGTGCACTTGTTTGTATCATGTTTGATGATACATGCAAACTTGGGTTTGTGTAAGACTTAAACCATGTTTAGTGAATGGTTAGGGTTTCATTTCACTTATTTATTTATCTATTTATTTTGGTTAGAGGAAAAAGGATAAACAAAATGGTTGCTTTCATACAAGAAGCTTCTTGATGCTTCATGCATCTTTGACTAAG
This sequence comes from Agapanthus africanus, assembly GCA_030015575.1. NCBI lineage: Eukaryota > Viridiplantae > Streptophyta > Magnoliopsida > Asparagales > Amaryllidaceae > Agapanthus > Agapanthus africanus. The sequence continues at coordinate 417,964,356 of JASDDO010000012.1, forward strand.
TGACCATTTTTGTCTTCATCTCCTAACCCTAACCATTCAACTAAACCCTAGTTAATTCTCTACACTAAACCATGGTTGCAAATATGATAAGTATCATTTGATTTTCTATTTTCAATATACTTATCATATTCTTTTTCTTCTTCTTCTTCTTCTTCAACATGAAGAAAGTTTGCTACCATTAATGGCAACATGAGAAAAAGAGTGAGAAATCCAATTCTAAAGTGAACCCACTTTCTATTTCTTCATCCTCTACCACTTTCCAAGTAGTATACGGTGTTTTCTTCACAAGTTTCATGACTTGGTGAAGTTGGAGCTTGATCTTGAGTTGCCTCGACGTAAATCATCTTTGGCATCGAAGTCGACGACCTAGCCCGATCATTTCTCCGACGAAACCTTCGCCAGAGTCCGGATTCCGATAGGTACAGCGGAGGGATGTCATCACGGAGCCTAGGAAGTGGAGGACCAGATCTACAAAGGTTGTAGTCACTTTCCTTTAGCAATAAAGTTGTTTACTTGCTTGCATCGCCTTATCATCTAGTTAACGATCCGTATTAGGGTTTGTAGGCACATGAAAAAATTTGAATTGGGCATGTTTGATCTGTTGTGAGACCTCATTAGTGTGCCTAGGAACCCTACAGTGGTATCACAGCCTAGCTAGAGCCTTAGGCGATGAGTAGACGAAGTTAGAAACCCGATCGAACCCGAAACCCTAATCCAAATCCGCTCTCTGTACATTTTTTGAAATCGGGGATTTTTGTGAATTAAAAATATGCAGAAAAATAAGCAGGGTCTTATTTGAATTACTGTGAAAAACGAGGGCCTAATTCGATTAAACCGCCGCGTAACCGCGGCACGAGCCTGGCATGTGCGGCGGTACCGCGGCCGTACAATCTCCTCTTTCATTGTATTTTGCACAGTAATTTCTATATTTGAATGCTATATTTTCTGGGTATTTTTATTATGACTCAAGAGTTGAGTGTTCTGGGGTTGTATTGGGACTCGAAGATTCGATCGGATTATCAAAGTTTGTCTATGTGTTTTTCCGGATAATTTTAGAATATGTTAAAAAGTTCGAGCGGATATAAATACCCACTTTTTCCCCTGCCGGGAAATTTCCAATTGTTGGACTTTTCCATAGTTTAATGACGTTCTAAGTAGTGCAAGTAACGCGATGGTCCCTCTAGAATAAAACAAACCTTAACTCGATTATGCGACCGTCTTGAACTGCCCTTTGAACCTTAGGGTTTGGGGCAGTACGGCGTGCCACATGTGACACGTTGGCTTGACCCTTCTACGGCTGGACAGTTGGTACTGAGACACGAAGTGAATGTTTTAAAACTTATTTCATGTGTTGAGCTGTTTCGGGAAAACTTAGGTGTTCGATTGTTCGATCGGAAAGTTTAACATTTTCTAATTATCCGGAATGTGATACAACATTTGGAATTCACAAGTAGTTATGAGATAACTGAATGAATGTTATAAACATAGCAGTTTAGTCTCACTTGATCGGTTGCCACGGAATTTTGATGTGATCAAAAGTCCATCGCAATCACGTAGCGTACACGGATACTCGCCGGGTAAACTTAATAGACAGCCTCACTCCATAGCCCCGACCAAGTGACTGTAGGAGAACCCCGTCGCCGAAAGCATCCGTTCGGGTGCTCGCGGCAGCGGTGTTCCGCCTTGGTGCACTTCGTCGACGGCGTCGGGGGTGCGGCCGCCTACTAAAGTTTGCGACGAGCATTTGATCAGGATATCTGGAATCTTGTTGAATTGCCCGACTTAATATTGAAAAGTGTTTTCGATAATGAGACTAAAATGAGGGGTTTATAATTGTTAGGCATGCGATGTCTAAGGAATTCATTTGGTTAGGCATGCGATGTCTAAAGAGGTTGCGGATTCCAACTGTTGTAGTTTTACACTTTCTTTTCTGTGACCGTAAGTGTAATATGTGACATCGCCAGTTTCGTTGCTATATGTCAACGACAATTGGGATGCGCATATTTACTTACGTTGATGACATGTGATGTTATGTGTTGCTGGATATGTTATATTGGATCGTCGTGTTCGAATAGCCGGGGGTTTTTATGTGAGATGAGTGTTTTTCATTTTCATTCATGTAAAAACTTGTATGTAATATTCTTTTATTGGGACACTTCCAGGTTGCGGAAGATGTCACCTTTTGTATATTATTTACTTTTCCGCACTAGGACAGACCCAAGGAGGGAAGCACAAGTAACCGGGTTCTAGGGTCCAGTGGGAGACCATCTCGAGGAGTCGAGTCCGGGTCTCTTAACCCTAGAATTGGTAGGGTTGCTTGCCGCTCTCGTAGGGGTCTAGGGGTGTGGGATTGGCTATTCATCATGACCGTGGAATCCTTGTTTTATACTGGCTCGTATTAAAAACACGGACGTCCTAGTATATCCAATATTTCATATGATATTTTCTGCTGCGTTATCTGTGATGTGATCATGTGATTTGTTCAGATAGATATATTATATAGTATATATGATATATTATATATATGTTGCTTATGTTTTACACCCGCACTAGCCCTGCCTCGCTCTGGCGTTAGTTACCTAACCTAACGGTGCAGACGGGACATCGAGGCGAATGCGGATGGCATAAGCGTACGTTATATTTATTTGTGATGTTTAGGTGGACTTAAATGATGGGATATTCATTAATGAGATTAATGAAAGAAAATAAACCTAATTGATGTTGTGGAATCGAATTTCAAAATAAAACAGGTACCTACAGTTCTTGCTTTGAATCGCGGTGTTCCTTGAAGAACATCCTGCACCTTATTCGATGAGGAAAGGACCGAGATCCCTTCACCGGGAGTGACTCCTTTAGCAATAACTGGCAGATGCTACACACTCGGTTTTTCTTTTGATTGCTTCTATAGTTTCTGCTTTGCACAGTGATATATATGATATATCCCGCACCTCATTCGACGAGGAAAGGGCCGACGATTCCTTCACTGGGAGTGACCCCTTTAGCAAAACTAGAAAAGCCTAAAAAACATTCCATTTAAAAACCATTTGATTCCGCAACGAGATCAAGTTCAAAGCGTTAAAGGTTTTCTTAAAAACTATCCGCAACCCTCCGTCATTTTAGGAAGTAGAGTACTTAGTATTCGTGCTACGTTTGTCGACCATAGCCGAGGCGTAGTGTACGGTAGCTAAGTGATGTCTTCCTACACCGCATATGATGCGATTAGTTAGGACAGTCATGTGGCTTTGTTGACCTTAGCCAAGGGTCATGTGGGTGGGTCTAACTAATCATGAAATGACGGGTAGAACTTGACTTGTACTTATGATTTGTTGACCTTAGCCAAGGTCATACGTGCTAGGGGTAAAAACCATTATCGGGAGTTTCAAGTGTTGAAACTTGCAATGAGATTGCATACCTTCTATATGATAGTTGGATCCCGATACCCACTGCGAGTAATTGTTACTCCTGGGAGAGTTTTGCACTTTATAATTAGCCGATCAAGTAGGTGTCTGGAAAGGTGTCAACGAGGTTACGCCTCTGGGAAAATGAGGTTTACATTAATTAGGTCCGTGCGAAAGCACGGGGAACCTCCCTCAAAGTACCGACACTGGCCTGGCTGAAAGATTGGCGAACTTGTAGAGTGTAATTAATCCCGGCTAGTCTTTCCTTTTGAGGTTTGAAGGAAGATTTGATAAAAACAGTGGGACCCATCCTGATTAGATAAAATATATAACCAATCTAATCTTGCAAGAGCGCACGCAGAGTGTTTTCTTCTCTCTCTCCAGGTAGTGACCATATCACGCCTTAATCAAGATAATAATATGGATGTATTGACCGAACCCGCTTGTTATACTGAGCTGGGGAACGTTGGTCCCGCTCCAACTTATAATTGTTATAAGACAGAGCAGGAAATAGGGAAATACCATAATTCCTATGCCGCCCAAACGAAGAAAGTGCATATGATGCATCTCCTTCGGGTGTGTTCATTACAAAGAACTGTTTCTCAGTATCCTCTGCATCCTGGGTATTTGATACCGGATCAGGATCCCAGATATGTAATCTGTTACATAGGGCTACAAAAAGGTAGAAAAACTGAGAACGGGTGATAAGTTTCATGAGACAGAAAACGGGGCAAGTGTTGCAGCCAAGTCTGTTGGTCACTGTCATCCTGTATTACCAATACATTGATTTTGAACAAATGCTATTAGATACCGAACCTGATATACAAAATCATATTAGTCTCTTTATTAGTAAAGAAATGATAAAATTTTGTATTGATGGATAATGTTTTGAACATTTCGTATATCAAAAGTTGATCGGTTCAGGCACGTTATCTAAAAGCATTGACGTTCTAAATCAAACTACAGTTCCTAGTATACAGAATACACACAAGAGGAAGAGTTCAGAAATGAACGAATCATTCTTGAGGCATTGTAGACTAGGTCATATCAATGCGACCCGACTGGCTGAAGTTACATTTTAGATGCATATTTAAATCAATTTGAATTTACATCTTGTGAAACTTGCCAGTCATGTCACAAACATCAGATGACCATAGCTCTGCTTATTGGAAACAGAGAAAGAGTTAATGAACTCTTGGGAATGATACATGATGATGTATGTAAGGTCTCCTGTCTACACATGCCAGGACTGGTTCTTTATACTTCACTACATTCTCTGATGATCTCTCAAGATTCAGTCATATGTTCCTGTTGAAACATAAGTCCGAACCTTTTGAGATATTCACAGAATATAAGTTAGAAGTAAAGAACCAAAATACGGGTATAAGTATTATGTCCTATGATAAGATCAGGGAGGAGAATACTTGTGCATGGAATTCTTGGACTATTCTAAAAGAAAATGAGATTCTCTCTCAGTATTACTCCTCTGAATACACCACAGCACAACGGTGTATCAGGGCGGAGCAATCGCACCGTATTGGATATAGTGTGCTCTATGATGAGTACTACTGAGTTACCTATTCCTTTTTGGGGGTTATGCACTTGAGAAGCTGCATACCTATTGAATTAGGTTCAAATCAGATCACTGCCTACCACTCCATATAAGATATGGTATGGGAAGAGCCTATCTCTTAAGTAAGTTAAGATTTAGGATTGTCCGGCCTATGTCTAAAGCAAAATCCGGACAAGATCGAGGCAATGTCAGTTCTGTAGAATTGGAAATGTTCCAGCTATACAAAACTGCAACTGATGATTTGAAAGAACCAAAGGATTCAATAGTTCCCGACGAACCTCAGCCTCTCCGCCGAACTAGCAGAATTCCTCATCCGCTTGAGAGATACTTCGGTTTCTCGATGACAGTGGGAGCGAGGATTACATCATGAGATGATGAGCTAACTAGTTTCGAGCAGGCCATCGAGAGTAAGAATGGCTGGATGCTTAGCGATCTGAGATGGAATCCATGTACACCAACAAAGTATGGACTTTGGCTGCTATATCTGAAGGGTTAAATCCCCATCAGGAGCAAGTATATCTTGAGAAGATTACTTGGTGTAGATGGAAAGGTTGAAACTTTCAAAGCTAGACCTGTTAAAGGTTTTCGTCATCAACCAGGCGTGGATAATGATGAAACCTTTTCTAGTGGCTATGCTTAAGTCCATCCAGATCCTACTTGCTATTGCTACATACCATGACTACGATATCTGGTGGTTGGGTGCCATGACTACTTTTCTAAATAATGATTTAGAAGAGAACGTCTATAAGAACACAGCCAGAGGGCTTCGTAAACAGTGGGAGCAGCGGAAATGTGTGCAAGATGCTTTACATAATGAAGCAGGCATCGCGGAGTTGGAACGTCTGTTTTGATGTGATAGTCAAAGTATTTGACTTTATCAAAATAGTAGATGAACCTTGTATATACAAAACGGTAGTAGAGAGTAAGGTAGTCATCCTCGTATAGTACGTGGACAACATACTCTTGATAGGAAAAGAGTTTCCTATACTACGATCGGTCGATCTCCTCTTGTCACATGGATTCTCCAATAGGATAAAGGTGATACCTCCTCGATCCTGGGGAGAATCACTTGAAAAGTTCCAGGGTGATAAGAACGACTGAATGTCAGTCGCAGGCATTGTCTTTACCCTCGGTAAAGGGACGATATGTTGGAAGAGTTCCAAGCTAGATACTGTGGCAAACTAGACGATAAAGGCTGGTAACATCGCTATTAAGGATACTACCAAAGAGGCAGTTTGGGTGTATATTTGGTTCATAAGATGAACTAGGTTCCTACCATTGTATGACAATGGAAGTGTGGCCTAAGCCCAGGAACCCTGGTCCCATCAGTGACCCAGATATATTCTGAGGCAGCATCACTTGATCATGGAGATAAATGATCTCCAGGGTGATCGAGATTAGGAGAGTAGACTCAGAGGACAACACGGCGGATCCACTCACAAAGGCTTTTTCCCAGAGAGAGACTTATATGGGATGGTTGAGTATGTGATACTGCAACCACTGCTACAGATGGCCCAAGTGCAAGTGGGAGATTGTTAGTTATATGTATGCTCTAGAGGCCATTACTGTACATTGGATGTATATTGTAGTGGATGTTGGGACATATTTTGGTAGGACTTTCTTGCTCGACATGATAGTACGCTATCTGGTTGCTCATTATCTTAACATGTATACTTTCTGTCTCTCTGTTACATGTTGATAAAGCCCTTATGATGTGTACTCGACTTCCAGGACTATGATGCAGATCATACTAGTGGGGCCTGGGTAGTCAATGAGTACATCCTTCAATGTTCCTAGTCGTGGGAATATCGAGACGGGGCATCGATATTCCAGAGTAGACTAGCGCATATCTTCTCGACCCATGTGATGGGTGATGGATGATCCCATATCCATTGGTGTTTGACATCAGAGATGGTATGCGGGTGCTCAGTGGAGACTGGGTACACTGAACGGACTCGCCGAGAACTCCCAGATGGTATTATAACTCATGTCAGATGGCAGTTCTCTGGTGACACTGGTACAGCTTAGTCTGTTGACCCGAGATCGTCATAGAGTCTTGTGTGTCTCCCACTGTGCTTTGATTTCCACCCTACCACGGCTCTACTGAGTCGTGCAAACAGGTGGTTTTTGGGTACAGTCCCGATTCACATGGAGGCAGTGAGCGATAGGAGGGGATTCGTCTCTCCCGGTATTGGGGGTTGATGTTGCGCTATGCACGACTGGCCATAACAGGAAATCCCTGTCCAGGGTTGCAGTGATATACCGGTAAGAGTTATCAGTAGTTTCACGATTGTTATGGACCTCACGTGGGCATGACTTATCAAGCTATTGGGGTCTGACGTTTACCACCCGTAGGCGAGATATGCGACATATCAGACGAACAGACCGGACTGTACGGTAAGTGTTACTGGTTGGATTCACACGAGTGTGAGCGGGATTTCTCGTCGATCTTGTGATCGCTCAATACCCGGGTGGCCGTTACGTTTAGCAGACCGCTTGCGGCTTGTGGGTGTTTGATATGATCATTACCTGCTGCCGGCGTATTGACGAGTCTTTAGAGTCCTACACAGAGGTTTCCTGGCTCAAGCGAAACGAAATAGGAGCGCATATGAGATATGTGCGGGACCGAGAATAATGCATGTATGTGATACCTTATTCTATTCTCGCGATGAATGCATCGATTTGTTGTATGCGATATAACCTAGTTATCGAATCGAAGATTGATTCGATAAGTCGATACATTGGATACTAGTCGGTTATATGCGACATGACCGGATCATTGAATCAAGTGTTGATTTAATGATTTAATGTATAATTATATATATTTGATATATTACTTTACATTAAGTAGTATTGGTTCACTCAGGATTGACTTTCTCACTTGAAATGCACAAGTTGTATATGTGATATATTTTTGTGCACTTGTTTGTATCATGTTTGATGATACATGCAAACTTGGGTTTGTGTAAGACTTAAACCATGTTTAGTGAATGGTTAGGGTTTCATTTCACTTATTTATTTATCTATTTATTTTGGTTAAAAGAAAAAGGAAAAACAAAATGGTTGCTTTCATACAAGAAGCTTCTTGATGCTTCATGCATCTTTGACTAAGTGACCATTTTTGTCTTCATCTCCTAACCCTAACCATTCAACTAAACTCTAGTTAATTCTCTACACTAAACCATGGTTGCAAATATGATAAGTATCATTTTATTTTCTATTTTCAATATACTTATCATATTATTTTTCTTCTTCTTCTTCTTCTTCAACATGAACAAAGCTTGCTACCATTAATGGCAACATGAGAAAAAGAGTGAGAAATCCAATTCTAAAGTGAACCCACTTCCTATTTCCTCATCCTCTACCACTTTCCAAGTAGTATAGGGTGTTTTCTTCACAAGTTTCATGACTTGGTGAAGTTGGAGCTTGATCTTGAGTTGCCTCGACGTAGATCATCTTCGGCATCGAAGTCGACGACCTAGCCCGATCATTTCTCCGACGAAACCTTCGCCAGAGTCCGGATTCCGATAGGTACAGCGGAGGGACGTCATCACGGAGCCTAGGAAGTGGAGGACCGGATCTACAAAGGTTGTAGTCACTTTCCTTTAGCAAAAAAGTTGTTTACTTGCTTGCATCGCCTTATCATCTAATTAACGATCCGTATTAAGGTTTGTAGGCACATGAAAAAATTTGAATTGGGCATGTTTGGTCTATTGTGAGACCTCATTAGTGTGCCTAGGAACCCTACAAGGCTCGTAGGAATCGATCGGATCTATAGATGTGATGAAATCTAGCGATTACGTATTCTTATCCATCGATGAATTGATACTAGATCGATGATGATCAACGAGAATTAGGGATTTCTTGTGAAACTAGGGTTTCATCATCTATCCCTTGTTCCTTCGTTGATATCATTCACATTCTAGCCTCTAGTAAATTCAAGAATCGATCGTGGATCCCTAATTTCGAGCGATCACAATCAAGAAAGTATCGCAACGAAACTAGGTCATCGATTCTTCAATTTGCTAGGGTTTACAAAACTCGTAGGACTTAAGAATCATTTTAAGATTTGTTACATCATCAATCCGTTGATCGTCTCGACTCCTTTACGAGCGGAGTTTTACTCAAACATCACAACAAGAACCACAATCACAAATTGAGATCGAATCATGATGCAAGAATTTAAAGAAAGCAAGATTAAAGAATTTCACCTTTTATTTATCAACAGTTCCATTACAAATCGCTCAAGAACTACAAGAGGAAGAACTCGATCGTCGATTTGGCTTCGCTCGTCTTCTTGAGTCGCAGATCGGCTTGGATCACTTGCTCGATTGAAGATCGGCTCCGCTCCTAAAAGGTTGAAGGCTTCTCGCTTGAATGGTACTCGGGATCTTGAATTTGGCTTTGGATTTTGTATTTTTGAGGCACAAGTTGTGTCACTCAACCTGTGTTAGAAATGGGGGTGATGAGAGATTAATGAACTAATGAACAACCCTTAACCTTAGATCTAGGCTCCCTTTTATAAGCTTTCATAACCCTAGATCTAGAATTCAAATTTCCTTACAAAATGAACAACTTTTCCCTCCAAAATGAACCACCTCATTTGAATTTTTCCTCCAAAATGAACTACCTCATTTGAACTCTCCCTCCAAAATGAGGTTGTTAGAAAGAATCTTCTAGAAGAAGTTTGTTGGAGGGAATATTCTAGAATAAGGTTGTTACATGGAGGCTTCTAGAAGAAGGTTGTTATAAGGAGGCTTCTAGAAGAAGGTTGTTGGAGAGAGCTTTCTAGAAGAAGGTTGTTATAAGGAGGCTTCTAGAAGAAGTTAGTTGGAGGGAGGCTTCTAGAACTAGGTTGTTAGGCCGAGCCTTCTAGATGAAGCCACGTGGAGTTTCTGGAGAGTTCTGGAAGCTTTGCCTTTAGAAATAAGCACATGGGGAAAATCTGCTTCTCTACTGACGTCATCATGCCGCGGATCCGCGGCGGGAAGCGCCCATTGGCCTTGAATAAATTTCTGGAATAGTTTTACACCTTATTGTTCACTGCCAGATCACTAGACTTAGACTTGGTGAAATTTTGATTAGCACTTTTGACAATTTGGCTCAGTTTCTGGAATTTCCTGCACAGACTTCGAAACAAGTGTTGCGCTACAAGAATGATGCGATGCCATGATAAACAGTAAATTTCCTTTAAAATGCCAGTTTTAGAGTACAACACGGGTAATTCGGTATTTTACTATTGTTTTGCTAATATGTGAAATATGCAAACCGGACACCTCTAGATGAATGCAAAAGATAGGGAAATTGACGTGTTAAAAATACATTATTTTCGACTGATCAAATTCCCCCAAACTTATTTTCGGTCGTCTCGAGGGAACTGTTTTATTAAAAAGAGAAGGATAAAATAAAGAAAGAGAAAAACTAACTAGCATACTTTCGTAGGCAACACGATTTGCACTGAGCATATGCAACAAGCGTTTAAATCTCTAGGTGTCCTTAGTAGGAGGAGTGTTGTCTCCTGAGGGTTTTCAGCGGATTGCACCCACAAAATCCAATAATAAAAGAAAGATCATGAATATTACATTTAAATACAAGAATTGTAAAAGAAAAGCCTTGAAAGTTAGGTTTTCCAACTAAGCTAGCTTTTCGGTTGTCATGAGCCCTATCTTAATAGTCATGAAAAGATGTCAGAAATCACATCATCCCTCAATAAAACATCGTCTTTATTCTTCATTCCTATCTTTTTTCCAAACATCGATCATATAAACTTACGTGTGTGTAAAGGACATCCCTACACCCGGAGAATTCAATTCAAGCTATCATACTCTTGTCCATCCACCTCAGTACTTTTTTAATTAATGAATATTTAGATGAATTTGCTCACACACTTTCATGTGACCGTTAATACTTCTTGAGGTACTAACCGACCGATTACTCATGTGCTTGCTTATTTGGTGTTTTTTCCTCGTCTTGCACCACCTAAGGCTTAGCAGTGACTCCCAGACCAGTTGGCCTTAGGACACTAGGTGAAGAGGCACCATCGCTATATTTTTTATTGCCGTCTTGGCGATAACAAAACCAATGTTCATTTTTCTCACCATTTTATATTTTATTCATTTTTTTTATTTCCTTCATACATCGGCTTTTAGACAAGAGCATTTCAAGGTATTCTCTACTATCCCGAGTTTCAAGACGTGTGTAAATGCGAATAGTAGGGTATCGACGTTCAAAATGTTTGGCTTCCAGAATAGGAACTATTTTTCAGACTTATTTTTATCCTCAGATTAGTGACTTCCTTCATCTTACTAACCCTTGGGACAACGGCTCATAACTGCTTATTACTAGTTCGTATAATAAAACTTCTAATTTTCTTGGTTTTCTTAAATTTTTCCAATCTTATGGATGTAATTTTTCACTATCTGATCTTTTATTATCTTATTTATGTACAAAATATTTGTATTTTCGAAATTTTTTAAATTTTTATAGGTTTTCAAAATGTTTTTTTCTTATGCAAAGTATATGCAAATGATGCGAAAATAAGCACAAACCTCCCCCAAACTTGTTTTCAACAGTGTCCTCACTATTGCCATCCGCTATATCTCGAAAAAACCTGTAAGCTTGGGAGGAAATTTATTAATGGGGGCAAAATATTTAAGTGAAGAACCTCTCCCAAACTTATTTTTAGCTCAACATTTTGTGTAAAAAATTTTGTTTTCAAGAGCCAGAATATACCTCCCCAAACTTGAGTTATGCAATGTTAATCTTTGAAAATCACATGAGGGGGTCAAAAATCATTGGTCGATGCCAAGTTTTGCAAAGACCGAAAGTTAACACCAACCATTCAAATTTTTTATCAATGCAGTGCTCTGGTTGGTAGAAGAAGAAGTGGGGAAAGGTTAAGTGGTGGAATACAATGTGTGTGCGACTCATATTGGAGAGATGATGCAGTGAATGTGATGGATTACTCGCATTCTTTTTACAGTTCAGAAGAAGGGTTGGAGGTTCAATTTCATTGATTGGAAGATGATTCATCTCAACACCCGTGTTATTTAAAAATGCGAGTTTATCAGCGAAGATCTCCTCAAAAGTTCCATCAATACCCCGATGAATAATGTCATCACAAAGTACGGGATGATCATCAGACTCTAAGAACGGTTCATAATCTGTGTTAGTTGTTGACCCGGACATCTTGGTGAAAGAGTCCGTATGTGTATGATACATAGTTGGGTCAAACAACAACGTATGAAAAGAGTCAAGATCATGAGGATCATCAAATTCGCTGCTGTCGACATCCATTAAGTCGATAGAACAGACCTGAGCAGTAGGTTCGGAGGGTACACTTCCCAACTTGTAAATGTTCAGCTCTATTGACCTATTCCCGAAGGATAGGGTCATATAACCATTACGACAGTTGATGATAGCGTTGGAAGTGGCCAAAAAGGGGCGACCTAAAATCACCAGAATTTGATTCTGTGGGTTCTCTACAGGCTGTGTATCAATTACAATAAAGTCCATAGGGAATAAAAATTCCCTGATTTTTATTAACACATCCTCCAGTTCACCCCTAGGTTTGGTGATTGATCAGTCAGCCATCTGGAGAGTTATGCTCGAGGGCTTTAACACTCCGATACCTAGTTGCTCGTAAACCGAATATGGAAGCAAGTTAACACTAGCGCCAAGATCTAGTAGAGCACGGTTGATATGTTTTTCCCCGATAGAAATAAAAATAGTAGGACAGCCAGGGTCCTTACGTTTCCGTGGTACTTGTTGTGGGAAAGCCGTGTCTACAGTCTTTGCCATGAATATCTTCTTGGGCACTTGAGTCTTCCTCTTCCTAGTGCACAAGTTCTTAAGAGTTTTCGCATAGGACGGAACTTGTTGGATAGCATCTAGGAGATGGATGTTGATGTTTACTTGCTTAAACATGTCCATAATCTTCTCCATATGTGGACTCGATTTGTTAGCCCTTAACCGATTAGGATAAGGTGCTTTAGCAATAAGCGCTGGGTCCATCATAGGAGAAGGAAGTGTGTGTGGACCCAATCCCAAAATAGAAGTGGGGATCGTATGTGGAGAACTAGAAGAGATGGGCTGAGGTGGCGAGCCTTGTGGGAAACGAAGAATAGGCTTGCAAAAAGATGGTGGGGTAGAAGAACTAGGGTCAGAATTAGAAGTAGAAGTGGAAGGAAAGGTCTCAGCCAGGGTATCATCGATAGATTTTTCAGTGTCATCAATCTCTTCCCCAACGTGATTGTCAAGCACACGTCCAGATCTCAACGTGATTGCATTCACAAGATGTGAATAGCCAGGATTAGGTAAAGGTTGAGCTGGATGTTTCTCTTTCTCTCTTGCACTCATTTCGGCTTTTAGTTGTGCAATTTGTGCTTCCATCGATTTGATATTCTCATTTTGAGAGACAATGATCTTCATCACATTCTCGATAGAAGATTGCAAACTTGCCGTCCCTTAGATGGATTGTTTCATGAAAGTATCCAAGGTTTGTGCTAGTGTAGAGGTATTATCTGTACCGGTCAATTGCAAAGAGTTTTAATGTGGTGCAAAAGTGTTGGCCGGATTTTGGAAGTTTTGTGATTGGAAGGGGTGCTGACTCAATTGAAGTGGTGGTTGCTGTTGTGGTGGAGGGACCCTTTAGAAATTGTTTTGGGTTGGAATCGTGTTTTGAGATTGTGATTGGTTCCAAGCAAAGTTAGGGTGATTCCTCCAACCCTGATTATATGTGGAAGAAAATGGATCATTTCTAGGTCTTTGAAAAGCAGCATTGGTATGCTCATGACCTTGAAACGGAGAATTTCGTGGACATTCTTCCGTCAAGTGAGAAGGATCAGAACAGCATCCCCATACAGTCTTGGAGAGTGATATTTGACTTAGGGCGGCTAAAAATTTGTTTTCCATAGTCTCGAGTTTCTTTTGCATAGCTGAAATGTCAGCTCTAACTCCTATGGAAACATCCGATTGGTTATTGCCAGCCCTAGACAATTGACTCACACCCTCCCACTGTAAAGATTTTGCAGCGAAATCTTCTAGGAATTTCCAGGTTTCCCCATCATCTTTGGTCATGAAGTTTCCTTGACACATGGATTCAAGGGTCTGTCTTGTGTTAGGATTAATGCCCTCATAAATGATTCTGCACAGTTCCCTTCTAGGGATTCCGTGATGTGAACATTGGACTAACAGATCCTTGAAGCGTTCAAGACATTTTGAAAATGGTTCATTTGGAAGCTGGGTGAATTGATTTATTTCGCTATGGACTCGAGCTGTCTTTTGGTGTGGGTAGAATTTCTTAAGGAATGCTTTGACGAATTCTTCCCGGTTTGAGATGGAATGTGCGGTAGTGTTATACAGCCACTTCTCGGCTATATCGCACAAGGTGAATGGGAGAAGACGTAGACGCATAGCATCTATAGAAAGCTGTGAGGTACCCATCATTGCGCATACATTTTCAAATTTGGTGATAAAGGTATATGTGTCTTCAGTCTCGAGACCGTGAAATTTTGGTAGAAGGTTGATGTATTGGGGTTTTATTTGAAAATTTTCCCCGTTCGCTGGTGGAATGGAAAGACAGGTGGAACGGGGACCTCGTGTTGGATAGCACCTCTCTTTGTGAGAGATGCGGGGTGGATTCTGTGCACCAACGGACGGCGGCAGAGTAGTGGTAAAGAAATTCGATGGAGACGGATCCATCGATGTGGGTGTGGTGGTGGGTAAAAGAGAGGTAAATGTAGAAATACCGACTTTAGATTCGATCGGGGGGACACGGACTTAACGGGCACTAGAATCCCGTGTCCAGCCTATCTTGCACTAAAAAGGGTTAGTACAAGTGGCAGCATGACTTATAATTAGGGGAAATAATGAATGTGATTGGTGTTTGCTTTGAAAAATATACGGATTTTTGAAAAAATGATGCGATCACAACAAATGGAACAAGTAAAACCCTAATTCTATTGGTCACTTAGGTCAAAGCTCTAGACCGCTCCTAACTGCCAAAAGATAAGTCACAGGATAAATCCTCCACTGCCTCTTTGTCTCTCCTGTGGCCAGGTAAGTGCCAGATAAGTGGGAGGTTCTCCACTACGTAAGTAGTGGGCCTAATTAAGTAACCACTAGCCTTCGACACACTTGCCTTAGACACCACAAAAGAAACGCGGATAAGCAATGAATTACCCACGGCCTTCTCTTGTCCTAAGTGAGCGCGACGGTCCTTAGAGTCATCTCTAGATATTTTTTAGTTAATGAGGGTAAATGCGAATGCAAGTTTGTGATTTTTGGGGCTTAGGAAGGGTAATGAACTCCCCACCTAATCTGGATTTGGCCGTGCCCCTTAATTTCCGTATTATTATGCAAACAACCAAAACCAAATACACGCACAAAATTTTTTCTTGCTTTGCGGCGCTGCGATTTATTTGCAAAGAAACCAACACAAATTGTTAATTGGACCAGATGAGGAAGGAGATAAGAAAGTTAGAGAGTACCTGAGTGAAAATTGTACAGAGATGCCCTAGAATAGCCTCGGATGCGGGGCAATGAGTGGCTTACACCGCTGAATCGCGGCGCTATACACTGTTCAATGCACAAAAAATTCATAGAAGGTCCCTGTTCACTCCTTGAGCTCTCTGGAAATTTCTGAAAAAAATTTCTCCAGCTCCAATGTTGCCAGATTTCCTCGCAACAAATCACAACAACTCGTATTAGTGTTTGCGCGAATTTTGATCTAAAAATATAGATAGAATAAACTTTTCAACTCAAATTTCAAAATACGAACAATTAACGCACAATCCCCGGCAGCGGCGCCATTTGATTGAAAAGTTTCTTTGTGTGTCGGTTTAGAAAATGAATAGAAAATTATGTAGAAATCACAACCAAAAATATTTTGACCGCAATCAATAACGGTGTCGATTTGTAGCGCGTTAGTAAGTGCGGATCGTCCATAGGGAAAGTGTAATTGTTCGTGTTTAGAATTAGATGAGTTGAAACTTTAAAGAAAAGAAAACAAACAATTCATGATTTTTAAAATTGAATTTCAAGAATTAGAAAATCTAGGTCTAAATCAAGAAAACAATAAAATCAAGAATTGAGAATTTGATGATTTCCAAATCAAATATCAAGAATCGAAGTGAGGCTCGTAGGAATCGATCGGATCTATAGATATGATGAAATCTAGCAATTACATATTCTTATCCATCGATGAATTGATACTAGATCGATGATGATCAACGAGAATTAGGGATTTCTTGTGAAACTAGGGTTTCATCATCTATCCCTTGTTCCTTCGTTGATATCATTCACATTCTAGCCTCTAGTAAATTCAAGAATCGATCGTGGATCCCTAATTTCGAGCGATCACAATCAAGAAAGCATCGCAACGAAACTAGGTCGTCGATTCTTCAATTTGATAGGGTTTTCAAAACTCGTAGGACTTAAGAATCGTTTTAAGATTTGTCACATCATCATTCTATTGATCGTCTCGACTCCTTTACGAGCGGAGTTTTACTCAAACATCACAACAAGAACCACAATCACAAATTGAGATCGAATCATGATGCAGGAATTTAAAGAAAGCAAGATTAAAGAATTTCACCTTTTATTCATCAACAGTTCCGTTACAAATCGCTCAAGAAGTACAAGAGGAAGAACTCGATAATCGATTTGGCTTCGCTCGTCTCCTTGAGTCGCGGATCGGCTTGGATCACTTGCTCGATTGAAGATCGACTCCGCTCCTAAAAGGTTGAAGGCTTCTCACTTTAATAGTACTCGGGATCTTGAATTTGGCTTTGGATTTTGGATTTTTGAGGCACAAGTTGTGTCACTCAACTTGTGTTAGAAATGGGGGAGATGAGAGATTAATGAACTAATGAACAACCCTTAATCTTAGATCTAGGCTCCCTTTTATAAGCTTTCATAACCCTAGATCTAGAATTCAAATTTCAAATTTCCCTCCAAAATGAACCACCTCATTTGCATTTTCCCTCCAAAATGAACTACCTCATTTAAATTTTCCCTCCAAAATGAACTACCTCATTTGAATTTTCCCTCCAAAATGAGGTTGTTAGAAAGAATCTTCTAGAAGAAGTTTGTTGGAGGGAAAATTCTAGAATGAGATTGTTATAAGGAGGCTTCTAGAAGAAGGTTGTTATAAGGAGGCTTCTAGAAGAAGGTTGTTGGAGAGAGCTTTCTAGAAGATGGTTGTTATAAGGAGGCTTCTAGAAGAAGTTAGTTGGAGGGAGGCTTCTAGAACTAAGTTGTTAGGCCGAGCCTTCTAGATGAAGCCACGTGGAGTTTCTGGAGAGTTCTAGAAGCTTTGCCTTTAGAAATAAGCACATGGGGAAAATCTGCTTCTCTGCTGACGTCATCATGCCGCGGATCCGCGGCGGGAAGCGCCCATTGGCCTTGAATAAATTTCTGGAATAGTTTTACACCTTATTGTTCACTGCCAGATCACCAGACTTAGACTTGGTGTAATTTTGATCAGCACTTTTGACAATTTGGCTCGGTTTCTGAAATTTCCTGCACAGACTTCGAAACAAGTGTTGCGCTACAAGAATGATGCGATGCCATGATAAACAGCCAATTTCCCTAAAAATACCGGTTTTAGAGTACAACACAGGTAATTCGGTATTTTACTATTGTTTTGCTAATATGTGAAATATGCAAACCGAACACCTCTAGATGAATGCAAAAGATAAGGAAATTGACGTGTTAAAAATACATTATTTTCGACCGATCACTAGTCTACTCTGGTGTATCGATGCCCTGTCTCGATATATCCTCGACTAGGAATAGTCTAGGATGTACTCATCGACTACCGTGGGCCCACTAGTATGATCTCATCATAGTCCCAGTAGTCGAGTACAAATCCTAAGGGCTTTATCAACATGTGAGAGTAAGACAGTAAACCAATACAAGTCAATATGTTAAGATAAAGTGAAACCAAATAGCTTACTATCATGACGAGCAAGAAAGTCCTCTCTATATATATCCAAGCTTCTATTATAATATACATCATATGTACAACAATGGCCTCTAGTAACTAACAATCTCCCACTTGCACTAAGGCCAGTTGTTGTAGTATCTCATACCTAACATCCTGAATAATCTCTCAAACTGTATCTGGGGAATAGCCTTCGTGAGTGGATCCGAAGTGTTATCCTTCGTATCTACTCTCCTAACCTCGATCTCCCGGCGATCAACTATCTCCCTGATCAGGTGATACCGCCTCAGAATATGTCTGGACTTTTGATGGGACCTGGATTCCTTGGCCAAAGCTGCAGCTCCATTGTTATCACAATACAGAGGTATTGGATGCTCAATGGATGGAACCACACCAAGTTCGCTAATGAACTTCTTTATCCAGACAGCCTCTTTGGCAGCATCGTTGGTAGTGATGTATTCAGCCTCTATCGTCGAGTCTGCAACGGTATCTTGTTTGGAACTCTTCCAACATACCGCCCCTCCATTGAAGGTAAAGACAAATCCCGAGTGCGACTTAGAGTCGTCCTTATCACTTTGGAAGCTGGAATCGGTAAAGGACTCCACCTGTAGTTCTTTGTTACCAAACTCCAAGAACATCTCCTTAGTCCTTCGTAAGTACTTGAGATTGTTCTTCACAACTGTCCAGTGACTCTCTCCAGGATCTGATTGATACCGACTCACTACACTTAGTGAGTATGCTATATCGGGTCTGGTACATAGCATCGCATATATGATAGAGCCTACTGCCGAAGCATAGGGTATCCCTTACATGTGAGCTCTCTCTAAATCAGTCTTGGGAGACATCTCATTGGAGTGAGTGAGTCCAAAGATCGTGGGTTTGTTCCCATGCTTTGATTCTTCCATACTAAACCGCTTTAGTATGGTGTCAATGTACCGGGATTGGGACAATCCCAGTATACTTTTAGATCTATCTCTATAGATCATGATTCCTAATATGCAGGTGGCATCACCTAGATCTATCATTGAGAATCTTTGTGATAAGAAGAGCTTGACTGATTGCAGCATAGGAATATCATTTCCTATCAAGAGTATGTCATCCACGTACAATACGAGGAAGACAACCTTACTCTCTGCTACCTTCTTATAGATACAAGGTTCATCTATATTTTTGATGAAGTCAAACTCTTTGACTACAACATCAAAACAGATGTTCCAACTCCGCTCTGCTTGCTTTAACCCATAAGTGGATTTAAGCAGCTTGCACACCTTTCCGCTGCTCCCACTATCTACGAAGCCCTCTGGCTGAGTCATGTACACACACTCTTCTATATCGCTGTTTAGAAAGGCGGTCTTAACATCTATTTGCCAGATTTTGTAGTCATGGTATGCAGCAATGGAAAGTAAGATCCGGATGGACTTAAGCATAGCCACTGGAGAAAAAGTTTCGTCATAATCCACACCTGGTCGTTGACGCAAACCCTTTGCAACAAGTCTAGCTTTGAAAGTCTCAACTTTTCTATCTACACCAATTTTCTTTTTAAAGATCCACTTGCTCCCAATGGGTTTTGCCCCTTCAGGAGCATTTTCCAAATTCCATACTTTGTTGGTGTACATGGATTCTATCTCAGATCGCATTGCATCCAGCCATTTCACAGAGTCACCACTCGTAATGGCCTGCTCGAAACTAGTCGGGTCATCATCTTCCATGATGAAATCCTCGCTCCCACAATCAATGAGAAAACTGTAGTATCTCTCAGGTGGATGAGAAATCCTTCTAGATCGGCGGAGAGGTTAGGGTTCGTCGGGTATTTCTGAATCCTCTGGTTCTACCAAGTCTTCTGTTGTAGTTTGTTCTGCTGGAACTTCTTCCAGTTCTACCTCAGAGCCACTAATCTCTTTTGCAAGAAATTCCTTTTCTAAAAAGGTGGCGTGTTGAGCAACAAACACCCTTTGTTCCTCACTGTGGTAGAAAATATACCTCTCGAATGCTTAGGATATCCAATAAACTTACATAAAACAGACCTTGCCTCGAGATTGTCCAGTTTTTGTCTTTTGACATAGGCCGGGCAACCCCATATCTTAACAAAATTAAGATATGGTCTCTTCCCTTCCCATATCTCATATGGGGTGGTAGGCACAGATTTGGTAGGAACTTTATTCGGTATGTATGCTGCTGTCTCAAGCGCATACCCCTAGAAGGAAATAGGCAACTCAGCATTGCTCATCATAGAGCGCACCATATCTAATAGGGTGTGATTCCTCCGCTCCGATACACCGTTGTGCTGTGGTGTATAAGGAGGAGTAAGCTGAGAGAGAATTCCATTCTCTTTTAGATAATCTAGGAACTCAGTGCTTAAGTATTCACCTCCTCGATCAGATCGAAGGATTTTAATACTTTTGCCCGTTTGGTTCTCTGCTTCGTGCTTATATTCTCTGAATTTCTCAAAAGCTTCAGACTTGTGTTTCATCAGGAACACATATCCGAATCTTGAGAGATCGTCAGTGAGTGTAATAAAGTACGAAGAACTGTTCCTGGCATACGTAGACATGGGCCGCATACATCACTATGTACCAGTCCTAAGAGTTTGGTAACTCTTTTTCCGTGTCCACTAAACGGAGCTTTGGTCATTTTGCCTTTGAGACATGAATGACAAGTATCATAAGATGATAATTCGAACGGATTCAAATATCCATCCTTATGTAACTTAGCCAGTCGTGTCGCATTGATATGACCAAGTCAACAATACCACAAGAAGGATTCGTTCATTTCTGAACTCTTCCTCTTGTGTGTGTTTTGTATATTAAGGACTGTATTTTGATTGATAATGAATATGCCATTATGTAACGAGCCTGATCCAATCAACTTTTGATCTAGGAATATGTTCATAAAATTATCCTTTACTACAAAATTATATCCTTCTTTACTCAATAAAGAAACTGACATAATGTTGCACATCATGTTCGGTTTATAATAGCACTCATTCAGAATCAGTGTACTACAACTTGGTAATACTAGGTGACATTCGCCAACAGCTTTGGCTGCAATACTTGCACCATTCCCTACTTGAACGGAATGATCACCTTTTCCCAGTTCTCTACCATTACGTAGCCCATGTAACAATTTACATATGTGGGATCCTGATCCGGTATCTAATACCCAGGACGTAGGGTGAATTGAGAAACATGTCTCAATAACTAACACACCCGAAGAAGGTGCATCAACATGCATGTTCTTTGTTTGGGCGGCGTGAGAATCCAGATATTCTCCTGTTTCCTGTTCAGTCTTATAACACTTATAAGATAGAACGGGTCCAATCTTCTCCTGCTTAGTATAATAATCGGGTTTAGTCAATACATCCATATTATTATCTTGATTATGGCCTGACATGGTCGCTACCTAGAGAGAGAGAGAAGAAAACACTTTAGCGTATGCTCTTGCAAGATTAGATTGGTTATTATCTTATCTAATCAGGATGTCTCCCACTGTTTTTATCAAATCTTCCTCCAAACACTAAAAGGTAAGATTAGCCGGGATTAATTACACCGTACAATTTCGTCAATCTTTCAGCCAGATCAGTGTCGGTACTTGAGGGAGGTTCCCCGTGCTCTCACACAGACCTAATTAAAATAAACCTCGTTTTCCCAGAGGTATAACCCCGTTAACACCTTTCTAGACACCTACTTGATCGGCTAATTATCCTGTGTAAAACTCTCCCAGGAGTAAATCTTACTCACAGTGGGTATCGGGATCCAACTATCTCATAGGAGGTATGCAATCTCATTGCAAATTTCAACACTTGAAATTCCCGATAATATTTTGCCCCTAGTGTCCTATGACCTTGACGGAGGTCAACAAACCATAGGCTACTAGTCAAGTTCAACCCGTCATTTCCCGATTGAATTAAACCCACCCACACGACCCTTGACGGAAGTCAACAGGGCCGTACGACTACCCTAATCCAATCTGCATAATATGCATAAGCAGATAAATACTAGTCAGCTACCGCACACTATGCCTTGACGGAGGTCAACAAACATAGCACGAATACTAAGTAGGACTTATCTAAAATGACGGAGGGCTACGTCAGGTTTTTCTGAAAACCCATTGCGTAATGAACTTGATATCGTTGTAGAAACAAGTGATTTTTGAAAAGGAGTGTTTTTTAGGCTTTTCAAGTTTCGCTAAAGAGGTCACTCCCGGTGAAGGGATCTCGGCTGTTTCCCCATCGAATAAGGTGCAGGATATATTATATATACCGCTGTGCAAAGCAAGAACTATATAAGCTGTCAAAAACTAAACCGCGAGTTTGTCGCATCTGCCAGTTTCGCTGAAGAGGTCATTCCCGGTGAAGGGATCTCGGCTCTTTTCTCATCGAATAAGGTGCAGGATATATCATATATACCGCTATGCAAAGCAAAACTGTAGCTACCCTTTTTTATAAAGTTTTGATTCTACAATATCTTTTAGGTTTCATTTCTTTTTATTAATCTCATTAATAAATCCCATCAGCTTATGCTTCCTAAGCATCAAAGAAGAAACGAAAGCAGTAATATTTATATATCAGCATATATATATATATAGTATAAGCATTCGTCTCAGGCAGTAATATGATCTCATCAAAGAACATTGTAGCAGAAGAACATATATGAAATATTGGATATACTAGGATGTCCGTGTTTTTAATATGAGCCGGTATAAAACACGGATTCCACGGTCGCGATGAATAACCAAACCCACATCCTTAGACCCCTACGAGAGCGGCAAGTAACACTGCCAATTCTAAGGTTAGGAGACCCGGTCTCGACTCCTCGAGATGGCCTCCCACTGGACCCTAGAACCCGGTTATTTGTGCTCCCCTCCTTGGGTCTACCTAATGCGGAAAAGTAAATAATATACACTGGTGACATCAAACTCATCCCGGAAGTGCCCCAATAAAAGAATATTACATACAAATGAATTTTACATGAATGAAAATAAAAACCCTCATCCCACATAAAACCCCCGGCTTTTCAGAATACGACGATCCAATATAACATATTACAGCAACACATAATATCACATATCATCAACGTAAGTAAGTATGCTTACACCGATCGTCGTTGATGTATAGCAACGAAAACCGGCAATACAACTACATACTACACTTACGGTCACAGAAAAGAAATTGTAAAACTACAACATTTGGAATCCACAATCACTTTAGACATCATAAATCCGAAATATCACATACTTCGCATTTCATGCCTAACTATATGAATTTCACATATTGTATCACATTCCAGATAAATAGACAGTATTAAACTTTCCGATCGGATAATCAAATACCCAAGATTTCCTAAATAGCTCAACACTTGAGCGGAGTTTAAATAATCCCAGAATATGTCACAGTACCGATGGTCCAGCCGTGGAAGGGTCAAGCCAACGCCTCACATGTGGCACGCCGTACTGCCCCCAACCCTAAGGTTTAGAGGCAGTTCAGACGGTCACATAATCGAGTTAAGGTTTGTGTTCTTCTAGAGGGACCACCGCGTTACTTGCACGTTTTTCCGAAAGATTTAAACCCAAGACAAATTCAACACTTAAAAGTTTTTCGTGCCGGGAAAAATGAGTTAATGATATCCGTTTGAACATTTTAACAGTTTCTAAATATCCGGAAAACATAACGAAATTAAATTTTCTGATCGAATCAACGAATACAAAATAATCCCCAAAACACTCAACACTTGAGTCAGATTAAAAATACCCAGAAATATGAACTAGCAGCTACGGTCATTACTGTGCCAAAAGAAAAGTCAAACCCAACTGTACGGCCGCGGATCCGCGGTACAAGCAAGGTACTGCCGCGGTTCCGCGGTGGTCCGTACGGTTTACCTCCTTGTTTTTCACAGTGAAGGTTATAATTCCCTGCTGATTTTTTTAGGTATTTTTAATACAGAAAAAATCACATTTTTAAAAATTGTCCAAAGAGGGGGTCAAATCAACGTATCGGGGTTCGATAGGAGTTTTAACTTCGTATTCACGTTGCCTAATGCTCTAGCTAGGCTCTGATACCACTGTAGGGTTCCTAGGCAGTCATACAAAGGTCTATAAGGCATCAACCATGCCCGAATAAAAATTTAGACGTGCCGAACAATCCAAAGCCAGGATCTTTGCTAGATTATTAGAGTTTAACATGCAAGTAAATATCTTTACAACTAAAAGTGAGGGATTACAATCTTTGTAGTCCGCTCCTTCGCTTCATTAGCTCCGAGTAGAAGTCCCTTCGCCGTGATCCACGATCTCCCGGACTCAAGAGAGGCTCCACGACTCGAACGATCCATGCTAGCTTGTAGTGTTCCTTTTCTCCGATGATCTACGTCGAAGTTTCTATAACTCAAGCTCTCTCACTCTAATGAGGTGAACACCCTAATCAAATGGGCTAGATTAGATGAGGATGATGGAGTAGTATTTATGCTTTCTTTTTATATCAAATTCTCACATGAAATCATCACAAAATGAAAATCTAGTAAGCTTTCTCAAAGCTCAAGGTTGAAGAAGAAGATGAAAAATGAATTAAACCTTTTGTGATGAATAATGAAATGAATATATGATTAATAATGAAACCATGGTTAAGGATGACAAGGATAACCCTTGTAGAGAATTAACTAGGGCTAGGGTTTGGTTGGGTTAAAGAATGAGTCATAAGAAAATATCAACCTTAATATCTAACTCTTGACAAAAGAAATCCTTCTAGAAGGTGCAAGAAGGAACTAATCCAAATCAAACCCTAACCTTATTTAATCTCCACTGAACATGTTTCATTATTAATCATATCGTGTTACAATAATATATATCACATATATATTATATATTTGTAACAAAAGAAAATAATACAATTAACATATATCGCATATATATCAATGTATTACCCGGTGAGAAAACGAAATAATAAAGCGATCCAATATTAGATAATGTAATGCAATATATCATATATATTATTATACATTAAATTATCGAATCAACACTTGATCCGACAATTCGGCTATATCGAATATAACCGACTAATATATCATGTACAGATTCATCGAATTAACACTTGATTCGATGACCCAGCTCAAATCTAAATATCGCGAGAATATAATACGGTATCTAATATCGCATTATCCTTGGTCCTGCACATATCACATATGTGCCCCTACTCCATTTTACCTGAGTCAAGAAACCTATGTGTAGGACTCTAAAGAATCGTCAATACGCCGGTAGCAGGTGATGATCATATCAAATACCCACAAGCTGCAAGCGGTCAGCTAAACGTAACAGCCACCCTGGTATTGAGCGATCAGAAGATCAACAATCTAGACTTTACATTCTCCTGTGAATCCAATCAGTAACACTCCCGTACAGTCCGGTCTGTTCGTCTGATATGTCGCATATCAAGTCTAGGGGTGGTATACGTCAGACCCCAGTAACCGATAAGTCGTGTTGATGTGAGGGTCATAACGGGTCGAGAAACTACTGGTAAAACTTACCAGTAAATCTCTATATCAGCCCTGGCCAGGGACTTCCAGTTATAGCCAATCGAACAGAGCACAACATCAACTCCATATACCGGGAGAGACGAATCCCCTCCTATCGCTCATTGCTTCCATGTGATTCGGGACTGCACCCAAAAGCCACTATTTTGCATGCCCTCTTAAACATTGTAAGGTGGAAATCAAAGTACAGTGGGAATTATACAAGACTCTATGACGATCTCGGGTCTACAGACTACCCTGTACCAGTATCACCGGAGAACTTCCATCTGACGTGTGGTATATCACCATCTGGGAGTTCTCGGCGAGTCCGTCCAGTGTACCCAGTCTCCACTTAGCTCCCGTACACAATCCTTGATGTCAAACACCGATGAATATGGGATTATCCATCGCCTATTGATTAGTCGAAAATATTGTATATTTTAGCCGGCAATTTCCTCATCATTTGCACTCATTTAGAAGTGTACGGCATTCATATTTTACATATTAGCAAAACTGTCGCAAAATATCAGATTGCATGTATTAGACTCTTAAACCGACACTATAAAGGAAATTGACTGCATTTCATGGCATCGCATCTTCGCTATATTGCGCAACACTTGTTTTGAGATCTGTGCAGAGAAATCCAGAAGAAAGGCTAAAATGTACATGGTACCGATCAAAATTACGCCAACTCAAAAGATGCAGATCTGGTAGCAATACAGAGGGAATTATAATATTCAAGATATCCTAAAAAGCTCCATAAGTCAGCCCAAGCCTGTACCAGAGAGCCCAAGGCCCAAGCCCCATAAAGCGCCGTGGATCCGTGGCAGGAGCCTGCTTGAGCCGCGGATCCGCGGTGGGTCCAAGGATTCAGCCTCTCAATTTTAGTGCAAAACTCCTGTCTCAGCTCCTACAGTTCAGAAAGACACTCCAAGTTCTAGAAGACTCCAGAGGTTTCTGCCAGATCAGCAAACCCTTGTTTCTACACTAAACTAAGCTTTGTAATCTAGAACCTTCTTCTTAAACCCTAGCTTAAACCCTAAACTAAGCCTAACAAACTCCTTCTAGAAACCTTTCAACAAACTTTTGGAGGGAATTTTAGTTTCAAACCTAGACCTAGGGTTTGGGTGTTCTATAAATAAGACCCTAGGCTCAATAACTATTCATCTTGGAAAAATCCCATTAGAAAACCAATTCTAGTTCATTTGAGAGCCATTCTATCTCTCTCTTCATCTTCTTCTTCCACAAGTTTAGGGAGAGGACTTGTGTGAAACCCTAACCCTAATTCCAACTCAAGAAGCCAAGATCCCAAGTACCCATCAAGCAAGAAGCCTTGCAACCTTTTATGAGCCGAGCCGATCATCAACAGAGCAAGTGGTCCAAACGATCCGCGACTCACGGAGCCGAGCGACGCCAAATCGACAATTTCGTTCTTTCTCTTGTTGTTCTTGAGCGACTGTAATCAAATTGTTGATATAAATAAAAGGTGAAATTCTTTTATCTTGTTTTCTTTTAATTCTTGCATCATGATTAGATCTCAATCTGTAATTGTTGTTCTTGTTGTGATGTTTGAGTAAAACTCCGCTCGTAAAGGAGCCGAGACGATCAATAGAATGAGGATGTAATATATCTTAAAACGATTCTTGATTCATACAAGTTTTGTAAACCCTAGCAAGTTCAAGAACCGACAACCCATTTCGTTACGATGTTTTCTTGAATGATATCGCTCGAAATTGGGGAGTTACGATCGTTTCTTGAAATTTCTAGAGGCTAGAATGTGAAAGATATCGACGAAAGAACAAGGGTGAAATGATGAAACCCTAGTTTCACGAAGAAGCCCGAACTCTCGTCGATCATCATCGATCTAAATCCTTCGACGGACAAGAACACAAAATCTTTAGATTACATCACGTCTATAGATCCGATCGATTCCTACGAGCCTCATTTAGATTCTTGACTTTTTGTTTGGAAATATTATCGAAACCCAATTCTTGATTGTTTATCAGTTTCTTGATTCTTGATAAACTCGTGACACTTGAATCAATTAAACTCTTGAATCATGTTTTCTTTTCTTTTCAATTAACTTTTCAATTCAAACGATGCAAATATAAAAACGAATCGCACAATCCCTGTGGACGATCCGCACTCACTTACAAACTACATCCGACACCGTAGTTGATTGCGGTCAAATATAATTCTTTGATTGTGATTCTATTCATTTTCTAAAACGACACTCAAAGAAACAAGCAATCAAATGGCGCCGTTGTCGGGGATCGCGCGCTAATTCGTTGTATATCAAAGTTTGAATTGAAAGAATTATTTCATTGTTATTTTGAGATCAAAATTCGTGCAAACCCTAAACAATTTGTTGTGTTTCATTGCAAGGAGATCTGGAGCTTGCTGGAAATTGATAAAAATATTTGGAAAATTCCAGAGGGCTGAGGAAGTATACAGTAGCTTTGTAGTGAAATCTGGTGCAGTGTTCCCACAATTGAAGCGTGGAAGCGCGGCATAAGGAGGTAATCGCGGCGGTTCCGCGGCCCCTTTGAGGGTTCTCTGTGAAATTTTTCATTCAGGTGATTTCTTGTCTACTCCTCTCTCCTCTTTTTAGCTCCAACTAATACTTTGCTGCAGGATTCTTTGCAAATAATCGCAGCTCGCAAATTGTAAATTAAATTTGTGCGTGATTTTGTTTCTTGGTTGTTTGCATTATAAATACGGATATTAAGGGGCACGGCCAAATCCAAATTAGATGGGGATTTCATTACCCTTCCTAGGCCCCGAAAACCACAAACTTGCATCCGCATTGAACCCACATTAACTAAAAGAAATCTAGAGATGACTCTAAGGACTGTCGCGCTCAATTAGGACAGAAGAAGGCCGTGGGTAATTCATTGCTTATCCGCGTTTTCCTGTGGTGCCTAAGACGAGTGTGTCTAAGGCTAGTGGTTATTAATTAGGCCCACTACTTACGTAGTGGAGTACCTTCCCACTTACCTGGAACTTATCCGGCTACAGGGGAACAAAGAGACAGTGGAGGATTCTATCCCGCGACTTGTCTTTTGGCGGTTAGGAGCGGTCTAGAGCCGGACCTAGGTGACCACTAGATTCTAGGGTTTGTGTGCTGCATATGTTGTGTCGCATCATTTTTTCAAAAATCTGTCCCTTTTTCAGAAGCAAATACCGCATTCATTTACCCCTAATTATAAGCCAACGCTGCCACTTGTACTAACCCTTTTTAGTACAAGATAGGCTGGACACGGGATTCTAGTGCCCGTTTAGTCCGCGTATCCTTTATCGACTCCGAAGTCGATATTTCTCCATTTACCTCTTCTTTACCCACTACCACACCCATACCGATGGATCCAAATCCATCAAACTTCTTTAACCCTAATCTGCCGCCGTCCTTTGGTACGCAGAATCCACCCCGCATCTCCCTCCAGGAGAGGTGCTACCCTATTCGAGGTCCTCTTTCGACCTGCTTATCCACACCACCAGCCAATGGGGATAACTTTGAAATTAAACCCCAGTATATCAATCTTTTACCTAAATTCCACGGACTCGAGACTGAGGACGCTTACGTTTTCATTACCAAATTTGAAAACGTATGCGCAATGATGGGTACGTCACAACTTTCAGTGGATGCTATGCGTCTACGACTTCTCCCATTTACATTGTGCGATATAGCCGAAAAGTGGCTATATAACACTACCGCACATTCTATTACGAATTGGGGAGAATTCGTCGCGGCATTCCTTAAGAAATTTTACCCAATACAAAAGACAGCTCGAATCCGTAGCGAACTGAATCAATTTGCCCAGCTCCCTACTGAACCATTCTCTAAATACTTTGAACGTTTCAAGGATCTATTGGTTCAATGTCCTCATCACGGCATCCCGAGATGGGAGCTTTGCCAAATCATATATGAGGGCAGTAACCCTAACACTAAACAGAGGCTTGAAAACATGTGTCAAGGTACCTTCATGACCAAGGATGATGGGGAAGCTTGGCGATATTTAGAAGAGTTCGCTGAAAAGTCTTTACAGTGGGAAAGTCCATCATTTAGGAGTGGCAATAACCAATCAGATGTTTCCATAGGAGTTAGAGCTGACATTTCAGCTATACAAAAGAAACTCGAGACTATGGAAAACAAATTTTTAGCCGCCTCCCTTAATCAAATGTCACTTTCCAAAACTGTATGTGGCTGCTGTTCTGATCCTTCTCACTTGACGGAAGAATGTCTGTTTCAAGGTCGTGAGCATACCAATGCCGCATTTCAAAGACCTAGAAACGATCCTTTTTCTTCCACATATAATAAGAGTTGGAGGAATCACCCTAATTTTGCTTGGAACCAATCACAAAACACGGTTCCAAACCAAAACAATTTCCAAAGGGTCCCTCCACCACAACAGCAGCCACAACTTCAATTGAGCCAGCACCCCTTTCAAGCACATAATTTTCAAAATCAGGTCAACACACCTGCACTGTCTAGTCCTTTACAGTTGACCGGAACTGATGAATCCTCTTCTTTTGCACAATACATGAATTTGGTCTTAACAAATATCATGCAAGTTTCGGCTGAAATGAATTCATCCGTCGATAAAATTGAGAAAAACTCTGCATCCCAAAACGAGAGTATTAAATCGATGGAAGAAGAAATTGCACGATTAAAAGCTGAAATGAGTGCAAGAGAGAAAGGGAAACTTCCAGCTCAATCCTTACCCAATCCTGGTTATTCACATCATGTGAATGCAATTACCACGTTGAGATCTGGAAGAGTGCTTGACAATCATGTTGGGGAAGAAGTTGATGATACTGAAAATCATATCAACACCCCGGCTGAGACCTTTCCAAACACACACACTTCTAATTATGACCCCAGTTCTTCTACCCTACCACCTTCTTCCGAGCCTATTCTCCATTTCCTAAAAGGCTCGCCACTACAGCCCACCTCTTTTACCCCTCCACGGACGATTCCCACTTCTATTTTGGGAT
Organism: Agapanthus africanus; assembly: GCA_030015575.1. NCBI lineage: Eukaryota > Viridiplantae > Streptophyta > Magnoliopsida > Asparagales > Amaryllidaceae > Agapanthus > Agapanthus africanus. The sequence goes on from JASDDO010000012.1 coordinate 417,994,764, forward strand.
CGGTTCCACACACACTTCCTTCTCCTATGATGGACCCAGCGCTTATTGCTAAAGCACCTTATCCTAATCGGTTAAGGGCTAACACACCAAGTCTATATATGGAGAAGATCACTGAGATGTTTAAACAGGTTAATATCAATATCCCTCTTCTAGATGCTATCCAACAAGTCCCTGCATATGCGAAAGTTCTTAAAGACTTTTGCACTAGAAAGAGGAAGAAACAAATGCCCAAGAAGATATTCATGGCAAAAACAGTAGACATAGCTTTCCCCCAGCAATTACCGAGAAAACGTAAGGATCCTGGATATCCTACTATTTCCATCTCTTTTGGGGAGAAACACATTAACCGTGCTCTACTAGATCTTGGAGCAAGTGTTAACCTGCTTCCTTTCTCAGTTTATGAACAGTTAGGGATCGGAGAGTTGAAACCATCTCCTTGCACTCTCCAGATGGCTGACCGATCAATCACCAGACCTAGGGGTGAACTAGAGGATGTGTTAATAAAAATCGGGGAATTTATCTTCCCTGTGGATTTTATTGTAATTGATACACAGCCTGTAGCGAACTCACGGAATCAAATTCCGGTGATTTTAGGTCGCCCCTTTTTGGCCACTTCCAATGCTATTATCAACTGTCGTAACGGTTCTATGACCCTATCTTTCGGGAATAGGTCAATAGAGCTGAACATTTACAAGTTGGGAAGTGTACCCTCCGAACCTACTGCTCAGGTTTGTTCTGTCGACTTAATGGATGTCGACAGCAGCGAATTTGATGACCCTCATAATACTGATCTTGACTCTTTTCATACGTTATTGTTTGACCCAACTATGTATCATACACATACGGACTCTTCCACCGAGATGTCCGGGTCAACAACTAACACTGATTATGAACTGCTTTTAGAGTCTGAAGATCACCCCGCACTTTGTGATGACTTTATTCTTCGGGGTATAAATGAAACTTTTGAGGAGATCTTCGCTGATGAACTCGCATTTCTAAAAAGCATTGGTGTTGAGATGAATCGTGTCCCACTCAATGAAATTGAACCTCCACCCCTTCTTTTGACTTGTAAAAAGAATGCGAGTAATCCATCACATACACTGCATCGTCTCTCCAAAATGAGACGCACACTGTCACGACCCAAAATTTGCCCGTGACGGCCCTAATACTACGCAACGCCTAAAGACGTAACGCAGTAAAAGAAAGCCTAAACCCAGAAATCTAAACCATGAAAAATACGGAAAAGATAATATAAGTTTTGAAACCATTGAAATCGCAACCCAAATTCTTTAAAAGTCTTACTTTCTTTCTTTAAAATTTTAGCAACACCCCTTTTTTATAAAGACTAGTCAAGATGAATACAACAGAGAAATAAGGACAGTAGAGAAGAAGCTGTATATAAAAGACATCAAATCCACAGCAATACACATAACGTCCTCACCAAGTCTCTATGTCCACAAATACAATAGTAGATGGAGAGTACAAATACAACGAATATACAATATAAAATACAGATAACCATCTAACCCACCTAAGCAAAATGGTACTGTGAGCGGATGCGGTATCTGTAGCAAAAGATGGTAGCTGGATAGCTGAATAGAGGAATAGCCTGCCTCGACTACTCTGGGGAAAAACCTGAAACACCTGTGGCACAACGGGGGTGAGTTGCCAACTCGTGAATAGTATAAAACATATGCAGGTAATCGCAGGAATGCACGTACAGCATGAATCTAAGATATGCGATTACAATAATAATATGTCATGAAATGCTGAAATAAGGAGAGTACACTAGCAGGTACAATCAATATGTGAAGCAATAGTAACATGACAATAGTATGCAATAACCATGCAAAAAGGATATGAGAATGTAGATATGCAACTTATCATAAGGGTACACTAACCGGTACTACCAATGTATGAAACTGTGCATAAAATAGATAAGGGTGAGGTATAGGGTGGAATATGTCATTTCCACGGAAACCTGACGTCGTGGCAGGATCACAATCCATCAAGACACTCAAATCCCAAATCCTCAAATCAGCCCCCACATTGGGCTGTCACAATAGAAAAGTCTCACATCACCTCAATGTACAATATCGAATAGCTCTCCTATATCTCGAATGTACAATCCAGCAATCTCATTCATATCCAATATCCAATCTCAATGAATCACCTATATCCCAAGTCGAATCCCAAGTAAGTTTCTAACATCCTAAAGGTATGTATATAAGTACGGAATATGTAGGAGGTATACCTGTAGCTGTATCGCAAAGTGAAAATATACCTATCACTAAAGGTATGATACACTATAGGTATACCGATAAGCTAGATGTCATGTGTGGCAAGCAATAGTAGCTATAAGGGGTAGTGTGTGACATGGCAATTATTGACGGTGTGTGTGTAGCATACAATCCGTGCTCGTGCAACATGAACCGTCAATAATGTGTGCAGTGTCCTACGGCTGCTAGTCACAGTATATAACTATATCAAGGAAATGCAGTAAGGCGCAATTCTACAATGACGTAGAATGTGCGACAGGTAATTGAATCCTAGCCCAGACGCATAACGCCATGCGGGCGATTCCCCTGTAGATGTTATATCTACTCACCTATACTCCAGGCTAGGTGAATCCTACCATCTGCTCCACTCTGTAGCCGTGTCCGTAGTTCCTGCCTGCAAACCTGCAAATAAGATATGGAAATCACATATAAGCCAAATATCCCGCGAAACGCGATATCGAACCAAAACGAGAAACTCGCGTCGCGAACTAAACGCCCGTGCGCACGATACGCTGAATCGTGTGTGTACGCGTCTAAAACCATCGCGACACGCGGCGATACACTGGATCACAGAACCCACTCACGTATCGCGCGTATCGCGCAAACACCATGAACACAAAAATGACATATAGCCCCAGATTTTCCTACAGGTAAGATATTACAAAACTAGACATGCCAAAGACTTAGACAACATAGCAGGGAGCCCTACACCAAAACCCCAACACCCAAGCCCCCCTCTGGGCCGCAATTTGCGGCCAAAATAAGCAAATTGGCGGCCAGGTTAGGGGTAGGGTGGCTCATCTTCTGGTGGTGTGTTCTAGACCTAGATATCAAGTCCCAGTTTCCTCAATTTTTACCTGAAGGCATCGGGTCTATAGCAGATTTCGAAAGTCACAATTATCGCTTTAAAACACCAATTTTGCACAATAAGGAAAACCTATGGTATTTTAGTGTAATCTGGCTATTCCTCAGTTGAAGTGGCCTTGTTAACACTTAAATATACTAGGTTAGCTAACACAATCATCAATTTTCCAAAAGTCCACAAAAAACATCACAATTAGCACTAAACTTAGCTATTTAGCACTAATCGACACAAAACTTAAGCAAACATGAAATGGGGTTCAGAAATTACCCTGCAGCACCCTAAGAAACAGGAGAAGAAGTGTGTGGAGGAGGTGAGAGCTTGCTACAACTGCTGAAGCTCCTACTGCTGCTGCCCTTGCCTCTGCTGCTGCTTGCTGCTGCTACTTGCTGCTGCTTCTGCTACTGCTGAAGATGATGATGATGCTGTTGTTGTTGCTGTTATTGTGTTGTTGTTGTTGTTATTTGGTGTTGCTGGGGCAGCTGCTGCTGATGCTGAAGGTTGCAGTGTGTGTGTGTGAGAGTGAATGAGAGAATGAAAGTGAGAAAGGAAAAATGAGGAAACAAACACACACACCCTTCTCTTTCTCTTTCTTCATTTGAGAAGCATGGCTTGGCCATGTAGCACCATGCCTCTCTCTCTCTCAAAGTCAAACCAAACAAAATATTTAAAACCTTTTTCCAAACTCCTTTTCATTTTAAAACCAACACTACTAATTACAACCATAACACTTAAACAATATTAAAACTAGGTTAGGGATAAATGGTTAGTTAACCATGGTTGCTAATCATGGTTTAACTCCAAAAACAACCCTAATTATCATGCACAAGTGTGTGTGTGCCTAACAAAATTCTAATAAAATACTCAATAATTAGGATAAAATATTTAAAAACCAATTTGGTAAACTTTTTATTAAAAACCACACATTAAAATATAATTAGCTACAAAACACATTCTAAGGTGTTACAATCTCCCCCCCCCCCCCCTTAAAAGAAATTCGTCCCCGAATTTAAAAAATAATCCGATATGCATACCTTCAAAGAGAAGATTAAAATCCTCAAATCTCGTTCGCAGCCTCCCAAGTGACTAACTCACTATACGGCTACGTCCAAGAAAACCCTTCACAGATAGCAAGACCCTTGATCGATGTTCCTCCACCTGCCGAGCCATTAACACACATGGCTGCTGGTGAACGAAAGATCGCGTCCAGCTCAATGGTCTGATGCCAAATCATGTGAGAAGGTCATGAAGGTAATTGTAAAGTATCATCACAAGGAATACGGGGTGGAAATCTAATAATCTGGGCGGAAGTGCCAAATTAAAGGCAACGAAACTAACTTGCTTATAGGATCTCAGAAGGACCTAAATCCTGGGACAAACTTCCCAAAATCCAACACGTCATTCATCGGAAGGTCCGTAGGAATACATGATCTGTCCCTGCGAACTCGAGTCTATGACTAACACAGTCGTCATAAGACCTCAGTTCGAAATGGACAATTCCCATCCTGACCTAACACAACTGGACTATCTCCGAAATCTCTAGACATAGCTGGGGTCCAAAATCCTACTTACGCAGAGTCAGAGGAACAACAGACTGGTGATCGACACGACCTAACCCCTAAGCCTAAGGGTGGCCAATTGGAGTGTCTACTGATAACAGCTATCGAAGGAGAACCCTAACAATGGCGAGTGACGATCCCAAGCTGCTGACGACAACCAACACAAACACACAACTTTAACAAAACAACTGAGCAAACTGAGTATAACCGGACGACAAGAATCCGAATGGAGTCACACCCTGACCAAACTTAGGTAGAAACCATAACGAAATTTATGGAGATCTGCTCCCATTCCTACTTCGGAACGGTAAAAGATTGCAACTCTCCAGCCGGCCTCAGATGCTCGACTTAAGCACACAACAAGACTGACACCTTGAAACGAAACCTGAACTTCTCTTTACATCCCTGTCCACTCGTAACTATCTCACAAGTCACGCCAAAGCTGGTGGGACTTGAATATATATAGAGAGTTGACAGATGTGCATGCTCTAGGATTATACGTCTCTACCCGATGAAACCAGGTACACAACGCGTCCCTAACTTAGCACATCATTGTCACAATTCAAGGTCTCTGAATCATTACCCAGCCGAATATGCTCAAGTATTTCTGACGTACGAGCTTCGACGGGCAGTGTCTCGCGAAAACGATTCAAGAAAAGTGGTCGGGCGCGGACATGAGTAAGCTGTCCCCTCCGTAGAGACGAACTCAAGCTATACTCAACGAACACACAAAAACTGTAAATCTGCAGAAGACTAACACAACGATCCAAATCTGCTGCAGGAAGATGTACATTAAGCTCTAGCGGTCCGTGGAAAATCTGACACGACTCTCAACCAAGTAGCGTCTCCAAATTTCCAACGCAAAATCACCGCGGCCATCTCCAGATCATGAGTGGAATATCCTCCTCGTACTTCCTCCAAATGTAGGGAAAGCAAAAGCGACGACTCTGTAGTGTCACATCAGTACACCCTCGAGCCCACTCAAGAAACATTACAGTTAAACAACAAGGTCGCCCGAACCAAAAGCAAGGAAAGACTGATGCAGTTGTTAACTGAATCTTCAACTGCTGAAAACTCCGTACACCTGCCTCAGTCCAAAGAAAAGAAACCTCCTTACTGGTCAATTTAGTCGACGGTGCAGCACTACTCTAGCAATCCTGCATGAAACGGTGGCAAAAACCTGCTAAGCCCAACAATCTGCGGATCTCCGTCCTGCACATAAGTCTGGGCCTAAGCTGTACGGCCACGATCTCCCTCGGAACCATACGGAACCGTCTCCCGTGACTACAAGACCTAGGAGTCAACACAAACAGGCCTGAAGAAACACTCTGAGAATTTAGCAACTGCTGGTACTCTCCCAGTATCTGCATAACAAATCCTCAAGTGTTACTCTTGTCCCTCAAGACACATTAAGTAGACCAGAGTGTCGTAAATAACACAACAAAAACTGGTCGAGGAACGGCCTGCAGAAATCTGGTTCATCATATTAACAAATGCTGCTAGGGCATCAGGGAATCCAACGACTCACCGATACACACAAAGCCCGTAGCACGCATAAGGAAGTCTTCGGAATGTCGTCACTCCGGATCCGCAATAATGATGACCTGATCCCAAACACACTTAGAAAATGTCTCGCACTCTGGAGCTGATCGAAGAAATCGTCACGGCGAGGTGAAGGATACCTATCCGCACCGTAAGCCGGTTCAATTGACGATCCGTCGATACGCAACCCTAAACTGCCGTCTTCCTCTCGGACGACCAGAAATAGGAGTTCCCAAAAGCGAAACACTCAGACGCACAAAACTCCCTAAACCAAAACTCTGCAGCTGATCCCTTAGCTCCCATGCTTCGCCGGCTCACCCGGAACAACGTCGGAAAAACTCTCGCACGAAAGAAACCCGGTCCAACAATCCCACTGTGGCTCCGGTATCACGAATGAATGCTAAGAATCCACGACCTCTCCTCAGTAGCGACTAGCGAAAAAGGCTGAATTCAAGCTGTGAGAGGCGGCACAACTATCCACCCGCACAACAAGAACTGACTTGCCGGGGAAAACAAACCCTAACTTGCTTCCACACGGTAGTCCACAGACACCTAGCACGTAGCTGACCAGTCCGTGCCCAGGAGAACGTCAAATCCAACATCTCTAGAAGGATCAAAACGACGGACGAAATCTCTATCTCCAATCCGATTGGCACAAAACTGGAATACGTGTCGCGCAACAAAAGAATCGCTGACAGAAGTTAACACCACTATGACTAATCTACCCAACCACGGTACAAGCAAGAGGAAAACGAATACATCAAAAGAACATATAACTCAAGGGTACCTGAAAACTCCACATTGGACGTCTGCGCGTCCCGATGAGTAGAAGCAAACTCCTGTGTCTGCCCTCTACTCGCAGCTGGATGAACTCCTCTGGTAGACTGAGCCCTCTGAGCGAATCTTCCACGTCCACGGCCTCTCTGAAAACGATCATGACGAGGTGCCAAGGAACAATCCCTGACGAAGTGCTGAAGGCTTCCACATCGAAAGCATCCACGTGCTGACTGCTGACCATCCTGGGGATGAGAGCTGAACGACTGCCCTCGTCCTAAGCCTCTGCTACTCCCGCGACGGCCACGAAATCTGTCTCGACGACCAAACCTCTGTCTCTGGGCTGGTACACTGGTACGAGTCCTCCACTGTCCTGGAATATGTGCCTCGTCAACTGGAGCTGCAACCACTGGTGCTATGCAGGTGACGGACTGCTGCATACTGATCGTAAGGGACATCTGAGTAACACGGGTGACAACCTCCTGTCGTAGCTCCCGAACGACGTCAACTAAAGAACTCATCGTCTGGCGGAACTCCTGCATCTCTACCAAAAGTCTATCCATAGTATAGGTCGTAGGCTGACCCGACTGCACCTGTGCAACAAGAGTGCCACCCTGGTCAGTACTCGTCTCACCCGAGCTAACTCTGACCTCGGCCCTCGCTGCATCGCTCTGAGTCCTCATAGTCATCGGCGGCAAGGCTATAAATAGATATAAGATAAGATTCGATAAGAATGAGGAAATCGAATCTCAAAGATATGAATCATAAAGGAAGGAATGTCAAGCAAATTGTACTTAGGTCACTTAATGCAAAGTACCGCGCTGTGGGTATGCTGCAGACATACACACACTACGTTACTCCGCTTAAGCTACCTACTCCATCATACTAAGGTCATCCTACACTCCGAAAGGTAAAACCTAACGCTCTGATACCAACTTTGTCACGACCCAAAATTGGCCCGTGACGGCCCTAATACTACGCAACGCCTAAAGACGTAACGCAGTAAAAGAAAGACAAAACCCAGAAATCTAAACCATGAAAAATACGGAAAAGATAATATAAGTTTTGAAACCATTGAAATCGCAACCCAAATTCTTTAAAAGTCTTACTTTCTTTCTTTAAAATTTTAGCAACACCCCCTTTTTATAAAGACTAGTCAAGATGAATACAACAGAGAAATAAGGACAGTAGAGAAGAAGCTGTATATAAAAGACATCAAATCCACAGCAATACACATAACGTCCTCACCAAGTCTCTATGTCCACAAATACAATAGTAGATGGAGAGTACAAATACAACGAATATACAATATAAAATACAGATAACCATCTAACCCACCTAAGCAAAATGGTACTGTGAGCGGATGCGGTATCTGTAGCAAAAGATGGTAGCTAGATAGCTGAATAGAGGAATAGCCTGCCTCGACTACTCTGGGGAAAAACCTGAAACACCTGTGGCACAACGGGGGTGAGTTGCCAACTCGTGAATAGTATAAAACATATGCAGGTAATCGCAGAAATGCACGTACAGCATGAATCTAAGATATGCGATTACAATAATAATATGTCATGAAATGCTGAAATAAGGAGAGTACACTAGCAGGTACAATCAATATGTGAAGCAATAGTAACATGACAATAGTATGCAATAACCATGCAAAAAGGATATGAGAATGTAGATATGCAACTTATCATAAGGGTACACTAACCGGTACTACCAATGTATGAAACTGTGCATAAAATAGATAAGGGTGAGGTATAGGGTGGAATATGTCATTTCCACGGAAACCTGACGTCGTGGCAGGATCACAATTCATCAAGACACTCAAATCCCAAATCCTCAAATCAGCCCCCACATTGGGCTGTCACAATAGAAAAGTCTCACATCACCTCAATATACAATATCGAATAGCTCTCCTATATCTCGAATGTACAATCCAGCAATCTTATTCATATCCAATATCCAATCTCAATGAATCACCTATATCCCAAGTCGAATCCCAAGTAAGTTTCTAACATCCTAAAGGTATGTATATAAGTACGGAAATAAATATGATGGGGGCAATACACATATATTAGCGTCCCACTCCACTAATATTGGTGTAAGGGTATATATAACAACGGCTAAGTCCCCTGTTATATATACAAAAAGGGGTTGAAGAAATATCATGAAAACCGTGTGCCAAGCATCGACACAGAAATCCTCGTATATCGGGCTCCGTCAGTCCGGATCGGCCCACGGGGTCCGTCTGCGATATCGGCCCTCGGCCCCGACAGTACAGATCCTCCCGCATCCATCTCTCGACTCTGGCCAGTAGCCTCCGGACAACTGCCAGGTCCAATCAATCACCGGTAGGTACTCACCCGCCTCCAGGCTCAATCGGCAAACCCGTCTATCTTCTTGCCCAAGGGAACCATACCGGGCCCCACCATGTACTCTCGTACGGCAACCACACCTCGTATGGAGTATATAATCAGCACCGATAAAACTCATGGGGGACGCTCAAATATCATATCAAGGAAACCGGGTTGTTACATGTATGCATAATTTCATGAACTTCCGCGGTTCCCAAATCCCGAAAACATCATATAAAATCCAGATAAATAATGCGTAAATCTAGGAATAAATATATGCGATATATCTGAATGCGAGCAGGTAAACACAAGTATATAGCTGAACCAGATGTATGCGAAATCAAGATAAGGTACAGCTAAGTAACATCAGTAAAAGTAGATAGGTATCTGCAACCGAATATGTGTGTAACATACAGGTGTAGCAATGCACAGGTATCTACCTACAGGAACTGATGTCGTATACCCCCCCTGGGTATAAGTAACATATGTCGGAAATCCTTCCCGGTATTGGTAAAATATGTAGGAGGTATACCTGTAGCTGTATCGCAAAGTGAAAATATACCTATCACTAAAGGTATGATACACTATAGGTATACCGATAAGCTAGATGTCATGTGTGGCAAGCAATAGTAGCTATAAGGGGTAGTGTGTGACATGGCAATTATTGACGGTGTGTGTGTAGCATACAATCCGTGCTCGTGCAACATGAACCGTCAATAATGTGTGCAGTGTCCCACGGCTGCTAGTCACAGTATATAACTATATCAAGGAAATGCAGTAAGGCGCAATTCTACAATGACGTAGAATGTGCGACAGGTAATTGAATCCTAGCCCAGACGCATAACGCCATGCGGGCGAATCCCCTGTAGATGTTATATCTACTCACCTATACTCCACGCTAGGTGAATCCTACCATCTGCTCCCCTCTGTAGCCGTGTCCGTAGTTCCTGCCTGCAAACCTGCAAATAAGATATGGAAATCACATATAAGCCAAATATCCCGTGAAACTCGATATCGAACCAAAACGAGAAACTCGCATCGCAAACTAAACGCGCGTGCGCACGATACGCTGAATCGTGTGTGTACGCGTCTAAAACCATCGCGACACGTGGCGATACGCTGGATCACAGAACCCACTCACGTATCGCGCGTATTGCGCAAACACCATGAACACAAAAACGACATATAGCCCCAGATTTTCCTACAGGTAAGATATTACAAAACTAGACATGCCAAAGACCTAGACAACATAGCAGGGAGCCCTACACCAAAACCCCAACACCCAAGCCCCCCTCTGGGCCGCAATTTGCGGCCAAAACAAGGAAATTGGCGGCCAGGTTAGGTGTAGGGTGGCTCGTCTTCTGGTGGTGTGTTCTAGACCTAGATATCAAGTCCCAGTTTCCTCAATTTTTACCTGAAGGCATCGGGTCTATAGAAGATTTCAAAAGTCACAATTATCGCTTTAAAACACCAATTTTGCACAATAAGGAAAACCTATGGTATTTTAGTGTAATCTGGCTATTCCTCAGTTGAAGTGGCCTTGTTAACACTTAAATATACTAGGTTAGCTAACACAATCATCAATTTTCCAAAAGTCCACAAAAAACATCACAATTAGCACTAAACTTAGCTATTTAGCACTAATCGACACAAAACTTAAGCAAACATGAAATGGGGTTCAGAAATTACCCTGCAGCACCCTAAGAAACAGGAGAAGAAGTGTGTGGAGGAGGTGAGAGCTTGCTACAACTGCTGAAGCTCCTGCTGCTACTGCCCTTGCCTCTGCTGCTGCTTGCTGCTGCTACTTGCTGCTGCTTCTGCTACTGCTGAAGATGATGATGATGCTGTTGTTGTTGCTGTTATTGTGTTGTTGTTGTTGGTATTTGGTGTTGCTGGGGCAGCTGCTGCTGATGCTGAAGGTTGCAGTGTGTGTGTGTGAGAGT